>CM053792.1:251141185-252341185 GCA_028749045.1 Cupressus sempervirens | reverse complement strand
TCATTTATTTGTTCTGCCATAGACCTATTGGTCTTCCATCCTACCTTACCAAAAAATGGAAACTCATTTTGAACATAGAAAAATATACATATCAAAATAGAACCGAATTTGCATTGAGCACTTTTGGATCTCCTTATTGCTCCTAAACTCTCCATGATTTGCTGCAACTATAGCTCTAGAAGATCATAAGTATGATATTTCTTCACAATCTTGTATCCTACATCAATTGCAATGCTTGGAACACTATTCAATCAACTTGACTAATAGGATTTGTGAGATATGACCCTCACTGCAAATTCAAGAAGTGGATCTTTGATTGTATCAATGGTCATTCCTCTCTTATTCCACTTTGCCCCTGTATTTTTCTCAAGTTCTTCTTTTGATTAGCTCCTTATGGCTTTGGGCCATTCTAGGGTTGGATATTCTATAACCCTATGCACAATCCTCTTTGACAATTTGATAGGTTCTCCTTCCAAACATAGGTATCCATCATGGATTTTGCTCAAGACAATTTGTATCCATTTAGTCTTAAAGATAGTGGGTAAACCTTTATTCATGCCAACTTGTCTTTTTCAGTACTAACTTTATCTTGGAACTAATGTATGATGAGAAATTTAAAAATTAGTCCCACATACCTCTTTTTGCTTAGTTTGATGAAGTGTGATCACTTGACCTTTTAGGTGAAGTGATCCCTTCATTTGATGTGTTGCATCCATCTTTCTTTTCCATGTTTTATTCATTTCTCCTCTAACATGCTCAACATCAACCTTTCCTTTTCCCTTGTTGAACTTTGAGTTAGGTGCCTTTGTCCTTGTTGGGCACTGCTTGTTGATATGACCAGTCTTCAAACAACTAAAGCATGTAGTTTGACTCAACCATCTATTGTAGCTACCTTTGAAATGTGTTCTTATGCATTTCTCAAGGATATGTCCATTTTCTTGACAATAATGACAGCTATGTCTTGTATTGTAATCCCAATTATAAAAAATTTCATGTCTTCTTCCCCTATTTGATGACCATGTGAACTTGGATCTGCATTCAAAAGCTTTGTGTCCAAACATCTAACAATTGTAACAACATCCTTCAAATTTTGGTGTATGCATGGTTCTAGTTATGTATTCATGTGCCTGATGACCTTGTTTGTTGCACTTGTAACAATGTGTCATGTTCTTTGGCTTAGAATTTTGATTATCATTCTTGATCCTACAAACATTAGTTGTATGTCCTTTCTTTCCACAATTATGACAAGTAGGTTTAGAGTTCTCATCTTTATTGTTTCTTTCCTTAGTAGCTTTAGATGATTCTCCTTCTTCAATGCTTGTATAGCCCAATCCTAATTTGTCTTTACTAGATCTAGGGGATTTCAATAATTGCTCAAAGTACTTGATGGCTTCATTTGGCTTGTTGAAACTTTTAGAAAACTCCTTCTCTCTTTTTAGATCATTCTACAATTTCTCATTCTACAACTTCAATGTAGTTATCTCAATGTCCTTTACATTCAACTCATGATGGGCATTCATCATTTGGCTTAGGGTGTCTAATTATATGTTTGAAATCCTAGATAGCTCTATTGATTTTTCTTCCAATTTTTTTGACAAAATTCTTTTTGTCTTCTTCAATCATGGCCTTTTCTTCTATAGCTTTATTCTTTTGCTTAGTTACCTCACATAGCAATATTGCTTGTGACTCTTGCTCCAACCTGAGATTTCTAATATCCTCAGCTTGTGCTCTATTCTTGTCCATGAGATCTGCAATTGCTACATCAAATTCATAAGAGTTACCATCAAAAAATAACTTTGTGGTGTCAATCTCTTTGTATTGTGTGACATTTTCAGCTATAGCAATCTCTTTCCTTATCTTTAGCAAACTTCGCAAAGCATCTCTGGCGTCATTCAGTTATTGCAGTAAGAGATGTATCTCAATCTCCTAATTCTTGATGGTCTTTCCCAACTTGTAAACCTCAACCTCAAGATCTTTTCTCCAAGCTATAAGGCTTCTCCTAATGAGAACTTAGCTCTGATACCAATTGTTGGAAATACAAATGGAAAATGTATACTTCTAAGAGGATGGGGTGAATCAAAAGTACTAATCTCTAACCAATAAAACTTATAACTTTAAAGTAATGCATGAATAAACATATTGAAATAACATGTAAAGTAAATGCATCCACATCAAAACTTGACACCAGATATGATTACTCAGAAACCCTCCAATGAGAAGGTAAAACTAGGGTGGGGATCACACCTATAATTCTTCACTATTGCAGCAATAAAGTTCACCTGTTAAGGTTACACATTTTGACTATTCTCATGATCTGCCCTGTGAAAGGCCTACCCTATTAAAGGCTTACAAAGGATTGTTAGATCCCACCCTGTGAAAGGATTTTAACACCCTGTTAAAAGTGTGCCTAGCTAAAGGACTTTAGAACACTCACTTGGAATGCCACCCTATTAAAGGATTTCACAATGACTATTAAGTCAACCTTAATACAAAGGATTTCATTCTACTGATACAGTTGCTAGAAAGTATAGTAGAATGTTTGATCTGATATACTTACAATCTAGTATTGCTGATTTCATATTACAATTCAGTCCTTCTTAATCTTTGTTGATCTGATATGAAATTGTTGTAACCTTCATCCTCTGTTCTGATAACTGATTCTACAATTATGTCCTTCTTCTAAGTCACCTTGAATGTTTACTGATCAATTCACCCCTTTCACTTACTTCAAATCTTCGCTGGTATCACCTCCTTGCATGCATTCTCTAATGCTATCTCTCATACTAAATTATGAGGCTTCGTCTCCCTTTAAAAAGACTTTGGTGGCTTAGGGTTAGGTATGAATCTACGATTGAGATTCATCCAATTTTCTTGCTCAATTCCTTCCATTTTTTTGATTGGTTACATGTTGATCATATAGGGAATCCAAATAGATTCGATCTTATCTTCAAAGCTTCAAGATCTATCCATATGTTGGCTCAAAATTGGTTTATATATTTGTTTGTGCCATCACAAACAACTAGGTCAATTCTGTGTTACTTTACACTTGTTAACATTGATGCTTGACACATACTATTACTCTGTCTAGCTTGACACTTGAACTGCTTGGCACCTATTTTTCACTCAAAACTTGAAACTTGCTCGGCTCTTACTATTTTCTTGGCACATGAGTGACTCAGCACTCATTGCAACTCGACATCTATACATATTATACTCGACATATGTTACTAGCTTGGCATGAACTTAGTAAATTTCTCAAGTGTGTTGACACTCAATTGTCAAAACCAATCTAAGATCAACATGTAGAATCTCCAACTCTAGATAAATTTAATCTCATCAATAATTTTTGATGCAGGGGCATTCAAGCATCAAGGCTGTTGACTCAGATGAGGGTTTTGGTCAAGATTTACTTTATGGGGTCATAACTTTTGACTTGGATGTAGGTTTTGCACTAGTAAATTTAGGCTTAATTTGCGACGCAAAAAGGTCTCAATTTCGACAAGAGTACGTCGCTAAAGTGACAAAAGTCGTCGTCGCACAAATTTAGTCAATTTTTTGCCACATTCATTTCGCATCAGAATTTTGACTACATAAACATGGATTTACCGACAAAAATTTCGTCGAGTACTCTAGTCAACGTAAACTGTTATTTTCTCAATTTCGACGTAAACTTGCCCAATTTTTCGTCAAAATTCTGACCAAAGATGCTTATCTTTCGATGCCAGTTCTATACTCACGACCTAAAAGGTTGCTAGTTTGGTGTCTCAATTGCGACGAATATTGGTCACAATTAAGACCAAAATGTGTCACAATTGAGACACGTTGTCCCTTTTTTTTTGAAAGCTTTGCTCTCATAGGAGCATTCAAAACTACACAAAACTTGATTATAAAGCGTAATTGCTTGATGCATGAGAGTCAAGGTATCATGCACATTTCTTCCTCCACACCATTTTTCTGTTCGTCAAATGATTTATTTTATACAAAACAATGGGAAGGAGGAAGAAATGTGCACGATATCCTGTTTCCACCGAGCAATTATGCTTTACAACTCAAATTTTGTGGAGTTTAGAAGGCTCCTATGAGAGCAAAGGCTTTGCAATAATTGGCACAGCGCGTCTAAATTTTGGTTCCTGCAGGGAAGAATAAAATTAGGAAATAATTATTTATCAGGAATGAAAGCCAATAATTTCATCTATTTTTCAAACAAATAAACGTGACAAAAAAACTTACAGTCCCAATCACATCATCATAAGAGCGCATATATAACTATAACTATAACTGTCTAAAACCAACATAATTTACAAATATCCACAATTCAAATATTATCCCTTGATGTTTTCTTTAATAATGCTCCAATGCCTTAGGGCATTCAATTAGAAACTTCAAAATTAATGCTATCAAGTTAGATGTCGTTTCATAGCCACCAAGGATAAGGTCCATAATAAGATTCAATATCTCTTCATCCATAATGTATATTAATGCTATCAAGTTAGTTGTTATATTAATAAGATTCAATATCTCTTCATCAATATACCTCTGGTTCTCGATGGAGATGTGCTCCAATCAATAGGAAACGTCATCATGAAGCAGGAGGTGAGGTTGAAGGATTTTATGGAGGCATTCGGAAGTTAATTACAGAGGAAGAGATTTTAGCCTGGAAGAAGTTGTGGCCAAAAGAATCGCTAGAATGATTGATTGTTACATTAGAATTATCTTCATTTAACATTAAAGTTGCATGCATATTGGAATGGCTGACATCATCATTAAGTGCATTTGATGATAGCACATTTGTTTAGGATATACATAAAGAATGTCAAGAGTGTTGTTGACAACTTTTGTATTTCTTTTGGCTTTTTCATGTTGGTTAGTCTACTAACCCTAACTCATCTCATCTAGGTCATATCAAATCTTGATAAAGGCTAGTTTGCAACAATTTAACTTCTAATAGCTAGTTTGTAAAAGTAGTTAAATTAACTTGTTAGTAATACAATTATCTTCATAAGGAGGTCTAATTTGCATTCTCATTACAACACTCACCCAAATATGCTTTCAAAAGGTATTTAAACAACAATTAGATCTTGACAAAATTAGATATGAAAGTGGAAATGATAATCAGGTCATGTGCCTCTTCTTCATCTCGTTTGCGCTTGTTTTCCTTAACCTTTTCGTGAAGATTTGCAATGTACTTATCAGATATCTCCTGAGAGAAGCTTTCATCACTAATTGCCCTGAATATTCATATCCAATATATTTATAGCTAAAACTAGTGTAAGGTACATGATAACTACCTTTAATTACTCACAATAAGATTAATTCCTGATAGTGGCTCTTTTACCTGTATGCTTCCACATCTTTGAGAAAAGGTATGCAATCCTCCCATTCTGAGGAAGCAACAATTTCTTGAAATGGAAAAATAATATATAACTAATTTATCGTTACATAGATAGAAATTTGTTTATGATAAGAATAGAAATTCATTCATATTCAGGATTTTTAATGTACAAAACTCTGTGAAATTTTACTCCAGGTGTAAAAGTAGTAGAGGAAAAAGAGACTACATTAGAAGGATTTTTTCCAAAATGAATAATGTAAACCTTCAGAGAATAAAGCAAAGCCGTGAAATCATCTGCCAGCCTTTCCCTCCTTTTTGCTTCTTTCTCTTCCTTTTCCTTTACTTGTTCAATCACTTCTTCAAACACAAGCTGCAAGCAATACACAGGATGTCAGTAAGACCTAACAAAATCATATATCCCAAAACAACTTGCATTACTTTCAACATTTGCAATTGTTTTAGTTTAACCTAATAAAAATCCATTATCCACTAATGAGAAAAGACTAATGCATTTGTGATAGCGATTCACTTCCAACAACTACTTACCAGTGCAAATGAGTCAAAACATAATATAGTTGATGCAATGATTGAATCAGTTAGGAACCAGAGTCATATGGAACATAAGGATAAGATCCTTGTTTGTATAAATAGTAGTTACTAGGAACATAACAATATGTGACAACATTGTTCAAAGGCAAATACCAAATACTTTTATTGTGAAGTCTTCTGTAGCTGAGACAAAAAATCTAGAAATGTAACCAGAACAAACCTTAAGATTTGTTTCAGATGCAGCAGCCAAATCATATAGTTCCCCACTGGAGGCTTTGAACTTGTCAAGAGTCCATGCTGATGTTACTGTGAGCTGCAATCATTACATCAAAAAGATTACAATATATTTTACATCCAATGGAAAATCTTAAAGCACAAAAGGCACACCTTTCCTAACTCCATAGCATCTTTTATGTTTGATTTGTCCTCCTAGCACTGCCAAAGATACAAATTCAAAAAATGGTTACATCAAAGGATTCAAACATACATTGCCTTGAGTAATAATGATTGCAAGCCTGATTGTGAAAGTGCAATTAAATCCTGCAATCAAATCATTAAAATATATGCAACTTTCTTACCTTCTTTTTCATCCCTTCTACAACATCTTCAAACAAATCCTTGGGTGGTGAACCAGATGTATTTGAAGTAGGCTCTTTTCTTTATGATCCTCCAGTTCTTTGCTTTATCAAAGAACTGGAGGATCATAAAGAAAAGATCCTGCTTCAAATGAAGTTTGTCTTTGCTGTAAGTAGGCCAGTTGCTTTATGATCCTCCAGCAATCTTCGAAATTCATCCCAATTTTTACGTTCTTTTTGGCGCAGTTCTTCCTGCATTTAAATATATTCAAGTCATTCCAATATAAAAAAATAATACAGATGAAAACTATGGAAGCACACTACTCTCTCATTCTAGACAACCTTTTGAATCATTTGTACTTCTTCCTCCTCCAAATTAGATATAACACGTCAAAATTTTAGGATGTTCTCAAGTCATTAGGTATGACAGCTTTTGGAAAGATAAGATGCTCATAACCAAAGCCATTATCCACATAATGACAGCAAACTATTCATCAATCAAGATAAAAACCAAACAGCTTTCCAAACACAGGCATTTCACAGCTATGCCATCTCTAGCGCGCCTTCCAAATTCGAGTACAACAATATGGGTTCTAAGATTACACCAAAAGTAGGTCCAAAGAGAAAGTCAGATAAATTCGCAGGTTAACATGTGTATTCAACACAAGATCACAATTTCCTACAGGCAAGACTTTAAGATAGAAAAAAAAGAATTTGAATTTGAGATTTGCTGGGATACCTTGAAAAGTCATTACAATTTCGGAGATTCTTGACTTCAGAATTCATAAAAGAAATGGAATAATGTTTTAAGGAAGATTAATTGGGGTTATAAAACCCAAGCATGAAATTGAGGAATAGGACAAAGAATGAAATGTCATTAGTTTATCAATCTAATTTCGTGTTCATGTTTTCTGCTCACCATAACCTTCCTACCCATCTCAAATATTATAATGTGAGCAAATGCCGAAAACTCACCTTGGTTGAGCGACTTGTCCACCCTTTTGATTCCCTCCACTATTGGAAGAACTAAAATATATCAACAAATTAAGTGTTAGTGAAACTACTTGAACAAATGAAAGGGAAAAGTTAACAAATTTTGTACAATCTAAGGGATTTACTGTGAATTAAGTAGACTTCGAGATCGTTTGATTTCTAACATATGATAATAGATCACACTATTGAAACATTGATATAACAAGCATACAATATATTGAAAAATAACAACAAAAAGCATTACATATTGTAAAAACAATAATATGTACCAGAGATGCAAGGGGTGAGGACGCCATCTCCTATAACCATACAAGTCCCCACAAGGGCTAGTATTAACAAACATCTCTTGGCAAAGTTACTTTGTTCAAGAGCTTCCTTTATCCTAATGGCTCTATTGGGCTGTCTACCTACAACTTCAAGTGTATATGAGGAGAGTTTCCTGTCTTCTTCTAGGTGATTGGGTATCATGCTGACATTTGCATGGCAGCAAATCAAAGAATAAAGAGAAAACATTCCACCTGCAAAAGAAACCATCCCTTTAAACTTAGAACACATGTTTTCACATCAAAAAGATCAAACTTTGACCTAAAAACAAAGTGAAACTAGAGCTGTTATAATCTTACCATCTCCATTATCATTGGCCCACAATACAATGAAGACGTATTTGAGGAGGGGCAAAAGAGTGAGAGAATATATGATCAAAGACAAAGCCCCAAGAACGTCATTAGGATGTTTGATGCCATCAGGAAAAGTACTCGCATACACATAAAGTGGTGATGTTCCTATGTCCCCATAAACCACACCAATACTCTGAAACGCCAATTGCACAACTGCAGCCATGCTCAACATCTAAGAAACATGATTTTTCATAAAGCGATGTTAGAATAGTTACTAAAATGGTCATAAATTATGTTGTTATAGTAAAAGAATACTTTAACTTAAGAGAAAAAAAACTATACAATATTAAAACATGATATCGTGCTTTAAAAACTAAAAAGGTACCTGTAACGATGAACTTCATTTCGACTTGCTAATTGGTTGTCACTATTAACTATAAGCTTATCTTTAAAGTTTGAGCTTCACTTGGTTTCGAGAATAGTTAAATATTCTCTACTTAAAAAGGCCAACCACGTGAAGGTGGAAGCTCATTTGGCCCCTCCCCCCCCCCCCCCCTAACATCACTCTAAATTCCCCATTAACATTTAATAACATTCAATTCATCCATTTTTGAAATAGAACATTCAATCATTATAATCACATGATAACATTCATTAACACATAAAATTCATAAACACATAAAATTCATAAACACACAACATTCATGAATAATTCATTAACACAATATTCATTAACAATATTCAAGAGTAAGTCATTCATGAATAATCATCTCTTTTTTTCTTTCTTGCCATTTCTTTTTTTCATAAAATTTCTAAGAGGAATATCAATGTCCTCGTTAGGATCCCCCTCCTCTACTGGTTCTAACACATGTCTCCTCCTCATCCGTTCAGGAACACCATGAGGCTACTGCACCAAAGGGGGGTCTGCTACAATAACAAGTACTTCATGAGGTTAAATTCCCGCCATTTTATATTAGTGAATTAAGAGTTTTTATTTAAGTAAAAGAACTATAAATCAAAAAATTAATTTAAAAGAACAAAACATAGATTTTCTTTACCTGAATGTGCCACATGATCTACCTGTTGATTAGTCTGAACATCCTCTGGCACTCATTCAGCACGACATGATTCTATATCCTCAACACAAAAAGGTTATACCAAGTTCAATTAAAGATGTTAAATTGTATTAATAATTACATAATTAGTTTTAAATAACAAATGAGCACCTCCATCAATGATACGATGCACATCAGGGGCTTCATGATGCTGTGTATGATCTATGTTAGGATTAACAGGCTACATTGCAATGTCATGCACATTATTATCAAATAAATTGTTGCTCAAGTATTCAATTTCTAATATATTTTTTGGCATATTTACCTGTGCACATGATGCAAGAGACTGTTCAGTTAGGGCAATGGAAGCTTGCCGTAGGCGTTTAGCCACCGCTGCATAGCCTTGCTTGAAGGCAATTTTTTTGTGTTCTTCTATGGCCTCTAGATTAAGATCAATGCCCTGCATTTTTTTATTAATTAACAAAATTATTTGCATTTTATAAATAATTTTTCTTTGCAATTCATTTATTGCTACTTACAACGCGTGCTTTGATTTTCGAATATCCCCCAGAGCCAAGTTTGTGTTGCCCAACCTTTTCCAGCCTCGCCTTTGTTGCCTTTGATGTGTCCTACAACCTATGAAAAGTTTGAAATATGTTAGATGATATAAAGAGAATACTAGAATCATTATGGAAACATTTACTTCACTTGGGTTTGATGTCTTTGGAGGAAAAAATGTGCCATATGTATGGGTTCGATTTCCTGGTCAAAATACATGGGATATTTTTACTAAGATCCTTGAGAAAGCACATATAGTTACAACTCCAGGAAGTGGGTTTGGACCCGCAAGTGAAGGTTTTATAAGGGTGAGTGCCTTTGGTCACAGAGAGAACATATTAGAAGCTTCATTTGTCAATATATCTTATGTAGGATTTATGCCCAGATTGAGATTGAGATTTATTAGCAATTGTGTCAGCATATGAATTACATACCTTTCATATTTACAATAACAAAATTTAAATACCAAAATTGAGGATTATGCGTGGTAGTCTATTGGAGAAATAACTCCTATTTTAGGGATTTTGACAAAACAGCATAGCGAGAAATATTGAATTCAAAAGGATGAGAATGTGAAGGAACAAGAGGTGCAGGTGAAGGTTCAAATCACATGAAAAGTCATTTGTACACACTGTGAATTTTTTTGTACATTATGTTGTATTTTAAGAGTGCTCCCCCAAGGTAGATGTGTTAGGCTTGGTACTTTGTCTCTTTACTTCACTGATATATGTGTTTGAATTAGTCTACACACAAATAATTAACATGTTACCAAAGCTGATACGCCTTTTGTGAGCTTGCAAAGAGCTAAGGAATGGAAGAGAAAGATTGGAAGCAGGGTGATATCAGGAAAAATCTCTTAATGAGTTTCCATCTTTACAGTTTCCACAGGAGAAAAAGCAGGGATTCCCTAAAAAGGATAATCTATTGGTTGGGTATAGACACATAATCCATGTGATCAAAGCTTCAGCAGCAACGGAAAATACTAAAAAAGAAGAATGGATTTTAGATGTGGTGGAAATGCTTAGCTTTAAATGCTTTAGGATTCTTAGACTACATTGTTATCTGAAGATAGAGATTAGATTTTGTGATGCTTCACACTTAAATCTGATGTATAGTGTATATGCACTTCTTTTTTGATATGCAACAAAGCACAAAATGGAATTGATGACAGTATAAAATAACAATCACTAATGACAACATTATATACTGTTATCATAGTTAACAGAATACTATAGAATATGGGATTTGATATCTTCAATGATGGATTTCATCAGGATTTACATGCAGATTAAGTGCAGATTTGATGCACACATGACCCAAAAGAAAATAGGGGATAGGAAACTCAAGATAGCGAGCAATTATTGTAAAAGAAAGGGAAAGTCAACAAGTATAGTGGTCAAGGCGTTGCCTATTTTTATGACTCAAAATCTAACATGGTACATCATATCACAAGATTCGATTGTCACAACTTTGAGTAGGAATTTCTTAGTTGAATTAGAGTTTGAGTTCAGCGAAGATAAAATTTGAGAAAAGAACCCATAGGAGACATAGGCTCTAAAATTTGTCACTAAATATGAATAAAGGGCTTCATTTTGTCAATATATCTTATGTAGGATTTATGCCCAAATTGAGATTGAGATTTATAAGCAGTTGTGTCAGCATATGACTTACATACCTTTCATCAATAGATAGATTAAATTGAGCTAGTTGAAATTGTTGATACTGAAGTTGAACCCTAAATTTTCTCATTAATGTACTAGTAGTTAATACTATTGCATACCTTTTTGGATTTTCTAGTGCACTTTCTTCTGGCGGACGTTGCCCTTTCTCCTTTGCATCCAAAATGAACTCGTTCCAGGCCCTCGCTGAAACAAAGGGAGGATGCTCGTACTTCGGGTTGTGGACGAGGCTCTTTCTATATGTGTCCCTCACAACCTTGAGATGTCTGGAAGCTTTTTGTAACAATTTCTTATGATCAAAAATATTACTACCAAACTCATGCTCTATATCTTTGATGAGCCCATCTTTTAATTTTTGAGATTGGTAGTTCCACTTTTTAAGAAAAAACACAAAATTGTTAGATATAGCTAGTATAAGAAAAGACTCGAATGAAAGGAAAAATGTTGCACCAATTAATGATATGAAAAAAAATAGTGGGATAAAATTAGTTCAATTATGATGTACAGCAACCTAGTATGTATGGTGGGCCCGAATCTTCGCAGCGTGAGGTCATAAAGCCTCCTATAAAATGTATCATTTCCTGCAAAAAATGTCATGGGATAATTAATAGTAAAAACCATTAAAATGAATCATATGAAAGAAGACTCCCACTTTTGGTTCTCTGTAGAAAAATTAGTTAGTATCTTCTACTCAAAGCATGAAATTGCAATGTACCAAATTCCTAAACTAGAGAATTACTGGTATAGACAAAAGGTCATTGATAATTCAGATGATCCTACCAAACCCCTAATAAAAAGGAATTCCAGAATAATTAAACAACTTGCACAATACGACACACTAAAGGTCATGAGGCATCACTCCACATCAAAAGCCCTTGCATTCACCACTTCCTATCATGTTTACATCTTGCAAGAAAATCCTTATTACAATATAAAAAATAATTATTTAAAGTACCTGGAAGCTTAGGACATTTCGAAGGCATTAATTCATTATCGTCAATCAACAACGATGTCTCCATAGATCCCATGCTAGAAACATGGGTAGCTCCAAGAAATGACGGTGAATTATCACCAATAGATGTACTATGATCCGCATTTGGTGGCGTACCAAACAGTGCATCTCCTACCACAAAAAAAACAATACACTATGTGATGCATCCCAAGATTAAAGTACATATTATCAACTCATAATTAACACAAAACCAAATATAGCAAAACAAGGATTTACTAGTTGGATGTCCCCTTGTTGTCGACATTGCAGTCGGCAATCTCGTACGGGCATCCGTCAACCTCGTAGGAGTCTCCTGCACTAGATGACTTGAACAATACATTGTTAGCAAAGACATTCTGAAATAATAAAAGTAAGAGTTAAGAAGTTTTGAATGTTCGAAATAAAAAATTCCTTCTAACTTGTCAACTAAAAGATTATTTTACCAGTGGCAGCCGGAACTTTGCTACTACCGCCCTCACCACATTCTCCTTGACCACATTCTGGATCAATTCCCAAAAATTCATGTATAACAAGAATTTAGTAGTTAAAGTTTCTTACAATTCTTTAAAAAAATTGCATCAATAAAGTATTTTTGCACATATTACATATTTTACTTCACAACATAAAAGATTATAAAATATAAATCTTTATTGAACTTTTGTTATAACTAAATATTCATTGGAGCTTACTTCATAATGTTGAGCTTGTGCTTTCAATTCTAATAGCCTCTTCCTCATCTCCTCGGGTTCCATATTTGCCTCATCCAAAATTTTCATTGCTTCTAAATTAATTTGCCTAATTTTTTTTTCAACATTTTTATAAAATTGGGAGTATCAACAATATCAGCCTCATCAGAATGCATAGCTAGTGGCTCGATGGTCACTAGTACTGCTTTACCCTTATCCTGAACATCAAATTGTGAGAGGAATATCAGTAAAACTATCATAAAAACTCAAAAACCATAAATAAAATAACGTAATAATATAACATTTTTCAACTATCTAATTTGTACAATTTCAAAAAGGTTTACCCTCGCTGAAGAAGGGGTAGGAGTAGCATCCTGCTGACCTCTATCATCTGTCAGATCTATATCATCCTGTCACAAAGATTAAACATAAAAAATTCAGCTAACTGAAAGCAATAGACAGCAAAAAAAAAACTTATTAACAAAATGGTAAATAGTACTTACAGCCCTCATGATAGTAACATTGTTTGTATCTATGTGATTTAAATGGTAATCAATTAGTAGTTCTTCCCCTGCACTTATTGATTTTATTACACAAACAAAAACTTCATTCCCCTCACGCACCTCAAATATGCAATTGGGTTGCTTACTAGTTGAAGCAGGTCGCGTACTATTTATAAAACCTGTAATATTACCTATTGCTTTTGGTCTCCCATCAATGTACATAGAAAATCTTTTACTTTGATCATTTTCTTTCCGTTGTATATAATTAGCTGATACCCCATACCTACGCATACTTTTTTTATATCAAACAATCTACATCCAATCATTGTAATTGTAACATGGACCGACATACTTGAACAATTCGACAACTTTGTTGTAACATACCTTTATCCCATCCATGGAAAATAGGCCTAAACCTTGTAATGAGGATAGAGCAATGCGATATATCCTCTCATTAACACAAAAATATATGTTAATTGGAGGTAGCTCATTGGGTATCCATTCTTTCTCAATGTGTGAGTACCAAAAGGGCACCTTGATGTCGCCTTTGGTCTCATCATCATAAGAACATGACCCCCCATTAGCAAGGAAAAATTGCATGCGTTTATCAAATTTTTTTCTATTATTTTGACCTCTAGTTGATATCCCTCTTTTAGCCATACTACATGTAGAGCTTTCATCTACCATTTCCTCATTTCCCTCATTCGATGTAGATAGATCTGACAAGTACCTATTTGGTGGGTCCTGCAATCCATCAAATGGAAAGTGAAAGTGACATATATAAAATGTAGTAAGTTGAAAGTGATGATACAATTATATTTCTATACGGACCTTCTTTGTCTATATATACATTATATGATTATATAATGTCTATTTATAACATACGTGTTCAATGATAAACAAGAAGAATATAAGAAAATTATGTCTATTTATTGACTTATACCTGCTGATCCATGTCACTGTGTACAATCCATGCCAAACGGGTCAAATCTCCTGTAGTCAATTGATTGTTTGCAAAAAGGGTGATAATTAGACACAATATAAACATTGGTAATTATAAATAACCTATGTTGTAATCATTAGAAATGAACACAATAAATATGTAATCAAATTTCCTGAATATGTTAATCATTTACCTTAAGTTAGCTAAAAATTACATGATACACATTTGCTACAAATCACTTAGAAGACAACATGAACAATAGGTAACATCGTAAACATGTCAACAGAAGGGGTGATGATGTACTTATAGTCAATTGGCTGTTTGCAAAAAGGGTCATAATCAGACACAACATAAACATTGGTAACTATAAATAACATATGTTGTAATCATTAGAAATGAACACAATAAATATATAATCAAATTTTCTGCATATGTTAATAATTTATCTTAAGTTCGCTAAAAATTACATGATACGTGTATGCTACAAATAACTTAGAAGACAACATGAACAATATGCAACATCGTAAACATGAACAAATTTACCTTATATATGGAATGCAAGATCATCAACAGAAGGGGTGATGACATTTGTAGTCATTGATTATCTTCTTCTTCTTCTTCTTCTTCATCAGCATCATCATCATCGCCATCATCGCCATCATCATCGCCATCATCACCATCATCATCACCATCATCACCATCGCCATCATCATCATCATCACCATCATCATCATCATCATCACCATCACCATCACCATCATCCTCATCACCATCATCTGCTTCTTCATCATCTTCAATATCTTCTTCTTCCATAACATTATACTTTATCGGCCTTCCTCTTGGATCATGTCTAACAAAAAATGACCAACCCTGTTTATTTGGAACCTCTGAGTAAAACACTTGCTCACATTGGCTTGGAAGAACATAGGGCTCATCTCCAACTGGCTCAAATGACCTTGTATTGATCATTGTAAATCCATTATCATGTTGAATAACCGTTCTATCTGGATCATTTTGATTTAGTCGTAACCTGTACCATTTGACGACAAATAGAACTACTTTGAAGGTGTTAAATTCACACTCAATCATATCATCCAAGATGCCATAGTATTGATTTTGAGATTATTGAGGATGTATGTCGCTTCTAGATGATATATTGGTGACCTCGAAAACTGCAGTTATCCCAAAATCACAAGTTTTCTTTGTGTCATCCAACCTTTTTATGCAAAATTTTTGGCCATGAGAGTACATAGCTTTGTGGTGCTTGACTTGCAATTTTTGAAGTCTGTGTAAATTATTTTCATCGTGAGTTGATACGAAACATACGTCGAGTTATGATCATTAATAAATTTCTACATACCTCTCCACCTCTTAAACCATTTACTAGATCAACTACCATCGGCATAACATTGGAATTTCCATTACGATGAGCTTCTATAACCAATGAACCAAAACCTTCCCATGTTAATGAGCAACCATTTTGTTGACATCGTTCAATCCATTCTGTCATCCAATCAAGATTGTTCGCAATATACAAATGTATTGCATCCCACTCTCAACCACCTGTTTCAAATAAATACGCCAATTAAAAATAACTTATATTGAAGATTTATATGAATTAATTAACTACAATAAAATCTTAGATTTACCTCTCACTTTCCTCGATCTACCTTTGCCCATCAAGTACTCCCCTTCGAATTTGTTAATTGAGTTGGGATCCCAAATATGATCTACATGGATGTTTGCTGCAAACTTAGGAAGATATTCAGTAATGTACACCATGGTTTGGTATACCATATATCCCTCCACCATGGAACCCTCAGGATGTGCTCTCTAGCGAACCAAGCCTTTCAAAAATTTCAAGTGCCTCTCAACCATCCACATTGACCTAGTTGGTATAGGTCCACACAATTCAATCTCCTCAACTTGATGTATGAGGTAGTGTTCTTGTGCATTGAAAAAACTTGGAGGTAGACATTTTGCATTTCACACATCAGAAGAGAAATTTTTCTCTTCCAATATTTTATATCTTCTTTATTGATTTCTTTAGATGAAAACCACCTCATGTATTTTCCAAGATCACATATAACCTGTTTGACATTGTTGCAAACTGGTGTGGGAGAGATAGAGGTAGAACGTACTGCAATATTTGTAAAATGATCTTGTCAATATTTTATAAAAGAATGCAATTGAAACTACATGCAGTATATAAATATATAGTGAATACAAAATAACATGAATTACCTTAATAAATGTATGCCAATCGTGTGTTTTCAACCCTGGCCCAAATTCACTTTTATTTGATATGACATTGTTTATGTTCGCAGCAAATCCTGTGGGAAATTGTATTTTTTTAATGACTTCTTTTATAGCATTGCTCTGCTGCTCTAACAATAACCAACTAAGGGCACTTGTATCAATCTGGTCTCCATTGTTATTTGGTCGAATACCATTTTTCATTGCATGGTTGGATTCTTCAATGCCACTACAAGTTTTGACAATTTGATCTTTGTCACGCCTTCCATCCAAGATTTTCCATAATGTCTCTGCTACATTCTTTTCAATATGCATAGGATCAAACAAATGCACAATTGGGAGTTGCTCGTAGTACGAAAACCTAGTAAATTGTGTAGGATAATTTTTTAGTCCTTTTGGAAGTTGGACATTGATGTCTTGACGACCTTCACAACCATCAATCACATCATCAATAAACAAAACAAAATATCGAAATATAAATTTGAAACAAAAAGCATCAAATGGAATGACATTACCTCGACGATTTATTTTATTGTATGCCAACTTCCATAGGCGAGGTGTCATTCTCTGTGGCTTTGATGTAGTCTCTTCTAGACCATTGAAAAGATGTTTTTCGATAATTCGGTACTTATGATTTCTGTGCAGAAAGTGTCTATTCTCGTCAAAAACCTGCTTTCTTAAACTTTTTGAATGACAGGATTTCATCTTTGGACCACAAACTGGACATGCAAATTTACCCTTTTTTTGAAGACCTACAAGATCGTGTATAATTGGATTAAATGTCTTAACTTTGACATACCAAAAAAGAGGTGTCAAGAAGAGAACATACCACAAAAATGTGTTAGCCCAGGGGCATCGTGTATTGTCCATACAAGCATTGCATGAAATTGAAATTGTCTTTGTCCTATTGGTCTACAAATGTCATACATAGTAACCCCATTGCATAACACCACCAACTCGTCGATAAGGGGTTCAATATATACGTTGATATCTTTGACTTGGTACTTACCTAGTTGAATGAGCAAAAACATTACATAATTATTTTGACCATTTGATGGATTAGTAATAATAAATTAATTTAGATGACCACTAAATCAAAAAATACTTGGAACAATTAGTGTCAACATTATGTGCTCTCTCTTTATGGACAACCAAGGAGGTATATTATTGTTGATAACAAAAATAGGCCACACTGAGTAAGTAGATCTCATCTCTCCATAAGGATTGACACCGTCTGCTGCCAATGAAAGCTTGAGATTACGAGGTTCTTCTTTAAAGTGTGGCCATTTTTCCTATATTTCCTTAAATGTCGAACCATCTGTAGGCATTCACATAATGTCATCTTGACTTCTATTGCATGCATGGTAATCCATAAATTATGCCAAGCTATGGCACTTGAATAATCATTGCAAACGTGGAATAATGGGAATATGCCGAAGAACCTTGCGAGGCACCTTTTTTGTTAATCGATTTGATTGATATCTACTAATATGACAAGTAGGGCATTGTGTTGCAAATTCATGTTGTTTATAATATATAATATGATCGTTCGGACATGCATCTATTGTTTGATACCCCATTCCAATATCTTTCATGATGGCAGATAATTCTCGGTACGAGCAAGGTAGAATGTTTGATGGTGGTAACAAACACTCACCTATCAACCTACGACCAAAAATATAATTTCTTAATTTAAAGAATATTAATTGCTACACGAACCCAATGTTAATTGTAAGGGAACTATGAGTAAAATAATGAAAGAAGATGGCATACCTTAACATATGTGTCATTGCTACATTGGATAAACCATTCATTACCTTCAAGTTCACCAATAGCAATACAGCAGCAAGAAGAGTTGTTTTGGAGCCTTCATATAGGGGTTGCTCTGCCTTCTCAAGTAAAGGTACATCATCATCAGCATCATCATCATCATCATTGTCATCTTGATCATCGTGATCATTTTGATCATCGTGATCTTCATCATCGTGATCTTGTTCCATGGTATCATTACCTTCTACTTCAATATTCACACCTCCATGTTCCCTCGTTTGGAAATATGCATTCTTCGAATTGTCATGGTCCATAACATGAAACTCAGGGATGTTGACCTATATGAAAATGATTACCTTATATTAACCATGACCATGATGTCATCATCAAATCATGTCTCATGTAATTTATAAACTATTAAAATACATACCAATGGGTGATACTCGTTTCCCCCTTTAATGTGACCATGTTGCCTACAATGTTGCTCAACTGTTGTGATTAGATATCTTCGAGTCTTTAAGCCCTTACACATTTTGCAAGGACAATAACATTTTCCATCACCTTTTCTTTTTAAGTTAGACCACAGTCTAGCAATTGCCTCCCTATTTTTTTGTGCGTTGATATCGTCAGACATGGTCTTTCTTGAATGGAATGACTTGTTGGTGGAAGAAGGATGATTTGTTTGCAACCTGCAGATGGAGTAGTAAGAGGAAGACACATATAAAAAGGAGTATGGTCCCTGAACCAAGTAGGAGTTAGGACATGCTGGAGTGGGGTCAACCCAAGATATTTTGGAATCTTGAAGAACCTGGTAAAGGGTATCTGGAAAGGTGAAAATAAACAAGTACTTTTATAGCTACAAAGGAGGAATCGAGAGCATTATAAATAATGAAGAAGAAACTTAAATCCATACAAGTTCACCTCTATTTACAATTTGACCTTTCTACAAGTGAAATATGACAATATACAAAATTTCCAATCATATTTTCTCTTTAAAAAGAACACCAAATATACCTTTGCTACAATATCTTCTTCAAATTCTTCGCTATCAGATTCTTCAGAACTGCAAGCTCCTATGCAGAAAAAAGATGAGATGTACTAAGTAATTTTTGATGGGCAATATTTAAACAAATCGACTATCAAAAAAACAATTTATGAAATTCAGTTGCTTTATTATGTACTGAAGACTTGGCAAGATGTTCCCAAGTCTATCTATAGAATGCCTATCTACATGGTTGTTTGCAAATAGTCTAGTATGGTGCTTCTTTTGAACAACAACGAATGTCACTAGGGCTGGTAATTTGGCTCAAGAAATGCACAAGCCTGTTGACACCACAGAACTTTTAGTTCATCATATAGCATTCAGCTGTCTTCTTTAACAAAATCCAAAGAGAATACAAACAAACTAATGAGCCGTGTCTATCTCAATTGAATAGCGAGTACTATAGTGAGTGTTAGGAAATTGACCTTGCGAATAGCATCCAGTTCATAAAGTATTAGGAAAGTGACCTTACTGATTAGTTTAACATAGATTGGTGAACAGAAAATTCATAATAAAAATCTGATTTTTTTCCACACTTGTTCAAACCATATAATGAAACGACAAAAAATGAATTGTATACAAAGACCATATTGTAGGCTATCCAAGTTGAAAGTGAATAGATGACCTTTATGGGGTGTTGTACCAAGTGGAGCAAGTATGTGAGAGCTTGAAGATGAAGGGCTCCTATTTTGGGGCCAATATTTGGTGGTTTTGAGGTGCCTAGGGAAAACCTTTGATGCTAAGTCTTAGTTATGTAGACTTTGGTGAATCTGGTGAGCTTTCTACGATTTTTTACCTACTGTATCAGCAGCCACTATGCCCTATTCCAGACCTTCAGTATTCTGATTGACATCAATTATAAGTGTGCATCCAGATGTTAGCTACAATTGATTAGGGTGGCTTTTAGTGTGTATCAGTCTAATTTGACATGTGTGATGGCAGTATCAACTTGTTATCAGCATCTTACATTATTTAGAAGAGGTGTAGTTCAGTGGGTAAATGTTTGGTCCTTGTGGGAATGGTATTCTATGCTTTCTGTTAGGTTAATTTGTGTTGTTGCAGCAGTCTGATTTTATAATCTGAATGTTGTATCAGTTTGTTTCAATAATATTTTTGTTATTTTGCTATATTGTAATGCATCTCACTATAATGTCCCCTTTTTGACATGACATTCAATAATAAAAATAAAAAGTAAAAATATAAAAAATTAAAATAACATGTAATATAATTATAATTTAATTAAGTTTAGTGAATGATCAAAATGAATGCAATAAAGAGTTATGAGTATTGAAGGATTAAGATATAAAGGAGAGACCATTCAATATTTAAATTTATATTGGAAAAGGTAGAAACGAATACTTATTGATTTAACTCAATTTATAATTGTTATTTAAATATTTCTTAAAATAACATAATCCTTAATCTTTTTTTTAATTCTCTTCCAACTATCTCTATTTAGTGCCTACCATGTTTATGTGCATGTTTTTTATGTGTTTTGGATAATAAGTCTAATTTAATTTGTCTATGGACTAAGACCTTAAATTATTGAGCTTCTCTTTGTTTTGTGAAAACTATAGCATTCTCTACTTAACAAGGCCAACCACATGAAGGTGGAAGCTCAGCATGGCCCCTCCTAAGAGTCTCTTATGACCCTTTACGACATTTTAAGAGCTCTAAGATTTATTCTTAGGGATCGTAAATGGTCGTAAAGGGTCATAAGGGATCTTAGGACACAACAAGTAAGAAATATAATTGTAAGCATCATGGTCACATTTTTTTGGAATCAATGTAATTGAGTTGTATACCCAAGCGATGAAGTACATCTAAAAAATGAAACTACAACCTATTGGGATTGAGACAAACCTTATAAAACAAAAGAAGCTAGGAATGATCGCTTGCCAATATCTGTTAAATAGATTCGTTGGAGGACCTTGTATTCATGAGCAAGGAATGATCACTTGCCAACAGTTGTTGAATACATTTGTTGGAGGACCTTGTATTCATGAGCTATAGATGTATTCAGCAACTATTGGCAAGCGATCATTCTTACAGATAAATTCGACTTGGAATTGAAGGTGTGGAAGTTGCTTTGCATTGCTTGGGTACACAACCCAATTACGTTTCCAAAAAAATGTGACCATGATGCCTACAATTATGTTTCTTAGCTATTGTGAAATCTACATATTTGATAGGAGAAGCATTTGAAGTTTATGTTGTGAATCCACTAAATAGGGTCAAGATTTGATTTGGGAATGTTGGTCAGATGATCTGAGAGAAAGAATGGATAGACAGATGGAGAGAGAGATAATACAAGTGGTAGAAAGAGCCATGCCATTTGCAGGACGCCACCATCCTTTTTGTAGATCAAAGGAAAACATGGTAAGGACTATAATACACATTGTCCTCAAGAATATTATCTAGGAGTCTTTCTATCACTTGTATTATCTCTCTCTCCATCTGTCTCTCAACTCTTTCTCTCAAATCATTAGACCATCATTCTCAAATCAAATCTATTAAATCAACAAAAATAAGTTTGACCCTATTTAGTGAATTCATAGTTTCTTTTGCATTCAAGATCAAGATTAATGCATACGCAGTAGCCTGACACCAATCACCCATTACATGTCAACTATTAAAGCTTGTCAAACAGTTGCTAAGTTGTACTTCATAAGAGTTAGGTGCTCTTGCATCATAGACGGAGATGCTGATGCAAGGTATGATGTTACTGACTTCCCTCTTAGCGCCCTAGTCCACCAACTCATACATGAAACCATGGGACAAAAAAGAAAAAATGTTGGATTTAAAAGCTTTTCCGATCGGTTATTAGGAGTATGAACGAGGTATGCATGTCAGATTCGAATGAAGCCCTAATATTCATTCAAAGCCCCCACACCAATATTGGCATGGAGGCTTCGAGTGAAGCCCCTTGGGACCTTCATTCAAATATTTGGCTTCATTTGAAGCCCCTAAAATTTAGCTTCCCCACTTTCCATGATAGAAGCCAGTTGTTTTACAAGAGTCAAAAACAGTTTGTCCTCCATTGTAGAAGCCACTTGTAATACGTAGTTGTTTCATGCAAATCAGAGTCCACAAAATTTACCATCAATCTCTTTCAATAGCTTAGTCCATCTTATCCACTGCACAATAATTCAGAGGAATGTGCCAAGGCATTCCAAATCTTTGCTAATGTATAGACATGTGTCCTAAAATGGACCCACATATAAGATAAGATTCAATGTATATCTGCACGAAATGAAGCTGAATTCTGAAACCATTTAGCTTTCATTTATTTCAGTGTGGCCCATTTAATTTTCTATATAAATGTCAAAATGCAAGAGATATTGAATTGAGTATAATAAAGTAGAGAGGAACAACCAATGTCTTTGGTAAATGCAGTGAGATTGAAGTGTGTAGAATTTGTTGCACTGCCATTATTACCAACACAAGTATCTCAATGTGAAAGGAAGAGAAGGCAATCAAGAGGTCAGGTGAGGTATGCATTCAATGTGAGTTCAAGTAAAAGTGTGGAAATGGAAAGAGAGGAGAGGATTGAGATTGTGGAAGAGATTCTATCTGGAGAGTGGCCTGAAAGTCTTTCTATACTCAATTTTGAGGATTTGTCAGTTTACTATGAACCACTTGTCTTCGAAGCTTAGGTAGATTTTGTTATAAATTTTTTTGTTATTATGTATTAAGTTTCAATAGATTCAAATCTAAGATTTCCAAGATGAAAAATTTACAATTTAATTTGATTGTCTCAAATTGCTTTTATCAATTTTTGAAATCACAACCATCATCAGAATTATATAGATCTCAGAAAGTAGAAAAAAATTATGAACTATAATTAATTTTCATGATTCTTAATTCAGATATATAAATCAGAATTGAGGTGTCTGTAAGTGTCAGGAAGCCAAAACTTATGGACAAGAGATTTTTCTATTGAATGTTTATGGCAGAAATGATCAAAGGCCCTGTATTTGACAGTCACAGGTTTTTGAAAATTTGTATAAAGTTTTCCCTTTTATCTAATACAAGCTTATAAATTTGGAATCTATTTTAGTAAAAATAACAGCAATACGGGCATCCACTTTGGCTTCCAATAGAATCCTAGGTGGATCCATTTACGACTCAAATTTATGTTTGCTCACTCCTTAGCTTTTTCCTTGGAGTCGAGATAAATTTTAAAGAAAATATTAATAGATTATATAAATAAATCTTTTAAATTCACATATGTGCTAGTTTTAACATCTGAAAAATTTAGTTAATTTTTTTTACATTTACACTAGCCTATATCTTTTTCATAAGAAATATTTTGGTATTAATTTTTTTTTTGTAAAGATTTAATTTTTTCTTATAATATATTACTATAATAAAAATATATTAAAGTAAATATTACTATAATAAAAATTATGAAGACAAGGCAGATTTTGTGTTGCTGAACAAGAAAGCATATTTCTAACTGAAGTATTGACATAAAAAGTTTAGTAACTATCCTAGAAAGTAATCTTGACGAAAGAGAGCATATTCTTAAAGTAGTTACTTGGTAGAAATCCATTAAAAGTGTCCATTAAAAAACACAATACAACCTAAATATGTTAGTATATGGCAGAGAGTTTTACATGGCATTCCTGGGATAAATAGAACAGTAGTCAAGCCCTATTCAAGAATGAAAAAGCTTGTTATTTTCCAAGGAGAGGACTTCTATCAAGACGAATCATTAAATGTGGAGTGCACTTTGTAACAAACACAAAAGATTGCATGAAAGTTGTGAAAGGGGTGCAGAAGATGCTCACTTTTTCCTTGCAGAGTAACAAGTAGTTGGTGTTGTTGTTTCTATTAGTGTGAATTATGCAAAGTAGTCAATTGCATTTGATAAGAAACTCAGTGTCAATTCAGACGACATCCATTTCAAAGGAAGAAGACCTGATAAAGATAAGGCTCTTCAAGCCGTAAGGAGATCAAAAGTGTTCAAAATTCTAGAACCCTACACAGTCGAGAGAAGACAGAGTGTGCAGAGTTTCCCCTAATAGTTGAGATCATGAACATGATCCAAATAGGCAGTTCGTGGAAAGTCGCATAGTCTGAGTGAAGAATCTAATGAGATGATACACTGCATATCATAAAAAGGATGCCCCAAAAAAGAGTTACAGACTACAATCCTTATCCCTAATTATGTAATCTGATCTATGCCGAAAGCTAATCATGTCACTAAACATCTCTTTGACTCCCTAAAATCTCTACCCTTAGTTTCACCATTTTAAGATTTATGTATTCACCCATGTTTAATACAATTTTTTACATTTTTTTGTGCAATTTTCCAATCATTCCCTCAATAGACATACCCGTAGTATACGGTAATAAGTTGAAAGATTGACCACATGATGACCATTTTGACTGTGATGTTAAACGATGTCTTGCATGGGCTATATAATTGAGATATTGAATAAGTTTTAGGAAGGTCCATTTTTATTATGGTGTGTGATGTGGTCTTGTTGAATAAAAGATTTGGAAAAAGATGTGCGGTGTAAATGGCATTCAACTATGAGTGTTGTGGCCTGCCACCCAACTCATTTGTTCCCCAATACTATGAGAAGAAATCTCTTCAAAGATTTATGTAATGTTGTTTGGCTTCCTATAAATGCCTATGAAACCATCTAATTCAAGTAAAATATCGGAAATTCAGAGATAAAAGTTGTTTCTTTGAAACGTCGATGTTCTGAATGACCCACTGACCCTTTTTATCACTATCTGATATAAATGGTTAGTGATAAAAATGGTACTGTGATCGGTTGGAGTTCCTTCACAAATGAGAATAAGTGGAATGTTATGCCTATACAAATCAAAACATTGAGCCAACTTTAATTTTATACAATAACCAATTAATATGAATGCAAACTATCATAAACCCATCAATTGATGTCAAAGCATAATGCAGTAGACTGTTTGAAAGTAATTTCAAATGGAAATAGAAATGAAATGCACCCAATACATTATTTTAAAGGCACATTGCAATGGTTTTCATAAATTAGTCTAATGGAATCACATGGAACTCCTCAAAATTTCAGATGTGCCCTCAAAATTTCTAGAATCAAACGCACCAGATCAGACGTGTCCTCGCGCCAATGTTGATGGAGACCCTCGCGCCAATGTTGATGACCCTCGCGCCAATGTTGATGGAGACCCTCGCGCCAAAGCCAGATGAAAAGGATCTGTAGCAGAGCCAATGTTGATGGAGACCCTCGCTCGCGCCAAAGCCAAATGAAATGTTTTGCCCTTTTTTTTTTTTTTTTATGCTTCCCTGTGTGTCGCAATTCCGACCAAAATAATTGGCCGCAATTGCGACCAACACGGGCTAATTATTAAAAAAAAACAAAAATTTTCTTTATAACGCGACCAAGCAACCCATTTAAAAAACTTAGTCGCAATTTTTGGTCGCAAAATGACCTCAAATGCACTAGTGTTGGCTGAAATTTTACAGGTAGTTACACTAGGAGTTATTTGGATTTCTAATAGCTTTGCTCGATAGGTGACCATTTAACTTTTTTTTGAGAGCCTGAAATCTCATCTTGACCTCTGAAATTGGCTTTTTGTGTTTTTTCAAGCTTTTTTAGAAATTTATTTTTGTAATAAATCTGAAATCATATTTTTGATTTCGTTGATTACCTAGCAATTCATCTTGCCTTAGTTGGGGGTGTTTCCTAGAAAAAATTACGATTTGTAGGATGAGTTTTAAAAATTACCAAAAATGGAAAATCTCATTTTTTCCTAAAAATCTACCAAATATGGTAATTTTTAGAATTGTAATAAGTAGGTGTTGGTTTTCATTGTAGAGGTGCAGTAGAGTTGATGAAGTTTTAATAAAGAGTTATGGTATTCTAAATCATATTTCTTGTGTTAATTTCTGAATTGTTCTTTGACGAGATTGGGTTACATCAATTTTCATGTTTAGAAGTTCACTTTGTTCAACTTAGGTACCTCTCTCTTATAGATCTTGATCTTTATTTGAATTCCTTTCAAACTTTCCTTGCAAGAAACAAAAGCTCTAATACTAATTGTTAGAATGATTATAATATCTTTGAGAGGGGGAGGAGCGGTAAATCAATTATTCTCAAGTCCAAGTTCAAATGTACCAATTCAACTTTTAACAACTTCAAAAAACTTAATCAAACTCATAAATCCACTCAATTAATATATCATCTCATCAACACTTTAATTGATTTGTATCAGAACTTAGCTCTTTGTTCAGTGTTATCTGAATTACATAAATATATAAAAATAAATAACATAATACATGAAAACAATATTCACATAAGTATGACACCAAAATTTAATGTGGAAACCCAATTTGGGACAAGATGCTACCACTTTTTCACCCTTCTGAAGTGAGCTTGGTTAAGAGCCAACTATATGGATGGTTATAAAATACACTATTAGGTGTGATCCTATTAAAAGATTTAATGACCCTATTAGGAGTGGCCTTGTTAAGGGTCTTCAAAAATACCCCATTAGAATGTCACCTTGATTAAAGGGTTTACAACATGATTGTTAGGTCAACCTTGATTAAAGGATTTTGCTACCATAATGGTTAGAAAGTAAAAGATAGGTTGATCTGATAAATTATAACTCACTTTGCATGTTTAGATCTCCATTCAACCCATTCCTTGTCCATTAACCCATCATAATCACATTCTCCATCTTTGATATACTTGGAAACACCTCAAGAAATCTTGCATTCATTAACTTCTCACTTTTCCTCTGCAACTCTTATTCTTCACAAATTCACCAACCAACAATAACTCTAAAACATCTCATATGCCTCCTTAAATAGACAAGTTTAATCTTTTTCCACTTAAAAATAACTATAGATCTTAGGGTTTGATCATATTCATTAAATATGTTCATCATTTATCTTTCATATTCTTTCCTTTAAATTTCTAGAAACTTCTCATTGAATCCTCACCTTAGATCTCTTAATAATCTCTTGAATAATCACTATTTTATTCATCTCGCTCATCACTAGGTAACCCAATCACTGCTGATCTAACTCACTCATCTTATACAAGCTTTCTCAATCATCTATGTTCTTGGTCACTACTTCATTTTTGCTTCATCTTTCTTAATCATTACCATCGTGTGGCTAATATTAATTTCCTTAATCTTCTTTCTTTGTAATTCTTAACTTCTTCATTGACCTAGTAACATTTTACTTAGTCAAACTAGTGTTTTACTTAATGTCTTGACTTCTATCAATCATCTCTTCTATACCTCAACTCATCTTTCTTCTTTTCTCAATAAAATGATCAAAAAACATATTATTTTGTCAAATACTAATTGATCAAGTCCCCTTTTTAGTTCCATCATACTTACTCCTCTTTACTCAATCACTTTATTGGGTCATCTTGTTATCTCTCTTTTCAAATCCTCTTCATCAACAAAAAAATATGATACTCTCTCACTATTAGAGAATGTCATACCAGTAAGGTTTGACATCAACAAATACATAATAATTGGTCTAATTGTAGTTCTACCACCTATGTGGGTGATCTAATAAATTTGTGTAGATGTATAAAAATTTCTTCTTCAATCTTCTTTATGCCTTCTTCAATTTCCAAATCATATTTTCTCTTTACACTAGCTAAACCTCCTAATTTCCTATTCCTTAAACAAAATCATGTATTGTCTTTTCTTTAGACTCCCATTTCTTTGATTCAGTGGCTCATTGATGTGATTTTGTACTCTTTATTTCTACTTGGATTTTTTTATCATATTTCTTCTTCTTTGTAGGTTCCTTAACTAGTTTCCTTTTCTTCTTTTTATATTCTATATGCCCTTCCTTTGTAGATAATCTAGTAGCTTTTCTTTTCACTCTTGGATATGTAGAGGGGATGTTTGCATATTACCATTATCACTAATCCATATGTCTTTGTGACTTCATTGGGTAAATATTGGCCTTGATTGGTAGACATTCTTCATGTCTTTACTAGTGTCTTCTCCTCCTTAGAAATACCTATAAAATTTCTCAATAAATACCAAATATTTTCTCATTCTTGTCCATAGGTTTGGACAATACCAAGTTAGAATGAAAAATAACCTCTTCTTCATCAACTTCATAACCCAAGGTAGTAACCAATGGGTAATAGGTTTAAAAACCTATAGAATATAAGAATTTGAATCTACTAGAAAAAAATGTCATTTTTATATTTCTCAACAATATTAGTAGAAATTATTTCATGAATATGCATGTTGGCTTGAAAATTTTTAAAGAATCCATTGATGAAATTACTAAAATTATTACCTCTATCTAATAAGTTCACCTATCTATGAGATCACATGTGTACTCTTTGATCATTCAACTTTTCCTTTGCCATGGAAATAGTTCTGAATATAGAATAAAATACATAGTAGAAGAGCTTCATACTTCACTAATTTTTGTTGTCCTTTATTCTCTTCATGTTGTCTGTGATTTGAATCCTTACCATTTCACATAGGTCATAGACTTCATTATTCTTAACATTGTCATAGGTGGGTTGTACTATACTTCCTAGTTAACCACTGGAATTTTTTTTATTGATATACTTTGTATCTAATCACCTTTGAAAAAAAGCATAGTTCAATATCTTTAATATCATCTGCAGTCATAGCTCATCCATTGTACTTTGATTTGGTCAAATTGGTAACAAATTGGATGATATTTTCATAACTGTATATTTATTTCCTTGAGATTGAAATTTGGTCACTATATGGATGATTTTCTTTGATAAAATGTGTGACTTGTCCAAACACATGAACTAATCATATATCTTGCTCAACACAATTCTTACCCAATTTGGTTGAAACTTTGGGGATGTCTAAAAAATAGGTAAACCTTTCTCCTATAGACCTATTTTTATGCTTTTTCTTCAATACCCCATCATTGTATAGGCTCTTGTGATCACTTGTGATAGCCTCATCTCCTAATTTTTTAATTTTATTTAAATATAGGCTTAAATATCTTCCAGTATCAAAAGTTCCAATGGCATAGAAGAAAATTCTTTATCCGCATCCACTTTGAATTTTCTTTCCACCTAGAGTGTGTACAATGGTCTCAATTCCTCCTTGTTGCTAATTAAAGCCCTTGTCTCAACATTCTTTTCCATAGTTCCAGATGCAAATGATATTCCAACAGTAATCAAATCTTATAGCCCCATGAATGACTGATTAGAGCTCATGATAATCTTAATCAATTCTTTTTTTTGAATCTTAAAAAATTTCTTGAACAATTGTTAAATGATGCATGACTTTTCTCTTCAATGAAAATAAAGGTGTGAAATTTATCACTTAACCACTATTTATCATTTAAAAATAGTTATTTTCCCCTCCAATATTTAGCACAATACCTTTACTAATAATAATAATAGTGTATTGTCACCGGTTAATGAGTCCATTATTGGTTTCTTTATTCTCCAATGGATATTACTAGTTAAAATATGACTCAAGACCTTTAATATTTCTCAAAAACTCATTAAAAAAAATTGTTAAACTATCAAGGTAACATTATTTAGCATTGTACATTAGGGACTAGTAGATATAATTCTTTTGTATGCTTCCCCTCATAAAGTAATTATCTTAGTCTTATAATGATTTTAGTGCATCTAGCATGTAACACCCCACCAAGGGACCCAAAAGAAATGACCTAAAGTTTTACTAAGTTTGGTAACATTTTTTTTTTTCAAACTAAGAAAGTATAACATGCACATCAAATACATAGTAGCGGAAGCAATAACATACAATCAACTAAAGCATACATAACAGGTTACATTTCCTAAGGATCCCATGATGTTGAATTACATTTAAATTTAATATAATACTAAGTCTAACAACTAACACATCCACATGAAAGAATAATAGAAATTCCAAAGCCCATATTATACATTTGTTTCAAATGCCTCTTGGCAAATTAATTCAGAAAGCTCAATCATCCATTATACATGTCACAGGGTATGAAAGACTAAAAGAATATACATATGTAAAAATAGAAATACATCATCCTCTTTGGATCCATGATACAAATTATAGTAACAATAAATAAAACCATCCACCATACATGATACATCCATGCATCATAAAAGACATAAACCATCTAACATGAAATATAACTAATGGAGGTATGCTCTGATACCACTTGATGAAGGTACACTCTGATACCACTTGATGAAGGGCCACACCACCCTACCAACTCATAACCAAAAATGCCACAATATGAAGACAAGAGATAACAAAATGCTTCAAACAATTTTATTATACTTGAAAATCCAATATTAATTACAATAACATTTCTGCTAGATCCCTCAAGATCCAATCCAAGCCCAAGCTAGTCTAGATCCACACTCTAGTAGAAACCTCTGAGATCTCAACTTGTGCTGACAAGCCACCAAGAAACCTCCTTGTTTCTAAACCATAGTCACTAGCTCTTCTCCAACTTTATCCAAGATCCAAGTGTAAACTGCCTCACATTCGACGCTCTATCTACACACTCACAACTCCATCACAATCCTATTGTAAACTACCTCACATTCGGCGCTCTATCCATAGACTCAGGGAAACTCACTCTTCACTTCCTCCTTCTCTTTCACACCTTGAAGCCTTCACACCTTCCAACTTTCACACCTTGAAGCTTTTACCTTCCAAAGCTTTCCTTCCAACTTCACCTTCCACAGTTTTCACCTTTCCAAGCTTCTACTTCTCAAGGTTGACTAGAAATGCTCATATGCATTGCTTAAATAGGCACTTACCACCCCATGCATGACTTATCCACAACCTTCTAGAATTCCACCTACACAATATCCACAACCTTCTACAACTTCCATAACCTTCTACAATATCCACAACTTTCTACAATATCCATAACTTTCTAGAATCTACCCACACACCTCGATAAATGGAATGACAACCATTTTTATTTTATTTTTCTATTATACCACTTACGCACCTCAAAAATAGAAATTCCTCTTTTTCGATTTTTCCCTTTTTTTAAATTTTTTTTAATTTCTCCTCTAATTTCGTCACTTTCTCTCTCCTCCACAATTTTTATTTTTTTTTTTTAATTTTTTTTTAAATTTTCCCATGCATGATGCTCCTGCATCAATAACTATCCATCATAAAACATAACTAAGTGTGTGGTTCCTCCCAACTGTCAATAGCATCATTAGACCATCGTGGGCCCTAGTCATCCCCCGCGCATAACATCCCAAGCTATCGAATAGATTTTCAGTACTATAGTAATAGGGATGTCACTCCTAAACATACTACAACATAAGCATAAGAAAATCTAACACACTAATCAACCATACAAGTAAATGCATCAGTAAATAACATCATCTGAACATGATAAACAAACATCCCAAGAAGCTCTAGTCATGGTGACGACAGACAGATCTCAATGGTAAGAGTGAAAAAGCACTACCACCCAACTATATAAAACCTAAATGCTCCACTCCCACAACACCAAGGAGATAGTCTCAAGTCCCAAACAAGATATCAAATCACATAACACAAGCACTCTCTAAGTCCAAGAAATCCTAAAAGTATACTAACTCAAAGGTTCTAAGACAAATCGACATCTAAATCCCAGAGGCACACTTGACACGTAGGAAATCTACTATGTAAGTAGGCAAGTGTCACCGCATGAATCACGTAGAAGTTACCCTGGCAGTTAGCTTAGGACTTTAGGGTCCCTACTGATCCCTATGTGGCCACTAGTATCCTCTCGTACTAACAAAGCATACTATGGAATGCAAGGTTGCAACCAAGTGTTCTCTCTACTCCCATCCTAGTCTATACTAGCACTTGAGGCATGGGCAAGAACATACAATTTGTCATGCCCAAAAATACGGGGCAAAAAAAAAAACACATGTAATTTTTTTTTTAAGTAATAATAATTAAATCTACTGAGTTGATAAGTTTAACTCAGTTAAGGCTTAGGTACCTTGCAAGATATCGACGGGTGATACCTATCAATACCTTGACATACTAAGAAGGTTTATAAATTAATGTGTAGGACTAGATCGTTAAATTTAAAATTTTGTTATCAAAATGATTTCGACATTTGTTTCATTATATATTAGTTTTAAAATAATAGATTTAAAATTATTTAAATAACAATATAAATAAAGATAAATTTAACCATTATTACATAGTATGTTTCATCTCATACTATATTGATAATAATTAAAATAAATTTATAATCCTTTCATTAACTACTAACCTTTATTTTAAACCACATAACAAATTTAAACTTGATTCTAAACAACAATTTTATTTAAATCTATAATTTAATAGAAATAAATTATTCCTAATAATAATAACAATATAAATTAAACTAAATGTGATTAAACAATAAAACAAAACGAAATATCATTTTCTATTAAACTAACATATACCATACTACTATTATAACACTAAATTAATCTATATTAACACTAAGTAAAATTTAAAAATAATTATAATTTAAAATATACTATTACTTCGAAAAAATTAATTAAATTACTAATAAATTAAAACTAACTTAAATAAACAACTTTTAATAAAAACTAATCCTAAATAACAAATACTAAACTAAATACTCTTTTAAACTAATGCTAATAACACAATTCTAAAAATACTAACATTAATTTAAATCCACATTTAATACACTAATTTTAGGAAAAAAAACTTAATTTAAAACATAATAGCCTACACTAAAACTAACTTAATTTAAAAGAAACTTTATTAAAACTACAAACTAACCTAACAACTAACCCTTCCCACCTATCTAACCACCCACCCAAAACTTTAACTACATGTTGTCCTAAGTTTTTTTTTTTAAATGCAGCCCAAGCATTCTCCAAGAAAAGTACGTGGACATGAAAGAAATAAGTAAGGGAGTTTAAAACTTATTTTAAAAAACCAACTTGCATACCCAAAATCTCCCTTTAATTCAATTGGTCAACATGCCCATCATGTCAACTTGGGGAACGTGGGGTGTCATGATGAAGGTCTATATTTCCTACACCTAGCAAGATAAAGAGGTAAGTTTTTTAAGTTTTAAAGATTTTTAGGTGAGATGAAAAGGGGAGAAAAATAATGACAAAAAGATAAGTCGGTAGAATCGTAGGATAAGAAGATATTAGTTAGATACATATTTAATTTATTTAAAATTAATTTTATTTCAAGATATTAATTTAAGTAAACAAGGTTAATAAGAGAATATAATAGAATACTCTCTATTGCAACAAATGGATTTTTTATTTTTTTTCTCCATGCAAAATCCAGAGTACATTTTGCACTAGCAGGGGGTAATTTTATTTTTTTTTTCTAAGTGTTATTTTGTTTAAGTGTAGATTTTTTTGCAAATATTTTCTAAGTATAGATTTTTTCAAGAAATGTGTTTTTATAACAAGGAAGTTTTTTTTTTTTCTTTCTAATAGAATTTGCTAAATACCTTCTAAGTATAGATTTTTTCAAGAAATGAGTTTTTATAACAAGGAATTTTTTTATTTTTATTTTCTTTCTAATAGAATTTGCTAAATACCTAGTTAAACCAAGGATTTGGATAATTTTAACAACAAAGCAAGATTGATTTTATTTCCCAATAATCACGAAATGAATCAAAGTTCCAGACATAACATAATTTTTGCCTTAACATATTTGAACTTGAAATTTGTATAATTGAACATCATCATTTTATCTCATTTTTGATACACATACATATAACTAAAAATACAAAAATTGTATAAACAAGGATAATACTCAATCATTATTTTATTGACCACCTAATTCAAAGGCTTCGCTGGGAAAGAACCACGAAGAAAACCCGACATCGTTGCCACTTCAATAATAAGTTTAAATACATTTTACATAGGATTTAAATCCCAAGGAGAAATCTCCTCAACATAACTGAACTTCAATAACAAGTTGAATTTCCTTCTTGGCCCTTAACAAGGGATTCATCTCGAATTCTACAATACATTACAGAGATCGTGGAGAGAACAAAAACTAACTAGGAGACAACCAAACATAACATGAAGACAAATCTAGACATTCACTCCTATACCGAGTTTTCACAACAAGTTCGACATTGAACCAAAACTAGGGAAAAGGTGGATTTTTCCAACAAGAGATGTTGGACACAACACCAAAATGGCTACCCTATCGGGGCTATAACTCAAGAACTTTCGTTCTTCCATTCTTACATGCCAAAACTTATACGTGGTTTGTGTTGATAGGTAGGGGCCCATAACACTCTACCCTCTCTCCCTCTTCTCGTCCTAAGAAGAGACGATGAGAATAGACTCTACACTCTTGGAGTCCAACTGAAGATCTTCCCCCATACATGGCCACTTCTACCCTATCCAAGGGTGAGTAATGCCAATACACTCATACAATCTCTTCAAAAATTCAAAACAAAACACAAAGGAAGACATCTAAGAAAACCAATTTTCCACCCTCCCTAACATTCTCAACACACACACATACATACATATGCAATGCAATTGAAAGATGAAACACAACATGAACAAAAAGAGGTAAAGTATTCCTACCTTAAAAAATTAAGTTATGGAAAATGGACAAGTTTGAGATCAGCTTGCTTCCCTCTCCTTCTCCTTCAATTCTGAAAATCCCTCTAAAGCTAGAGGTTGAATGAACAACCCAAACCCTCTCAAAATTGCCTCTAAATAAGATCCTAAACTCAACCACCTCTAAAAAGAAATAACTCCCCCACTTGTCAAAAAGTTCTAGATGCTTCTAACACAACTAGACTTAAGGCTAACCTCAAGGTGGAGTTAAAGTCATCCAACTCATGATGAAACTATCAATTTTCACAATAAAGCAAAAATTAGGTTTTTGAGTGACCATTAAAGTCAAAAAAATGGGGTTGGGGTGTGGAAAATGCCCCCAACCCATACCCATACCCCTTGGGTATTAAGATTTCATGGTTTAAGGCCTAAGGGACTAATTTGAGACCTAACAAATGCTAGGAATTTTTTAGGACTATCTAACACCTTTAAAATGTAGATTAAACACTAATCCAAATTAGGGGTAATTAACCTCAATTATTAATTGATTAAAAAAAAGGTCACTAACCTAGTCTGACTTAGATCGTTAGGTTACTCGGTTAACCCTAACTATCATGCTTGAATGCATATACAATTCACAAGTGTCAAGCGACACTATAAAAAAATTGTTATGAAACATTAACATTTACTGATTATAGAATGATACATTCATACATCTCACAATACAAATAACATACAACCATTGGGGTTTCCACAAATGGTACATAGGGTTCAGTTTTGTTTCTCCATTAGTTTTCTCAGCTACAATATCCTGCACACTCATTGCACACATCAGTAGCTCAAGAAAATCACATGCACATATGTATATAACGTATTAGGGAAATCTCATAAATTAAAACATTCATCTTTCAATTAATTAGTTGTTTATCTCGTTATACTTATATTCTCAATCATTAAAATTTCATAATCACAGTGTTAATTCTGCATTCACTTACTTCATCAAAAAACATGTTCATAAAACATTAAATGATGTAAACATCACACAACATGAAATAACATAATATGTTCAGTGTATCTGATAGTGTCTCAACATGTCGAGAGATGAGTATCAAAATAATAATGTATCAGCTATGCTACAATGGGTCAGGGTGAGGCCTCACACAATTATCTTATTAGGTTCATTTTAATCCCCATTTAGTGTAATGTCTTCACTTATTAAAACAACTTACAATGAGTTACCCTGGCAGCCTCTTAAGGCCTCAACCCCCATTACAAGCCACTTCTCGACACTAAAAGTAGATAACCTACCCTAGGCTCATAAAATCACAAATCAAGAACCATAATATATCACCTCAGTCCTGTACAAGCAACTAGCAAGCATCAAGATAATCCACAATATTCACATCAGTTCTCAATAAGCAACTAGAAAGCATCAAATGATAAATCACAATATCCATTGGTTCTCCATGAGCAACTAAAAAAGTATCCCAAAATAGATCACAATACCCATCGATTCTCAATGAGCAATCGAAAAGTATTCCAAAATAATATTGATCGAAGACTCCAAAATGGTCAAGTCAAAACATGTCACAACATGACATCATCAAGAACATAGCAACCACTTCAATCCCATCAAGGAAACTAAAAATCAACTCAAGTATAACTGATCGAGGACTCAAAAATGGTTAAGTCAAGTATCTCATATACATACACCTCAGCTTCATACAAGAAGATTAGAAAACAATAACAAACAATAGAATAATCACACATCAAAAAGCACACCATCACATTACCATGGTTGGGATGAAAAGATCAAAACCAAAACATCATAAAAACACAATCATACAACCCCCGAGCCTCTGGTAACAACCTAAATTGGTCAACATCTAATCAACCCCAAAACCCAAAAACATAAACAGTACATAGAAAACATCATAATCTCACAATTTGGTTTGATTTGAAAACATATAGCTAAATTAAATGTAAGGTTCCAGTTTCTAGTTTAACATATGTTTCAAGTAAATATGTTTCATAATTCACCCTAATGAATTAACCCATTCTTGGTCTGAATTTACCTTATTGATTTTAAGTCAATTTTCCTAAAATACCCCATGGGTTAATGTTTGATTATTTAAAACATTAAGATTATAATTAATGATCTTTCAATGAAATAATTCCAAATTTATTAAGATCATTATAATTATAAAATGAATTTACTTCCATTAGATACTCCCCTTTAATTCGCTCCCAGTCAAATTCCATTTAGTTATATGGATCAATAATTCACTACATTACTTCAATTAATAACTAATCTAATTAAATTAAATTAAATTAAATTAAATAATAAATACATAAAATTAATCATACTACCATTTATTAATAATTTATTAAACTTAATAATTATTAATAAATAATATACTCATTAATAAATTTACTAATCAATAATAATGATTAGAATTATTAATAATTAATTTACAAACTTTTAATAAAATCTATTATTAAAAATCAAAATTTCTCATAACAAAATTTATGAAATAATTCATTTAATTAACAATAGAATTTAATAATAAGATTTTAAATTAATAATATAATTTAATAATACAATTATTAATAAATATTAATATAAATTTAATATAATTTAAAATTTATTATAATTATAATTATAAAATAAAATCGCACCCCACATATACTAATAGCAGACTACTATTATAGGCTTGCGGTCTGCCAATGGCAGGCTCATGGTCTGCCTTAGCAGCTTAAAAGAGGTGGGCGGTGGGTACAAACACCACCCAACCCCCCCCCCCCACAAAAAATTATTTTTTAAATTTTAAATATATTAAAATTTAATATGATTATAGTTTAACACTTTTTTTTTTTTTTTTAAATATATTTCAATTTAAATTTTATTAAAATTCAATAAAATTAAACCTCAAACATACATACATACATATATATATATATATATATATACATATATATATATATATATATATACATATATATATATGTATATATATATATATGTATATATATATATATATAATTGATTTCAACATTAATTTGATAGAGAAAATATCGTTAACCATGTGAATTTTTCCAACTTAGAATTTTCTTGTTCCAATTTCAAACCCTACCTAGATTAAATATCTAATTTGCAAAATTAATAGACAAGGTTTTCTAAGAATTTTCAACCTCTACGTATAAAGAGAAATTAACATGCATATTGGAAATTCACAGAATTGAAAGCACCCATCACAAGAAATATCCAGATAACCATTTAGCAAACACGAAGAAGACATGATTATCTAAACGACATAATTTTAACTTGGTGAATCAAAAACTCAACAACCTACCTAGTTCTGATGCTAAAATCGCAATTGTGATAAAGAGTTCTCTCCTTGATTCAAGGCACTGATTGTGCGTTCACCCTGGAAGAACTCCTTACAACCCTTAACTCAATATTAACTTTTATTAATCTTTCTTTAATCTTGCACTAATCTTTTTCATGCATGTTAAAAGAATTATTAAATAACTTTATTTAATTTTCCACTTGACTTCTATTTTAATTAATTTATTAACTTTAATCCCATGCGCACTTTATGCTATTTAAATAACATTATTAAATTCACATGTTTAATCTTTTCAATTATTATTTTTTATTTTAATCTCATGCATATATCATGCGAACTTAAAACTTTTCATAATTTATATCTTTTCACCCTTTAATTTATTTTCGAATGTTTAATTTGATAAAATATTTATTAACTTAAATAACAATAATATTTAGCATTTATTTAAAAATGAACTCTAAATATATTATTATTAAATTAAATAAATATCATGACGTTCTAAATTTATCCTTGTAACCTTTATCTCCAAATTTAATTCTTTTTATTTAATTAATTTCTCAATTAATTAAATATAATTAAATATTAAAATATCATAATAATTTTTCATTAAATTAATTCATTAATTTAATCTTTTAATTAGACTTAATTAATAGAAAATACACCAAAGTCTCATAAAGCCGCATATGAAAACCCATCATAGAAGAACACATACAAAATCAAACTATAGGGTTATAATCATGAACTAACGTCATTCGACACATTTAGAGGGTACTCAACTCAGATACTTGTCCTAATTATCAATAAAGACAAATGGCTTAAGGGTTTAGGATTTGGACATGAGAATGTATCTCCCCTCTCTTACCATTGAGACAATGAGATAGGGTACGCTCATCCTGGCAATTTAAAGAAGTCAATACTCGGTACCTGCAACCTACATAAAATTCACACATGTACAAACATAATATATACTAAGCTAAACAGGCAATGGCAGGAAATGGTGCATCATGTAGATCCTGACTAGCAGGTGACTACGACTCCCTTCCTTAACCACATCATAAATGTCATACATAAAGAAAACAAACACGCACACCATACACATGCAAGTATGGGGTAAGTATCCATAAGAAAACACATAGGATAATAAACCATCTAACTAATCATCATCAATAAATAAAAACACTAAATATTCATCATGCATACATGAAATGTAGAGTACCAAGTAATCTCATCATTTAATCAATTGAATGTAAAACAATATCTAATAATTTCAAGATAATGCTACTAAACATCAAGCATAAAACTAGCCTAAAAGAGTTTGGCAATTATAATAGAAATGTAACTAGGAAGATGTAAATTGGGGCAGGCACTACATAGCGCTACAAATGAATATCCATATTATTATTTTTCTTCCATCTTTGTCAAAGAATTTTTCATTTCATTTTTTATATTAGTAAGATTACATGGTTCTTCATTTTTATTTTTTGTTACTTGTTAAGAGACTAGTTTCTAGACTTGTAGCCTTTTGCAACATGACCATTGCATTAAAAACATAATAGTAGTAGAATTTTTTTAGATTGTTTCTCAATGTTCTATGTTTTCATTTATCTATGAGGTGACTATATTTTTCACATACTAGGCACGGGGAATCAAAGTTTCACTCCCTTCTATTAGTACTCACTAGTAGAACTAGTGACTTAGAAATTTTGGATCTGCAATCCTTAGCCTTGTGCCCATACATATTGCATTTGTAATAGTAACCATGAAATTTAGTATTATTATCCTTACGCTTAGATTTATACTCATAGGAAGCATGTCCATATGTAAGACAATTAAAGAAATGACCTTTAAATAAATTTAACTTATTGAAATTTTTTCATATAAACACATTTGCAGTATGAACAACCTTTTTGCAAGTAAAGAAAATGGGTTGGTTGGACATGATACCTAATTTTCTCATGGCTATCTTTGGACAATTATGATACTTCTTGTGTTTGAATTTTGATGATTCACCAATCATGTATGGCTTTGACCTTTTTTATCCAATACTAGTAGTATCATTGGACTTTCTCTTATTCTTTAATTACTCATTCATTTTTTCAAAATCTCACTATATTATTTCAACTTTATATTTGCATCCTTCTTTTTTTGTAGTTCTTTCTTTACTTTCTCATTTTCCTCTTTGAGCCTCAACTTTTCAGTTGTAATTTCTTGATCTCCACAATTTTATTATGAAGGTATTCATGCATGATAACATTCTCCTATGATATACTAAAGAGTTGTTCATCATTTTCATGTATTTCATTCTCAGTATTTATTTTTCTATATTCAACAAATTTTCTAGCTTCTTCAATAATTATTTTCCTTTTCATATGTTTGCCCATTTTGAATGATTGATTTTTCGATTCCCTTTGTAGACTTTTAACCTTTTCTTTCAACCTTTCATTTTTGTCCACCAACTTGTTAATGAAATTTTCATATTCTTCTGAAATAGAACCTTCTAACACTTTCTCCATGTGTTAAATGTAATCATTAATTTAATTTAGCTACATGGTAAGATCTTTTTTTATTGCAAGATATTTCCTAAGCTATTTGTGTAGTTGATGAATCATGTTAGCTTTCTCCTCAAGATCTTTCTCATACCTGTACCTCTCCATATTTGTGGATCTTTCCCTAAAGTTGTTAGCTGTTAGATTGTGGTGACTAATCAGGAAAGTAATGTATATACTTCATAAAAAAATTTGGGCCCTATTTTATCAAGATTTGGGCCAACACGTAATTATTAATTATAGCCCTAAAGCAGTAAAGATACTTGTATAAAAGAGCTTAGGGTTAGGGATTGTTTTATAATTGCAATGCAAAATTGGTTCTTGTGGCAGTATTGAGGTTTAAGGGATTATGGATTATAATCAGGTTATAATCACTAGATCTTAATAATATTTGACTTTCTATTTGGTGGATGTAGCCTAGGGATTGGGTGAGCCACATTAAATCTTGGTGTCTTGTGTTCTTTTCTATGTGATCTATTATTTTATGTTATTGGTTATATTTACATGTAGTTGTTATTTCTATCCATGGTTTAATCTTAAAAAGTAGTATTAGAGCCTAGTTGTTTTTCAGTTATCCTCTATAGGAAAGTCTCACGACTGAGTGGGAGTCTCACAGTCAAGTGGGAGCGATGGTAGATGAGGGTAAGTTGAGGGTTGACAGGTTTAATGGGCAGGACTTCCAGTTATGGAAGATACAAATGGAAGACTATCTTTATCAGAAGGATTTATTGAAGCCATTGGAAGGCAAAGCCAAGAATCAAGGATCTATGTCAAATGATGAGTGGGATCTTTTGGAAAGAAAGGCACTTGGAAGCATTCAATTATGCTTGGCACCATCGATGGCATTTAATATTACAAAAGCAAAGACAACAGAAGAGTTGATGAAAACCCTAGCGACACTGTATGAAAAGCCCTCTGCTTCAAACAAGGTATTTCTCATTATGCATTTATTTAATATGAAAATGAAAAAAGGTGGATCTCTTGTAGATCATTTACATGAGTTTAATACTATTACTAATTAGCTATCTTCTGTGGGTATCAATTTTGAGGAGGAAATTAGGGCTCTCTTGATTTTGTGTTGTTTGCCTGAAAGCTGGAATGGCTTGGTAATGGCTATGAGTAATTATGTTCTTGGATCTAGTACCCTAAAATATGATGATGCAATTGGTGTTATTTTGAGTGACAAAATTTGTAAGAAATTCTTAGGTGGATCTACATCAAGAAGTGCTTTGAATGCACAAAGCAGGGGCAGAACGACTGAGAGAGGAAGTAATTTTGGAAATCATGGGAAATCAAGAGGAAAGTCAAAGGGGAGGAGGTCTCAATCAAGAGGACCAAATGACTACTGGTACTATGGGAAACTAGGTCATAAAAAGAAATATTGTTGGAATCGAAAGAAAAATGAAGGAGATAAACCAAATGGAGACAAGGAGGCAAATGTGGCAGGTAACAAATTCGAAGAGGATGCTTTGCTTCTGTCTTTAGAGAGTGTTGATGATTCGTGGGTTTTAGATTGCTGGAGAATAAGACATGGGATTTATGCAAGTTGCCTGTAGGTAAAAAAGCTTTACAGAATAAGTGGGTTTATAGGTTGAAAGAAGAGAAAGGAGGTAAGAAAAGATTTAAAGCCAAGTTAGTTGTGAAAGGATTTGCACAGAAAAAGGGCATTGATTTTGATGAGATATATTCTCCTGTTGTTAAGATGACTTCTATCTATACTGTTTTAAGTCTTGTGGCTACTAAAAATTTACATTTAGAGAAGCTTGATATTAAAATAGCCTTTCTTCATGGTGATTTGGATAAAGAGATATATATGGCTAAGCCATAGGGATTTGTGGTCAAAGGTAAGGAGAACTTACTGTGCAAATTGAAGAAAAGTTTATATGGCTTGAGGTAAGAACCTCGGCAATGGTATCTGAAATTTCATAGTTTTATGCATGAGCATGGATACAATAGGTGTCATTCAGATCATTGTGTTTATTTTAAGAGGTTGGATGATGACAACTACATTATTTTATGTTTATATGTTGATGGTATGCTTGTAGTTGGGTCCAACATGAATCACTTTAAGGGGTTGAAATGCCAATTAGCACATTCATTTGCTATGAAGGATTTGGGGGCAGCAAAAAAAATCCTTGGTATGAAAATTTGCAAAGATAGGAAGAATAGAACATTAACACTATCTCAGGCTGATTATGTAGAGAAGGTGTTGCAACATTTCTCTATGGAGAATGCTAAAGCTGTCAGCACACCTTTACCTAGTCATTTGAAGTTGACTAAGGAGATGTGTCCTAAGACTTAGGAAGAGGAGGATAAGATGTCTAAGGTACCCTATGCTTCATTTGTAGGAAGATTGATGTATGTTATGGTATGTACTAGGCCAGATATTGCACATGCAGTGGGAGTCGTTAGTAGGTATATGAGTCATCTAGGAATTGAGCATTGGAATATTGTCAAATGGATTCTCAGATATTTGAGAGGAACATCTAATAAGTGTTTACACTTTGAGGGCTCTACTACTGATTTACAGGGCTATGTTGACTCAGATTTGGCATGGGATATTGATACCAGGTGAAGTACTATAGGTTATGTCTTTACTATTGGTAGAACAACCATGAGCTAGGTTTCTAGGTTACAAAAGATTAATGCTTTATCCACTACAGAGGAAAAGTATGTATCTACTACAGAGCCAGCCAAGGAGATGATATGGCTTCAATTCTTCTTAGAAGAATTGGGACACCCTCAAAAGGATAATTATTTGTTTATAGATAGTCAAAGTGCCATTCATCTTGCAAAGAATTTAGCTCTACATTCAAAGACCAAACACATCCAGTTGTGGTACCATTTCATTCAGTAAGTTTTGGAGGATGGATAGTTAAAGCAGGAGAAGATAAATACAAATGACAATCCAACAGATATGTTGACAAAGGTAGTAACAAGGGAGAAGTTGAACTCCTCTTTAGCTTCGGTTGGTCTTCTAGCCTAAACATGAATAAAAGAATAGCAGAGTCTAGGGTGGTTTGATCTAGTGGGAGCCTCATGGAGTAGCGGCATAGGTACAGGATCAATCTCCAAGTGGGAGATTGTCGTTTAGTTTGGAGCTTGATTAGTCCCCAAGTGGGAGATTGTTAGATTGTGGTGACTGATCAGGAAAGTACTTTACATACTTCATAAATTCTTTGTGGCTCAAGGCATCACCTCGAAAAAAAAAATTGGGCCCTATTTTATCTAGATTTTGGGCTGACATGTAATTATTAATTATAACCCTAAAGCGTTAAAAATACTTGTATAAAAGAGCTTAGGGTTAGGGATTGTTTTATAGTTGTGATGCAAAATTGGTTCTCGAGGTAGTATTGAGTTGTAAGGGATTACAAATTGTAATCAGGTTATAATCATTGGATTGTAATAATATCGGACTTGTTGTTTGGTGGATGTAGCCCAGGGATTGGATGAACCATGTTAAATCTTGGTGTCTTGTGTTCTTTTCTGTGTGATCTATTATTTTCTGTTATTGGTTATATTTGCATGTAATTGTTATTTTTGTTCATGGTTTAATCCTAACATTAAGATTAATACTAAGAGGACAAAGCTCAAATACAATTGTTAGGATTCATAGGTAGTGATGGGGATGGGGGGTAAATCAATAAATGAAAACTTGTATTAACTTTCATTGTTATTTACTATTAATAAAAAATATAATGAGAAGAAAAAATAAAACATAACAAATTCAATTCACCATACATAACACAATGATTTTGATCTTTTGGAAACCTTTAGTTAGAGGGTAAAACCATGGTGAAGATGGCACCCATTAATATTCACTAGATTATAGTAAATGAGTTATCCTGGTTAAGATAATAAAATTACCATTTCTAGGGGTTCACCCTATTAGAAGTGATATTGTACCTTGTTAGAAGTAAAATTAGATAGTTCTAAGATCTACCTTTTTAAAATATTTAAGAAACTCTTTTAAGATTCTATGTTGTTAGGAGATATATAACTGTGAACATGTAAGGGTCCACCAGATCTAGGGATTTATTGGTTGTAACTATTAGGTAACAACTAAAATTTCTTATCTGTAAATGGCATTATTTGTTTGTGAGATCCCTTATAATCACTTATCTATTTTTATTTTATTATTGACTTATCTTCAATGTATCTTGATTACAATTGCTAGATATCCCTTCTACTATCTTGCACCAATTATCTTGCTTCACCAATTTATGCTTCTCCTTTTAGCATCTCTCAACTAGTCTTCATAATCTATCTATTATAGATCTTTTTATGTTTCTTGTGATCTTTTTCCACTTAATTGTGGCTCTCCATTTAAATTTATTTTTCCCTCTTTTCTTTTCTCAAATAGTCTACAAATCTCAATAATTAGATTCAACCCGATCAACTTACTTCTTTGTTTACCTGTCCAATACTCAGATTGGTCAAAACATATTACATGCAGAGTCTAAATGTATTACATAGGTATGTCAACCTTGTATATATCTCAAGGTTTTATATATATATATATCCTTAATCTTGGCTATTAGATGCACATTATGCAATGTAATTCTTCCTTGACCTCTAACCACATTTTTCCATGTAATCACCACTCATTACTTAGTGATACTTAGTGATCATTGATTACAATGATATCACCAATTATGACAGTTGTCTACATGAGACGTGATAACCTGATGTAGACACAATTTTCACCAATCAAAGGTTTTTAGTGATTATCATCAATGAAAACCATATGATAGTCATATACATTCAAATCATTTCAAGAATATCCTTAATTTATCAATGGAAAAACAATCACATTCTTGTCTACTAGTCTTGGTACTAATGTCTAGCTATGGTTCTTCTCAATCTTTTATGATTCATCTTCATGACTTTTACCCAATATTCATCCTCAAGTGCATCCTTTATTGTCTTTGATTCAAATTCATATAGAAAACAATTATTTTCTCTGCATTTGTTCTTGTCAATACACCAACATTTTTATCACCAATTATTTGATTTAGGAGTGATTTAACTTGACATACCTTTGTAACACTTGTTCTCCTCTAGGATCTTATTCAATTTCTTGGACTATTTGTTGTGCATTTTCTTGGTCTTCCATTAATTTCACTATAGACTTCTATTCAACCAGTTGTATATATACAAATCTATACTAATATTCTAGTTCCCTTTTGTTGGATTCCTTATTTTTCTCTGATTATTCATCAATTCCCACATTTTTACTTTCTATTATCTTATTTGTTTTCTTGTTGAAACACTCACATACTTTATCTTAGTGGAATGCCTTAGGAGTTATATTCCTTCATAACTTCTTGAATTAAACTTCCTTGAATGATCATCTCTCTTTATATAGAACTTACTTCCAAATAGTTTAAAATAACTCATAGAGAGTGATCAATCATACCACAATTCATAGTGTGTTTTATTCATACATTTTTCAATTATACCATGTTTAGTGTATAGACTATAGTTTTCACCACTTCTCTCCAAAAATTTTGAGCAACACCTTTTTTCAATATTAATGATCATACCATTATATTGTGGTGTCATGGGAGCTAACTTGTGCCTTATGATTCGTTGTTCATAGTATGCAATGAATTAATATGAAGTGAACTCACCTCCTCTATCTGATCTAAGGAATTTTAACCTCTAATTGATCTCCCTTTCTACTCTAGCTTTGTAGATATTAAACATTTGGAAAGCTTAGGATTTAAATTTTAGAAATACAACCCATATCATTCTAGAGTAATAATCTAAAAATAGAAATAAATACTTATCTCTATAATAACTTTGAGTTCTTATTTGACTATAAAAATTAGTATAAACTATATCTAAAATTCTTAGATAAATGACATTTACTAATTAAACTAGAATTGGTTAACTTCCCAAGATGACTTTTTTTTATAGATTACATTGTCTAGTTTCACTAAGTTAGGCAGACCTCTCACTGCTTTCATCTTACTTACTTTTCTTAGATTATCAAAGTTAACATGACAAAATTTTGTATGCCATCACCATCTTCAACTATAGAAATTAGACAATTCTTAACAGTAGAGGTCAGATAGAACAAGTTAAATCAGATTTCTTCACTGGTGGCAATCACATCTCCTAACTTTTGATAATCCTACACATTCATGTTGGAAAGCTGGAAAAGATATTAATGGGATTTTAGAGTGAATGGAAACATTATACATGGTTAAGGCTACTTATGATAAAGATACAATTTGGGTAATATTAGAATGAATAAATTAACTAATTATGACAAAGCAAAATTGATGCAGTGCAAGGCAAGAGAATCCCCAAAGGAGATGTCCTAGTCCCCGAAAGATAACCACTTAGTGGAAGAATAAAAATATAACATATATTTAGATCCAAAATAATGTCAACTCTCATAATATAATCATAATATATACATCCAACATACCTGGTTGTAAGGCCTTTTGGTTTATGGGCAAATAGATAAGAAAATATAGCAACAATCTCTGCAAAATATTAGAAGATTTAAAACCCTAGCTAGCCCAAATTGACAATCTAGTAGAAAACCCCAAGAAGAATCTAAACTTGTGCTTGCAAGCCATGTTAGGATTAAACTGCGGACAGAAAATAACAATTACATGCAAATACAACCAATAACAGAAAACAATAGATCACAAGAAAAGAACACAAGGCACCAAGATTTAACATGCTTCACCTAATTCTTGGGCTACATCCACCAAACAACAAATTTGATATTACTACAATCCAGTGATTACAACCTGATTACAATCTATAATCCCTTACAACTCAATATCACTGCAAGAACCAATTTTGAATCACCACTATAAAACAACCCTAACCCTAAGCCCTTTTATACAAGTATTAAACCGCTTTAGGGTTACTACATGTCAGCCATAAATTGGTGAATATTAGCCATTACTTTAGTAGAAAATCTATGAATAGTACCCAAAAAATTAAGTACTTTCCTAATCAGTCACCACAAACTAACAATCTCCCACTTGGGGACTGATCAGGCTGCACACTAAACAACAATCTCCCACTTGGAGACTAATCCTGTAGTGATGTCACTACTCCATGAGGCTCCCACTAGATCAAACCACCCTAGACTTTGATGTTCTTTTATTCATGTTTAGTTTAGAAGACCAACCGAAGCTAAAGAGGAGTTCAACTTCTCCCTTGTTACTACCTTTGTCAACATATCTGTTGGATTTTCATTTGTATGTATCTTCTCCAACTTTAACTGTCCATCCTCAAAAACTGACCGAATGAAATGGTAATGTAACTGGATGTGTTTGGTCTTTGAATGCAGAGCTGAATTCTTTGCAAGATGAATGGCACTCTGACTATCTGAGAAAAAATAATTATCCTTCTGAGGATATCCCAATTTTTCCAAGAAGAACTAAAGCCATATCATCTCATTGGTTGCTTCTATAGCAGCTAAATACTTTGCCTCTATAGTGGATAAAGCATTAACCTTTTGTAACCTAGAAACCCAACTCACGGCTACCCCACCAACAATAAAGACATAACCTATAGTACTCTACTTGGTATCAATATCCCCTACCAAATATGAGTCAACATAGCCTTGTAAATTAGTAGTAGATCCCCAAAGTGTAAACACTTACTGGATGTTCCTCTCAAATATCTAAGAATCCATTTGATGGCATTCCAATGCTCAATTCCCGGATGACTCATATACTTGTTAACCACTCCCACTACATGTGCAATATCTGGCCTAGTACATACCATAGCATACATCAAGCTTCCTACAACTAAAGCATAGGTACCTTGGACATCTTATCCTCTTCTTCTTATGTCTTGGGACACATCTCCTTAGTCAACTTCAAATGACCAAGTAAAGGTGTGTTGATAGCTTTAGCATTCTCCATAGAGAAAAATTACAACACCTTCTCAACATAATCATCTTGAGATAGCGTCAATATTTTGTTCTTCCTATCTCTGCAAATCTTCATAGTAAGGATTTGTTTTGCTACCCCCAAATCCTTCATAGAAAATGCATGTGCTAATTGACATTTCAGCCCCTTAATGTGATCCATGTTAGACCTAGCTACAAGCATATCATCAACATATAAACGTAAAATAATGTAGCTATCATCATCCAACCTCTTAAAGTAGACATAATGATTTAAATGACACCTACTGTAACCATGCTCATGCATAAAACTGTCAAATTTCAAATACCATTGCCGAGGTGCTTGCTTCAAAGCATATAAACGTTTCTTCAATTTGCACACTAAGTTCTCCTTACCTTTGAACGCAAATCCCTATGGCTAAGCCATATATATCTCTTCATCCAAATCAACATGAAGTAAGGTTGTTTTAACATCAAACTGCTTCAAATGCAAATCTTCAATAGCCACAAGACTTAAAATAGTACGGATAGAAATCATCTTAACAATAGGAGAAAATATCTCATCAAAATCAATGCCCTTTTTCTGTGCAAATCCTTTCACAACTAACCTGGCTTTAAATCTTTTCTTACCTCAATCCTCTTCTTTTAACTTGTAAACCCACTTATTCTGTAAAGGTCTTTTACCTACAAGAAACTTGCATAAATCCCAAGTTTTATTTTTCAGCAAAGAGTCCATTTTGTTTTTCATTGCAAACTCCCACTGAATCTTAGTATCCACCTGCATAGCTTCATCATAACATTCAGGTTCACCAACATCAATAAGTAAAATAGAATACAAAGAGGGAGAGAATCTTTCTGGAGGTCTAATTTTCCTTGTTGAATGTCTAACATTCACTGGTGTGTGTGGTATTTATTGTTGCAATTGTTACACATCATGAGGAATGGTTGGAACATCATTTTTTGGAGTATCATCCAGCACTACATAATCATCTTCTTTCTTCTCATTTTGCTGGAACAGATCTTTGTACAACACTTTCTAATTGAATATGACATCCTAGCTTCTTACAATTTTTTGATTTTCAAAATCCCAAAGCCTATAACAAAACTCATTAATGCCATATCCAAAAAATATACATTTCTTTGACTTAGCTTCTAGCTTAGTTCTATTTTCAAGATCTATGTGAGCAAATGCTTCACAATTGAAGGTTTTGAGAAAAGAATAACTCACCTTCTTACCAGTCCATGCTTCCTCTAGAATACCACAGCCCGAAGGAGTAAAGGGACCTCTATTGATCAAATATACAATAGTATTGATAGCCTCTTTCCACATGTGTAAGGGCAACTCAGCATGCAACCTCATGCTCCTTGCACACTCCATTATAGTCCTATTCATATGTTTAGCCACTCCATTTTCCTGTGGAGTCTTTGGAATAGTTTTCTATCTATGAATACCATTAGTGGAGCAATAATCTTCAAATTCATGACTACAATACTCACCACCATTATCAAATCTGAGACATTTTAATTTTTGACCAGTCTCATTTTCAACCAAGCATTTCCATTTCTTAAAAGTTTGGAACACATCAGATTTTTGTCTAAGGAAATAAACCCATACTTTTCTATTTGCATCATTAATAAATATAACATAATAATGAGAGCCACCAAGGGAAGATACCTGAGCCGGTCCCCATACATCGGTATGCACAAGCTCTAATTTCTCCTTTTTGTTTTCCTTCCCACTCTTCACAAAACTCACTCTGTTTTGTTTTCCATACACACAACTTTCATAGAAATCCATATTAACACATTTAAGACCTAGTAAAACTTTCTTTGAATGAAGTACTTTAATACCTTTCTCACTCATGTGCCCAAGTTTGTTGTGCCATAGTGTTGTATCAAAATTTATAGCAATTGTTTGTTCTCCCTGCTCCACTACAACAATTCATTTTTCTTTGAAACAATTAAAGTAGAAGGAACAATATGTCCTGTACAAAGATATAAGTTGTCTACTTTCACACCTTTTTCTACTACAAGGGAACCTTTTGAGACCTTCCAATTTTTATCATTAAAAGTAACTACACAACCCTCATCACCGAGTGCCTTGCTGAGATTAAATTCCTACTCAGCCTTGGAACATGTCTTATCTCATGTAGTAGCCAATGATTCCCATTCTGCAACTTAATCTTAACTTTTCCCTTTCCAACAATCTAACAAGTTTCATTATCCCTCAAATAAAAAAGTCGAAAATGCCCTTAGACATAATCAATGAAATAACCTCTATGAGGTGTAGCATGAAATGAAGCACTAGAATCTAAAACTCATGAATCATCAACACTTTCTAAAGATAGAAGCAAAGCATCCTCTTCGAATTTTTTACTTACCACATTTGCTTCCTTGTCTCCATCTAATTTATCTCCTTCATTTTTCTTTTGATTCCAGCAATCTTTCTTTTTGTGACCCGATTTCCCATAGTACCAACAATCATTGGGTCCTTTCGATTTAGACCTCCTCCCCTTTTACTTTCATCTTGGTTTCCCACAATTTATAGAGTTACTTCCTCTCTTAGTTGTTCTACCCCTACTTTGTGCATTCAAAGCACTTCCTGATGTAGCTCCACCTGAGGTTTTCCTACGAGTTTCCTCACTCAAAATAACACTGATCACATCATCATATTTTAGGATACTAGATCTAGGAACAGAATTACTCACAGCTATTACCAAGCCATTCTAGCTTTCAAGCAAAGAACACAAAATCAAGAGAGCCCTAATTTCTTCATTAAAATTGACACCCACAGAAGATAACTAACTAGTAATAGTATTAAACTCATTTAAATGATTCATAACAGATTCACCTTCTGCAATTTTCATATTAAATAAACACTTGATGAGAAATACCTTGTTTGAAGCAGAGGGCTTTTCATATAGTTTTGCTAGGATTTGCATCAATTCTTCTATCATCTTCACTTTTGTAATATTAAATGCCATTGATGGTGCCAAGCATAACCAAATGCTTTCGAGTGCCTTTCTATCTAAAAGATCCCATTTGTCATTTGGCATAGATCCCTGATTCTTGGCTTTTCCTTCTAATGGCTTTCATAAATCCTTCTAATAAATATAGTTTTCCATTTGCATCTTCCATAACTAGAAGTTTTTCCCATTAAACCTATCAACCCTCAACTTACCCTCATCTACCATCACTCCCACTTGACCATGAGACTCCCACTTAACCATGAGACTTTCCTATAGAGGATAACTAATAAAACAACCTAACTTTGATACCACTTGTTAGGATTAAACTGCGAACAAAAAATAACAATTACATACAAATATAACCAATAATAGAAAATAATAGATCACACAGAAAAGAACATAGGGCACCAAGATTTAACGCGGTTCACCTAATCCCTAGGCTATGTCCACCAAACAGCAAGTCCGATATTATTACAATCCAATGATTACAACCTAATTCCAATCTGTAATCCCTTATAGCTCAATACCACCACAAGAACCAATTTTCAATCACCACTATAAAACAACCCTAACCCTAAGCCCTTTTATACAAGTATTAAATCACTTTAGGGTTACTACATGTCGGCCATAAATTGGTGAATATTAGCCATTACTTTAGTGGCGAATCTATGAATAGTACCCAAAAAAAATTTAAGGCGATGCCCTGAGCCCTAAAGAATTTATGAAGTATGTACAGTACTTTCCTGATCAGTCACCACAAACTAACAAGCCACCAAGCAACCTTCTTGTTTTTCCAAGTCCTAGCTACTAACTTTTCTAACAAACTTCACTCATCTTAGCTAATCCTCTCTACCTGAATTCCTCCATGTTGGATCCCATGCTCAATTCCATGCTCCATGTTGAATGAATAATGACAAGGCATGACTTTCTACTTATACCAAACCAAGCCATAAGTTGGCCTAGAAAGTTACATTAAATAAAACCTCAACCCACAAGTTACATTAAATAATGCCACCTATTAAATTTGTTTTCCCTCTTTTCACAATTTTTATTTATTTATTGTTACTTTTGTTCTAGTTTTTATCACTTTCTCTCTTCTCTACAATTTTATATATATATATATATATATATATATATATATATATATATATGTCCCCCTTTATTTTCTGTTGCAAGATGCTTCTGCATTAGACTCCTCGGGTAGATAGAAAAGTGTGTCCTACACTTTGATGCCAAAAGAAATATTTGTAACCATATTTATCTTCACTAAAGTTTTCCAATCCATCCCAGAAAAAAGAACAAATTTGCACACCAACCATCTCTGCTTCATCCATACAAACATCTGAATCAGATTAATTTTATCGACCCAATCAACATGCTCACTCCTATGAACAAATTGAACATAAAATTTCACCAAAAATCCCTACAATTGATCACAACCAACAATAGAAATATCCTCAAACATGAAATTTATGTCATCATGAAACTCCAAAAATAAGTCAACAAAATGTAAATCCTCAGCCATGTCAACCAAAGGTAGATCAAGAACATACAGATATGTAGTATCATGTAGATTCTCAACCACATCAACAACATCCAACTCCACATTAGTAAAAGCATCCATATCAACCAATATCCATAAAAATTGGTACATCCTTAAGCATTTCAAAAATAACATATGAATGCAAGTCCTCATCCATATGTAAATCCCCATAACCAATAATCTCATCATCCACAATAAGATTCTCTGCAATTTGCATGTCAAATCCATCTAACTGATCATGAAAATAAATATCATTTCCAACTCAGAAAGGTTAGGAATCTCTTTAGCAACAACTACAATTTGCTCTACAAGTTTTTCATCACACTCCTCAAACTGATAAACAAAACCAACTTTTACCTCAACCTTGTCATGTCCTCTTTTCTCTTGAACAAGTCTTCTAACCAACTAGATGACTTACTTTTGGATTGGTAGACTCCAACTCCACAAATTTGTATGAAAATAATTTATCCCTTCCTTAACTCGATTGGTCAATCTAGCTTCCAACCAAGAAGACATCTCTAAAATATTCTTCTCTACCACATCATAGAGTTCTACAATCACCCCAAGGTCCAATCTTCTCAGAGCTATCTTCCAAGATCTTTGCAAACCCTCTACAGAAAATATCCAACGAGATCCAAGCTTTACTCAACAAGATCAACTTTCCATATTTTTAACCATCTCTTTGTATCAAGATCCATCTTCAACTTTGATAATCTTCATCCAAGGTCCTAGTGAAAATTACCCCAACTTTGATGATTTGTCTACATGCTCATGGTGACTAGCTTTGATACCACTTGATGCAATGCAAGGTAGGAGAATCCCTAAAGGAGATGTCCTAGCCCTAGAAAATAACCACATAATGGAAGCATAACAATAACACATAGATTTAGATCCAAAATGCTAATTCTCATAATACAATCATAAGATTTACATCCAACATGCCCGATTATAAGGCCTTCCAAGTTATGGCCAAATACATAAGCAAATATATTAACAAGATCTGCAAGATCTCGTGACATCCAAAACCCTAGCTAGCCCAGATCCACAATCTAGTAGAAAACCCCAAGAAGAATCCAAACTTGTGCTTGTAATCCACCTAGCAACCTTCTTGTTTTTCAAAGCTGCAGTTACTAGCTTTGCTAACAAACTTCACTTATCTCAGCTAATCCTCTCTAGCTAACTTCCTCCATGTTGGATCCCATGCCTAATTCCATGCTCCATGTTGAATGAATAATGAAAAGGCAAGACCCTCTACTTATACCAAACCAAGCCACAAGTCGGTCTATTAAGTTACATTAAATAAACCCTTACATTAAATAAACCTCAAGCCATAATTTACATTAAATACTGCCATATATTGAATGTCTTTATCTCTCTTTTCTCAATTTTTATTTATTTATTATTATTGTTCTTCTAATTTGTGTCACTTTCTCTCTCCTGTATAATTTTTTTAATATAAAATTATGCCCCCTTTTATTTTCTGATGCAAGATGCTCCTACATCAAAAATGGGGTATAGTCATATTATTTTCATCAACAAGCTTCATTGGAAGCGAATGGAGGCCTATAATTTTTGGATATGAAAAAATAGAGTGTATATGATATAATAAAGTTAACTAATGTTAATATGTTAGTTGCAACATATTTTGGATGTATAATCAGATGGGAGTTTGTTATCGCAGAGGCAAAGTACACGCGATAGAATGGTTGTTTTGGCTAAGGAATTGAATTGACTTGTAAATTCAAGGACTTGTCGATATAGGGGTGGCATCCTAGATGTTAACACTTATAAATTTGTGATAATATATTTTGGTAATGATTTACTTGGTTATTCAGGCCAACTGGACATTGAGTTTAAGGGAAAAGAGTATAAAGGAAGGACTTTTTATTGCAAAGAAACAAATGATTATGATATTTGAGATTTATTTTTGTAGTTTAGATTTTTTTATGGTTAGAGAATAGAAGAGTTATATGAGCATGATTAGATGTAAGGAACATCAAAGGACTAATTAGATATTTTAGATATTATTATAGTCAAACTTTTGGCATTTTATGTATGCTACTCGTAAAGTTGTAGATTATTGTAGAGTTGTGAGCTCATTTTTTGTAATACAACTCCTAATAGGGTTAAGACCTCTAATTAAGGTCAAGTCCTCTAACAAGGAAAGATACACTAAATGTATGTAATAGACTCCTCATAGGGACAACACCTTTCAAAAGGTACATGAGCATGATTAGATGCAAGGAACATAAAAGGACTAATTAGATATTTGAGATATTATTATAGTCAAACATTTGGTATTTTTCTCTATGTTACTTGTAAAGTTGTATGTAGAGTAGTGAGCTCATTTTTCTAATGTAACTCCTAATAGAGTTGAGACCTCTAACAAGTTCAAGTCCTCTAACAAGGAAAATAAACTAAATGGATGTAATAGACTCCTTGCAAGGTCAACACTTTTCACAGTGTACTTTTGACCAGTGGTTCACTTTATGGGTACCATCCCCACCAGGGTTTGCCTTGGGCCAAAAGTTCCCTAGTTGACAAAATATGGTGTTATGTCATGTGCCCATTTAATATAAGATTATAATTTTAATTCAAAGATATTAAATCAATAATAATAAATAAAAATTATAAATAATATTAAATTAATGAGTAATTATAATTCAAATAAACATAAATCTATTAATAAACATAAATTTACTATTATAATAATAATATATATCATTATTCTAATGATATCTAATCAATACAATATTTTAGTTATGTATATGAAGTAATAAATATAGCAATAAAAGTATTTAATAATTTCTAGCATATATATTGGTTTGTCTAGGTTTACAAATCAAATACAAACCTATATTACTAAAGGGACTTAATGAATAGTCATGATCACATACAGAAATATGTAATATGAAAAATAATGACTCTAAGAATGATTAGGAAAATATTTGGTTATTTCAAAGATGGTTTGGAGTAGGGTCATTACAACCTGGAATATATTTTTAATGCTTATGTCAAAATGTCAAATAAAGATGAGATTTGGGGTCATTACATGTTATGAGTTTGTTTATGGGATGTTAATTATTACTTTTTAGTTTGGCTATTTATACATGTATATGGTTTATTTATGATTTCCATAATTGTGAAAAAAGTGTTAGAATATTGATTCACCCCCCTCCTTCACCCTCAATGTTCCTTATTTATAACAATTGGAATCAGATATTCAATTCTTAGAAGAAGTCTAACAACTTGAGAAATATTAGTATGGACTAAAACTATTTGAAAATAAAATATGAGTCAACTCTTGAGGAATTAGATCAAACTAAGGATGAAAGAGACGTATTAAAGACCAAGCATAAGGATGTACACGATCTCATTAAGAAGTTGAAAGATTCGATTGAAAATTCTAGATCTAAGAGAAAAGAGCTATTAGATCAAGTCAAGGGTTCAGAATTAGTTGTCAAGCTAAAGGAAAATGAAATATTGAAGCAAGAACTTGAAATCACATTACTAAAGAAAAATATGATGTCACATGAGTGAAAAGAAGAAGCAGATCTAAAGATTAAAGTCACAAATTTGAAGTCGTGACTTACAAATGTAACATCTAAAATTGAAGATACGAATTTGAAGAAAATAGAACTTGTGAATTATAACAGCATTTTGAAAGGAGAACTTATACAAAATAAGCTACATCTTGATAAGTTATATTCAAGCACATATAAACTTGATGAGTAGATAGTGACACAAAAACCTATAGGAAATATGATAGGTATTAGCTACACTGAAGGTGAATCATTAAAAGAATTAGAGATAATAGTTGAGCATTAACATGAACGTGAACCTAATTAGTCATAAGATCATAACAACTAGGTGAACCACAATAGTGGGTTACACTTTTTTGCCTAAACTAACAGTGAACTATGGATTTTCAAGAAAACTTTCACTTTTGAATGCAAATTACTATTTAATGGTTGGGAATTTGAAGATGAAGTTAATTAGAGACTTTTAGGATTTTATGTGTAGAATGAAAATATATTTTTTAATTTTTTAAATTTTGATTTGATTGAATTATTTTTACTCCCACGAAAATTGGTATTTTATCAAAAACCTGATTTTTAAAAAGTGACACTATTTTTGACACACATAACTTTTTTCTATTGTAGATATCAATGTGATTCTTTCAAATTTAGTTTGTTAACATTCATATCAAAACCATGGAGGTGATCTGATGTCTTTATCTTTAATATTTCATATTTTATTAGAGCTTAAAGTTGACCTAACATGAATTTGGACATACATGGCTTTTGACACATGTAACTTACTATATATTTACCAGATTTCAAAAAGTAAAATTGATTGAAAGAGGATTCAAATATGGAGACCGTAGTTACTTTTCTAAATTTTTGTTCTCTTAGTTGTAATTTTTCCATGAGTGTCCAATATATAGGTTTATTTTTCATAACAAACCTTTGTTCAATTCACATGCAAAAATGTCTACCTAAAAAATTTAAAATGTAGCAAATTCATAGTCATTAGAAAGCTCATTCAAAGTACTTCTATCATGCAAAATAACATGACTTTAGTGCTCCATCTAAACTTGATAAGTGAGCCTGGAAGCCATGAAAACACAATAAATCTTCTTACACTTAGGAAAACCTATATTTTCCTAGTTTCAATAGAAACAAAGTTTCTATCAAAACTAAGAACACTAACTTGTGTGGTTAAATGGGTCGGCCACACTTTCAATCGAAACTACATTAGGTAGTTTCAATCAAAACTTCTTAATGTAGTTTCAATCAAAAGTGTAGTCAACCTTTAGGGGTTTTTTTTAAATAAAAATTGTCATATAAATAATTTCATTTATTTTCAATTGTAATATTCAAATCCAATCAAATAATTCACACTTCAATTGGGAGGGAGGAAATATTTTGCAACTTGGTTGTTTTCAAATTTTGAAAAAAAAAATTGGGACATGGGCAATAAAGCTAAAAGAGCAAGTAAATATTCACGAAGAAGAACTAATGAACAAGAAGATGAAAATCGTTGAAAAACTTTAGCAGGATACTATAGGAAGCAAGGTATGTACATGTGCAATATTTTTTCCAATGCATATTTAGTTCATATAGTGTGCAATTTTGTATTGTAGACTTTTTGTATGCATATAGTTAGGATTAGGGTTTATCCAATTAAAAATATGGTAAATATAATCTTAGGGTTAATATTAACTTAATATCAAGGGCTTATTGAATTATGAATATTTAGGATTAGTTTTTATTAAATTATGAATATTTAGGATTAGGGTTTATTACATTATGGTTTTTAATTTATGAATATTTAGAATTAGGGTTCACTACATTATGGTTTTTAAATTATGAATATTTAGAATTAGGTTTTATTACATTATGGTTTTTAAATTATGAATATTTAGAATTAGGATAAATTTTAATTATGGTGTTTTAAATTATGAATTTATTAAGGACGTAGTGAAACAAGACAACCTATTGATTTTGGAGAAGGTTCATCCCAAGTTCAAACATTTATGTATGCACACATCTCTCGCAAGTACAATCTCTCTCAAGTACAATCTCTCTCTAGACTTCTACCTGTCTAGAGGCAAAGTTTATATCTTTGATTTTTAATTTTAGAGACAAATCCCCTTACAAACTTGTTTGATTTTATTTGTTATATTGTGCATGTGCAGTAGTAGATGATGAAAATGTTGGACATAAGGAAATTGAAGATGAAGCAATGGATATCGAAGAAGGACCATCTAAAGTTTAGATAAAATTATATTTAATTTAGTTAATTTGTTATGTATATACACATATGTGGACCCTAAAGAGAAGTTGTATTTGAAGTCTTTATTTTAATTTTTCTTGTAGTCCAAGATCAAACACCAAATAAGAATTATGTTAATCTAGCTCAAAGATTGAAGAGATAAATTAGTCATAGAAACATAGATCATTTAATTGAAATGGATGTGGAAAAATTTAGATAATATGCTAGTCAACCTACACATACTACAAAGAGGAAATTGAATAAAAAGTCTAAAGAAATAATTGCACAATTTGAGAATCTTGATACGGTGGAGGAAGCTCAACTATTATCAATTTCACTTCGTAAAGATGAATTAAAATAGCCATTGAAACTATTGGGTATAGATACAAGTGTATAAAAGAGGAATACTTCTAAACTACAAAAAAGATATTGTTGAAAGTGTTAAGGAAGGGTTACATTCCATTGGGAAAAAAAATAGATCTGCAGATAAATCCATTGCATGAAGAGTGATACAGACATCTATTTTAAATAAGAAATTATGGCAAAAAAGATAGATCTCTTCACTATCATCTCATATTGGGTATAGTTGAAAGATGATATTATATTATCTAAAAAAAAGAAACAATTTGGATGATAGTACATTAGAAGGAAATTGGGTGCTAATTTGTAGAGTTCCTCGATTTGATGGGATTGTGGAAATAGTCAAGAACTTAGTCATTTAATTTTGGATTGATAATACCCATCCTTCACCAAATAGAAGAGATATCACCAATCAAAGGATTGGGCCTAAGGAGTATCTTCAACAGGCAAAAAATTGGTTGGATGTCACACAACATGAATTGTATCTCTCGTTTTGTAATTTAAACCCAGAGACAAAGATTGGACAAATAATGTTTTAAATATTGAAACCCTATTTTTTGAAGATTAATAGATCTTTTGAAAAATGTTGTTGTTGATATCATCTTGAATTTGATTTGTACTATCAAGGGTTCAGAAAGATGATAGAAGAAAGTGGTGGTTCTCAAAATTCTTTTCATAAACAACCGAGCCAATTCATAATATCAATCTTATGTGATAAACCAAATGATCATGCAATATGTGAAATAGATTGCATAAGAGGAACTTGTTAAACATGTGGTAACCTGACCAAATTTCTTTTGAGAGATGAAGATACTGATATGACAAGGATCATAAAATGTAAGAGATATAAGTACATAAAGTCAGAAACAAAAGTTGGAAAAGAATCAACAAGGTTGGAATATGTAGAGGATGACATACCTATTAGAGAATTTATGTCAATTTTTTGTAAATTGATTCAACCATATATACGTCATGCTTTTTTTGCTAAGTGGCAAGCATAACGGTTTCAAACACTAAGAGAAATTTTCCCGCTAGGGACAATTTTATATGTTGTTGACTTTACAAAGAATTACTCCTTCATTTCTCAAAAACAACTTCAAGCGGAATACTTCTATACAAAGTAGGTTACTATTATGGTTCAAGTGTCTTATCGACATGCACAAATTGATTTGGATGGTTTGGAAAGTACAAACCAAGCACGAGTTATTAAAAAAGAATATCAATTTTACATTAGTGATGACAAAGAACATGACACACATTTTGTGGAACATTGTTTTAAGACATTTTTTGATTATTTGAAAAACAAAGGCATAAAAATGGAAAAACATTTTCTATGGTCAGATGGATGTGCAACACAATTTAAATCAACTAGAACATTTTATACATTATGTAGATATTATTGATGACTTAATATACCACACATTTGGATTTTTTTTTAGAGTGGACATGGAAAGGGTGAACATGATGGTGCAGAAGCTTGTATCAAATGTGCTTTAAGAAAGTATTGAATGGACTATAAAGGATATCGCATTAATAATGCTCATGCTGTGGTTGAGTGGCGCAAAACACATTTTGCGGTGCCAACAAATACAGATAACATGTCATCACAAGCGGATCAAGTCATACCATTTAGAGTGTTTTGGGAGGTAACGAGTATAAATTAATTTGAATATTATAATTGAATCAATTTTATATTTAATATGTTAAATGTGATAACTAAATTAAAGTACACACTTGTGTTTAAAACTCTCTTTTTTTTAATGTATGTATGGACCTTACATTCAGGTGTCGATAGAAGATCAATGCATGCATACAAGAGGGTAGAGAAGACACAATATTTGCATTCAGTTATGAGTATAAATAGTAATGTGTGGCCATTGTACACAAGATAATACTCATTTTTTTTCCTGATTGCATTGATGAGAACTATGATGGTTGCATTAGTCAAGAACGTGGATATGTGGGTGAATGGACTTTGGTGCCGATAGATGTTATCAATACGAATGAGTTTGAGGATGAAAACTATGATGATATCCCATTGATTTCTAGTGATTATAACCATATTTTAGGATTGATCAGAGTTGGTATGTATTTCATAATTTGCATTAACTTGTTTTATATATATTTATATACTCATGTACATAACACATTGAATTTATATACATATACTTTGTGTAGTCAATATTTTTGCAATCATGGCAGAATCTAGAAATGTCGAGGGTGTTAGCTATTATTTATTGTGTTGCACCATACCAAGAGAGAAGCTAACAAAGACTAAAATAAATGATGGAATTATATTTCCCACAGGTTAGTATATAGTTGAATCATGTACATATATGTACATCTATGTTATGAATTCAAATTTATTGACTTATTTGATTGACTTGTATGTAGGTTATATTGTTGTACAGGGAACATATTTGAAGCAAGATAGAGTACTTGAGAATGGGATTCATTTAACTGATTATCAACCTAGCAATAAGGCAATCAGTATAGTAACCATGTTATTACCACTAGACTAACTCTTCATCCAATCAAAGGACCTGGAATATGTAAGTGAAAGCTCGAAATTGATGATCATGAGAAAATATTAAATGTTATCCAGTAACAAACTGACCCAATTGATATGAGATAGAAACAACTTGTATTTTGAAACAACTTGAACATTTTAAAATTTGGTTAAACTATTTGAAATCTGAAAATTAGTTCAACAATTTGAAATTTGGTTGAACTTGATCATTTTCAATTTGAAATTTAGTTGAATTAATTATATATTAATTTTACTCTTTCATTTGACTTGTGAAGTTTAAATTATGATTTGTACCTAATTATAGAAATTAGGAACTTGTATGCAACTAATTAGGACATGTGCCTTTGAAGGGGAAGAAATTTGAACACTTGTCTTAAGGGGATGAAATTATTACTTGTAACTAATTATATATTACTTTTACTCTTTCATTTAACTTGTGAAGTTTAAATTGTGATTTGTACCTAATTATACAAATTAGGAACTTGTATGTAACTAATTAGGACATGTGCCTTTAAAGGGGAAGAAATTCAACCACTTGTCTTATGGGGATGAAATTAAGACTTGTAACTAATTATATATTACTTTTACTCTTTCATTTAACTTGTGAAGTTTAAATTGTGATTTTTACCTAATTATAGAAATTAGGAACTTGTATGTAGCTAATTAGGACATGTGCCTTTGAAGGGGAAGAAATTTGAACACTTGTCTTAAGCGAATCAAATTAGGACTTGTGTCTTAAGGGGATAAAATTAGGACTTACAGCTAATTATATATTACTTTTACTCTTTCATTTAACTTGTGAAGTTTAAATTGTGATTTGTACCTAATTGTAGAAATTAAAAACTTGTATGCAGCTAATTAGGACATGTGCCTCTGAAGGGGAAAAAATTCGAACACTTGTCTTAAAGGGATCAAATTAGGACTTGTGTCTTAAGGGGATGAAATTAGGACTTGTAACTAATTATATATTACTTTTAATCTTTCATTTAACTTGTGAAGTTTAAATTGTGATTTGTAACTAAATATCTAAATATCTAAATATCATTTGCATTATTAGGAATTAGGAATTATGTAACTAATTAGGAATTATGTAACTAATTAGGAATTATGTAAAGTTAATTACCTGACCGTAATCTTAACCAATTTCATATGTACATACATCAATTTCATAAACCAACATAATGTAACATGTAAAAGAGCATGTAATCTAACATAATCCAACATAATCTATCATAATCTAACATAATTTCTAGATAATAGAACATTATCCTTGACATAATCTAACATGTCAAAGAACATAATCCAACATAATCTAACATAATATCCAACATAATAGAACATTATCCAACATTATCTAACATGTAAAAGAACATAGCCTAACATAATCCAATATAATCTAACATATAACAACATAGTATATATGTATGCCAATCATTAAACATGTATTATTTGGATGAAATTCTAGATCAAATAATCTCTCTAGATGAAATTCTAGATCAAATAATCTATAATATATAAAAATTGTAGATCCTTAGGTGCAGGACTATCATCATGACGTCTCCTCACGGTGTGGTTTGAAGACTAACTATCAAAATGCTCACTAGGATGTGTTGACCCCTATATATATTCAAAAAAAAGTGAAATCAATGTACATAATTCATATTCAATTAAATCTCTTTTAAATTTACAAATTTCATACAATTTATATATTATATTTAACTCACATGTGTTTAATTCAAAAAAATTAAAACTCACTTGTCCACTATTGACATCATCAAATGAGTCTCAATGACATACACAATCTGGCATCAAAGATGGAGTAAAAAGAGGAATGTCCCCCTACAATACATGCATACATGTGTGCAACAAATAATATTTAAATATGTAAATTTAATTACAAAGGCATGATATGTATACGTGCATAAATTATTAATTGAACAAATGTTTGAAATTGAAATTTTAACATGAATTTAAAAAAACTATAGATTTACCTATGTAGATGTTGACATCTGATAATACTTAGACTTCCTAGCATCGATCGTGTCCACCAATATATCTAGATTTTGTTTGACCTTATCTAGCTCCATCACTACATCTACACTAGCATGACTAGTGGCTAGCACACATCCTAATAATGACAAGCCAAGTGGATTGACTTGATGAGATGGCATAGAAGTAGAATCATCACATGTCAACAAGTCCATCCATCATGTGGTCGACAAGCTGAAGTCAACATCATCAAGGCTTGCATTTGAACTCTGACCATGTCCTACATTGGCTGAAGGGTCTATACTACTATGTATATGTCCCTCTGCAACAAAAGAGTGGTCAGTAGGTAGATCATAATGTGTACTACCACTGTGATTACTACCTAATCAATGAGAGGAATTTGGATGAGGAATGTGGCTAAGGATATGTCCCAATACCACCATGGACACGATGTTGAACATTTGATCAGTGTGACACATGGAGTTAATTTTAGGGTTAGGGTTAAAGTTAAAACATTATGTAGGGTTATAGTTAGGTTTAGAGTTATAAAATTAGTAGTGCTACATATTCACCTTGAACTACACGTGCCTCATAGCAAGTATAAATTAATTTGATTAGGTTTGGCATTCACTTGGTTAATGTAATATCATAATTATGGTTTATATTATGGTTTTAGGGTTAATTTTAGGGTTACCTAGTTTACTATTACTTATATTGAGTTTAGGGGACCATTATTACCTGACTTAATCATGGTAAATTTTTGCTAACTTAGGGTTAGGAAAATATTTAGGACTAGGTTTAAAGGAGTGTGTGTTCAAAATAGTGTTCTATGTTGAGTAAACTATTATGGTTAGAGTTAGGGTTAGTGTATAAAATTGTGTAACTTATATAGTCAAATCATTAGTGTTTAATATTAGTGTGAGACTTATGTTAGCATTACAGGTAGAATTATGATTAGGTTTAGTATTTAGATTAAATGTTTAGAGAGTAAGTTAATAAAACTAGCTCGTTACCTAGTTTAGTAATACCTAGGATTAAAAGGTAAATATGTTATGGAACCATAGAACTACATGGTTAGGCTTAGAGTTAGGATTGTGGTTAGGATTTATAGAGCTATATCATAGAGAATCATGATCAATGTTAGGGAAAGTTAATATAATGTTTAAGGTTAGTGTACAAATCTAGATTAAAGTTTTTAGTAAGGTGAAGATTTAAACACACACACACACACACACACACATGTATATAAATGAACTAAAATTTTAATATATTACAAGTTCACATGTGTACATTAAAAATTTAAATGTATGTGTACATATCCATAATATGTATGTATACATACACGTGTGTGTGTGTGTGTGTGTGTGTGTGTGTGTGTGTGTGTGTGTGTGTGTGTGTGTGTGTGTGTGTGTGTGTGTGTGTGTGTGTGTGTGTGTGTGTGTATTCATGTATTGCATATATGTATGGATATTTTGTCATGCCCAAAATACAAGGGCAAAAATGCATGATTTTTTTTTAAAGGTTAATCACACTACTAAGTTTGATATGTTGAATTCAGTTAAAACAAAGGTACATTGCAAGACAACAACAGGTTTTCCTATCAATAACTTGACGTTCCATTGTAGGTTTAAAATCAATGTGTAGGACTAGATCGTTTAATTAAACTTTCATAATTAAATCGAACAATTAATTTAACCAATCCAATTTCAATATTAAAAGATTTATCACATTGTTACTTTTATATACTTTTTTAAAAACCATTAATGAACAATACATTTAAATCATTCAGATAACATTAGTTAATAAAAAATTAATAAAGCAAATTATTAAGTAACAATATAATTGGTTCATTTGAATAATTATAAGTCTAATTATTTTGAAATATAAAAATCAACGAACTATCTATTGCTTAGACAGTGATCTACTAATCTTACTATTTTGATAATAAATTAAAGGAGTTATAATCCTAATAAGAACGATATCTAATTTTAGATACCACTAAATAATAAAATATAACACTAACTTTATCTAAAATCTAACATATACTACACCACTATTATAACACTAAATTAATCTACATTAACAATAAACTACCTTGATAATAACATATACTATTATAAAAAAAATTAATTAATTAAATTTTAGAATCAAAGCCAATAGTTCCAAATAAATATGAAATCCAAGATCAAGGCGAATTTGAAAAATAATTAAACAAACAATATTAAAATAGGTATCAAGAAGTTAGATTTTGAAAAGGACAAATATTTAATTGATCTTCAAAGTATCTAAAGTGGGGCATGCAAACTCTTTTAGTTTGCATTTTGAAAAGTCTCAACATCTTTCAACAAGGGTTCTCTTTAGATTAGATAACTAACCTTACATGTATTATTTTTAAGAGTGATGTAATGTTCTTGAAATATTCAAATGACTCAATTGAATCAATTCATTTACGTGGTCCAAATTTAATAACATCTTATTAACCATTTTATCAATTAATTTATTCATACCATAAAAAGTATTAAATTACTAACATTGGCATGCTTGTAACCCTTCAAGAAACTTCTTTGGGCCCTTTATAAGGTCATGTTTTGCATTGTACAAAGGTACAATGAGTTTTATGTTTCTTATGTATTTGTGGTTCTAGTTAGAATTTTGTATTGTTTGATATTTTAGAAATGCAAGGTCCTCCCTACTTTGGCAATTGTAGTTTTAGTAGGAGTCACTCCTCGTCCTATTTTGCATGTAGCCCAAATTTGTTATGTTCTCAATTGAATACAAACCTTATGTAAGTGATATTTCCATGCCCTAAATACATAGACTCTTTGTTTTTGGTAAATCATTGTAGTTGTTGTTATTTTTATTATGTTTATACCAATATTATATAGTCTATTGTTGATGATATTAATATGGCATTCCATGACAAAAGTATCCTAGGATTGCATCTTATTGTAGGGTTAAGTTTGTATGAGTATTGCACTATATGAGAATATTGTTGAACCGTACATGAGTGAGAGATTTTTTATGGAATATATTACAAGGAGAGAACCTCCATCATACAAAATGATAACATATGGGTGGTGGAGCTTAGGGACTATATAGAATCAACCATGCAAGTAAGGAGTGACTACATGAAGGAAATAATTGTGTTAGAAAGATATCGTGTATGGGTGAAGGAGCTGACAGTGTTGTATTGTATGGGTTGAGAGTGTGGAAACAAGTTATCCTATGAGAAATGTATATTACAAGTGGTGTCATTGTTTTCCTTCCAAGTATAGGACCATTATGATATATCATTTATTTGCAAAATTATTCAAAAGTATGCTAAAAAGTAGAATTAGAAAATGCACCAAAAAAGAGATAAACATGCTAAAGTGGAAGTTGATTCAAAAATTGAACACTACATGGTTGATCTCACCATTACTTTGAGTAACATCGTTGAAAAAAAAAGAGAAAAAAGAGGAATCCTTTTGCTACTTTGTAGATTGCAAAATTTATAACAAAATACAAAATATATTAAATTGTAATTGGTCAAAGATTTCATTTGATCAATAGTTAAAGAAAATTCATTGCAATAGTACTATACATATTAAAAAGTGCTAATAGTATGTTAATAAGCAAGTGATTCCAAATTTCAATGAAAAGTTGAATCTAAAATAGTTACAATTTATTTGATTTTAAAAACAGTTAAGATTTATTTTCATTAGTATAAAAAAATCATATGTAATATATGTTTTAGGTAACATGTTTTCAATAGGTAATGTTAGAGAGCAAGGGTGTTGGCCCTATACAACAAGCCACAATGACAAGAAAACATAGAACTAAACTAAAAAATGAGTACCATTATTAATAGAGTGACAACCTCAATAAGAAACACCAATAAAATAATCATTTTCTATTCACCTAAGCATTAGTATAATAAAAAAATTTATAGAAGAGTAAATCCCTTATAGATAGTTGCCACACCTCTTAGAATCTACTAAATACCTTATATGGAGAGAGAAAATTTCACATTCTCAATGATGATACGAGTCCTTATGACATTTTGTAACATATTTTGGGTCCTTTGGATGATTACAAGAATGGTAAGAGAAATTTTCAATTTTCAATTTAAATTTAAGTTACACTGAAATGGGCATAAGTAGGACCCACCATCCTTTGTGTATTTACATGACTTGGATGCAACTTGTCATCTTGTGATTTTACATGAGTTGTTTGGATGGTTTTAAAATCCCATTATAAATTGGGAAGTTGTGGTAGAAAATAAATGTGGTTATTTTAACACATGGTTGGACTTTAGACTCTTTACATAGACCAAGATTTGATAAGGCTGAAATAATAAGGAATTATCTTCCACATATTAAATATGGAGTTAGATCTTACTTACCTTGGGCAGGACCACTATGGACAATTATTATGCCCTCTCATGGCATTTTATGAGAATTGTTTTGGACATTTCACCTATTTTTGCAAGGTTATTTGAAGCAATAATCTCTACCATATTATAGTTAAAGGAAATTTCATGGTTAACACTCTAGAGAATTTAGATGCGGGGGGTGACAAAGAGTCGAGCTGGATAGAATTGAGGACCCCATTCACACTGACCCTATGGTGTGGATGGCTATTGACAAAGCTGGTATAGTCTTATTAATGATGGCTATAACATGGTTTAATGAAAGCCTCTCCCTTCAATATGTGTACAATTGGGATGAAGGAAAGTGACCATGGACAACGTTACTTTTTAAGTTAATGAGAAGCTTATATCCCATGATATGAAATTTTATATGAAAGGGAGAACATGGAAAAATACAAGTAGAGTCTTTCACAGTGCTAGCTTAAACTACTTCTTTCATAAGGTCAAGGAAGAATCAATTAAATTGCACGAAGGGTTCAATAGGGAGGAGCTCCCAAAGTTTTAGGATCAAGTGTGTATCATCATTATAAAACACTTTACTCTAGAAGGGTATTTTGGTATTTATTATTATTATTATCGGTAATCACTTTGGATTGGAGCTTTGAGCTAGTAAGACCACAATATCAAAGTCCAAGCTCAAATCTTCATACTATATTACACTTCTATAAAAACTTCATGCTACTTCCTACATCAAGTCCAAGTGTTTATATAGCTAGGTAGACCACAAGTTAGACAATCAAGCATTTAACTATAATATGTTGATAACAATTATTCAATTGTATATTGTCATTGATGTTACACAAATGTTATACTCTTGCTGAGAACTGCTAGTTGGAACCAAGTTCAGAAGACACCAGTACTCACTGGCAATAGGTTCAGAAGAAGAGAAGTTGAAGAATTCCTATGTAAACTGAGTCAAGTTAGCTACCAAAGGGGTTCAGTGTAAACCAAGTTAGGTCGGTTACTAATAAAATCAATGTTAATAGAGTGACCCAGTTTTAGCTGACCTTCGATAGATTAGTTTTATCCATTTGTTGGTTTATACAAGCTGACTCAGTGGATGTCAATGTTTGGAGAAATAAAATTCTTTGTTCATTTACAATTCATCAAATGAAGGATGGCATTTACATTACTCAGTTAAAATATGTCAAGGAGATATTGAAGACCTTTGGAGTGGAAGATTCCAAACCAATTGGAATACCTATGTCTACTGGACATAAGTTATCCAAGAATGATGATTCAAAAGAGGTAAATCAGACTACCTATATATCTATGATTGGGAAACTTTAGTATGTTGTTCATACAAGACCTGATATTGCATTAACAATTGGTATAGTTGCAAGATTCTTTGCAAATCCTAGAGAAAATCACATGATGGTAATCAAAATAATTATGAGATATCTAAAAGGACCACAAGACTAAAGTCTATGGCACAAGAAAGGAGGAAACTTCGAGTTGAAATCTTTTACTAATATTGAATGGGATGGAAGCATTGATGACAAGAAGAGTACCAGTGGAGGAGCATTCTTTCTTGGAAAGAGGTTAGTATCATGGACAAGTAAAAAATAGAATTGCATCTCTCAGTCTACAACAGAGCAAGAATATATTGCTGCAACAGTTAATTGTTCCAACATAATATGGTTTGAGCAACTATTATCATGAATGAAGGAAGAAATCAAGGATCCAGTGGTTATCTATTGTGATAATAGAAGTGCAATCAATATATCTAAAAATTCAGCGATGCACACCAAGACAAAATACATTCCAATCATGTATCATTTTTTGAGAGGATTAGTTCAAGACAAAGAGGTTAGATTGGAATGTGTTAACACAAAGGAGCAGGTTGCTGACATATTTACCAAACCATTACCTAAGGATGCATTTTTATATCTAAGAGGAAAGCTAGCGGTCATTCCCCTATATGATGCTCACTAGAGTACAAATTAGTGATGCATCAAACAAACTACATTGAAGATCTATCTAGTTGATGTAAAGAAGTCAAAGTTCATTGCATATGAATTAGTATATTAGGTACATTGTAAAATCACAATGTCAAGTCTTTGGCATTTGATGTCAAAGAGGGAAAGAATCATGTCACATATTCATTGAGAGAGATTGGTATGATCAGAACCAGAGGCAATAATTTGCAAGAGGGAGACCTTGATCTGATGGAGTCTGAAGATGAGATGGCAGAGGGAGAATATCAAAGGGAGTTCTCATTGATGGATAGAGAATCAAAATGAAACTAGGGATATTATAAAATCTTATAAATGATCCTGATTACTTTAAGTTTTCTTTTCTTAATGATATGTTGTGTTTCCAACAATGCCAAAGAGGGGGATTGTTAATAACAATTATTCAATTTTATATTGTCACTAATGTTACACAAATGTTATACTCTTACCAAGCACTGCTAGTTGGAACCAAGTTCAGAAGACTCCAGTATTCACCGAGCAAAAGTTCAGGAATTCTTGTGTAAACCAAGTCAGTTCAGTTATGAAAGGAGTTTAGTGTAAACTGAGTTAGGTAGGTTACCAAGGAACTCATTGGTAACCAAGTGACCCAATTTTAGTTGATCTTTAGAAGATTCGTTTATCCATTTTTTGGTTTATGCAAGCCAACTCAGTGGATTTTATTTGTTTGTTTGAAAGGGTATTCAAGTCGACTTGACATTGGATTCCATATATATGAAAGATCAAGATGTGGATTGAATGATGAGTAAGTTAAAGAAGAGAATATGTGAAAGGAGAAGGATATCTGATTAAGAGTAGAGTATCTAAGGAGTTGCAAATAATATTCTTATCAAGGAGGATCTAGAGGATAAGCCAAAACACTGATCTGAATCTACAATTGAGTTGCTTCATAAATCAGGTCAATCATTGTAGTAGTGAGGAAATCTAACAATTGTAGTAGTGAGGAAATCTCTTAACAGAGTTGACTTAACATCATTGTTTAAATCCTCTAACCAGTGGCATTTCTAGATTGAAGTATCTTAAGACCTCTAACAAGGCCACTCCTAATAGGGTGATTTAAATCCTTTAACAAGGTCACACTTAATAGTGTGTTTTGTAACCTTTAACATGCTTGGCTCCTAACAGGGCTCACTTGAGAAGAGTGAAAAGTTGTAACTAGTTGCACTGGTGGTTTTCCCAAATTGGATTTCCACATTAAATTTGTTAGAAATAGATAATGTTGAGAGGGTGAATCAGTATTCTACAAACTTTTTCCCACAACTGAATATTGTTAATTACTTTATAGCTTGTATATGAAAGTAAACCAACAATGTTGAATATTAAATATAACCATGCACATTAAGAACTCATAACACCATTATTTGTTAACTAGGGAAACCATAACCAAGGGAAAACCCCAGTGGGGATGATGCCCACTAGATGACTCACTAAACAATAGGATCCTATTAAGGATATTGACCCTATTAGGAGTCCATAAAGTACACATAGTGTCTTGAGTCCTTGTTAGAGGACTAGGCCTTGTTAGAAGCCTCAACTCTATTAGGAGTTGCTTCCACCTTGTTAGGAGTTGGTGGATCAAATACAATGTATGTAAGAAGAGCCCACTGCCCTAACATGCAATTATACAATTCAATTTTTCACAAGAATAGATATACATACAATACTTTCTGTCTATTGTATTTTGCACTTGCTCTAATCATACATTAGATGTAGTTCACATATCATCCACTTCACATCAATCACAAATATCGCATAGATCATACATATGTTGCATAGTTCATCATATATCTCACACTTATCTTCGCAAGATAAGATATTTACTTATACCTCTCATATACATAATTCACTGCTTACTCGGCCTTCATGCTTTCACACACTTGGCATAATATGAAATAACTTATGGGATAATATCCACATAGTTATCTCATCATGACTTAGTAATTATTTTGTTACCAAAATAATTCCTCAAGTTGTACAATTCAATTTTCTACTATGCTTTTTTAAATACCTGTACTGGTATTTCAATCATATCTCGCGTCATATTGTCCATACACACCTGCGCACTGGTATATATCATCATGACATTTTCATAGAGCTTTCGTTAACTCCACATAAGCTAACTCTTAATGAGCCATCCATACATATCACATCGTCTCTCTCTGCTACTGCAAACTGTCTAACACTTAGAAAATTTTCTATCTCTAAATGCATAAATGAAATGTTGAATACATGTTTCCATAAATGAAAGCAATCAATACCCTATTTGATTATATTTCCAACAATCCCCCCTTTGGCATTGATGGCAGCATTTGGGAAAATTGGCTAAGTCCCAAAATGGTGTCATACATAATAAAAAAACAAATAAAAATAACTATACAAAACTGCCTTCAAAACATAACAATTTTATTCATGTTTTAATGGATCATTACATTGCTTATATCTCCTTTACATTGATACATAAGTACATAAGTGTACTCCCCATTGCATATACAATACATACAATTTTCCTCGTACATATTACTCCCTCTTTGACATCAATGGCAAAGGTGTCAAAAAATTGTATCCAAAACTAGGTGATCTGTTGTTTATCATCTTGTTGATCTGGAAAAACAATTTGCATAAACAAGTTTTAGCCCATATACTTCCTTCTTCCAGTTTTCCTTTACTAAATCAGAAATATTGATTAGCGCACATAGTGCATAGGATGCCACTTCAATTGTGCTCAAGTTATTATATGAAAACTTGTCATAGGAAGTCTTTGCTATAAGACATTCCTCCAACTACCTCTGCAAAGTACTCAACTTAGTTGACAAAATTTCTCTAAGACTAGAGAATCTCTTTGTTGTCTTCTCCTTGTAAGATTCCAATCCTCTGATCACACTATGGATCTTATCCACTTCTATTCCACAGTCTTCAATGTTGGTCTCTGGGAGTAGTAACTTCGCAGTGAGTGATTCAAGTTCACTCATCTTACCCATTATTTGACTCTAAAAGTTAGTCAGGTATTTGTATGACAACGCGCACTATCCATATAATCTCTCTCTTCCATTCATCAATTTGTTTTCTAAGTTCCTTGATGCTTCCCTCCAGTGCTTTCAATTCATTTCTCACATTAGTGCATACTGTATCAAACAGTGATGCATCATGCTTTGCATGTGCTTGTGTTGAAGCAACTTCTACTAGAGGTATGAAATCTTCACCAACTCCTTGACCTTTAACCACAAGTCTGGATTAGCTACAGTTGTAGTAATTGTCTTTGACATTCTATTTAAGACTTCAATTAGTGTCTTCTCTAAAGATTTTACAAATTTGTTCTTTTCAAACAACTTTCTTAGCAAGCTCATTAAACCTTTCTAATCATCATCATCATCTGATGGAATTGATATTGTTATTGTTGATGTTTTTGTGATTGGAGTTACTATAGGAATAGGTGTAACTACTTTTAGTTTAACCTTCTTCTTCTCTTTCTCATCTTTCTTCTTCTCTTCTTCCAATCTTTCTACTTCTTTCCTAACATCTTCTTCAACTTTCTTCCTTTCCTCTTTCTTCTTTCTTCTTCTTTTCCTCTTCGTCTTGCTATTTCTTCTCCTCCTCTTTCTTGTTCTTATCCTCTTCTTCTAGTCTCTTCATCTCTGCTAACCTCACTATCTCTTTCTTCTTCTCTTCTTCATCTTCATCAGAGCTAGAGTAAATTTTATATTACTGATATTGCCACCAATATTTGTTCCATATCCTACAAAAAGATTCTCCTTTGTATGTATAGTTATGTGTGTATTTTCCACTTGTATGGATTCAGTACCCATAACAGTATGTGGTGGTGAGAGTGTTTGTTGTTGCTCTTTGGCTTCTCCCTCATCACTAGATGGTGTGTATTCTTTCACATACACTGGACTATCAGGCTTTGACTATGCATTCACCTTAGGCACTGTAGTCATGAATTTAACAATTGCCTCTTATGTCTCCTTCCTGGTATCCTCACAGTTGCCTCCCATAAGAATAATTACTTTTCTTTTGTTCCTCAATAAGGGTTCAGTACCCTTCAAAATTCTGTTTGAGTCCTTAGAGTCAACTTCACAAAGTTTATTTATCATAGTGATCTTCAAATTCAGATCTTCTTCTAATACTCTCTTCTTCCTATTAATTAGCCTATTATATAGGTCTTTAGGTATCTTATTATGAATGTTTTCAAACTTCTTATTCCTAATAATCATATTTCTTACAATGGCATTTTCTAACAGCCTTCTACCCATATTACTATACAGATTATAATACTTATTTAACTGTACAAAATTGTCATCATTAATGATTTGCATGTTTAGGTTCTCTACCTTTGGTTTCCATGCCTTCTTTCTAGTTGTTATTTTGCCTTCCTACACATCTTGCACTATTGGTCTATCTCCAGCTTCATCCTTAGAATTGTTAGATTCATTGACTTGCATCATTTTCCTTCTCTTTCCTGGTCCATTGGTGGTCTACTTAACCCTTTTCTTTGGTGAAGGTGTAGGTTTGTGCCTCACCTTTACCAATATCTTAGATTTCCTCTATGTTGTAGGTGCTTCCACCTCTTGCTGCCTCATTGGCTGATCACTTCTTGTTCTCATAGGTTGCACTTCTGCAACTACTGCATATGGTGCAATGGGAGCCTCTGTACATGATTGTGCAATTGTCACACCTTTTGAATGTCCTACTACAAAAATAGGAGTTATTGCTAACACTTTAGACTATCTGCTTGCTTTCATTTCCATCGCAATGCCTTTGACTTCGTTGAATTTCTCTATGGTCATGTTGGATTCCTTGAGAATGGAATCTATCACCTTTTCTACTTTCTTCTTGCTTTCCTTGTTGTGTAGTTTAGAATGAACTATTCTCATTTTCTCCTCATAGGTTCCCCATCTAGGGCACTCTATGTCTTTCTCAGATTGGAGTATGATCTACACATACCCTTCTATGAGCTCAATGCTCATCTCATATCCCATGGGTTCAATGAACTTAACCCTTGGTACCACAACTTCCATACAGGTGTTGTTTATCTCCAGCATGAAGCATATCTCATCCTTATATTTCTCTACCATAGAGCCCAAGGTATTATATACCTCTGTTTCATCTTTGACTGGAAACTTTTCATCATTTTGTCAATGTCATCATCTTTCACATTTTCCAAATTTAATCTGTAGCATTGAGTCACCATCTTCATTGTGCACTCATTGCTATCCCAATTTGTTACTCCAAGAAACTTCCTTGTAGCATAGAAATACAAATGAGTTAGTAGGGACTCAAATCTAAAAATTGTGCTCTTTATTTTCTTCACTTTGGCAATGTTGTCCAACAATTGTAGTTTGATAATCTCACATAGATTAACTTTTCTCCCTTGAACTACCATCACATAAGACACATGTAAAAATCCAGCAAGTACTGAGTTAACCCTTGATCAATGGTTGAACTTGTACCCTAATATCTTGCTTAATAGCTTTACTCCTTTGTCTTGAATGGAGTCCACCTTCATGTTTCTTCCATCAAACCTAGTTTTTTGGTTTACCTCAACTATTTTCCTCACATTCTTCTCATTGACAGGGTTAAATCCCTCGTTACTCAATCATGTGACCTTATGAATTAGGTCATTGTCAATAACTATATGCACATCACCTAGCCATAACAAATCATCGTGTACCCTACCCAAAATAATTTGGGTCCAATTGTGATTATTGAAATCCATATAAAATATATACTTCACTAAATTCAACTCGCTTAGGTGCACATACTCAAATTTCAAGGATAGGTCACTATTACACATGGTTCCCAAATCTTTGTGAATATCTTCATCTCCTATGCTCTCAATTTTATAGTGGATATAACTTTTGATATCCTCAACATGAAGCACATTTTTCAAAACTTGTTAAAATGTGCCCAATGGGTCATCAAAAAGTGATACAAATAGATGTTTCTTGAATACATATTGTGGTCTATCACTTACATCATAGACAGTTTGACTGGCCATTGCAATTCTATAGTACTCACTGAAAAACTTAGCTTTAGCTCCAAAAAATACCTTAAAAATCACATTTAGGTCTTCTACAACTTTGTGCTTCACAAACTTCTCTTCATACTTCAATTCACTATCAAATCGCTCTTCAATTTTCTCAAGACACTTCGAATGAACAAGTGGTACACACAATATTGCTTGCAATCCTTAAATCATTTCAAACCACACAGCACATTAAATGTGTATCTACTACAAATTCAAATATTGTCTCTATTTATCAGCAAGCTTATTTTATAAATTTTTATTCACTGAGATCATATCTTGACTTGCGCACTTGACCATAGATTTCTCTCTATGTCCTTAACCTTTTGTTAATTGCATAACTTCCAACTCTCACTCTAACATCGGTTCTAGCCAATTGATCCACTGCCTTTTCTAATACTACTTAATTCAAGTAAGATGAGTCACAAACAATCTGTGACTTCAATGTCTTATCAGGTGCATCAAAATATTGTTCCTCCAAAACTGTACAAGAGCTTTATGGATCCTTAGTTGTCACATATGCTTCTTTGAATTCATCAACATGTTCCTTAATTGCTTCCTTCTGATTGTTGCCACTACCATTATCATTCCTTTTGACATTTCTATTGTTGTTCCTTCTATTATCAGTATTTCTATTAAAGTTCCTTCTATCCATTCTGCAATATCTCACTGCGTGTTCGAATTTCTTACATAAATTGACATATAGGTGCATTTCTTCTCTGAGTAGTTCCATTCTAATTCTTAGATGCTCTGCAATTCCTTGCAATGTATCTAGGATTGTTACACTTGTAACACACAAACTAGTTCTTCTCTCCATTATATTTCTCTCCATCATTGGATTTGCTATGTGATCTTCCTCTTTCATTACTTGCAAGGTTAGTAATCCTAAATTTCTACTATTTGCATTATTACCATCAAACTTAGGTTTCTTACATTCTACTTCTTTATGTCCATAACCATGACAATTATAACAATAGAAATTAGTAATGGATTTAAAAGACTTACCTGTGCAATCTCTTTTCATATGTCCAAATTCATTACATATGAAGCATCTACTATGAACTCACATCTTGCTTCCTTGGGTGGTTCATCTCTCTTGGGTTTATAAAATTGCTCTATTTTCTTAGATTCATCAAGTTTCACTAATAAATCAATTAATTATAATCCCTTTGATACTTTAGTAGATGTGCTTGATTCAACCTTACTCAGATCAAATTCCTTAAGGGATTCAATAACTAGATTTGGTTCTCTTCTGATTTTGACTTTCTTGGTTGATTTCTTTCCAATTAGATAACCAAGTCTTGTCTTATCATAAGAAGGTCTTTAGTGAAATACATGTTGATCTATCTTCTCACTATTGGAATAAAGTTTCTCTAACTATTGCTTAGCTTGTGTCAATTCTACTTTCATAATGATATTGTACTTTTCCAATTCTACATGCTCAATCTTGATAGTATCTAGTTTAGATGTAACTTGACTTAACTAGGACCTAAGGTATGCATTCTCAATTTTCAGTTCAGGTTCATTCTTGAGACCATTTATCTTAAGACTCAACTTAAGTTCAACGATTTTCAATTCATGTTTCAAAATCTTGTTTTCTTTCTAAAGATTTCCTACCTCATCATTGTCACTAATCTACACAATTAGTTCCTTGTATATTTCAATTCATCAATCTTGTCTTTTAGTTTACCAATGAAAACTTCTGCATCTTCATATCTATCTTTTAGGTTATCTCTTTCTTCAGTAAGAAGGTCAATCTTCTCAAGAGCTTCTTTAACGTTTTTCTTCAACTATTGCATATCTATAGGGGTCTTACTCAAGCTATTAAATTTTTTTCTCAGTAACTGGGCTTTGATACCAATTGATAGATATAGATAATACTAGGGGGGGGGGGTGGTGGGGGATCAATATTCTACAAACTTTTTCCCACAATTGAATATTGTTAATTACTTTATAACTTTTATATGAAAGTAAACCAACAATTTTGAACAATAAATATAACCCTACACATAGAGAACTCATTACACCATTATTTTTTAACTAGGGAAACCTTGGCCAAGAGAAAACCCCAGTGGGGATGATACCCACTAGATGATTCATTAAACAATAGGATATTGTTAAGGATATTGATCTTGTTAGGAGTCTATGAAGTACATATAGTGTCTTGAGTCCTTGTTAGAGGACTAGGCCTTTTTAGAAGCCTCAACCCTATTAGGAATTGGTGGATCAAATACAATGTATGCAAGAAGAGCCCACTGCCCTAACATGTAATTATACAATTCAGTTCTTCACAAAAATAGATATACATAAAATACTTTTTGTCAGCTATATTTTGCACTTGCTCTGATCATACATCAAATATAGTTTGCATATCATCAACTTCACATCAATCACAAATATTGTATAGATGATACATATGTTGCATTATTCATCATATATCGCACACTTATCTTCGCAAGATAAGATCTTTACTTATACCTCTCATATTCATAATTCACTACTTAGTCAACCTTCATGCTTTCACACGCTCGATATAATATGAAATAACTTATGGGATAATATCCACATAGTTCACTCATCATGACTTAGTAATTATTTTACTACCAAATAATTCCTCAAGTCCTACAATCCAATTCTCTACTATGCTTTGTTCTTCTCTATTAAATAAATGTATTGGTATTTTAATCATATCTCACATCGTACTATCCATACACACATAAGAACTGGTATATGTCATCATGACATTGTCATAGAGCTTTCCTCAATTACGCATAAGCTAACTCTCAATGAGTCATCTATACACATCACATCTTCTCTCTGTGTTGTTGTAAACTGTATAACACTTAGACAATTTTTTATCTCTAAATGTATTTATGAAATTTTGAATACATGTTGCGATAAATTACAGCAATCAATACATCTATCTAATCATATTTCCAAAAAAATCTTGGTGGTTCATGTTTTTAGGTTATTTTCTTATTTCTTTATCTTTCTGCAACTAAGTTACTAAAGGTTGATACGCATTAATATATCAAATTGCTTTGTTAACCGAGTTACGGTGTATATATATTCTAACTAAGTTATGAGCTTAAAGGAATTTTTAATGACATCCAAGGGATTTGGAATTGTTTTACTAGTAGCTAATTCACCCCTCCCCTCTCAGTTACTCCTCTTATATTTCTAACACCTCCTTGATCATAATATTTTTTGCTAAAGATACAATGTCAAAAATCAAGGAAATTCAAAATTCATTGGCAAATGTTATAGTTGTAACAAACATGGACATAGGGCAAGTGAATGCATGGAGAAAACCAAGTTTGAATGAAATGTTTTACATGCAACAAATAAGGCCATAAGTCTTCAGAGTGTAGAACCAAGAATTGGAATCCTACTAAACAACTTGCTAAAGCAATCTTTGGCTAGGACTACAACACTTGGTATATATGTTATTTATGAGGAGAGTTTGGATATATAGGACCTAACGACATGAAGACTCAACTCAGAAAGAAAAATCCTACCAAAAGATGCTATGTATGCAAAAAACTTGGTCATTGAGCAAAGAACTGCATGAATAGAGGTAAAATTAGACATGAAAAGAAATTGAAGGCGGATAATATCGAGACTCAAATGAAGCAACAATGGGTGAGGAAATCTCCAGGGAATTTAAGTGAAAGTAGTGAGGCTCATGGCACCCAAGATGATGGATTGGGTGATTCAATAATCTTTTCTTGAACAAGAAAGGAGACCACTGGAGTTGTAACAAAACTCATATTATACATTAGTTCCAGTCATCCAAGAAAGATAGCCCAAATCATCATATCAGATGCACTTGGACAAAAGTAAAGAATCAAACTAGACCAAGCTGATAGACCTGACCAAGTCACTACTTTGGCCTAATCGAGTTGTTAGACCAAGCTAAGTCACTCCTTAGACCTAGCTAGGCATGGGTAGACTCAACCGAGTCATTGACTTAACCAAGCATGGTTAGTTAGTAATAGCCAAGCATTCAAGGATTGAAGACCAAACTAGGCTTCTTCTACCTACCTAGGTGAAGAGCATTTAATGAAGAACTAAATTGAAAATTTGATAAAAGGATGAAATAACAGCTTCATTTTCACTATGAATGCAAAGTTTTCTAAAGAGTACAGTATTCCTTGAGCTTCCAAAGAAATTAGGTGCAAATGTGTTGAAGGATATTCTCATATGAAGCCAAAAACTTGAAGACTTTCATCAATCGTACATCATAGCAGCATCTTCTAGTTCAAAAGTCAAGAAGGGTTCAAAAATGTTGGTAAAAAGTTTTGATTGCATTCCTCCAAAATTCTAGCTTTATCCAGCAATTGTCGAGGAGAAGGATCCTCAAGGAGCTCACTCATTGATCCCTCCAAACGTACTTCTCATTGATGACATTAGGTCATTTTATCATTGGTCTATTCAAGAATTAGGGAATCTTGAGCTAGATCCGGCATATGGTGCATTGTACAATAATGATGTACTAAAGCCAAAGCCCAAATATTTGGAGGTCAAGGGTTTGACCCACATTAGCCTTATACTAAGTTGAGTTCATCATATGTCATTATGGCTAGAACAAACCTATCCCATCATGAAGAAAATGATTCACAAGATAAAAGGGCATCTAAAGACAGAGAAATCTAAGGTGACCAAAACCCTAGGTTGGGCAAAACTTACTAAGATAACCCTAGCTGAATGGGAAAGAAGAGGCATGAATCTGAACAATGTGATAGACATGGGAATTAAGTTTTGTATCCATGTCATTGCACACAAATCTACAATTCAAGTAGTGCAAATAGTGTACCACGTGAGGTAGTAGACGTGGCATACAAGGTTGCCAAGAATAATCTATCTTTCGACATTATCGAGTTTCAACACACCCAGTTGAGCAAGAACATGGAGAGCATTTGAGCCTCAAAGAAAACAAATGTAAGTTCGGTTCACTCTTAGTTTGTTTTTCTATGTTCAAAATTTCTTTCCTTCAAAAGGAAATGTTGTTTGGAAGAAAGACACCCGAGTTCTATATTAGATAAATGAATTCATAAATGAGATTGGTAAAAATTTTGAAAGCATCATGGATGCATAATTTTGAAATTTCAAAGAAAGGATGCAAAGTAGGCTTAGGATCCCTAAGCAAATTATAGAGGATTATGAGTACAATATACGCTTCCTAGTTGACTATGAAAAAGTTCACATACAGGCAATTAGACCTAGGATTGCATGGGTAAAACATCTGACATATGAGATGAATATTGATGATACAAAAGACATTATCTATAATTCTAAAGGTACACGATGATTTTCTTTCTCATTTTGGTATAGCCCTATAAAATTTTGGCATTTGTAACGAAAACAAGGGGAAAGAAGATGTGCAAAGGAGAAAGAAAGTATATAGATAAATTATAATGTACACCTTTATACATGTAAAGAGAGATATGTATAGAAAGGATAAAATATGTATAGCAAGAAAGATATGTAAAAAAATAGAAAAACAAAAATAATTTTGAAAAACCAAAAATAGAGTTTTCAGTTCAAACCAAGTTGCAAAGTTTTCAGTGCAAACCAAGCTATATAATAAAGCATACTCAAAGGGGGAGGTTTGACTGAATAATTTTTTTAGATCTTCTGTATGATAATGTTTTTGTCACTAATGCCAAAGGGGGAGATTGTTAATGTCATTGCAAGATATATTATCAATTAGTGTCAACAAACTTAGTCATAGTGGATAGAAAGTAGTAACCGAGTTACTAATCTGTAGTGTTAACCAAGCTCACTAAGGAACCATGCAAACAATGTTAAATGAGTAGGAAGTAAGTTGTGTCAACTGAGTTGATAGTTCACACCAAGTTGTAGTGTCAACCGAGTTGACAATGTTTACCAAGCTCTAGTGTGAACCAAGTCAAAAAAGTAGTTTTGTTCCAAGGTGATAATCAAGTTGGCAGAATAGTGTGAATTGAGTCAAAAATGTTTACCAAGTGATTAGCATGGACTGAGCATCTAGTACCAACTAAGTGTCAGAGTTAGCTAAGGTGACAATTTTGCCCAAGTATCTTTAGCATTGCCCGAGTAAGCCATTAGACCCAAGTTACAACACCGAGACGACTTGGTAATTGTTTTTGGAATTATTTAAGTTGTAGCTAACCTTTGATGAAATTATTTGGATGGATATAAGTATGAAGTACTTTGTTTATCCAAACATATAAGATGTAAGAATTATAGCTGAAGAACTTCAACGAATATGGAAGAGCAGATTATTTGAAGGCTACAAGCATTCCAAGGAAAGGAAGAGACTCATATATCACAGTTATGTGATCAGTTTACTTCAAAGGATCTTGATCAACAATCAAATTTGCACATCAGAGATCAATCCACTGATTCATCCTAGCAAGTGCATCAATCCCAAATCCTTTAACCGGGTGGACCTAACAGTCCTTTGTAGAAACTCCTAATGGAGTACATGCTTAATTGTATTGTATAAATCCTTTCACAAGGTGGACTTAACCATCCTTATTGCTCTTAATTGAGTGAAATCATCAAAAGTGATCACTTGTAAGCCTTAATAGGCCAACTTTATTACTGAAGTAGTGAAGCATTGTGGGTGTCATCCCTACCCTAGTTTTACCTTCTACTTGGAGGGTTTATGGGTTACCAATATTGTGTTATGGAGTTGTTGCTTTACTATTTTATGTTTCATACATGCAAGTAGATTATAACAAAGTAGTTTAGTTGAAGAATGTTAAGTAGTTCCTCATTCACCCCCCTCCCAATTACATAGCTTGCATTATATTTCTAACAATCAGGTAGGTTACCAAGGAACTCCTTTGGTAATTGAGTGACCCAGTTTTAGTTGACCTTCAGTGGATTAGTTTTATCCATCAATTGGTTTATGCAAGCAAAATCAGTGGATGTTATTTGTTTTTTTTAAAAGGGTATTCAAGCTGACTTGACATTGCATTTCATATATATGAAAGATCAATATGTGGATTGAATATTGAGTAAGTTGAAGAAGAGAAGATGCGAAAAGAGAAGGATATCTTATTAAGAGCAGAGTATCCAAGGAGCTACAAAGAATATTCTAATCAAGGAGGATCTAGAGGATAAGCCAGAATAGTAATCTGAATCTGAAATTTAGTTGCTTCATAAATCAGGTCAAACATTGTTACTCTCTAACAATTGTAGCAATGAAGAAATCTCTTAATAGAGTTGACTTAACAGTCATTATGTAAATCCTCTAACTAGGTGGCATTTCTAGATTGAAGTGTCTTAAGACCTCTAACAAGGCCACTCTTGTAATGCTACCCCTAGTTGACTTTTCTGTTGTATTGTCAGATTCTTTTAGGCCATTTTTTTATTGTGTTTTATGATTATGGGTACTTGGTTACTAGATTGTTTAGATGTTATTTCATATTCAGTTGATTTATCTGATGAGTTATTTGGTTATTTCAGTTATTTCATGTGTTTATGTTTATCCTTTTGATGATGATATATATGTATGTCCAATTAAGTGCTTTTAGTTATCTCATGATGATTAGTTAGATGAAATATTTATATACAGTTCTATGGTTACTTACCTCATACGTGCATGTGTATGGTGTACTTGTTTGTTTTACTTTATGTATGATGTTTCTAATGTGGTTGAGGAAGGGAGTTGTAGTCACTTGCTAATCGGGATCTACATGATGCACCACTTCCCACCATTGCTTGTTTAGTTTATAATATATGTGTTTGTACATGCATGGATTGTATGCAGATTGCAGGTACCAGGTATTGACTTTCCTGAATTGTCAGGATGAGCATACCCTATCATAGTATTTTAATGGTATAAGTGGGGAGATAATTCTTGAGTCCAAATCCTAACCTAAGCCAATTGTCCTACAAAGTAGGACAAGTATCTAAGTTGTTTACCTGTTTGAATTCGTCAAGTGATGTGAATTCATGATTTTGACACTAGAGTTTGTTTATGTTCTTTGTCTTCAATTGAGTTATCGTATTTGATTTTGTGGGTCTGTTGTGATTTTCAATTATAATTAAATCAAATCAAAAGATAATTTAATTAAAAAATTATAAAGACAGTTCAATATTTAATTTTATTTAATTAATTGATAAATTAGTTAAATTAAATAATTAAATTTAAAAAATAATTAAAGTTCTAATTTTAAAATATTTATATTTATTTAATTTAATAATTATTACTTAGGAGTTTTATTTTAATAATAAACTCTAAATAATATTATTAGTTGAGGAATAAATATTATTTGATTAAAAAAATAGTAAAATATGTGAATATTTGATTTAATTAAAAACTAATTAAATTTATGCTTTAAATAAAAAGTCTAAAATTAGAACTCTAAATAGGTCTCAATTTATAAAATCAGTTAAAGAAATATTAGTATATGATGTTATTTAATTAATTAGAAATTAATTAAATATGTACTTCAATTTAAAATATTTATTTTAAAAGTCTAATTTAAGAAGTTGGATAAAAATAAAATTAAAATATTAAAAGATTAAAGATTTAATATTGTTTTATTATGATTATTTAATTATTAATTATTAAATTAGAGTTGCATTTAAATAATGAGCTTTAATTATTCTTATTAATTTAAATAATAAACTATGCTTTAAATAGTGCTTGCAGTAATTAATAAAGTGGAGGAAATGAAAATATTAAAGAATATTTTAATTAAAAAGTTCTTTAAATGTGCATGAAATGATTAAATAATAAAAGTTTATTTTAAGGAAATATCTTTGCTTGTTCAAAAATTGGAAACCCTAGGTAGAGTCAAACTCTTTATTAAGAGATTCAAGCTCATTTATACACACACAGGTTTGGAGGAGCCAAATTTTGAAAAGAGGGTTTTTGAAGGAAAAGGAAGATTCTTGCATATTTGTGCATTTATTGTTTTAGCATCAGATCTAAGTAGGATATTGTGGGTTTGTGCAGTAGTTGCTCATTCTTTGAATTCCTATCTTCTTTGTGTTTGTTGTGTTTCTGTTTTCAAAATTTCTTTGGGTTGAAACCCTTGTTTGAGAAAATTGATTTCCATTATAGAATTGTCTGTGATTTAATCTGAAAACTTTTAGTAAATATTGAACTTTAGGGTTTTCACAACCTAATGAATTATGAAATTTTCTTTTGTATGTGCTTTATTTGACGTGTGATTTACTAGTGTTGGGGTTTTCAGGTTTGACTTAGCTTTGGCCAGTTAGGATGTATACTAGAGGCTTCGCAGTTTGTTCTGTGATGTCATGATGATGTTTTGATTATGATCTTTTATACCTAACCATGGTGATATGTCATGTGTGTGCTCTATGTTGAGCTCATCAGATGTTTTTGTTATTACTTATAGTTTCTCTTGTGTAGAACTAAAGTGAATGGTGTGACTTTTTTGATATAACCTTTGAGTCTTCAATTAGTCATCTTTAGATTGTTTCCTAGTTGCTTGTATAGGACTAAGATGATTAAATGATTTATTTTTGGTGATGTCATGTTATGACATGGATTTGGTTTATGTGTACTTGATTTTGGATTAGTCCTATTAGGGTGATTGTATTGGCACAATCTGTGATTATGATTAGTGATATTCCAGTGCTTTCCAGTTGCTTGTTTAAGAACTAATGTGTGGTTTATAGTCATTTGAGATCTTTTTCTTTTTTTAAGCTTAGGGTAGGTTTTTTGTATGTGATGTTGGGAAGTGGCTTGCAATGGAGGTTAAGGCCCTAAAGAGGCTAACGAGTAACCCATTGTAGGTTATTTTAATAAGTGATAACATTTCATTAAATGTGTTTTAAATGAATTAATAATATATTGGTACAACAGAAAGTCACTAGGGCATTTAGAGTATTAAAAGACTACCAGGGTAACCTTAGAGTTGACTTGTTAGTATACCTTGTCTATATGAAAGGAAACTAGTGCCGCATAGAGTCACTAGGGGGTTGGAGTATTAAAAGACTAAACCAGGTAACCTTAGAGTTGGCTCATATGATGACACTTGCCCACTTACATAGTAGATTTTCTTTGTGTCTTTGTTGGCTCTGCGATTAGTTGATACTTGTGTCTTGTTACCCTTTGAGATAGTTTGATTTTAGGTGTTTCCTTGACCTAGATGTTAGTTATGATCTATAAGTTTGATATTTGTATGGGACTTGAGTTTATCTCCTCAGCATAGTGGGAGTGGGCCATTTAGGTTCCACGTGGTTGGGTGGTTGTGAATTTTCTTAGACCATTGAGATTTGACCGTTGGATGTCGTTGCTAGAGGTGCTTATGCAGTTGATCCTTTCTATCTAATCTTGTATTTCTGTCAGATGATTATATTATGTTGTACTATATTTGTTTATCAAAGATCTTATGAGATGTTGTATATTATTATTGATGTATATTCTTTCAACCTTTCATACCCTGTGACTTGTACAGTGGATGATTGTGCATTCTGATTATTGCCAAGTGACATCCTATAATTGTATATTATTTATATGGATTTGTACTTATAGTTATTCTTTAGTGTGGTTGTGGTATATTTTGGTTTTAATATTTATTAAACTTAAATGTGATTTAACATCACAGAATCCTAAGAGATGTAATCTATTTTATGGTTTGTGTTTATGTACGTGATTATGCTTCCTCTACATTTTATTTTGTTGTTTATTATCTTTCAAAAAATAAATGTTTGACAAACTCAGTGAAACTTTAGGTTAATTTCTTTTGGGTTCCCTGGCGGGGTGTTACAACTCCTAACAGTGTGATTTAAATCCTTTAACAGGGTCACACTCAACAACGTGTTTTGTAACCTTTAACAAGGTTGGCTCCTAGCAAGGCTCACTTGAGAAGAGTGAAAAGTTGTAACTAGTTGCATTGATGGTTTTCCCAAATTGGGTTTCCAAGTTAAATCTTGGTGTCTCATGTGTTCATGTTATTTTCTTATTGTTTTATCTTTTGCAACTAAGTTGCTAAATGTTAATACACATTAATATATCAAATTGTTTTGTTTATCGAGTTATAATGTATATCTAGTTCTAACCAAACTATGAGTTTAAAGGAAGTTTTATTGACATCTAAGGGATTTGAAATTGTTTTAGTGGTATTCGATTCACCCCTCCCCACTCAATTACTCCTCTTATATTTCTAACATAATATAGGTCTAGTCTTAGAGATGTAAACCATAACCCTGACAATGGGTATCAATTGTTCACGCGCTCTTAAGCATAGGTCCAAATACATATTAGGAGTCGGCTCCCAACTGCACAAGATGCCATATCATCATAGGAAGCCACACAAAGGAAAATAACATGCCTTGCAGGATGAAATCAACATGAAAAATAGACTAGAAAGAATGACATAGAACTCAAGAAATATGGCACATCAACATTTTCACTCTTGGGGTAAGGACTGTAGATAGGACCTCAAAATCATGCTAACTATGCATAGTACAAGACTCAAGGTAGTAATGGCTACACCACAAATAACAAACTAGAACATAAAACAATAAATATTTTTGGGTGATGCAAGATTAATCACTGACCCAAGATGCTCCTGCATCAAATACCTAGGGTAAGTCCACATTAGGCATCCTAATGCTCTGACTTGAATCATAAAGGTCCAACTTAACTTGTGTAATCCATGAATTGTCTTCGTCTAGTTTATCATTTCAATGCATAAGGTATTCCATGTAGTATTTTTGTTTGGTACTCTTGCTTATTCTGCTATCCAAAACCTTCTCAATGATAGCATCCTTCTTCTTAGGACAATCTACGTTCTCTTTTAATTGTTCATCTTCTTCAAAGTACTAAAAGATATATGCATTGTTAAATATACGCAAAATATCCATATCTATAGATAATTCAACTTCAAAAGCATTTGCACTATCAAACTTCCTCAAAATTTTACAAGGACCAAGCTTCTTTTTCTTTAGCTGACTATAAGTACCAATTGGAAATCTATTCTTCTTCAAATGGACCATCACTTTATCTCCAACTTCAAAAGATTTATGTATTCTCCCTTTGTTTGCTCTTTGTTTATACCCAAGGTTACTAGACTGTCAGGATAAACCACGGACAAAAATAAAAACTACATGCAAATAACCAATAACAGAAAATAATAGATCACATAGAAATGAACACAAGGCACCAAGATTTAACGTGGTTCACCCAATCCCTGGGCTACGTCCACCAAAATAGCAAGTTTGATCTTATTACAATCCAGTGATTACAACCTGATTACAATCCATAATCCCTTACAGCTTAATACCGCCGCAAGAACCAATTTCACATCATAACATAATGAAAAATACCCAACCCTAAACCCTTTTATACAAGTATTAAACCACTTTAGGGTTATAACATGTCGGCCATATGTCGACTACCATGTTGGCCACGGCCCAAAAAAAATTTCCACTATTTATGAAGTATGTACAGTACTTTCTTGATCGGTCACCATAATCTAACAATCTCCCACTTGGGGACTGATCAGGCTCCACACTAAACAACAATCTCCCATTTGGAGACTGATCCTGTACCAATACCACTACCACATGGGACTCCCACTAGATCAAACCACCCTGGACTCTACTATTTTTTATTCATGTTCAGTCTAAAAGACCAACCAAAGCTGAAGAGGAGTTCAGCTTCTCCCGTCTTACAACCTTTGTCAACATATCTGCTGGATTGTCATTGGTATGTATCTTCACCAGCTTTAATTGTCCATCCTCCAAAACTGACCGAATGAAATGGTACCGCAACTGTATGCGTTTGGTCTTAGAATGCAGAGCTGAATTCTTTGCAAGATGAATGGCACTCTGACTATCGGTGAACAAATAATTATCCTTCTGAGGATGTCCCAATTCTTCCAAGAAGAACTGAAGCCATATCATCTCCTTGGTTGCCTCTGTAGCAGCAACATACTCTACCTCTGTAGTGGATAGAGCATTAATCTTCTGTAACCTAGAAACCCAGCTCACGGCTGTCCCACCAATAGTAAAGACATAACCTATAGTACTCCGCCTGGTATCAATATCCCCAACCAAATCTGAGTCAACATAGCCCTGCAAATTAGTAGTAGAGCCTCCAAAGTGTAAACACTTATTGGATGTTCCTCTCAAATATCTAAGAATCCACTTGACAACATTCCAATGCTCAAATCCTGGATGACTCATATACCTGCTAATGACTCCCACTGCATGTGCAATATCTAGCCTAGTGCATACCATAGCATACATCAAGCTTCCTACAGTTGAAGCATAGAGTACCTTGGACATCTTATCCTCCTCTTCCTATGTCTTGGGACACATCTCCTTAGTCAATTTCAAATGACCAGGTAAAGGTGTGCTGACAGCTTTAGCATTCTCCATAGAGAAATGTTGCAACACCTTCTCAACATAATCAGCTTGAGATAGCGTCAATGTTCTATTCTTCCTATCTCTACAAATCTTCATACCAAGGATTTGTTTTGCTGCCCCCAAATCCTTCATAGCAAATGCATGTGCTAACTAGCATTTTAGCCCCTTAATATGATCCATGTTAGACCCAGCTACAAGCATATCATCAATATATAAACATAAAGTAATGTAGCTATCATCATCCAACCTCTTAAAATAAACACAGTAATATGAATGACACCTGTTATATCCATGCTCATGCATAAAACTGTCAAATTTCAGATACCATTGATGAGGTGCTTGCTTCAAGCCATATAAACTTTTCTTCAATTTGCACACTAAGTTGTCCTTACCTTTGACCTTAAAACCCTATGGCTGAGCCATATATATTTCTTCATCCAAATCACCATGAAGAAAGGTTGTTTTAACATCTAGCTGCTCTAAATGCAAAAAAAGTTGTTTTAACATCCAGCTGCTCTAAATGCAAATTTTCAGTAGCCACAAGACTTAAAACAGTACGAATAGAAGTCATTTTAACAACAGGAGAAAATATCTCATCAAAATCAATTCCCTTTTTCTGTGCAAATCCTTTTACAACTAACCTGGCCTTAAATCTTTTCTTACCTCCTTCCTCTTCTTTCAACTTGTAAGCCCACTTATTCTGTAAAGCCTTTTTACCCGCAAGCAACTTGCACAAATCCCATGTCTTATTTTTCAGCAAAGAGTCCATTTCATCTTTCATTGCACACTCCCACAGAATCTTAGTATCCACCTGCACAGCTTCATCATAACTTTCAAGTTCACTAGCATCAGTAAGTAAAATAGAATATAAAGAGGGAGAAAACCTTTGTGGAGGTCTAATTTGCCTCGTTGACCGTCTAACATTCACTGGTGTGTGTAGTATTTGTTGTTACAGTTGTTGCACATCATGAGGAATGGCTAGAACATCAGCTTTTGGAGTATCATCCAGCACTACATAATCATCTTCTTTCTTCTCATGTTGCTGCAATAGATCTTTGTACAACACTTTCTCATTGAATATGACATCCTGACTTCTAACAATTTTAAGATTTTCAAAATCCCAAAGCCTATAACCAAATTCATTAATGCCATATCCAACAAAGACACATTTCTTTGATTTAGCTTCTAGCTTGGTACTATTTTCAGAGTCTATATGAGCAAAAGCTTCACAACCGAAGGTCTTGAGAAAAGAATAACTCACCTTCTTACCAGTCCATGCTTCCTCTGGAATACCACAACCCAAAGGAGTAGAGGGACCTCTATTCATCAAATATATTGCAGTATTGATAGCCTCCGTCCACATGTGTAAGGGCAACCTCATGCTCCTTGCACACTCCATTATAGTCCTGTTCATGCGTTCAACCACTCCATTTTCCTGTGGAGTCCTTGGAATAGTTTTCTATCTACGAATACCATTAGTGGAGCAATAATCTTCAAATTCATGACTGGAATACTCACCACCATTGTCAGATCTGAGACATTTTAATTTCTTACCAGTCTCATTTTCAACCAAGCATTTCCATTTTTTAAAAGTTTGAAATACATCAGATTTCTGTCTAAGGAAATAAACCCATACTTTTCTAGTTGCATCATCAATAAATGTAACATAATAATGAGAGCCACCAAGGGAAGATACCTGAGTTGGTCCCCATACATCTGTATGCACAAGCTCTAATTTCTCCTTTTTGTTTTTCTTCCCAGTCTTTACAAAACTCACTCTCTTTTGTTTTTCATACGCACAACTTTCACAGAAATCCATATTAACATATTTCAGACCTAGTAAAACTTTCTTTGAATGAAGTACTTTAGTACCTTTCTCACTCATGTGCCCAAGTCTGTTGTGCCATAGCGTTGTACCAGAATCTACAACAGATATTTGTTCTCCCTGCTCAACTGTAGCAATTGTTCTTGAACATTCATTTTTCTTTGAAACAATCAAAGTAGTAGGAACAATATGACCTGTACAAAGATATAAGGTGCCTACTTTCACACATTTTGCTACTACAAGGGAACCTTTTGAAACCTTCCAATTTTTATCATTAAAAGTAATTACACAACCCTCATCACCGAGTTGCCCGGCTGAAATTAAATTTCTACTCAGCCTTGGAACATGTCTTACCTCATGTAGTGGCCAATGATTCCCATTCTGCAACTTAATCTTAATTTTTCCCTTTCCAACAATCTGACAGGGTTCATTATCCCCCAAATAAACAAGCCCAAAATCCCCTTGGACATAATCAATGAAATAACCTCTATGAGGTGTAGCATGAAATGAAGCACCAGAATCTAAAACCTATGAATCATCAATACTCTCTAAAGACAGAAGAAAAGCATCCTCTTCAGATTTGTTACTTACCACATTTGCCTCCTTGTCTCCATCTGATTAATCGCCTTCATTTTTCTTTCGATTCTAGCAATCTTTCTTTTTGTGCCCTAGTTTCCCACAGTACCACCAATCATTTGGTCCTCTCAATTGAGACCTCCTCCCCTTTGACTTTCCTCTTGATTTCCCATTATTTCCAGAGTTACTTCCTCTTTTAGTCATTCTGCCCCTGCTTTGTGCATTCAAAGCACTTCCTGATGTAGATCCACCTGAGGATTTCCTATGAGTTTCCTCACTCAAAACAACACTGATCACATCATCATATTTTAGGGTACTAGATCCAAGAATAGAATTACTCACCGCCATTACCAAGCCATTCTAGCTTTCAGGCAAAGAACACAAAATCAAGAGAGCCCTAATTTCTTCATCAAAATTGATACCCATAGAAGATAACTAACTAGTAATAGTATTAAACTCATTTAAATGATTTGCAACAGATCCACCTTCTACCATTTTCATATTAAATAAATGCTTCATGAGAAATACCTTGTTTGAAGCAGAGGGCTTTTCACACAGTGTCGCTAGGGTTTTCATCAAATCTTCTGTCGTCTTTGCTTTTGTAATATTAAATGCCACCGATGGTGCCAAGCATAACTGAATGCTTCCGAGTGCCTTTCTATCCAAAAGATCCCATTCAGCCTCTAACATAGTTCCCTGATTCTTGGCTTTGCCTTCCAACAGCTTCCATAAATTCTTCTGATATAGATAGTCTTCCATTTGCATCTTCAATAACTGGAAGTTCTGCCCATTAAACTTGTCAACCCTCAGCTTACCCTCATCTTCCATTGCTCCCACTCAACCGTGAGACTCCCACTTAACCGTGAGACTTTCCTGTAGAGGATAACTGAAAGACAACCTTGCTCTAATACCACTTGTTAGGATAAACCACAAACAGAAATAAAAACTACATGCAAATATAACCAATAACAGAAAATAATAGATCACACAGAAATGAACACAAGGCACCAAGATTTAACGTGGTTCACCCAATCCCTGGGCTACGTCCACCAAAATAGCAAGTCTGATCTTATTACAATCCAGTGATTACAACCTGATTACAATCTATAGTCCCTTACAGCTCAATACCGCTGTAAGAACCAATTTTGCATCACAACATAATGAAAAATACCCAACCCTAAACCCTTTTATACAAGTATTAAACCACTTTAGGGTTATAACATGTCAGCCATATGTCAGGCACAGCCCAAAATTTTTTTCCACTATTTATGAATTATGTACAATACTTTCCTGATCAATCACCATAATCTAACATAGACTCCAAATTCTTTATTACTTCATCACGAAAAGCCTTCATGAAATCTACAAATTCTTTAGCTTCAATATATGTGAACTTTGCTTGTGCTAGAATCAAATCCCAAGTACTAGGTTTATTCCCAACTAAACATCTCAACAAATTACTCAAACTATTATTTACTACCTTGGTTTGTCCATCAGTTTGTAGATGGAATGTAGAATTGAACTTCAACTCTGTATCCATTTTCCTCCCAAAGTGTCCTCCAAAAATGACCAGTAAGCTTAGTGTTTCTATTTAAAAAAATAGTCTTAGGCAACCCATACAATCTCACTATCTCCTTGAAGAATACTTCAGCCACTTGTACTACATTAGATGTCTTCTTACAAGGTATCAAATGGGAAATTTTTGAAAATATGTCCACTAGTACTAAAATAGAATGATTGCCTCTCTGAGTTCTAGGAAAACCAAGAACAAAGTCCATACTAATACCTTCCCAAGGCTTACTAGGTACAGACAATGGTGAATACAATCATAAATTCTGACTAACTCCTTTTGTTGTTTGAAAAATTCTACAACTTCTAATTATCCTCTATACATCCTTATAAATTTGAGGCCAAAAGTACCTATCAAATATACACTTCATTGTTTTGTCAATCCCAAAATGTCTAGAAAATCCACCACTATGTTTCTCCTTCACGATATTTTCTCTCATAGACCCTCTAGGTATGGACAATTGACTTCCCTTAAATAACATGTCTTCCTGAATGAAATAATCAGACCACATATTATGTTCACTCATCAACTGGTTCTTATAAGCTTTCTAGGGTTCTACAAAATTAGGATTAGTTTTGTACATATGTTTCAAATCATCAAAACTAAGTACCTTAACTCTCATTCCTGTCAGCGAATTCCTTCTTCTTCTCAAAGCATCATAAACTTTATTTGACTACCCACCTTTATGTTTCAATGCAAAGGAAAAATTCTACAAGTACTCAAACCACTTCATGTGTCTCAACTTGTTCTAACTTCCCAAATACTACAAAGCTTTATGGTCAATGAATAACAAAAAATAATTAGGCATCGATTAATGCCTCCAGTTCTTCAAATCTTAAACAATAGCATAAAATTCCTAATTATAAACTGAATATCTTTTCTTTGCCTCATTCAACTTCTAACTATAGAAAGCTATAGGTCTTGCTTCTTCAAAAGGTATTTGGATATGAAGAGGGTCACGCGTGATGGGTTTTAAGATTGGTCATAGCTATTTGCTCTGATACAACGACACACATGTTTGAGTTGGGATCGACCTCAGAAGATTACGTAATGAAGAAGACAAGATATCTCAAAAAAAGTTGATGATTGGGTTTGGTTTCAACGTTACATATTAGGATAGGTCAAAACAACTCCAATGACACTTCCATTAGCATCACATTCAACTTGAAAAACTTTATTGAGCAAAGCAAGTGTAGGCAATTTGTCTACTCTTTATTTTAATGTCTCAAAACTCTTATATGCTCCATGTGTCTACTTCAAATCCCTTTTGTCATCTCTCATTATTTATTTCATAGCATTGCATACTAAACTAAAATTCCTTATAAACTTCCTATAGGAACTCACCAATTCATGAAATGATCTAACTTCCCCAACATTCTCAATTGTAGGCCAATGAAGAATTACTTTTACTTTTCCAAGATCCATCTTCAAACCATCGACTGAAATGAAAAAACCAAGATACACAATCTCCTCCTTCATGAATGAACATTTCTTCAAGTTAATGAATAACTTCTCCTCTTCAATCTTTGAAATACTTGTCTAATATGCTCAAGGTGTTCTTCTTTAGTCTTAATCACTATTAGAATGTCATCAAGGTATACAATCACAAACTTACCCAAGAATCTCTTCAAAACTTCATTCATTAATCCCATGAAAGTACTAGGTGTGTTAGTTAAACAAAAAGGCATAATCAACCATTCATACAAGCCCTCATTAGTCTTAAAAGAAGTTTTCCATTCATCTCCTTCTCTAACTCTAATCTGATGATAGCCACTTTTCAAATCAATCTTGATATAATACTTTGCTCTACCCAAACAATCTATTATTTCAACCATTCTAAGAAAGGGAAACCTATACATCATTGTAATCTTACTAATAGCTCTAGAATTAGTGCACATTATTCATTCCCCATTATTTTCAGGTTCCAATATAGTAAGTAGTGCACAAGGACCCAAACTTTCTCTAATTAGACCTTTTTTTAGGCAATTCTTGTACTTGTCTATTCAATTCAATGTTTTCAGTGGGTGTTAACCTATGTGGTGCTTTATTAGGCAAACTAGGTCCAGGTATCAAATCTGTATAGTGATTAATACTTCTCATAGGAGGTAAACCATACTAATCATACTTAGATGTTTATTCAGTGTGGTTTCTCCCTAGATTAATTCTAGGGGGATTGGGAGCAGCACCCCTGGGGGGTCCTGGGGCAGTGCCTCATGTGCGCTCCCTATTGCAATACAAGGTGGGGTTGAGGGGAAACTACTTTTAAAAGGCCTAAAATGACCTTATATTATAAAAGGCATCATCTACTATTTTTTTACTGGATGACTTATTCTAGCCCTAATTTTATAAGTGACAAAAGCTTGTATAAAAGGGCTTAGGGTTAGGGATTTCATATGTATGGTGATATTATAGCTTCTTGCGACGACATTAAAATGTAAGGAATTGTGGATTGTAATCACTAGATGATAATAATAATATTGGACTTGTTGTTGGTGGATGTAGGTGAGGGATTGGGTGAACCACATTAAATCTTTGTGTCTTGTGTTATCTTCTGCGCAATCTACTATTTTCTAATATTGATTATATTTGCATGTAACTATTATTTTTGTCTATGGTTAATCCTAACAGGTGGTATCAGAGCCAGATTATCACTGGTTTTTTTTCTTTTTCGCCAGACCATCATCATTTTTTTTGGCTATCCTCTGCAGGAAAGTCTCACGGCTGAGTGGGAGTGATGAGAGAGGAGGGTAAGCTAAAGGTTGAGAAGTTTAATAGGCAAAACTTTTAGTTATGGAAAATGCAAATGGAGGAACTATGATAGAAGAGGAATGATAAATTTTAGACAAAAAGGCACTTGGAAGCATTCAATTATGCCTGGCACCATTGGTGACATTTAACATTACAAAAGTGAAGATGATGGAAGAGTTGATGCAAACCCTAGCAATGTTGTACGAAAAGCCCTCTACTTCAAATACGGTATTTGTCATGAAGTGTTTATTTAATATGAAGATGGTAGAAGATAGATCTATTACAGATCATTTAAATGAGCTTAGTATAGTTACTAGTCAGTTATGTTTTGTGAATATTAATATTGATGAAGAAATTAGGGCTCTCTTGATTTTGTGTTCTTTTCCTGAAAGTTGGAATGCTATGAGTAATTTTGTTTCTGGATCTAATACCCTAAAACTTGATTATGTTATTGGTATTATTCTTAGTAGGAAAACTCATAGGAAAACCTCAGGTGGATCTAAATTAGGAAGTTCTTTGAATGCACAAGGTAGAGGCAAAACAACTGAGAGAGGAAACAATTATGGAAATCATGGGAAATCAAGAGGAAAATAAAAGGGGAAGAGGTCTCAATCCAGAGGACCAAGAGATTGTTGGTATTGTGGGAAGCTAAGACATGAAAAGAAAGATTGTCAGACTCAAAAGAACAATGAAGGAGATAAAACATAAGGGAACAAGGAGGCATATCTAGTAAGTAACAAATTTGAAGAGGATACTTTGCTTCTTTCTTTAGAAAGGGTTGATGACTCTTGGGTTTTAGATTTTGGGGATTCATTTCATGCTACACCCCATAGAGGTTATTTTATTGATTATGTCCAAGGGGATTTTGGGCTTGTTTATTTGTGGGATAATGAACCTTGTTAGATTGTTGGAAAGGGAAAAGTTAAGATTAAGTTATAAAATGGGAATCATTGGCTACTACATGAGGTAGGACATGTTCGAAGGCTAAGTAAAAATTTAATTTTAGTGGGAAAACTCGGTGATGAGGGTGCGTAGTTACTTTAAATAATAAAAATGGGAAGATTTCAAAAGGTTCCCTTGTAGTAGCAAAATGTGTGAAAGTAGGCACCTTATATCTTTGTACAAGTCATAATATTCCTTCTACTTTGATCATTTCAAAGAAAAATGAATGTTCAAGAATAGTTGTTGCAATTGAGTAAGGAGAACAAACGATTGCTATAGATTCTGATACAATGACATAATATACTTGGGAACATGAGTGAGAAAGTTATGAAATTACTTCATTCAAAGAAAATTTTACCAAGTATAAAATGTGTCGATATGGATTTCTATGAAAGTTGTGTATGGAAAATAAAAGAGAGTGAGTTTTGTGAAGACTGGGAAGGAAAAAAATGAGAAATTAGAGCTTATGCATACCGATGCATGGGGAGCAGCTCAAGTATCTTCCCTTGGTGGCTCTCATTATTGTGTTACATTTATTTATGATGAAACTAGAAAAGTATTGGTTTATTTCCTTAGACATAAATCTGATGTATTTCAAACTTTAAGGAAATGGAAATGCTTGGTTGAAAATGAGACTGGTAAAAGATTCAAATATCTTGAATCTAATAATGGTGGGGTGTAATTTAGTCATAAATTTGAATATTATTGCTCCAATAATGGTATTCGTAGACAAAAAACTATTCCAAGGACTCTACAAGAAAACAGAGTGATTGAACACCTGAATAAGAAAATACTAAAGCTTGCAAGGAGCATGAGGTTATATGCTAGGCTGCCCTTAAACATGTGGATAGAGGATATCAATATTTTTGTATATTTTATTAGTAGAGGTCCCTTTACTTCTTTGGGTTGTGGTATTCCAGAGGAAGCATGGATTGGTAAGAAGGTGAGTTATTATTTTCTCAAAACCTTTGGTTGTGAAGCATTTGCACATATAGATTCTAAAAATAGAACCAAGTTAGAAGCTAAGTCAAAGAAATATGTATTTTTTGGATATGGAAATGATGAATTTGGTTATAGGCTTTGGGATATTGAAAATTGTAAAATTGTAAGAAGCAGGGATGTCATATTTAATGAGAAAGTGGTGTACAAAGATCTGTTGCAACAACATGAGAAGAAAGAAAATGATTATGTAATGCTAGATGATACTTGAAAAGATGATGTTCCAGAAGTTCCTCATGATCTACAACAACTACAATAATAAATACCACACACCCCAGTGAATGTTAGACTGTCAAAAAGGCTATGTAGACCTCTAGAAAGATTTTCTCCTTCTTTGTATTCTATTTTACTTACTGATGCTGGTGAAACTTAATATTATGATGAAGTTGTGCAGGTGGATACAAATATTCAGTGGGAGTCTACAATGAAAGAAGAAATGGACTCTTTGCTGAAAATAAGACATGGAAATTATGCAAGTTGTCTGGAGGTAAAAGGGCTTTACAAAATAAATGAGTTTATAGGTTGAAAGAAGAGGATGGAAGTAAGAAAAGATTTAAATCCAGGTTAGTTGTAAAAGGATTTGCACAAAAAAAGGGCATTGATTTTGATGAGATATTCTCTCATGTTGTTAAAATGACTTCCATTCGCATTGTTTTAAATATTGTGGCTGCTGAAGATTTGCATTTGGAGTATCTTGATGTTACAAAAAACTTTTCTTCATGGTGATTTGGATGAAGAGATATATATGGCACAACCACAAGGATTTGAGGTCAAAGGTAAAGAGAACTTAGTGAGCATATTGTAGAAAGTTTATATGGCTTAAAGCAAGCACCTTAGTAATGGTATCTAAAATTTGACAGTTTTATGCATAAGCATGGATACAATAGGTGTCATTCAGATCATTGTGTTTATTTTAAGAGGTTGGTTGATGGAAGCTACATTATTTTATGTTTATATTTTGATGATATGCTTGTAGTTGGGTCTAACATGGATCACATTGAGAGGTTAAAACAATAGTTAGCACATTCATTTGCTATGAAGGATTTGGGGACAACAAAGCAAATCCTTGGTATGAAAATTTGGAGAGATAGGAAAAATAGAAAATTAAAATTATCTCAAGCTGATTATATTGAGAAGGTGTTGCAACATTTCTCTATAGAGAATGTAAAAACTACAACACACCTTTACGTGGTCATTTGAAGTTGACTAGGGAGATGTGTCCAAAGACACAAGAAGAGGAGGCTCAGATGTCCAAGGTACCTTTTCTTCAGCTGTAGGAAGCTTGATGTATGTTATGGTATGTACAAGGCTAGATATTGCACATGCAGTGGGAATTGTTAGTAGGTATATGAGTCATCCATAGATTGAGCATTGGAATGTAGTTAAATGGATTGTTAGATATTTGAGAGGAACATTGAGTAAGTGTTTACACTTTGGGGTCTCTACTACTGACTTACAAGGATATGTTGACTCAGAATTGGCAGGGGATATTGATACCAGGCATAGTACTACATGTTATGTATTTACTATTGGTGGGACAATAGTGAGTTGAATTTCTCAATTGCAGAAGGTTAATGCTTTATCTACTACTAAGGCAGAGTACATTACTACTATAGAGGTAGTCAAGGAGATGATATGGCTTCAATTCTTCATGGAAGAATTAGGACACCCATAGAGGGATAATTATTTGTTTATAGATAGCTAGAGTACCATTCATCTTATGAAGAATTCTGCTCTACATTCCAAGACAAAACACATATAGTTGTGATACCATTTCATTTAGTCAGCTTTGGATGATGGATATTTAAAGATGGAGAAGATACATACAGATAATAATCTAGTAGATATGTTTACCAAGGTAGTAACAAGGGAGAAGTTGAACTCCTCTTCAACTTTGGTTGGTATTCTGGACTGAACAGAATAAAAGAACAACAAAGTTTAGGGTGGTTTGATATTCTAGTGGGAGCTATAGGTTTAGCAGTTCTATGATCAATCACCAAGTGGGAGGTTATTATTGTGGAGTTTGATCAATCTCCAAGTGGGATATTTTTGTGATGTGGAGCCTAATCAGACTCAGATGTTTATTTGGGAGGATTTTTGCCGAGATGTAGCACCCCTATAGGGTCTTGGGGTAGCACCCCAAGTGCACTGCTTCTCATAGTATAGGGTGGGGTCGAGGGGAAACTATTTTTAAAAGGCCTTAAATGACATTATATTGTAAAATCCATCAACTTCTATTTTTCTACTGGACAACTTATTCTAGCCCTAATTTTGTAAGTGACAAAGCTTATATAAAAAAGGCTGAGGGTTAGGGATTTCATAATGTGCGGTGATATTGTAGCTTCTTGTAGAAATATTGAGCTGTAAGGGATTGTGGATTGTAATCACTAGATAATAATAATATTGGGCTTATTGGTGGACATAGCCTAGGAATTGGATGAACCGCGTTAAATCTTTGTGTGTTGTGTTTTCTTCTGTGTGATCTACTATTTTTTGATATTGGTTATATTTGCATGTAACTAATATTTATGTCCATGGTTAATCCTAAAAATTATCAAAAATAATATCTTGAAACTTTTCCAACAAAGGCTCAATCTTAGGTACATGTTCTAGTTCATCTTGTTTCTTAGTCTTTCTAGGAATCAAAGCAAAACAAACATTATACTCCTTTACATCTTTAGCAAAAAAAAATTCTGGCAAAGGTGGTGTGCCATTTAGTATATTTATATTATAATAAAAGCTAGTTCAAGGGCTCGTGAAGGGAAGAACACAACAAGAAACCCTTCAATTGTTACCCAATACAAAGGAGAATATTAGTCAATTTAATATAACTAAATTTGTTTAGCAAATTTGTTCATCTTTAGCAAATTGTTTTCCTTCAACCAAACATACTCTAACTATGGTGCAATGATTTTCATCAAGATTTTCTACAAAAGGTAACAAAATTTGCTTATTCTCATCAATCCAAACAGTATACTAATTCAAGCTACCATCGTTGAAAGTTTTTCCGTCATACTGCCAAGGTCTACGCAACAAAATTTGACAATGATCCATAGGCATAATATCACACAATAATTCATCATGATACCTTTCAATTTTGAATTTAGTTTAAGGTATTTCTCAATTACAAGTGAATTATGCTCCTTCTAGATCCAAGCAACATGATAAGATTTAGGATGTCTCAACCTCTACAACTGCAACTTGTTAAGCATCTCCTCAAATGCCAAATTATCAGATTTTCCATTGTCAATGATTACCATGCAACACTTTCTAGCAACCTTACATATATTCTTGAACAAACTTCTTGTCAAAATAGATTCTTCATTAGTTTCCTCATCCCACAAAATTCTCCTTATCACTGGCATGTTTCCATGCTCAGGCTCATTAGGTCTTTCAATAACTTCTTCACAAGCCAAGGTATTTCTATTGATACCTTCAATCTTCTTGCCAAAATTATTGCATTCAAAAGTTTTATGTTATTCTTCTCCAAACTTGAAACAAGTGCCTTTAAACCAATATCTTTCTTCACTTTTACCACCATTTTTATTCCTAGAGTATCCAATATAGCTACCTTTAGTGTAATTACCTCATTTTCCAACAGGTTCTTGTTTCCATTTTGCCTCTCCTTTATCTTGCATTGCATTGTTAGATCTGCTACCTTCTTCATAGGCTCTGCCTCTGCCTCTTTGAAATCTTCCACCTTGACCTCTTTGTCTTTGATAGTGCTTTTTTGCCAATGTTTCTTTAGCTTTCAATGTGTATTGATATACTTCTTCTACACCATCCATCTTAACATAATTGATCTTAAATTGATGTCCTCAACTTCATCATCCATGTGTCTATATATGCTATCTAATTTATAAAATTCCTTAGTATATCCCTTTACACTCATATCCTTTTGTCTCAAATTCTGCATTCTCCTTAGCAAGTTAACTTGGTAATCTATAGGAAGGAAATATTTCTTAATTTTTCCAATAATCTTTACCAATGTATTAATCTTTTCCTTTCCTTTTTTCTTCCTTTCAATCTCCAAGTGATCCCACCAAAGTGGAGCATGACCCTTCAACTTTGTGACTGTTATCTTCATCTTCTTATTATTAGGAGTGCCTTCATACTCAAAGTACTTATCCATCTCAGAGATCCAATCCAATATCACATTAGTCTCAAGTCTTCCATCATAGAAAGCAACTTCAACAACAGGTCTAAAATTTTCCCTAGACACGACCCTAAGAAGTCTTTCCACATCTTGTTTCAACTCAAGTTCAAGATTTGGATTAAGTGTTGCTTCGTCATCATCACTAACATCCTCAAGATGTACACCTCTTCTATGGGTTGTATTAACAACTTCAAGTCTCCTTGCAGTCTTCCTCAACATGTCCATTATAGCATTGCTTTCATTTCCTCTACCTCAAAATTTTTTGACAATAGTTCTTGCAAAATTGTAACCTTCTACAAGTTATAGGTTAGATTTTAGATCTTCCACCCTACAACTAATCTAATTAAGGTTCTCCATGATCCAATTTTCTAGAAAGAAATCAAGCTCTGATACCACCTAATACAGACATGGTAGCAAGATAAGATGGAATAAACTCAACTTAAATCTATTAACATCCTACTAAGAGTACACACAAAAGCCAAAAACATAATTGTAGCAAGGAGACCAAGGATTTCATAAATTTATTAATTGATTACACAAGATAACAAAAACCAACATGCCTAACTATGAGGCCTTTGAGGTTGCAGCCTTATACAAATAATTACAATATTAGAGTCCAAGTTTATATCTTCAAACTATATTCTACTCCTATCCAAACTTCATGCTACTTCCTACATCAAGTCCATGTGTTTTTATAGTTAGTTAGACCACAAGTTTGCCAATCAACCATTTGATTATCACATAGGTCCATTCTTAAAGATGTAAACCATAACCCCAAAAATGGGCATCAATTGTTCTCATTCTCTTAAGGACAAGTCCATACACACTAGGAGTCAGCTCCTAACTATGCAAGATGCCACATCATCATAGGAAACCACATAAAGGAAAACATCATGCCTCATAGGATGATATCAATAGGAAACTAAGATTGGAAAGAATGGCACATAACTTGAGAAATATGGCACATCAACATTTTCACTCTTAGGTAGGTACTATAAATAGGTCCTTAATATCATATGAACTACGCATAGCACAAAAGTGTAACTAGGTCCTCAACACCACTGTCACATCCTTGGTGCCTCAATTTGTGCTTCATGTCACCTTTAACTATCTCTAGTATCAATAACGTGGACTCTTAGCTCCTATCACCTCCAACAATTCCTTTGAAGGTTTTGAACATGTAACACCCCTATTAGAAGGGGACCACAACTACCATTGTGTTGTGGGATCATGCTCATATTTTGGTGTTTTTTATTACTACCACTCCTTTTATTAGTTACTTTCACCACCATGATTTGATCTCCTTTTTTATTTTATCTACTCCACTCTCTTAAGTTTATTGGAATGTGAAGTCATCATAGATAGCATCTAGTTGTGGTTGAGCCATCAAATGGAGTTGAGTCACCGTATATGCTTGTGTAGTGCAATATTATGTTGAATAGGCTGAAGGATAATTATATTGAGACATTATAATTAGAAAGAATGTATGAGTCAACTTACTATAAATAATAAGTCATTCAAGTGACTTGCCAAAATTAGTAATTTCAACGTGTTTTACATTTAGTTGTACAAGTCACACTAAATTTAGTATGTGGTTTGTAATTTGGACTCTAAAACTCAGTCATTATATGCAACTCAAAGTCATGATTGTTTATATGTTTTAGACATTGTTGTAACTATGAAAATTCATGAGAAATAAATTTGAGAGATATTTGCCCATGGTCTTTTACTAGTATATTTTTACCAATTTTTTCCACATTGATTTTGTGTTATGCATGTTTCCTCTTCTCTAGACTTTTCTACAGTTATTATTTTTCATTACAATTGGTATCAAAGTGAGGTTGTTTGTGTAATGTTTTTTATAGAGTAGTGAGAAATGGAAAGAGATTTTGTTACCAAAATTGAGGTTCAAAAGTGTGATGTCTCAAAAAATTTCCTTTGGAAGCTAAAGATTCAAGCTTTGTTGGTGAAGGATGGATGTCATTTAGCTCTTTAAAAGAGTTTCATAAAAAACTACAATTATGAGCATATCAGATAGGAATATTATGGATAATATTATTAGAGTTACAATCCAATTATCTCTAGTACATTAAAAATAATTCATTGTTGTAAAGGAGAAATGTTCTTATAGTGTATGGAGTAAGCTTGCAAGGTTGTATAAAACAAAGTCATTGGCAAATAAATTTGTGTTACAAAGGTAATTATATAATTTGAGGATGCATGATAATACATCTATCATATATCACTTAAATTATTCTAATAGATTGCCAAGTGAATTGGCTTTAGTGGGAGTTAAAACTAACGAAGAATATAAGGAAACAATTTACTTTTCTATTTGCCTGATAGTTGGGATTAATTGGTTATGTCTCTCAATAATTGTGCATTAAGTGCGAGGCTATTATTTGAAGATGTGGTATCTAATTTATTATTTAAGGATTCAAGGTAAAATACATCTCAAGGATCCTCTTCTAATGAAGCCTTAGTTGTTAGAGGCATAACTTAGGGAAACCATTTACTGGTTGTAAACAAAATAGGTCCAAATCCAAGGAGTGGAAAAAGGTGAAGTGTTTTAAATAATGGGAAAAAATGGGCAAGATTGCATGTTTCCAAAAGAAACCAAGGATAATCTTACTTCAACTACATTTAAAGAAAATACTCTTGAAGTTCAAATGCCATTGGAAGATGAAGATGAATTAACTGCTAATTTGAGAAGCTCTTTACTTCATGTATGGATTCTCGATTCTCGTACTTATTTTCATGTGATTCCTCATAGAGGGAGTAGTTTTCTTCTTACCAAGCTTGTGGTGGAGGTATGGTTAAAAGGTCAATGAAAACCCATGCAAAGCCATTGGTGATGGAGAGGAGATAATTAAGATGTTTGATGGAGTAGTTAGAACTATTCAACATGTTATGCATGTTCCTAGTTTAAAGAAAATATATTAGTTCACTTGGAGTGTTAGATAAATAAGGTTTTTGGTTTAGCAGTGAAAATAATTGTCTGAAGGTAAAAAAGAGTCTTGGTTGTATGAAAGGGAGAAAATGTTAGCAATCTCTATATGTTGGTTGGTAAAACTGATAATGGAGAGGTTGTTTTGGTAATTGATGAAGAGAGGACTCGTTAACAACTTGACATCAAAGACTAGGCCACATGAGTGAACAAGGTCTCAAGATATTGTTAGAAGATAAGAATCTTCTCCCACGTGTTAAATTCAAAGATTTGAGTTTTGTGAACATTGCTTGTTTAGAAAACATAATAGACTAAGTTTTTCTAGAAGTAATGCTAGAAGTGAAGATGTTTTAGATTCAATTCATTTAGATACTTGGGAAGCTCCTGTAACATCTATTAGAGGTTTATTATATTTTGTTTCATTTGTAGGTGACTATTCTCGTAAGGTGTGGATATATCTTCTCAAGAAGAAATATGAAGTGTTATCTTATTTTAAGAGGTTTAGGGATCTAGTAGAGAATAAAAAGGTAAGGCAATTAAATATCTAAGAATAGATAATGGAGGTAGGTTTAATAGTGAACATAGAATTACAAGACCATTGACAATTGTCTAGACACCACAACAAAATGATGTTGTTAAGTGCATAAACCATACAATTATGGAGCGAGCCATGTGTATGCTAAGCATTGTTGGTGTGGAGCGTAAATTTTGGGGTGAGGGAGCTAATACAACCTATTTCTTGATCAATAGATCTCCCATTATTTCTCTTGATAATACAATTCTTGAAGAAATGTGGAAAGGTCAGCTAATTGACTACTCATTTCTTTATATATTTTTATTCTGATGCTTATGCACATAATCCTAAGCAGAGTAAAATAAGTTGGACAAGAAGTCCACAAAACTATATTATTGTTCGTTATGTAGAAGGTACAAATGCTTGTTAGCCAAGATGTGTTCCTTAGTGAAAATACACTAAAAGGAGGTAAAGAAAAATAAGGTGTTGAAGTTATATTAGTGAAGGTGGAAAAATATATTACTGCTCAAGATGTTATAAATGAAGAACAATTAGAAGAAGATCATCCAGTTACACAACAACCAAATCAACCACATCATGAAATATCACCCCTTGTAAGAAGGTCAACAGAGCATCCAAAAACACCTAAAATGTACTTTCCAACCTATAGTAAGTGATTCATAATTTGGACTTTGCAACTCATTTGTCATATGTGATTCAAAGTCATTGTTCATATATTTTGAGCATTATTATAACTATGAAAGTCCAAATAAATAAAATTGAGAGAGACTTTTGCCCATGGATTTTTATTGGCTTAGTTTTACAAAGTTTTTCTTTGTAAAATTTGTGTTATGTGTGTTTGTTCTTCTTCTAAATATTCTACACTTGTTAATTTTCATTATAAAGTTCACAATTAAGGATGTTAGGGAGTTTATGAACCAAGGCAAGAACTTCATCATACTACACCAAGCCCTTATGATTTTTTTGTGTAACTTCCACTGTGCCTACGTCCACCTAGATTCTTTTTTGTCAAGGGTGTCCCTTCCTCACCAACACCACCCTCGAGTACCACTCTTGACCATTATGGAAAAAGATGACTTTAAAAAGGCCTAAAATCCCTCACAAGTCTTAATGTGATTTACAATTGTTTGAGCCCCTCCCTAAGAACTAGCAATAGTAACAAAAGGATACCTCTAGGGTCCTAAAAATCTAGAATAAATAAGAAACCTAAAATTGAGACCAAAGTCCATATGGTGGGTTTTGAAAACAAGGTTGGTGAAATCCCCTATTTACCTAGTAAGATTGTAGCTAAATTAGGGATGTGAGAGAGAGAGAGAGAGAGAGAGAGAGAGAGAGAGAGAGAGAGAGAGAGAGAGAGAGAGAGAGAGAGAGAGAGAGAGAGAGAGAGAGAGATGTGTTATGGAGGAAAATAGCAAGTCAAAGGTCGTTGAGCATTCTGGTAGAGATTGAGTCAACATACATGCTGAGTAACATAGAAGAGACTGCTCATTTGGAAAGTCAATCAATTTTGAGTGAGTCAGTATATGATGAGCATATAGAAGCCGAGTGACAACATGAATGCTAGTTATGACTGAGCGTTAGAACATTCAAGTGCCGAGTAAACCAATTTTGACATATGAGTTTGTAATTGTACAAACACTTATGTAAATCATTTTAGCTGACTTCTAAATGATATTTAAAGACTGTAGAGACATTTAAGGATAATATTTCATATTTTTTCACAAGGCATTAATCCCAAGAAAAGCAGATTAACCAATTAGAACATCAAAAGGGAAAATGACAAAAGGATGAAATGTGTATCATTGATCCTAATCTAGAAATTTCTACAACTATCTATTTAAAAAGGATTCCAACCATGGGATAATTATGGTGTAAGAATGATGGAGTGTGAAGCGTGAAGGAGTGAACAAGCAAAATACAGAGCGAAGGAAGGCCAAATTTAAAAGGAGATCAGACAGAGCAACCAAAGAAGTGAAGGACATAACATATATATCAGATAAGGAGATCAAATTAAAATTCTGAAGAGAGGAGATCCATAACTAGCTTTTAGAGAAAACCAAAGGATCGGGTACTAAATCATTTTTGACAAATTGAGCTAGGGAAAATCTCTTAACATAGTGGTTCTAACAGACCTATTTAAATATTCTAACACAGTCCTTACTTTATTCTAAGTGCAAAATCCTTAAACGAGGTAATACCTAATAGTCTTAAACACTTTTAACAAAACAAATCCCTTATGAGGTAGATCATCATATATGATCAAATTGTAGCCCTAATAGGTGAACTTTATTGTTGCAACAGTAAAGATTTGTGGGTCTCATCCTCACCCCAGTTTTACCTTTAACTTGAAGTATTTCTGGGTTATCAAAATCATTGTGTTATGAGTTTATGTTTTCATGGATGTTATGCTTGAATAGATTTCATTTCAACATTACAAGTTTGTGATTACATGGTATGAGATCTAAGATATGAGATGGATTAGATGTGAATACAATTAATTGTTTTATCAATGAAAAGTTTTATAGATCTTAATTCACCCCCCTCTCAGTATCTTGTTTCCCATTAAGATTTTCAACACCTAAAATAGCACCATCTCTACACATGTCTCTACGAGCATAAAAATGGAAACCCTAGACAAGCAAGTGGAGGAAAGCAAAAATACCTATCCTATGGTTGCTACCTACTAACCACCTATACCTTGGATGTGTTGTGGTTACACAACACACGCTCCATTTTCTAACAAAAATGGGGACCCCTACTTTATTTTTTGGTTTTTTGAACTCTTAGTCCAAGATCTGAGCCATTTGGAGGTCTTTCCTAGTCCCTAAGTTTGTTTTTGGGTCCTAATTGAGGAGCTCCTCTACTCAGAGATCATATATTTTGACACTAGATTCCTTTTGGAAAGAAAAGGGGTGCAGTAGCACACCTTAATTGGTGAGTTGATGTGCCAAATTAAGCAAGGAAATGCTTTTTAAGAGGCCACACCATCGCAACTACGTAGCCGTGCAAATGCAGAGCTGCAGACCTCTACCTTAGACCAAGGGTGGGGGAGGCTATAAAAGCCTATCCCCCTCCCTCATTCTTACCTTCCCATTCCTTTGTTTTCATGTTTTCCTCCAACCACTGAGTCTTCATCACCGCAGCTCCCACGAACACGAGGTTTGCCAAGTTCCTAGCTGCAGCTCCACACCTGTTTTGGTGCGTTATCTTCTCCATCCCTTCGCATTCTGCTCTGACTTACAAACACAAGTGTGAGGTACATAGTAGCACACCTGATCAGGTGTTCTTTTTCGCACCTTCACCCAAAGTGCAAAATCTAAAAGACACAATAAAACACAAAACAAAACACAAAAGGCATGTTGGTGCACACTAGTGCAACTAACTTAGTGCACTAGTGTGCATCAATTTTGAAAAGAAACTTAAAACTAAGGTGTACATTAATGCACCCAATTAGGTGCGCTAATGCACACCTCACATAATGCAATGTGCTAAAAGGATAGCACATTTGGTGCACCTATTAGGTGTGCCAATTCTAATTTTTACATAATGAAGGGTATAAATTGAGTTTTTTTTAGGTGTTTTCAGATAATTAGGTTTTAGGTCCTTGTTCATGTTAATATAGGGTCTTAATTAATTGAGGTTTCTTCAAAATCTGAACTAATAAGTTCTCTTTTGTGCAAATATAATGGCATCCTCATCAGCTTCCTTGTGAGAAAATGACGCTAAAACTGGTTGTCTTCAAGTTCCAAGGAGTTCTGTCAAAATCAAGGTTTCAAGATGACTACTCAGAGATTGAGGATACAGAATTGGGACACACTGATTTGGGAGAATTCCTTAAGATTTGCAACAAACCAATTGTGAGGTCACAAATGGTCTCAGCACTCATCCGATTTGGGCTTGTCCATTTAGCTTCACACCCAATATCTGTACAATCTTTGGAAATGGTCATGACACTTGTAGAACACTTTGTCCCTAAAGAGAGGGTTGTGAAGAGTATAATTGGGGAAATTATCCTTGATCTCCGACTCAATAACATTGAGAGGGTATTCCATCTTCCACGTGCAGATCAATTCATCAAGCTTAGCTATAAACAAGTAGAAAGGTGGTATTGAGATCATATTGAGGAAGCCTCAGAGATTATTAAGTCATCTTACCTTATAGAGAAAACTCTTGTGGGAAAGAAGGTTGGTAAAGTTGACATGACCAGAGGATATATGAAAGAAGACATTGGGTACTCAATTATACTTTTGAGTAGGGTTATGGGTTTGCCAACAACATGACATTTGAATATCTTTATGATACATTTTATCAAGACCATCAAGACTGCAAAGATGCCACTTGATTGGGCCTCTACTTTGAGTGAAAATTTATGTGAATAGTTGGAGGTGGTAAAGAATAAAAGGAAGTTTTATATGACCTCTTATCTAATATACTTGTTAGCCACAAGGGCAACAGATTATCCAAGGTTGTACAAAAGAGGTAGCATGTAGGATCTAAACACATTGCTATACATCGTCTACCCTCAATTGGTGAAGAAGAAGCTCTCAAAGCAAAGCAAAGAGCACAAAATTGTGAATGATGCATTTATATTCGCCATAATCAGATTTATAGAAGGAGATTATGCAAAAAGATTATCAGATGATGTAGTGGTAGAGATAATGGTACTTGGAGCATACTATATTCAATTTAAAACATTCACATATCTAAGGGTAGTTGGTACCATGGTCAACCCAAAGAAGCTTCCAAGGTACCCTTACGATAGACTCATCCTCTTAGAGATTGCTCGATAGATTGTGTCTGCATACGATAGAGTTAGAAAACAACATAAACATTGTTGGACATGGCCTCTGACCATAGAACTGTTTTGGGTGCTTCAAAACCAAGATATTTCATCTTTTGAGTGTGAATGGGATCAATAGCCCCTAGAACAGTATTATTCTCCAAGGCCATGTTTTAATAATATTGGGAGGGTACGATATCTAACAGGGAAGACATTTCAACATAAAGAAGCCATTGAGGATCATTGGATGAATGCTACGAACGAGTATGATGTCTGAATAAAGGATTATTGTAGGATGACTTTGTACTTGGTAGAGAAGGCCCTGAAGATAAAAATTCCATTGAAGATATTGCAACAAGACTCAGGGGAGTTGCTTGATTCTTTATTCAACACTGAAAAAATTGGGGAAAGACCCATAGTGAATGTTGAGGTTGACAGAGAAGAGAACTCTAACGTTAATCATAGGGCAAGGCACGTCATTAAAATGATGCAAGAATGGATCAAGAAACCATCTAAACTTGATCCAATACCTAAGACAATAATTTTCCATGCATAGGCCTGCCCAGCCAAAGGTAGAGGGAAGAAAGTCACCATCCCTACCTTTGTAGTTCAGTCACCAATAAGGCCTGAAATGGTATACCGACTTGACAGACCAGTTGGATACTATCACCCTCAACTAGTTGGATACTATCACCCTCAAGAGAGAAAAGGAAAGGGCAAAAGAAAGAGGAGTTCCCCTCAAAGAGTCGAGCCAGAGGAAGGCGAAATCCTGACACCCCCACAATAAGAGGAAGTAAATGTACAAGGCTTCAAGGATATTGGGGCATCACAAGTTGAGGATAACCCAAAAATACCACCAGTTGTTGCAGCTAGCCAAACAGAGATAGAAGTTGAGATTCAAGAGGTCTCTCCACTTCAACAGAAGAACAATCATACCCTTCTATGTCTAAGAAAGGAAGAAAGATCAAGACTCCAGTCAAGAAAAGACAAAGGGTGATTAGGAGGGTAGTTCCTTTCCCATCCATTCCACAACCTATTCTTGAAGAAGAGGAAGAAGAGGATGATGAGGATAATGTACCTTTAAATAGAAGAACCTGACTAGCAAGAGCCACATAATAGGAAAGGAGAAGAAGTTCCACTACTACACCATCACCAATCCCAAAAGAACCTCTGCAAACAACCACATCAGAGGATGAAATGTAATAATGGATTGATTAGCAAGATATAGAGGGCACTAATATCTTTAAGATGTCAGATTTTGATTTCATGCCCATGGGTACTAAATTGGTGGGAGATAAGATCGGGGATACACCAATGAATGAGCCCCAATAAGAAGATTGGACTCAAATGCCACTAGAATCATAGGGTCATGAGATAACTTCTTCATCCCCATTACAAGTCACAGTTGTGGATAAAGGCTCTACTACTCCCTTGCTACCAAGTACCGAAGAAGAGCAAGTCCAAAAGGAACATGAGGAAGAGCCACAACAAGTATCAACCAATGAAGTAGCTGGAGAAGGGAAAATGGTTCAATATCCTCAGCAAGCTTCCCAGGACACTGAGGTAAGAACTGTGGGCTCCACTAAAATAGAAACTACAGAGCAAGAGCTTTCACAGAGGGAGAGAACCCTGGAAAGGAGTGATAAGGGAAAAGGGGTAGCAAAGAAAACTCCTTCATCCTCAAGAGGCAGGCCTTCGATGGAATGGGTTCCAGGATGGTTGCATAAAGAAATGATAAGAAATAAAAAGCAACAATTCAATGCTGATGAAGAGGATATGATTGAATTGATCGAGGTTCTAAGGAAGCTTGAGTCCCTATCAAAAGAGGCAAGAGCATTAACATTCATTCACAATGACCAAAACCAAGATTTATTTGCACAAGTGGCTATTCCTCCTCCTAATGCAGACATAGAGTATTTGACTCCACATGACTATCAAACCAGAGAGATTATGCTTGGAAAGCCTACATTGGATACAACCAAGTTAATGGTCACAATGGGGATGAAGGAGGTATTTAGGAGTTTGGAATAGGAAAGGGCGGAGTTAATAACACTTCGAAGGCAAAATGAAGTCCTAAAAGGATATTTAGCCGAAGTTGTTGGTCCCTTGGATCTTGAACACCCCGAGGAGACTCTAAATGCTACACTGGAAAGAAGAGATAGGGGGGTTGTAGAATTAGATTCATTTTTGAATGCCTGACAACAATGGCGAGAAATTTTTGAGGAAAGGGGTGTTCTGATCATCCAAGGAAATATGAAGCTACTTCATGTTATGTAGGAAAATTTGGATAAAATGGTAGCAATTTTGAAGCAGGATTTCACTCTTATGGATGAGGTACATGTAGACACCTAAATTTGATTACACCGCTTCGTTAATCCTATTTAGTTATCTCTAAAAGCATCATTAATTAAATTCTTATTTAATTAATCATTTGCCATCCCTAGCTGATTAATTTAATTAATCATCTATAGTCCTAATTGATAAATCAAATAACCTATTATTTATTAATTAAATCCTATTCTTCTATCTAATTCCAAAAATCCCCATTTATTAAATAAATCGATTTGATAAATAAAATCCTCAAATCTAAAAACCCCTAACTTATCCCTAATCCTAAACCCAAGCCTAATCCACCCCTTAATGTTGTCACATTCCCTAAGCAAGTTTAAGACTTTCCTAAACCAAACTAAAGTCTCCCCTCAAAAATCCCAACCACCAAGTCATGAGTGCTCTTACAAACCATAAAAGACTCTTACAAGACCACTCATGACTCTTACATCCATCTTCCACACTCTTCCCTCTTCCACACTCATTCCTCTTACATCTCTCTTACATACTCAACCCCACTCATCATGCCTTTAACCAACCCTTTACCCTACCCTCTCACACTCATCCTCCTTGTGACAAGTGTCACCTTCCCATTGGTGCTAAACAAGCACAATCCATGTGCTCTCCTTTGAGTGCATCCTAGCCCTCCTTAAACCTTCATCTCTCCTTGCATCTTAGCCCTCCATCCCTCAAGCCCTTAGCCTATAAATTGAATCCCCTCCCAAGCCATTTTATCACAACCATTTGAGTAAAGTTATCATGCCTTTTTGAGAGCCAAAATCCATACCCATACCCTTATAATGCCAAATTGAGAGCTCACAAAGCTACCAATTTGCCATTACCCATCTCCATTGAAGCCATTTTGAGCACTTGAGCATACATCCCTAATCCATAAATAGACACATCCTAAAAACAAGAGAACAATCTCATTGAGAGAGCCTATCCATGGCTCACATTCTCATTTGAGTTTGTCTTCTCTTTGTCTCTCTTATATGTTATGTTAGTTTAATGTGTAAATGCTTTCATTGAATTAGTATTTCTAGCACATTAGATTAGTGTATACATTTTGGCACGCCCGATGGGACCCCACTATGGGTCATTTATTTATCCATTTCAATCTACATGTTGCTTTTATAAACTAACCTTCTAATGCTTGTTGTTGTTTGAGTAGGTTGTAGGGTGTTTTCCTTGTTTTTGCAGGTTGAAAGGCGCACTTAGGAAGAAGACATACCCTCTAAAAAACCCAATAATAATAATAATAATAATAATAATAATAATTTGGAAAAATCAGCACGTTTCAGTTCTTTTCACGCAGTGTCGTCTCCACAGATTGGCGTCTACGCCTGCAAACTGTTGTCTCCACCAGCCATTCTTTCGTCTCCACTACCTCAATTGTCGTCTACGTAGATTGGCGTCTGTGCCTGCAAACTATCATCTCCGCCAACTATTTTGTCATCTTTGCAACCTCAACTGTTGTCTCTGTAAATTGGCATCTGCGCCTGAAAACTGTCATCTCTGTCGTTGCCAACCTGAACTGTCGTCTATGCTTTTTTCTCTGTCGTCTGTGTAAATCAGTGTCTTCACAGATCGACGTCTCCACAGATCAGCGTCTCCGCAGTTTGGCGTCTGCGCCTGATGAACTGTCTTCTTTGCCTATTTTTGTTGTATTTCTATTTTAGCATCTCAATTCCTGCACTTTTTATTTTATTTATTAAAAAAAAAAAGAGAGTATAAATCAAATTTTAACTTTTGGTGGTTCCATAGAGTAGAGGTTTTTCTAAGCATTTTTACGCCTAGGAAAAATAACAAAAAAAGTTAAATTTTTTTTTTTCCATAGTTAAGCTTTCATTTTGGAAGATTTTGGGTGACTAATCAAATTGCTTTTTTTTGTCTCATTGCAGGTTGGAGCACATATGAAACCACTAACCATGTTTCTTGCAGGTTCTCATGTTGCTAAAAAAGAACTTGAATGTTTAATCATTTGTCTTTGAATGCATGTTGCTAAAATGAACTTAAATGTTTAATCATTTTTCTTTGAATGCATGTTGCTAAAATGAACTTGAATGTGTAATCATTTGTCTTTGAATGCATGTTGCTAAAATCACTCTTGAGTGCCATGGATTAAAATCAAATTTTCCTTGAATGCATGATTAAAAAAACAAATCTAATCTTGAATGCAAAGGATCAATTAACCATTGCAATATCACCACACTTCATCTTTTGGGCATAAAAAGAATCCACATTTTAGAAATCTTCTAAGTTATAAAAACTAATAAAGATGCTTTGAGTGAGTTTGTAGTTGGACTCACCCTCTTTAATCACCCATCAATTTAACCATTGGTTGCAATTTCAGCGCTATCTATAGGGATGGGTCCACCTAAGAGGATGTTAAGTGCTCCACAAAAATCAAACTCTACTTACTTGTGTTTTTATTAGTTTTTCTAAGTTAGAAAATTTCTTGAATGCAAATTAGGTTCGCTAACACTTCATTTGGGCACTAAAATTGAACAACCAATTGACGTGGAGGGCCTCCGAGCGCGCGCTTGACAATCGAGTTTCACACATCTTTGTTTTGGGCTTAAAACAAACTCACACTCAATCTTGAATGCCTAATAATCAATGAACATCGGATGGTTTTGATGCATTTTCAATGATGCTCACATTTCTTATGTTGACGAGCTCTCGACTTCCATTATGCTGACGACGTTATCAAATTGGAATGAACATTGTATGCCATAATCACAAGTGTCTTCAATCATAGCTTACAAAATCTAAATCATCAATTGGAATGAACCCGTGTCTTTTAAGACCCAAGATCATGTATGTGGTCTTATTTTACACTTTTTAGGAGGCCTGCTTGGGGATTTCATCACCCCTTGGACGACCTCAACTCCAGCGTTCCGGCGGAGTATAAAGATCGGGAGGTGAATCCAAAGACACCTCTCTTGAAATCAAGATTTTGTCACTCGGGCTAAGCCTCAAGGAACTTTATACCCTTGAGAAGTGAAAGAGGAGAAGTGGGTTACCGCTCCTCTTGGCTGTGTGACATCTTTTTGGTTTCATCAACGGAGTTGGGCCTCACGTACCTTGCATATATCGAGGACTCCCTAGCTAAACCAAATTTTATCCTTGTAGAAAGCTTCCTAGGATGTTGGTGTGTTTGACGTGCTTGCTCCAAAATTTTGTCTACTTGTTTGTTCATAGCTTTTGAAAGAATGTTTGCCAACTTTGGTCAAAATCCCAGAAAAGCAAAAATCTCCCAGCTCAAGGCATACTTAGCATAGTCACTGCCTCATCATAAAATCATCCAAGCTCCCCTGCCGCAACCGAATCTATCTAGTTCTTTGCTTTAGAACAATCCCAAATCCAAAGTCCATCCAAATCATCCCCCCAACCAGCTAGCAACCCAATCCAAAATCACACCCAAGCCTTTAAAGAGTTGTTGTCACTCTGCCAGAATTTGCTATCCAATCAAACCTACCAATCAACCAATCTCACCAAGGTTATCCCTTGGACAGAGCATTGTCTAGGGTAATCCAGCTTTGTCACTTGTATCCCTCATCACCTTGAGCTAAAGGTTGGGATCCAAAAGTGGTCAATCTCATGTCATGCCCATAGGATCATTAGTCTATCCTTAAGTTGACACAGCCACCACCAAATCCAGCGCACAAGAAAGCAAAACTCTCACTTTTTGACAGCGTGCCCTTGAAGTCTTCCATCCATAGGAAAGCCAAAAATCTCTAGCCAATCCTCCTTAGGTCTTTCATGCAGCTTTGACTCTCCCTAGGAAATCTTTCATCAGATAAATAAAAAATCTATGCTTAATCCAAATCCAAACATGAGCTTCCATGTTCATCCATATGCAAGACGCCATCCCCATCCGACTCATCATCAAAACATGAAATCCCAAGCCTATCATGATGTGTTCGGTCGTATTGTCCTTGCTCCTGCCACCTCCTATTCCAATGATGATGAAAATCTTGTTGACTATGGTATATTGAAAGCCTTAGAAACATTCCCCCAAGCATCCCCCAAAATCCACATATTCTTCCAAACTATCTAGTTATGCCATATGATATCCCAGCTTCTCCTTCATCACCTAATCAACCAAGCTTCCAATCTTCCACCCCCATCACACTAGCTATTCCTATCAATCCACCTCCACCTCTGACACACGAGTCTCCAAGGAATCTCCTAGAGGAAATACAAGAAAAGCCGCCTCCAACAGTCGATAAGCCATGTCATCCAATCCAACCATGTGAAGTAGTCAGTGATGAACCTTCCCCATCTATAATATCACCTCCATCTCCCATTGCTATCATCCTCATACCATCCATCAAATTGCTTAAAATCCTTCCACTTCCCACAAGCATCAAAATCCCACCATCTATCAAATCCCTCCAAATCCTATCCAGATCACCCCCAAGCATTTCCCAAATCTCCCACAATGACCCTTATGCATCCATCTTCTACTCACCCATCTCCACTACCAAATCTCCCCTCTTTCCCTCTGTTACCTTTGAAGAATCCATCCCTTCACCTCCTATCGCACCATCCACTCCAATCCAATCCTATCAAGATCCTGCCCAAAAGCATGTTGACATCCCCCAAAGCATAAATGAAGATATCATCATACCATGTCTTCCATCCATAGTGCAGTCATCATCCCCTCCATCTCCAAAAACTCAAGCCATACCTCCTCTACTGAAGGATATCTTTTCATCCCATCAGCCAAATCAAGATCCTATCCTACCATCTCCTCCACTCCATGTTTCCATCTTACCACCTATCTAAGCTATTCCACCATCTATAATCTACCCCCTTGGTTCACTTACATTCATCCATGGTGGCCTCCTCTCAGCAGAAGAATTAAGAACAGTATCTCCCCATTGCAGTACATCTAATAAAGCACTTCCACCATTTTTCGCAAGCAAAAAGTATCCTCAGCTAGTTCAAATGCTCAATCGATGGCATTATCAAGGTCAAGGTTTAGGAACACAAGAACAAGGAATTAGAAAGCCTATTATTGCACAACAAAATCTAGGACTTCATGGTCTTGGATATGTATCCAAAGGCTCACCATCTAAAGGTGTTGGTATACCACACCCCTAACCCAAGCCTATCTCCAAACCCACCATGCCAGCCTCCCATCACTCCTTCAAGAAATCTTATGTCATCCCCCTCCACCATCTTTGCAGCCCAAAACAACCAACCATATCCCCCCTTCATCCACAAAATCCATTTTGGGTCCCTATGTCCCAAAATCTACCATCCTCCATCCTCCTATCAGTCATCATAAAAATCCTATTCCCTCCATTCCTACACAAGATCAACAAAGGCACATATTAGGGCGCATCATCCATCATCATCCCCCTACACACTCTTCCATATTCTCTCCATCTCACAAAGCTTCTCCTAACCATCTTCCCAAAGCTTACCACAGCAATGTAAATGCCAACTTCAAAATGCATAAAGCTAAAAATCCACATCCTAGGCAATCATATGTCTATTTTAAAAAACATACTCCAAAAAGGAAAAATCCAATCAAAGAATGCAAAACAATGCAAAAGCCTATGAAATGAAAATCCAAAACCATGTGGATCCCAAAGAAAAAAGTTGAAACCCAATGCATAATGACATTCACCATTGCTAATCCTCCATCCAGTGACTCATGTCCCCCATCTCCTAACTCCATCTTGGGTGCCTATATCCCTAAGCGCGCTTCCACAAATCCTCCATCAAGCCCACATCTACCATCTATCCCCCATATGCTCTTTTCACACCTATCCCAAAATGTGCCAATGTTGATCCTACAAGCATCCCCATCTCATGCTCCTTTCCAACCTTTTCATCCCTCCATCTCCTACCATCAATCCCATCTAATCCAATCTATTGCATAAATCACACATCCAGTGTACCAATAGCTAGCAACAAAATTGAACATTCCAACAGCCAGTGAAAATTTCCAAAAAAGCCAAAAAAAGCTGAAAAAAAGCCAAAATCATTCCAGCTAAGTCCAAAGTCAAAAATTCAAAAAAAAAAGAAAAATAAAGCATCCACTAGTGAAAACTTGGCAATTCAAGCGCCTTGGACAAGTACCATGATGAAAACTTGGCAAACAAGCGTCATGCGTAATCCAGCCTTCCCCAGCTTAGCCTATCACCCTCATGCTTTTGGTCATCTCTTGACATCCAACTCCATCTTCCAATCTATCCACCTATCCACCACCCTCCAACTTCCATCTCACACCATTTACTTATCTCCTGCAGCTTCAGCCAACCATCATAGCTATCATCCATCTCCCTAGCCCCTTCAGCTTTTTCCATCCTAGCTTCAATCCTATCACATCCATCATAAGACCTCCTTCCGCATGTCATCTTCTGACTGGGGGCATTGTATTCCTTGGAGATCTTGTCTTGTCCATCCTCCCTTGTCATTGGTATCTAGCTCTAGGCTATCCTCATGCAAACCCAATGTCATCTCTTTATATCCATCATAATCCTAGCTATCTACCATCCTATCCAGCCATCTCATCCTGCTCCTCTAGCTATCCTTGGTCACAAAATCTCTCATCATCATTGGGATGCATCCTCCCCAAATCCATATCTTCCGCTATCCCCTCATCCTTAGCTTCTGCATCTTGCACCAACATCGAACCATCCCGCTATCCTATCATCTTGAGCTTTTGCCTGCTTGTAACTATCTTGGTCAGCTTCAGCTTGTAACTATCTTGGTCAGCCAGCTTGTACATCCTCTTTAGCTTAGTACCACTGTATCTATCCAGCTTTCATGTCAGTTCTTCCTTGATCAACATCTTGCACACATCGCACATCTTCGTTAGCTATTCCAATGCATCCTTTAGCTAGATCTCATGTCACCAAAGTGTTATCCTTCTTAGTTCAGCTTGCCAGATGCATCACTCATCCAGATCCATCAGCATAGGTGCTCTCCGATAGATCCTTGCAGGATATAGCTTTCCTCATGTCTGATCTTGGTCCATTAGTACCTCGTCCTACCCATCTCATTGGCAAACGGTTCTCTTTTGGATTTTCACTTTCTTTTGATTCGGAATCTTCCCTTTTGGATCTTGAAATATCTTTTCCAAGCAATCTTTTTGTTCCCTCCTCGAGGTTGCCATGATCTTCCATATCATGGTATACTGTGAATGGGGCAATCTGAGTGTTAGGTCTTGATTAGGTCTTTCGTTTGTTTTTCTTTTCTGCTTGTGGGTTACCCAGTGTCGTTCCCACACTGCTTCCTCTGGGATTCATGTGTGATACTGGGGCAATCCTTGCGTGTTTGTTTTGAGTCAGTTCGTCAGTCCTCTGGACGGTTGGTGAAAAGGCCTTGATGTTCTTGGTAACCTTGAAAATTAACCAATAGTCTTATAGCAAATCTAGTGCTCAACTACATGGTGGTACTTCTCTTTGAAGTATCCCCCCTCGCTCAAAAAAGCTTCAATGGATTCCCTTCATCTCCATTATCCCCCATCCATCTCCAGCATCTATCACTCCTCCCCCAGCTTATGCATCAGTATCTCTTTAAATCACTCCTCACGCTTAGCTTTAGGGATCCACAATCCTAGTCTTAGGGATCCACCAATCAAATCAATCCACCAAGCCTCATCTTTCGAGATCCACAATCCTAGTCCTAGGGGTCTCCGAAAACCATCTTCCATCAATCCGACTCTTTGAAATCCTGTTGCATCAACTTTATCATTCCATCATCCATCTCCCTACCATGGATTCCTTTTATAGTGCTCTGCCCCTCCATCCTCCCCCCAATCCTGGAAAGTCTTAAGCTTGCTTTACTATTGTGCCTCTGATTCTCCTTTATCATTCTCCCACTGTGAGAGTTTGAGTTAATTCAACCCCTCCTCTTTGCCAATCTGTGTCTCTGCTCATCTCGATTTCTTGTACTTTTCAAAAAGCCGTCGAGCCTCTTTTCTCTCTTTGCTGCCTTCTTGAGGGGGCATCATCTAAGTCTAGTCTCTCCTCTTCTTATCTGAGACTGGGGCAACCTTGTTGCTAAAACATCTTCCTCGTGTCTTCTTCATTTGAACTTCTTTGAAATAGTGTTGTCTCAACAGTATGTCAAAGAGGGGCAAAATGTAGACACCTAAATTTGATTACACCGCTTCGTTAATCCTATTTAGTTATCTCTAAAGGCATCATTAATTAAATTCTTAATTAATTAATCCTTTGCCATCCCTAGCTGATTAATTTAATTAATCATCTATAGTCCTAATTGATAAATCAAATAACCTATTATTTATCAATTAAATCCTATTCTTATATCTAATTCCAAAAATCCCCATTTATTAAATAAATCTATTTGATAAATAAAATCCTCAAATCTAAAAACTCCTAACTTATCCCTAATCCTAAACCCAAGCTTAATCCACCCCCTAATGTTGTCACATTCCCTAAGCAAGTTTAAGACTTTCCTAAACCAAACCAAAGTCTCCCCTCAAAAATCCCAGCCACCAAGTCATGAGTGTTCTTACAAACCATAAAAGACTCTTACAAGCCCACTCATGACTCTTACATCCATCTTCCACACTCTTCCCTCTTCCACACTCATTCCTCTTACATCTCTCTTACATACTCAACCCCACTCATCATGCCTTTAACCAACCCTTTACCCTACCCTCTCACACTCATCCTCCTTGTGACAAGTGTCACCTTTCCATTGGTGCTAAACAAGCACAATCCATGTGCTCTCCTTTGAGTGCATCCTAGCCCTCCTTAGGCCTTCATCTCTCCTTGCATCTTAGCCCTCCATCCCTCAAGCCCTTAGCCTATAAATTGAATCCCCTCCCAAGCCATTTCATCACAACCATTTGAGTAAAGTTATCATGCCTTTTTGAGAGCCAAAATCCATACCCATACCCTTATAATGCCAAATTGAGAGCTCACAAAGCTACCAATTTGCCATTACCCATCTCCATTGAAGCCATTTTGAGCACTTGAGCATACATCCCCAATCCATAAATAGACACATCCCAAAAACAAGAGAACAATCTCATGGAGAGAGCCTATCCATGGCTCACATTCTCATTTGAGTTTGTCTTCTCTTTGTCTCTCTTATATGTTATGTTAGTTTAATGTGTAAATGCTTTCATTGAATTAGTATTTTTAGCACATTAGATTAGTGTATACAGTACATACCTGGTAGAAAGATTTACAGTTGTTACAGGCAATCAAGGGCCAGAGATACATAATGCTTATGGATGTATATACTGCATAAGAGCTTGATTTGATTGATGATTGGATAGAAAAGATAGTGGATGGTAATAAAGTAATGGAATCGTTACACGCAGAGATCCATCGGCTCAAGGACCAAGCCCGAGAGCAAATTTTGGAGCTAGAGAAACATTACAGTGATGCATGTCTAGACGTATTCGAAGACAATGCATGAGAGAAATTGATACCAGTTGAGGTAGTAGTACAAAAGTTTAGAAAGATTTTTGATGAGGTTTCTAATGATGATGGCATTCGGTAGACATTTAGAACAAAAGAAGCCTTGTTAGAGTTGGATACTAAACTCAAGGATTTTGTTGAGACCTGTATAGAGGTAGATAATTATAGGCAAAAGGTTAAGGATAAGTATAATGCTTTAGATTTACTGGAAGTGACAAAGATCACTAAAATTATTGAGAAATTCAAGGGCAAACATCCAAACATAGCTCTGGTATGAAGGGAGACAAAACCCAAAAGCTAGAATTTTAATTTCGACACTTGGTGAAATTTTGTAATTTTGGACCTTTGAGGTGCACTGCTGTGTTGGTGTGCCAAGTGTGCTGGTGCACTTTTTGTCACAGAGTGTTGGAGGAATTTTGAAGAAGTCAGAGGTGTGCAGGTGCGCTTCTTCCAAGGTGCACTTTTTTCCTGAGGTGCACCAATAGTTAACTGCTAGTTCCAAAATTAGAGCTTTCCATGCATCCGAAACACATTCTGATAGTAGTTTAACTCCAAAAGATGCCCAGTAGAGGATCAACTTCTATTTTTGATACTTCTAGACACTTATACTTCGACTGAAGGCTCTCTTCTTCTTATTTTCTCTCAATTTCTTTATTTTATGACATGTAAAGGCTCATGCATCTAATTAATGAATATAAAAATGGATGGAGTCTTACTAAGCAGTAGTTAGATTGTTGGTTTGTATATAATTAGTTTGTTCTATTAAATTAAAAGCATATTATTGCATGAAGATATCTCTCACTCTCAACACAATTTGAGGAGATGATTTCTTATAAATACAGGATTGTAATATGTAATTAAGGCCACCGTTATTTTGGAATAATATTATGCTTTTGGTGCTTGCATTTGGAGTGTAGTAATTTTGGAATAATATTATTCTTCCAAGGTGCACTTTTTTCCTGAGGTGTGCCGATAGTTAACTGCTAGTTCAAAAATTAGAGCTTTTCATGCATGGAAAACACATTCTGACAGTAGTTTAACTCCAATAAATGCCCAATAAAGGATCAAATTCTATTTTTGATAATTCCAGACACTTCTACTTCGATTGAAGGCTCTCTTCTTCTTATTTTCTCTCAATTTCTTTGTTTTATGACATGTAAAGGCTCATGCATCTAATTAATGAATATAAAAATGGATGGAGTCCTACTAAGCGCCAGTTAGATTGTTGGTTTGTATATAATTAGTTTTTTTTATTAAATTAAAAGCATATTATTGCATGAATATATCTCTCACTCTCAACACAAATTGAGGAGATGATTTCTTATAAATACAAGATTGTAATATGTAATTAGGGCCGACATTATTTTGGAATAATATTATGCTTTTGGTGCTTGCATTTGGAGTGTAGTAATTCTTGCCTAAATATGTCATATTTTTGTGAATATATGTTCATGGAATTGTGATTGAGCCAAAAGTTTATTGTGTTATTTCTCGTTGTGCGATCTTTTAATTTTGGTGTTTGCTATGGTTTTGCGAATTTTGTTGACGTATCTAGCTCGAGAAGAAATCACCAAGTTGTGCTTGCATAACTCTTTGTCTCGCATGAGCGCACTTTCTGTGGCCTTGCAATTTGATGAAGAGTGAAACATCATATGGTTATTAAGTTTCCCATCGATGATTGCACCAGTGGAATTAAGGAAGCGCTGCTCCTACTTTCATTGGTTACCCACCAATTTCTTTGAAAGCTGAACTCGCAGACATGTTGTTTTTCGTAGCTTATGTCCATTAAGATTTTACTTTCATGATTGTTTTCTTTAAAGTACTTGTTATTTTCTTTACTAACCCCTTGTTAATTTAGGAATTCATACTAGTTGCATTGTTAGATTGCATTCATTAAAAAATAGGAAAATATACAAAAACATAGTTCTTTGCATGTTTATTTTGAAGCAGCGAACAAATGCTATGTCTCATCTGAAATCATTGGAAACAACAAAGGCCTCTTTGCGAACAAAAACATTTATCTTCAACTGAGCAAATTCTAGTAGGTCACAAGATCACCCGAAACCTTGGAGTTGATTCACAAGATTGACTTTTCAAGAGAGGAGTTCGAAAGAATTCCTGCTGTTTAGCATCATGCATAATGACAGCTCATCAGGATGGAAGAAGACATATTTCTAGTGAAGGTATGATTGCTAATGATGTTAGTGGCAAGAATTTTGATATTGGTAGTTGTGGGGTATGTTTTGCTAGTGGGGAGGAAATTGGGAAAATTAAAAAGAAGTTAGATATTTTGGATAAAGATTCTCTAGATTGGCCAATTTTACACTAAATGTCATGCACTCTTCATCTACCATCCTATGTCTTTTGCAACATGATACAGAGAACAATGTGGACATTGGTGGAGATGTCACCAAAGAGTTGTTTAGGTTTCTCATGAATGTTTGGACACAATGAATGTTGTCAAAGCAGAAGGAGGACAAAAAGAACAATTAAGTGACGTGGATACACTTTTTTGTGTAGGGCAATATGTGGCATGGGGTTCTAGTTTTTGAAGCTTATGATAGTTTTAGGTTTTAATCTCTTAACTTTAGTAGCCTTTAGTGGATCCATAATGATCTTTTTCATAGTTTAGCCTTGCATGACACTATGCACAATTTATTACTTACTCTTTGGACTTGTTTCTCTACGTCTGGCCTTATGGTTTTAGATTTACACTTATTACTTAAAAAACTTATGTGGATGGTTTATTATGATTTCTTCACATTATATTGTTTGATTGTGGATGATACCAGGCTAGATGAGAATATGCCAATTTTGTTTTCCTCTAGCTCTTTAGATGAGTTTTTGATATTAATGGAGGAGATATGCTGATAATTTATTGCCATTGTATTGTTAATAAGTTGTTTCTATTCCTTGTTATTTGTGTGTGGTAAATGTCAATCCGTGGCCTCACCACTTGTGCTTGTTGTATATAAGAACTAAACCCCTCGTTTTGATTACTTTAATATAAAAAAACATATTTTACTATCTTTGATTTTTTTAATTTCCAATATTAAATTTCCACAATCCATTTATGATGATTTTTGATTATGGATTTGATTGTGTCTATTTTTTGACATCAACATTTTGGATCACACTCTATGATCCATAATTGGGATGAGAGAAGGATGTAAAATGAATCTAGAATTAAAATAATTACTTTTTATTCATTACATTAAAAACTTTTATGATCATATTCATCTGACATCCTTCTCTCATCTCGATGATGGATCACAAAGTGTGATCCAAAACATTGATGTCAAAAAACATACACAATCAAATCTAGAAACAAAAATCATTACTTTTTATTTCTTACATTAATTTTTTTAATACTTTTTAGATATTTCATTTTGTTACTCTCAATCTATTATTTTTTATAATCTTATATATTATAAGGTTGACCTAACAAACATCTTGTAAATCCTTTAATCAAGGTGATATTTTAATAGAATGATCCAAAGTCCTCTAACTAGACCACTCCTAACAGGGTGATTAAATCCTTTAACACGACCACACCTAACAATGTGTTTTGTGTTTGTAACCTTTTACAGGGTTGGCTCTTAACTGAGCTCACTTCAAAAGAATGAAAAGTGGTAGCATGTTACTTGGTGGTTTTTCCTAAATTGGGTTTCCACATTAAATCCTGGTTTCATATATGTGTGAGTGTTGTATGTGTGATGCATGCTATTTACTATTGTTTATTTATAGTTAGTCGACATATATAGAACAAAGAGCTAAGTGATGAATGAATATGTTAAGTTGTTGATGAGTTGCTATATGGACTGAGTGGTTTTATGAGATTGATTAAGTTGTTTAAAGTTAGTAAAAGTTGTATTGGTACATCTGGGCCTGAGGATAATTGAGTCATCCCTCCTCTTAGTTATTCTAAATATTCTAATAGTTTGAACACAATGAATGTTAATATCAGATTTTTTTTCTGGAATTTGATTGTGTTTAAATTTTTAGCATCAACATTTCAGATCACACACAGTGATCCATCATCAGGATGAAGAGCAAGAGAATAGAATTTTTTTTGACGAAAATGAATGTTGTCAAAGCTAAAGGATGACAAAAAGAACAATTAAGTGACGTAGATACTTTTTTGTGCAGGGCAATATGTGACATGGGGTTGTAGGTTTTGAATCCTACTATCGTTTTAGGTTTTACTCTCTTATCTTGAGTAGACTTTGGTGGATCCTTAAGGATCTTTTTTATGGTTTAGCCCTGCATGACACTATGTATATTTATTAATTATTCTTTGGACTAGTTTCTCTACAATCAGCCTTATGGCTTTAGATTTACACTTATTACTTTTAAAACTTATGTGGATAGTTAATTATGATTTCTTCACATTTTACTAATTGATTGTGGATGATACTAGGCTGAATGAGACTATGTCAATTTTGTTTTCCTCCTCCTTAGACGAGTTTTTAATATTATTGGAGGATATATGCTGATAATCTATTGTCATTGTATTGTTTGCTTTTGTTTCTTATTGTCTGTGTGCGGTAAATGCTAATTCATGACTCCACCACTCTTATTTGTTTGTTGTACATAAGAATCAACTCCCTTATTTTGACTACTTTAATATAAAAAATATATTTTATTTATCTTTGATTACTTATTATTCATTAAATTAAAAACTATATACTATTACGTATTTCATATTATAAGATTAACTTTAAAAGTAGTTCCGCTTTTTAATATTTCTAGAAACAATTTTGTTTTTTTGGGGTTGAATCAATGGAGAGAAAATATTAGAAGGGTCGTCTTCTTCTTCCTCCAACATCACTTTTAAGTAGGAGAAAACTATCATTTGAACCTCTTATTGTAGTATTACAAATATATTTTTTAATTCATATTACTACTTTGATACTATTGCACAAGTCCCATACACTCCACCGTGAATACTCATTGATTTGATTCCTGAAACTAGGACCTTTGAAGATGTCCCAGGAATTCCAGACCCGCGCATAAAAGAAGTTTTACTCCATTTCCTCTCTACTGGATAATAGTTTCTCTTCACTGTCGGTTTTCATTAGATATCTTGTAGAGTATTACAACTACTGAAGAATTTTTAAACGATCTACCTAGACTTCAGAGCTCATCAGAGGTTTGCCAAAAAAATTCCCCCGTAGAGACGCTAAATTTTTTCTTTTTATCGAGGCAATTTCGTAAACGATGAAAATTGTAAAAAAGATTTAGTGGCACGATGAATAAGACTAAGAATTTCAGGCGCCGAGCGGAAGAAGATGAAAATGGCGAAGAGGAAACTGATAATCTAGTTATCAAACCACCCCAGGGCAGCAAGAAAAACCAGAAGTCAGTAAAAGAAAAACCTTCCAACAAGCTCGTAGGCTCGAACCTCCTTAGTTTCGCTGACGACAACGATATCACGCGCAAATCTAAGCAAAAACCAGCCGCCAAGTCCTCGGTTCGAAACCTGCTGAGCTTCGATGCCGAAGAAGACACTGCTCGTGATCAAGGTTTCGTCAAAACCAAGAAAAAAGTCAGCCTCGAGAGAAATTTGGGTCATAAGATATCTGCAGGGAAAACTGCGACACTCCCCTCTTCGAACGTTCAACCTCAGGCAGGCGAGTACACGAAAGAGAAGCTTCTCGAGTTACAGAAGAACACTAAGAGCCTAGGGGGCTCGAAGCCGCCGCCTCCGCCGGACAAGCCTCCTGCAGAGACCGTTGTTGTTTTGAAGGGTTTGGTTAAACCCTTGGCCGAGGAGGAAGATAATTTGGAAGCCGATGCATTTAGGCGGAATAAGGAGAATGTGGAGAAGAGGTTGGGGGCGGTGGGAATTGAGCCCTCAGCAAGCGTTGGCATTCCGGACCAGGCGACTATAAATGCTATTAGGGCAAAGAGGGAAAGGCTTAGGCAGGCCCGGGCTGCGCCCGTTGATTATATTCCCTTGGATGGGGGCGGCCCTAGAGAATTATTGAAGGAAGAAGCTGCGGAGTCGAGTGAAGATGAAGACGAGGTTCATGGAAGGTTGGCGATGGTGGGGGACAAGCCAATGGAGGTTAAAAAGGGTGTTTTTGAGTCGCTGGAGCATGAGGCACTTGATTCTAGGTAGGGATAAGTTTAGTTTTTAATATTTCTTCTTATTTTCGGTTTTCCACAACATAAACACAAAAATGTATTCATCAAAATATCTACATAGTAGTTTGGCTTCCAGGTAGGGTTGCTTTTACTGGATTAGATTCAACAATTGCCTTTTGATACTTTCTTTCTTACCTTGAAACGTGCTTCATACCAATAGTTTCTCCGTTTGAGAACATGGCAAGTTTTCTGTAATAATATTCTCTTTGTTGGAATGATGACTAATAAATATTTAAGACTATGCATTAAATGTAAGAAAATGACAATTCAATATTGTAATAACAAAAATAAAATAAAATGTGTAAATCTTTGAAATTGCAGGGCCAGAGATGATGATGCAGTGGGTGGCGGTGATAACGAGGATGATGATGAGGAAAGGAGATGGGAGGAAGAACAGTTCAGAAAGGGTTTAGGAAAGAGGGTAGACGATGCTTCTAATAGGGCTACCTCTGTACCGCTTTCAACTTCTCCTTCAGCCAACACTGTTGCCCCTAGCTCCTTTCAAACAGCTGGATATGTGGGTAGTGGATATACTCCTGCTTCCGCTTGGGCAGCCGGTGGTATAAGCCGAAGCGTGGAAGTTTTGTCTATGTCACAACAGGCTGAAGTTGCCAAGCGGGCTTTACGGGAGAACCTACAGAGGCTGAAGGTGAGTCCATTTTGTAGATTTTTTTGTCAGACAATTGCATGGTAGGCATGTTGCTTAAAAGAATAGTAGCAAAATTGCGTGGTAGGCATGTTGCTTAAAATAGTAGTATCAGGGTCAGGAGAAATAACAAAATATAGACTTTTTTTTTTCAAGATATATTTTAGCAAAACAAAGTTGGACAGAACAAGTATTAATTGGTATTTACATTTTTTTTGAAAGCAAATATCTTAAAGCATATATATATTTTAGAAGTACAGAATGTTCCGCTCAATCAGAATTCTCCACTCACTCAATTAAGTTTAGAGGGAGGATAGAAACAATGAACCTTTTTTCGAAAAGCAGAGTGTTACTTGCAGAACCTATCCACACCATTAATGATTGGAAAATGCACCATTACTGTTTGCCAATATGCCGAAGTCGACATTATGCGGTCACTTTAACCAAGGAGAATGGCTAGCAGTGGCTTGGAGGCCCTTCACATCGTCATGGTGATTGCTCTGCTTTGCCGCTTGTCTGTGGATGCTGCAGTGAAATCGTCTAATCATGGAAGCATCTGATTCATTATGTACTCTGTGACAGTGTAATATCTCCAAATGGGATACTAAAAAGGAAACAATAAAATATGCAACCTAGGGCACAAGTCTGTTAACAAAAACTTTTACAATTAGGCATAAATGTGGAAATGACTTTGCTTCAAATGATTCTAATTACATCTCAGATTTTAGATCAAATATAGAACCATAAACAGAAATTTCTGATTGCTATTATGATCAGAAATGATTACAAATAACCCAGGATTTTTAGTAAGGCATATGTCTGATTCTCCCTATTTTTTCTGAGATATAGACATGAAAATAGACAGATTTAGGCACAAGAATATCTCAGATTTATTTCTGCTCTCGATTAAACCTAGCTGTCCAAAATGGCGAGCACTAGCTCCCAAAATGACTGCTAAATAGTCTGTTCTAGTTGCTCCTTGCATCAGTCACTCAAAAAATTAGAAATGGACGATCTGCAGCATTGAATGTCCCCAGATCTGTGTCTCCAACACTGATATTGTCTTCAATTTGGCCTCCAAACCCGATGACTTGCCGCACATAACTAACATGTGCTAGGGTTTCACAAAGTAGAGTTCTTCCTCTGAAACATACTCTTCTACCTAGGGATAGCCCTTGCGTCTCGCTGAAATCAGGGATACTTGAGGGCTTGAGTCCTCAAGCCAAGTTGCAGAAGCGATAAGAAAAAATCTTCATCACAGTGAACTCCAAATGTGCCAGTCAGGGTATTTTATACCTTCTGAAAAGACGAATCAATCTCCTCCCTTGATATTCCACCTCTTAATCCAACACTACAAAACAAAAACTTGTGTGCATCAATGAAACTTTTTGAAGCTGGGGCCCACCTTGACTTATCGTTATATGTTTTATTGAGTCATGTAAATTGCCTAAAAAGATGCGCCTAACTTGAAATAACTAAGTCCACTTAGAAAAACATAAGTTCACTTAAGTTGCATCAAAAGACGTGCACTCAAAATTAGAATCTAAAGCAAGCCAAGAACTTCATTTCTTACCCAATGATGCTCTACATCCTCTTCCTCTTGGGTAATCTAAGGAAAGGACAGCCAACTGCTATTAATTGTCTTGCATTGAGCTGGAGACATTACAGCCCTCCCACCCCAAAGAATGCTTGCCCTTAAGCATATGAAGGCTAGGATGTTTGAATATCTCCTCTCCTTTCCATGTTGCATCCTCCAAAGACAAGTTTTCCCCTTTGATAAGATATTCAGAAATAACCTTGTTCCTCAGCCTTTCCCCCCTCACTTGTAGAATCATTTTTGGTAGAAGTATCCGCCCACCCCGAAGAATGCTTGCCCTTAAGCATTTGAAGACTAGGATGTTTGAATATCTCATTCCTTCCCATGTTGCATCCTCCAAAGGCAGTTTTTTCCATTTAATAAGATATTCAGAAATAACCTTGTTCAGCCTTTTCTCTCTCACTTGTAGAATTGTTTTTGGTAGAAGTGTCAATTTGCCCTCTTCATCCATGGGGGTAGCTCAGTTAAAGGTGTCACTTGCTGTCCAAGTGCCTTTTTGAGGTATGGCGCATGGAAGACATTGTGAATCTTGCTGTTAGATGGCAGCTTCAGCTGATGTGCTACCTCACCAATCCTCTTAGTTACCTTGAAAGGTCCATAAAATCTTGGTTTAAGTATTTTGGTCCCACTTATCTTAAATGAGGATTGTTTGTAAGGTTGAAGTGCGCAACTACCAAGTCTCCCCCACCTCAAAAGTGTTTTAAGTTTTGAACCAGAATAATAAGATTGCAACAAATGAAATACAAAAATTAAAAACACATACACAAGAGGTTGTCCTGGGAAAAACCTCCTCTCCGAGGGAAACAACCCAACCCAAAAATAAAAATGTCTTTATTCAAGTTGCCTAAACAATTACAAAATGTGTGTACCTTGGGAACATCTTCATCATGACAGAACAATAATCCCAAATACAACTTTGCCTAGATTTGATCATAAAGCTTCAACACAACTCATAGTCATTTATCAGATACAAACAAAAGAGAGTATAAAAAATAATGCACGATCCATAATAGAACTAATAATCTAGATATAAAATAATAAAGTCTCTTAAATCCTTTTCACACACACCATATACTTATATTGACTGCATAGAATAGTACTAATAAGAATTCTCAGAAAAATAACATCTCTTCACTGTATGCGATCTCCAGTGAAAAGACTTCTTTGCAAGGGCAATCATAGTTCCAAGAATCACGGCGATTCATGCGATTCACGCGATTCGGCGATTCGATTCAAGCCAAATGATTTTTTGTGAATCGGTGAATCGAATCAGCGATAAAGGGTTTATGAAATAAGTTACTCACTAAATTTCAAGGGTTTTTTTAATTTTCCGATTCATGGCCGATTTGATTCCGATTCATGGCCGATTCATGATTTGATTCGGCCTTGCCGATTTCGATCCGATTCCGATTCTTGTTACTTTGGCGGCAATACAAGAATGAGGAAAATAGGAAACAAGAGAACTTTTGCCATTACAAACATTCACCACTACATGATAAGACGAAACGACACACTCATATTGCTTCAATAAACCGACAGGAATATGAAGAAGAGCTTCATAACAAAAACAATATAACAAAAAATGTTTGAATAATCTCAGCTACAGTTGTAGACGTCTCGACAATGCCTTTGAACAACTTATAAGCATATCATAAACTGACTCAGCTGTTGAGTACGGGACACAGGGGCTAGGAAAGAATAAGAACAGAATGGAGCTGTCGGAAGACTAAAATGAAGAGAGATGCTAGTCACGATCATACAAGAACAGAATCAAACATCCAAATAACATTGAGGAGAAATGTGAGACACCAAACAAAATACTGGAGGAAGCAGACTAAAATTGCTAAGGAATGAGCAAAAGATCAAACTTGGAGATAACATCAATTATCAGAGGTACAAGATCTCAATGGCTGCTACCATATTTTTAACACTCCCTCTTAGCAAGAGAGAGATCTTCAGAGAGCCTTCTCATGACAAATGCACATAGTTGCCCAGTAATAATGTCAACAAAACCTCATTGCATATTTTCTCAAATATAATATTGTTAACTCAGCATAATAATTTTCACCATAGCTACTCCTAGAGGGTGAATAGAAAAACATAAAAGTATAACTATAAAGTCATGGAACCACACACATGACTTCCACCATGCCTACTCGCAGAGGGTGGATTCACTATGCTTACTTGCAAAGGGTGAAATAAGGGTTTTCACCTCAAACTTCTCCTAGAAAAGAATGCATTTCCATCATGCCTTGTAATAACCCTCAGCTGGTTAATACTAAGTCAAACATCAATTCTTTTCACAATTTAATGGTTTGACATTTTGTCAAACATTTGACGAGTAATTCAGTTATCACTGTATATATGATGTTTTAATTTTCGAACAAATGCTAGGAAGTGTAATAAACTACTCACAATTATCAGATAAATCTAGCTTCAAGTCTTTTGCTTAGACAAATGCCTAACAACTGATATATAACTCCGCCCTTTGTGTTTTGCACATATAATTCTGAATTGGTACTGAATTTTATTTGATCACAATAAACTGCAATGATATTATTGATTACAAGAATGGACCTGTTTATGTGCAAAGGCAAAATCCTCAAGTCCAAATGGCAGCCTGTAGCAAATACCCTTCTCTTCCTAGCACAATGCAGTCTCCATAAGCGCTGCCTGAACCCCCAAACAAGCAACGTGACCACTGGTGTTTTAAACATTGGACCCCAAATCAGAATCATAGGCTTCTAGTGTTGATCACAGACCTCCAAGGGAAGATTGTAGGTCTCTCTCCGCAAATCACAGATCACAAATGAGTGAACACAGGGCCTCTAATTGTGGTCACAGGCTAAAGACAAGTAATGGCAGGCCTCAAGGATCCAAATGCAGGTCACCAGGAATAAACACAGGTCTGCAAATATTTGTCAGACTTCCAATAATGCCCAATGCTGCCCAGTTCAGTGGACGGCAGCCTTACAAACACAATTCCGTTCCCAAATTTGAAATTGCAGATGCATTCAGTGACAAGATGAATTTGCAGAATTCAAACAACCTTCCTTCACACTTAACTTTTCAAATACAGACGCCAAGTTGAGAAGCTATCACAAATTCCAATACCCCAGCAACAATTGATTCCTTCCAAGCCTCAGGAATACAGAAATGGAAGAACTGGAACGATTCTCAGAATTAATTCATGATACCTCTGCTGCAAGGTCACCGGGAGATGGGGAGACTTGGAGGTCTTTGCTACTGGTACTGGTACCAGTACACCAATTTTTAAAAAGTAGGAGATGGGGGTACTTGGAGACAGCAATTTTTTCAATAGTTTAAAGAGTCTAATACTAAACGAAAAGAGTAAAGTAAATAATAATAGTAATGCCACATTAAAATAGAGATAAATATTTCAAAACTCACATTATCACATTATTGTAACTCATAGTCATACTTGTTTTCCAAATATTGCATATGATCATCATTATATCAGATCGATAATCGCTGAGATTATCATTACATATTCAAATTTTAAATAAAAAAAAGTATAGTTTGATGCTAAATTGCCAATATGCAAACAAAAATGAACAAACTTAGTACAGTAAAGAAAAACCAGAATCTATTTAGTACTAGTATGTTGATGGTACTATTATCTACTCCACAAGGTTGTGATCATCCATCTTAAGGTCTTCAGCTATCATGCTCTCCAAAAAAGCATTTAAATTGTCATTGGTCTTAAATTTTGCTTTAAAAACATTAAAATGAGGGCTCAAATACAGAAATAATTTAATATTGTATTTTACATTTATTGTTTATTAGGAGGCTTTAGGGAGACTTCACTTTTTGGATGAGGAGACTGGGAGACTTCGTCATGAAGTTTCCAAATTTTTTTGAGGTCTCTGGAGACGCGAAAAGTCTCAAAGACGTGTCTTTGTCTGCGGGACATGTCTTTTAAGGGGGAGATTTGTCTCCCCATAACCATGCTTTAATTGATAATAAAATATTTCAGTACATGGCTTTCGACTTGATTGATTACAATACATTGAGCAATCACATAAATAGATTGCATTTGACTCTTCATTTTACACACAAAGGTCTTTTCAAATTCCAATGAAGACCATTCGAATTTCCAAATATTGAACACTTCACATACCCATGCCTCATTGCATGACGCATGTTCCATGTCGTTGCTTGGCGGATTCCAATTTTGAAATCCCAAGATTCAAATGATCCTAATTTAATCAATCATGATCTTTTCAGCCATAGTCTTGTTCTTCTTGCATTGAATTTTCTTAGCATCATCAGATGGCTTTGTAACATCCAAAAGATCATTCTCTTCAAGAGCAACTAAAACTCTGGGCTTCCATGATGCAAAATTTGAAGAACCATCTAACCTATCTTCAACTTATAAGCTATTCACCATTTTCACACACAGAGAATGACTGAAAGAAAGAGAGAAAAGAAACACAAATGCATATTACTTCTGGTTCTGGATCGAGTTTCTTCAAACCCGCTCTGATACCACGTTAAGTTTTGAACTGAAATAATAAGATTGCGACAAATGAAATACATAAATAAAAAACTCAAATGCACAAGAGGTTATCCTAGGAAAAACTCTCCTCTGCGAGGGAAACAACCCAGCCCATAAACAAAAATGTCTCTATTCAAGTTGCCAAAACAGTTACAAAATACCTGCACCTTTTGAAATTCCTCAGCATGACAAAACAAGAATCCCAGATACAACTTTGCCTAGATTTAATCATAAAGCTTCAACATTGCTCATCGATCATTGAATGATCAGATACAAACAAAAGAGTGTCGGATATAATGCACAGATTCCCCAGGTAATGCGTTTAATGTATGTTAAAGGAAGGCTTGCTTTACTAATCCTTGTTCGTGTGGGTCGGATATTGAAAGGTGGGAAATGGTCCTTCGCACATATACCATATAGTTTATATTGACTGCATAGAATAGTACCAATAATAATTCTTAGAAAAATAATATATCTCTTCACTGTCGGCAATCTCACGTACAGTAAAAAATACTCCTTTGCAAGGGAATGAACCACAATACAATACTTAGAAAAATCAACCATTACGACAATACAAGAATGAGCAAAATATAAAACAAGAGAACTTCTGCTGTTACGAACTTTCACTGCTACATCATAAGATGAAACAACACACTCATATTGCTTCAATAAACTGATAGGAATATGAAGAAGTTGGTGCTTCATAACAAAAACAATATAACCAAAAATGTTTGAATAATCTCTGCTGCAGATGCAGATTCCTCGATGATGCCTTTGAACAACATATATGTATATAATAAACTGACTCAGCTGCTGAGTCATGAGACATGGGGGCCATGAAAGAATAAGAACGGAGCTGTCGGAAGAATAAAATGAAGAGAGATGCTAGGCACAATCATACAGGAGCAGAATCACATATCCAAATATCATCAAGGAGAAATGAGAAAGACCAAACAAAATACTTAAGGAGGCAGACAATTTTCTAAGGAATGAACCGAAGATCAAACTTGGACTTAACATCAATTACCAGAGGTAGAAGATCTCTATTGCCGCTACTATATTTTCAACAAAAAGGCCTCTCAGCTTGATGGTGATCCACATATTTCTTCTGCTGTTCCTGTGCAATCTGTACAATCTGCTTGAGCTCTTTGAGGATTTCTTGACTTTATTTAGCCCACTGAAGAGCTTTTGGAGCTCTAGATTTGGAAAAGGTTAAATCCACCAATGTAGAAGTTTCATAGCCATATAGAGCTTTGAAAAGTGTCATGCCAATGCTCATATGCTACGTTATTATGCACTATTGTAACAAAATACTGCCAAATGCAACCATTTTGCCCATCCCTTTTGCTGCATGGAAACATAATTCCTCAAGTAGCCATTGAGTCACTTGTTTACAATTTCAGTTCAACCACCCGCTTGAGGATGATAACTAGTGCTATGGTCAAGCTCCATTCCGATTAGCTTCATCAATTCTTGCCAAAAAGTACTGATAAGTATCCTGTCCTCATTACTTACAATCCTCTTTGGCACTCCATGCAATCTGAAAACTTTCTCAAAATACAAGCCGGCAACTTGTGGTGCTTTGATTTCGAAAAGCATAGGCATAAAATCAGCATACGTTGTAAGTCTGTCCACTACAACAGATATACAATCCTTACCATTCACCTTAGGCAACCCAACAATAAAATTCATTGATATTTGCTCCCTTTTTTGATTCAGAATTGGAAGTGGTTGTAACAGCCCTGCTGGAAAAGAAGTTTCAGCCGTGTTTCTTTGACATTCAAGACATTCTCCTACATGTTCAAGAACATCATCTTCAATTCCCTTCCATGAGAATCTTTCACGAAGACACCTATATGTATTCAAGTAACCAGGGTGACCAGCCAGGTGATTGTTACGAACAACAAGAAGAATTTTGTATTTGAATTAGCTATCTGGTACTAGATAGATTCGTTTCTTGTAATAGATGATGTCTTGCAACACCTTATACCTTTCATCATCTATTTTACTATCTAAAATGTCACAAGCATGGTGGGTTTTGGTATGTTCTGTTAATATGTGATCCTTCCCGGTGGCTGAAATTTCTGAAAGTGAAGAAAATGTAGGATTTCTAGATAATGCATGAGCAACAACATTATGTTTCCCTTTAACAAATTCAATATCAAAATCATACCCTTGCAACTTGCTTACCCAAAAATGTTGTCTTTCATTCAATCCTTTTTGTTCTATGAAATACTTGAGGCTGTTATGATCAGTCTTCACTGAGAATTTGCTGCCCACAAGATATTGGCGAAACTTCTCAACTGCGTGCATGATTGCCAACATCTCCTTATCACGAGTAGAAAACCTCCTTTCTACTTTGTTCAATTTTCTGCTTTCATAAGCAATGGGATGCTTGTTTTGCATCAAAACAGCCCCGATACCAATACAAGACGCATCACATTCAAGTTCAAGCGGCTCAAAGAAATTTGTTAAAGCCAAAACATGACAATTACTTATTACCTTCATAAGATGATTCATGATTCCTCGAGACTCTTTGTTGAAACAAAGGCATCCTTCTTGGTCAAATCTGTCAAAGGAGTGGTTAATGAAGAAAACCCTTCACAAAGCTTCTATATTATGTGCATAAGTCAATGAAGCTCCTCAATTGTGATACATTCTTTGGCAGTGGCCAAGAAAGTATAGCTTGAATCTTTCCCTATGGGCTTTTAGTCCACCATTCCCAATGACATGGCCAAGATATAATATCTCAGTCATACCAAACTCACACTTCGATGACTTTTCAAAAAGGGAATTAGTTGCCAAAATATTCAATACCTCATCAAGGTGATAAAGATGCTATTACAAAGTAATTGGAAAATATTTGCTTTTTATAAATCGTGATCAAGAGATCAATTTATACAAGACTAAACGATGTTTCCTTAAGAGACAATTGTAAAGAATAGAAACATTCTATTCTAGAAACATAAAACTAAATATTAGAAACATTCTAATATTTACTTAAGATTACAATAGATACTAATCAAAGATAATATAAACTATCTATTATCGTAATATCCTCCCTTAATGGTTAATCTATCAAGAGCACAAACTTGTCAAAAACCATAAAAGGTAGATTTTGTCTGTTCAAGGTGCTCCGTGTTGCTTGCTGTGGGCTGCAAACCAGATTGCTTAGATAGAGCAGCTAAGCACTTTTGACATTCAACCTTCATGTGCCCATACTTGCGGCAATAGTTGCATTGAATGTTCTTTTTCCTAGAGCCTTCTGAAGCTGGAGCAGAGGAGCTCTGCTGAGAAGATTGCGGTGAACTAGAACCACCTTATCGTTGTTGCGATATTCAAAGATGGTTAGCATCCATTGTTTCCATGTGCCATAATGGCGACTGTTGAACTTCTGATTTCCCATGAGCAAAATATTAGTCAGAGATGCCGTAGCACATTTTTCAGTGAAAAACGTGAAAATCTGTGAAGGCACATTCTTCGAGGCAAAAAAAAGAAGACCTAAAAACATTGAAGGATGATCCTGAGGCTCAAAAATCAAGACACAAAAATTGAGGGACCTAGAAAAAATAGAGAACCTATTTGACATCTTAAAATACCCATCAAGAATTCGTAATTTATTTTTGATACAATACAAAAAATTAGGGTTGTAAGGGAGGCAAAACACGAGTTTGCCTGGTGAAGCAACACATGCAAGCAACATGCAAGTACATGCAACCCTCTAAAAGTAGAGACTTAGAAAATTTGAAGGGTGACCCAGAAGAGCTCAAAAAACCTTGAAAGAATATGTTGTTGGTTTTTGGATCGATTGGCTCGAAAATTGAGGCACCTAGAAAAACAGACAACCCAGTTGAGATTTCAAAATACCCATCAAGATTTTCTGAATTCTTTTTTGATCCGATACAAAAAAAAAGTCCCTATTGCAAAAAAACACAAAATATGGTGGAAATGTGCAGAAAACAGACGGATTTGGATAGAAATGGGTTGTAGAACGAACTAGAAGTTGGCGGATTCAGATCTCTCAGAACAGACACCCTAGTCGGATTATAGAGAGAGTTGGAAGCAAATAGGCATGTAACTAATTTCGAAAATAAAAGATAGGCAATTTCAACCAAGAAATTATAATTATTTTCGAATATGTCATCAAAGAACACTAACACAATTTTCTCCAATCATTTGTTGAACACATGGTTAATACAATATTGAAGGCACCTAAAAGCAATTTTGTGCTTGTCTTGCCCTTAAACTTGAATCTGATGGTATCTTAATCTAAGACCTATTTTGGAGAAATAGATTCCTCCATGTAGCTCATCCAACAACTCATCAATATGTGGAATAGGATACTTGTTCTTGATGGTCTTATTAAGCGCTCAATTATCAATGCACATCCTCATAGTTCCATCCTTCTTCACCAAAGCAACAAGAGAAGCGAATGGGGTAGAGCTGGGTCATATATGTCTTGCATCCAACAACTCCTAAATAGTCCTTTCAATCTCATCCTTGAATCTTTTGGGATGACAATTGGGATTTGTGACAATAGACATGTTCCTCACAAGCTCAATGACATGCTCAAAACCACAATTTGGAGGTAAGCCATGGGGTAAATCTGAAAACACCAAGCTATGCTTGTCTAACAAGCCTTGTATGTCAACATGATATCTTTTTTGTCCCGTTTCCTTGGATTTACCTGTAATGACACATTTCACTACCCACTCACCCTTTAAATGCCGAAAATTGTTCTCCACTCTCCTAGCTGAAACAACTCTTGGTGCATCTGAAGATAAACCTCGTAATACAAAGCTTTTACCATTCGCTTTAAAACTCAATTGCATAGTGTTTGTCAGATATATATTATGGTAAAATAATGAATGTGTTATTAAACAAAGATCATGAATGATCTCTATATACAAGTACAAGAGAATGTTTCTACAATGAATAAGAGAGGAAAAAGAAACATTCTTGTAGAGTGAAAAACAAAGTTTCCATAATGAACAAGATGATTTTATGGAAACATTAGAAAAAGAGTGACCATTAGAAAAAGACAGAAGAGAGAGTAAATAGAAACTATCTAATATCGTAATACCCTCCCTTAATGATCAACCTATTTTCAAAAAACAAAAATTTGCATGTCTTCAAAAAGCATAAAAGGCAACCTTAGGTTGATTAGAGAGGTTTGCATGTTTTGCAATGTTGGCTTGTGGCTGGGATCCACCGTGCTAACATTGATCAAAAGCAATGGGAGTCTTGCATTCTTGGATCACATGACCAAATTTGTGGCAATAGTTGCACCGGATTTGTTTTTTCTTGTAGCTATTTTGAGACTGAGAAGATGACTGACATGAGCCTTTATCCTTGTGAAAGGATTGGGCTGAAAATGCTTGTTCAGTGGAGGACGAAGGAGCATTGCTATCAAACTGTTGTTTCCAACAATGCTGCTGTAGAAGTTTGGTGCACAGATTTGAGAACTTAAGGTCAACATTAGTTGCAATAACGTTGAGCATCTCAATAAAGTGCTTATAGGATGGTGGTAGACTTCTCAGAGTAATGACCACCATATCCTCTTCATCCATTGTACAACCAATGGCCTCATGTTGATCTCTAATGTCCTTAATCTTTAGAAGATGTTCCAGTAAGGGCATGCTCATCCACAATGATAGAGAATAGTTGATTCTTTAGAAAGAATGCTTTGCTTTTCTCTAATATCTTGTGGAGATCCTTAGTGTTGTCTAGATCTCTGTAGCTGTCTTGCGAGAGCACACTTGAAGCAACTGATCATCAATAATTGAAAGCTTAATTATCATAACCGCTTCATGATTACGCTCATCAAACTTCTCTTGAGTAGCATCGATTGTAGTAGGACAAGTCTTAGTACCTAGAACAAGCACTTCAAGGTGACAATACTTGAAGATCGTCTTCATTCTCTGCTTCCAGGTGTTGTAGTTCTTTCCATTGAAACTCTGATTGCCTTCTAGCATAAGATTGATGAGAGATGCCATTGCACGTTGTTCAATGAAAAATGTGAAAAAAATGAGATAGCACAAACTTTGAGGCAGATTGACTGAAGACCCGGAAAATTTGAAGAGACACTCGGATAAGATTCAAACATCTTAGATAGAATTTGATGTCAGATTTTGATTTCATTGGCTTGAAAATTGAGGCACGAAAAACGACGCACTTTTAGGTGTCGTAATTTTTTCCACTAAGAGGGTCAACCAAAGTTTTGACCCAACTTTTAAGAGGGTCAACCAAACCTGCCATGAACCAAAAAATCAATCTCCTTTCGGACACATCAGTAACCATAACTAATAATCGCTGAAATTCTGAAATATATGTATCAAGTCTGCCAACCTGTTTCTATTGAGCTAACTCTCTAAAATGTGTCTCCAAATCGATTTGGTCAAATCTCTTCATCAATGTAGTGCAAAACTGGTCACAAGAGACTATGGCACCATGTCTTTGTGTTACTAAACCGCGATACCACCATTCATGCGCAACACCTTCAAGGTGGAGTGTAGCAAATTTTATGGGATCACTCTCTTTCATTTGGTTCAATGCAAAGTAGGTGTACAATTTCTGAACCCAAGCTCTTGCTGTCAAATTATAAAACTATGTATAGACAAACTTCCCAACTTTTTCTGCAACCCATAATTTTGTTTTCCCTGATTGTTCTGATTGTCTTAGCCTTGTGTGTTTGGTGACTTCTAAGTAATCCTTGAAATAGATGTCTGACTGGAAATCTGGTCCCAGGGCTTGATATTTAGCTAATATTTTAGCATCCTCATTTTTCTTCATCAATTCTACTTGTGCATGTTCATGCTCTTGTATAAAAGTGGGCATAAATGGTCGGGACTCTGAGGATTGGCCTGCAGAATGTGCTGTGCTGTCTGCAGTTTTGCTTCCTTCTTCTCTATACACCATTACCCTACCATTTGCTGTGTTATGAGCCAACTCACTCAAGTACAGATTGTTATCATTGAACAGTCTTATCATGTAACATCCTGTTTGCTAATTCTTCACTTGATGATGGGGGCTGATCTGAACCTGCCATTGTTCCTTTAAATTTCGCCAGACTGTGACCACCTTTTGCTTGCATGCAACAAAACCCAGCATGCTGCCAAGTCTAACAACTCTGATACCACTGTAATATCCCCAAATGAGATACTAAAAGGGAAACGATAAAATATGCAAACTAAGGCACAAGTCTGTTAACAAAAACTTTTACAACCAGGGCATAAATGTGGAAATGACTTTGCATCAAATGATTCTTTAATCTCGTTACATCTCAGATTTAATATCAAATATAGAACCATAAACAGAAATTTCTGATTGCTATTATGAAAAAATATGATTATAAAATAACCCAGAATTTTTAGAAAGGCATGTCTGATTTTCCCTAATTTTTCTGAGATATAGACAGATTTAGTTAGGGATAAAGATACCTTAGATTTATTTCTGTACTTGATCAAACCTAGCTGTCCATAATGGCAAGCACTAGACTCCGAAAATGACTGCCAAATAGTCTGTTCTAGTTGCTCCTTGCAGAAGTCTCTCAAAAACTCAGAAGCAGATGATCTTCAACAGTGAATGTCCCCAGATCTGAGTCTCCACTGACATTGTCCTTAATTTGGCCTCTAAACCTGATCAATACTTGTAGCCCAGAACTAACAATGTGCTAGGGTTTCACAAACCAGAGCTCTTCCACCGAAACACACTCTTCTGACTAGGGAGAGCCCTCATGTCTTACTGAAATCAGGTATACGTTAGGGTGTCAATCCTCAAGCCAAGATGTGGCAGTAATAAGAAGACATCTTAATCACACAATCAATTCTAAGGCGTTTTATTGTACCATCTAAAAAGATGAATCAATCTCCACCCTTGATATTCCATCTCTTAATCCAACGCTTCAAAATAAAACCCTAAAGTGTGCACCAATAAAACCTTTTGAAGCTGGGGCCCACCTAGACTTTTTGTTATATGTTCTATTAAGTCACTTAATTTGCCTAGAAAACGTGCCTAACTTAAAATAACTAAAGTTCAATTAAATTGCGTCAAAAGACGTGCACCCAACTTAATATTAGAATTTAGAACAAGCCAAGGACTTCATTCTTACCCAATGATGCTTTACGTCCTCTTCCTCTTGGGTAATCCAAGGAAAGGACAGCTAACTGCTGTTAGTGTTAATTGTATTGCTTTGAGCTGGGGACATTGTAGTCCTCCCCACCCAAAGAATGTTTGTCCTCAAGCATTTGAAAACTAGGATGTTTGAGTATCTCCTCTCCTTCCCATGTTGCATCCTCCAAAGGCAAGTTTTTCCATTTGATAAGATATTCAGAAATTACATTGTCCTTGGGTTCCATCAAATTATCTTGCAAGAATATTTTTCTATCTATCATATTTTTAAGAAAGAAGGACCCCCCTTTTTACGATTGTTTGTGAATAGATTTCTGGCAAGCATCCACTCTTTTAGGTGTCGTAATTTTTTCCATTAAAATTTCTGACTGCTTTCCATCATGATGTTGGGTAATGAAGCCATCCCTCTCACAGTCCAAAGGAACATAAAACAAAGGACAGCAGCTGTTACTGAATTTTTTTAGGAAAAATAATTGAAAACCTTATTGAGAAGAAATTGTCAAATCCATGATTTTTGCAAAATTGTTCACAATCTCTGTATTTTATTTAAAAGTTCATGAAAATTAGAAACTAGACCAGGTCTGATAAGAAACTTGCCAACTCTTGCTGCAGAAGCAGAAATACATGCAGATCTCGAATTCCTCATTTTATGTTTGAAAATGATAAAAATCAGCAGAAAAACTTTGTGCAGCATGAATAAGGGCAGAGAAAACGAACACAGACCTAGAAAACTCTATATGAGCTGTGAGCAGAAAGGAATGACTACAATTCTTACAAAAATGTAGCCAAAGACAAGTAGAAAATGAGGTGTGTAATTTCCCTAGTCACAGTGTGCAAAATAAATCCTTTCACCGTTCAAACAAAACCATGCAGATCTCATGGGTTGAAGAAATCAGAAAAAAATGGAACTCAGGCATGGGAAGGACAGGTGGATTTCAGATCACGGGCAGTAAAATTTTGAGCAGTGCAGGCTTATGAGTAGTTCGCATGCACTGCAGGTGGTACAAAAACCTCTAACACGGTTTTCCTGATAAGATGTCACAATTTGCGTATGACGGGTTCCCTTTTTTTAAACCAGAAAAAAAATCCTTGAATTTAATGCCAAAAAAATCATTCAGAAACGTTTGAAATTTTTTCCCAAAAGTTTGTGGTGAGAACACCACAAATTTCATTAAAACCAAATTTGTCAAATACTCACAGAAAGAGTATCTCTGCTCTGATACCATAAAATGATTGAAAATATTCATTACTAAACAAAGGAACAAACTCCTCAAATAAGAGATTGCTAAAGATCTCTCCATAACAGAAATGATTGACAACTAAAAAAGCTAACTGGATTGAAAGAAACAAAGAACGATATTAAAACTATCATAAGACACAATTGACCTTGATACTAAATACAACAATATTATTTAAATAAGTAGGAGTATCTTTGTGTTGGTATCTGATTTTTCTTCTGTGTGTGGCAGGGGATTTCATTTCAATCAAGCAATTGATGAAAACCCTCTATATCCGGAAGTAGAGGATGAAAACCCACTGTTCTTTAGAATGATTTTACATGGAGAACACCATTTTGCTAATTTGAATAATCTCAGATTGAATTGAAATGTCCTTTCAACTAGCAGCTTGTGGCATTCTTAAGTAGATATCAGGCAGATTTGGAGAGGTTTCAAAGGCATTTCATTAAGAAGTAGACCACTGCAGACTCGAGGATAAATTAGTAGCCACTGCAAAAGATAAATTTGACTCTTTTAAGCTATATTCTTAATGTTATATGTTAATTAAATAATCAACTATTAAACTACAATTTCTGGCTGATTTGATATCTATGTTTAGTTGTGAAAATTATTATTGTGGTCTATAGTTTATTATATTTGAAAGAAATTTAAATTGGATACACATCCCTGAATTCAAATTATGACTACTGAAACAGCCGACAGCTGCCACTCCTAACCCTGATGCAACAAAAAAGTGGCACACCATTCAGATAAATGGGAAATACAAAAGGTTTCAAAATTGACGGCCAGTAACATTGACTAAATAGATGTTGACATAATAATAATTTCCATTCATTTGGGAAAATCCCCTCTTGAATGATGCAATGACCATCAAATAGATTACATGGCAACATTGGTAGTTTGTGCCAATACTATGTAATAACACAGTTGATTGTGTGGCTGAAACAAAACGGAACTATATCTATTTCTAAATGTCTATAGTTGCACACGTTTGAACATCTATTCTTACAAGTGATATATTGATAGTATATTTGGAAATTGAATCACCATACAACTAATATAGATTCAGGAATATGTGCTCTGTGAATTGCAAAAAATGTGATACACGGGAAAAACTGCCAACCATCTAAACATTTATGGTTCAATGAAAAAATTCACATACGAGATTATGCTTCCCTATTTTGGACTCACTAGGATTTCTGTATAATTTTTAAGAGGCCATTTCTTAAAGGATACCTTTTTGGTTGCTAGCCACCACATTAGGGGAATGCATGAGTACCATTCCTAGCAGGGGAGTTGCTCATTTCAAAATAATGACAGCATTTGATGCTTAGAACCCCTTGCGTTTTTATTACAAGAATCACTGAACCTAGAACAGTAGTTACTTTCATTTTTACCTCTTGTTGGGATGACATTGATTGTGTTATTAGGCTTTAACCAAGTATTATCGTTTTGTGTGCCTTTCATGCCCTGGAGTCAAGTGTAATGATTTATCAGATCATACTGTTACTTTATGTTTGGTTCTGGGTGCTTCTAACTGTTAACTGACTAGTATATTTGAATTGTAGGAAAGTCATGGAAGGACCACGGCTGATTTATACAGAGTAGATGAGAACTTATCTACTTCTTTGACAAACATAACCATTCTTGAGAATTCTCTAGCATCTGCAGGGAAGAAATATATTTTCATGCAAAAGCTCCGGGACTTTGTTGCTGTTCTATGTGACTTTCTACAGGTACCATCTGATCACTTTTCCATGCTAGCATTGATTTCAATACATATAGAGAATGATAGCCTTATGAGCTATTGAATGGATTCTTTTTTTGATTCTGGCTAACCATTCATGCCTATTTTTGAAATGATTGATATTTTTTTACTTGTAAAATGGTGTCTACAAAAGCCTATCAGAAGTTCAATGTAACAAAACCTTCTAATGTAACAAATCTTCCTTAGTTGCAAATTGACTCATATTTATGCTTTTTTTTGATAGATGTTGCATTGCATCTATATGTCATCATCACTTTTAAATATATATCTCGCTATCCAAAAAATGGATTGTGGAAGTTTGAAGTCCTAGAGGTTAGAATGAAATGTAGAGCCTAAGTTCGGAATGTTTTGTCAGTGAGAGGACTACATTTTGATTTTTTCACATTGTCAGTGGTCCACAACATTGTTAGAATGGGCCTGAGTCAAAATGTAGGTGACAAAGTAAGTTTTTTCCAGTGTAATACCGGTATTGGGGGATGTTGGGATGACTTTCTAGGACAGTGGGACAAAGGGCTTCAATTTTGGGAAGGCGGGGGGATGGTGGGGGGGTGGAAGGGGTAGGGTGGTAAAGTATACTAGTACTTCTTGAAAAGCTAGTTATGAAATGATGTTTTAGTATGACATACCAAATTGAAACACTTGAACATAGCCAAATCGTAACATTAATCAAAACCATTTAACATTTAACATAGTAACATAGTACATACCCAATAGTTACATTCAAAAATCAAAAATCAAATAGAAATTCAAGTACCAGTCTCGATTGTGATGTGGTTACAAAATGGTGGAGGTGAGGGTACGCGGCTACACCAAGTACCCAGTGCGGGGATGTCTTGGGGGCAGCTACTTTGAGATTTTGAGGGGGGTGTGAGTCCTTGTGTTTCAATGTTTTTTTCTCTCTTCCGGTGAAACCACTGGTCTCCTTATGTAGTGATTGCGTAACTGTTAATGCCATAACTAATATGTGAGTGTAGGATTGACATTCAGTTAATGAAGTCTTGGAGCTTAGAAGTAAGTTTTGAGTGTACCTTTGGTGGATTTCTTCAGCTATATTTTGGTTGTTTTCATGGTGTTAGTGGTCTAGAACATTGCAAGGAAGAGTTTCAGTTGAATCTAAGTGACAAAACTAAGTCTATTTCCTCATTTGGTGAAACCATTGGTCTCCAAGCATAGTGATTGTATAATCACCATAACAAGTATGTGATTGTGGCTTTGAATGCTCTGTTTACTACAGTTGATGGGAAAACGTCAGGATGATTTAATATTGGCACAAGCAGCTAAGCATTATGCAACAAATAGAAATGGAATATGAAGTGTTTAACTTGGTCTTTTTGCACTTTTGGACAGCTGAACTTCCATTTCTTATTTTTGAGGGGTTGTTCGAGTCAAGATATAGTGTGTGGAGGCAACTTGTAAATTTTAATATAATACGGTTGTTGGAGACACGTGTAATAACTTTCATGTTTGCACTCTTCCAACATTAGTTGTTACAACAAAGAGGCATTCTTGGTTTTTAGGGCTAGTTACAAATGTAGAGCTTGTTTTTAGGGAGCTTGTTTATTTGTGGTAGAGCTTTATATAAGCTTATGTGGCTCTCGAAGTTCACTCTTATGGATTTTTTTCGTACTTTGGTTACTTTACAGTATATGGTGTATTTATAGTCATTGTTCTATGTTGCAAGCACTTCTTTTCTCTATTATGCTAAATGAAAAAATGAAACATGTGTGGGGCGAAAAGACCAATAATTAGTGTAGAGAGGATTTTTCTTGGCACTAGAAGATTATGTCCCAAAGATATTTATTGCAGAAGAATAGTTGATGGTTTAGAAAGCATGATTTTTGCTTTGACATTAAGAATGGATCCCACATAAGAGCATCAAGAAGAAGGTGAATTTGTGAAGGCAATTGGAGAGAAGGGAATATTCTACTTCTGAGAAATTATTTAAAGCCAAAGCCAAGACCAAGATTCATATCCAACCATATGTTAAAAGAGTATTGCAGAAAATAATATTAGTGGGTTTTGCAAAGGGAGATTTAGTTTTGTCTATATTTGTCTTTGTTATGGTAAGTCGAGGATGTATCAAACAAAGGTGATGAAAGTTCCTTATCGTCAACTAAAGATGAAAACAGAAACTACTTAATAAACTAATGACTAACTAAGATGACCACTAAAGGAACTTTACAATATTCTAATACCCTCCTTTAATGGTCATTTTCTAACTACCCTGTAGAAGATTGTACATGTCTTGTGCTCATAAATTGTTTAGAACATTCTATTGCTGTTGGGAACCTCCTTAGATTTGCATAATGTCAATGACCAAGACTAGCTAAAACCCATCTCGATCAAAACCAAAGGAACTTGGATTCAAGAAATACAAAACATATAGTTTTTGAGGAAAAAATTATTAAAATTCAACATCATTTTTGATGAAAAATATTATTAAAAACCAATAGATGATTTTTGACGCAAATATTATTTAAACCCAACAAATAATTTTTGAGGAAAAAATTATTAAAACCCATGAAGAACTTTTTCTAGGGGAAAAGTTATGAACCATTAGTGAGGAAATAAGTCAACCCAATTTGTTGTGAATAGGTAAGAATGATGTAATTACACCATTTTAAATTTTTTTTTTTTTTGGTCGGTAATAGGTTTTTTTATATTAATAAAATATCAATATTACAGAATTACAATTGGCTTCCCAAGGTAGCCACCCATTTTACATGCACATTTCTTTTACTAGAAACCCTTAAATTGTACAAACCAACACTCCTAAATCCCTCAGCCCCCCTATCAAGAAAGCCCATCCCAAATACATCATAGCCATTCATAATTGGCTTCATTAGAAACATAAAAAAAGCAGAGGGGAACGAAATTAAAGTTTATCATTTGAAATTTCAGGTTTTTCCTTTATCTTTGTCCTTACCTCGTTTCGACCCTTTTTCCTGTACGCATTCCTCAACATCAGTATCTCGGTCGCCCACAACATGCCATCAAAAACTATCCGTTTTTCTTTGAATTTCTCTATTTCGCTTTTTGAATCCAAAGCTTGCCTCAAAAAGTCCCTTCCTTTGATCACTTCGAACATGACTGCCACTTATGCCACAAAATTTTCGGCAAAATTGCCTTTCTTCCCTTTCATCTTCATCATTCTTCCACCCACACTAGGAATTTCTCCCTATCCATCCTCCTTATCCTTCTTTCCCCTGCACTTCTCCTCTTCCTCGGGTGATTTATGAAAAAACCTCTAACCCTCTGCCCACTCTCCTCCAGAAAGCCTTCAATTTCCGCCACCAATTTTGTCCATGCCACCTTTTCTCTTTCTTTATAAACTTCTTTCTCCACTCCTGTTGGCCACCACAGGAATCCCATTCGGCCTCTTCTCATTCCTTCCTTGTAATCTTCATAGCATTCGTTGTAATCAAAGCCTTTCCCCAGCCATGCCCACTCTAAGAGGGAGTCTATTCCTACAATTAAATCTGCAGGGAACAAGTTCTTCTCCACCCACTCCACCTCATCCACCTGGCGTTCAACTTCCACTCCCCACGCCATTAAGATTGCCGCAATGTCTTCATTGATCTTCCAATGATGTGTAGAGTTTTGAAAAAGCTCACCAATTGTCTCTTTCACGGCATCCACTACTCCAGGCGTTGGGCATTTTAACAACATTTTTAACCTTTTGTCCTGCACTAGCCCAAAAAGAGCTTTCTGCTATCGACTAGTTCAGAAGGTAAAGGTTGCCTCCATTTGCTTTCAAATCTGTCGCTTTCACTTCTGTCGATTACTGTTTAGGTGGTTAAATTTCGTTCCATTCATTACTCTATATTTTTATTCAACTGCCTTCCCCTTGAAGCAAAAGTCCCATCATTCTCCCACACATATCAAAACCGGCAAATTGCCACCCTTTGTCATAATGAGTGTAATAAATGCCAGTTTCCCAAATCTCTTCCTCTCGTACTGATAGTCCTTTATGACGTCGGTCATCAATTCATTCTATCTCCAATGCATTTGACCTGCCTTAAACAGGTAAACTTTTAATCAATGTGAAATTCTACTTCCTCCATCATATTCCAATGGCTACAATATTCAAATATTGTCTTCCCATCACCAACTAAACCTACTGCCCATTTTGACAAAGCATCCACCTCCCTGTTAGCTTCTCTAAACACATGACATATTTTAAACTCCTCAAACCCATTTAACTCCTCCATAATTGAATTTTTACTCACCGCCTGCACCAGCACCATTGAGTCTCCTAAAATAATTTTCCTCCCTCCACATCTTTTTATACATTTTAAAGCTAACAAGGCAGCTTGGAACTCCACCTCATTATTTGTCCCATCCTTCAGTGTTAATGCTCCATAAGCCACTATATCCCCTAGATTATCCCTTACAATGCATCCAACCCTTGAATTTCCCAGATTGCCTTTGGAGGCTCCATCAAAATTTACTTTTAGCCAGCCTATTTCAGGAGCCTCCCACTTCACCTCCTCCCTTTTCTTGGCTTTAGAATTTGCTAATCGTGTATCTCCTGCATTTCCAATTTTAATCGCTGGCCATCTATTCTGAATTGCCCTATCAGAGCCCATAAACACACTATTTGATAAATTTTTCCTAAAGACTGCTGCATTCACCACTTCTTCAATAGAATGGTCTATTCGATTTAAAAGTTGATCAGTTGATTATGATTTATCCTAAAAAATCCTCCTATTTCTTTCCTTCCAGATTTCCCATATTGCTATTGAGGGGCATATTCTCCAAATGCATCCAAACCAGTTTTTTCTTCCTCCCCTCGGCCATGCAATGAAAAATGCCTTGAGAGAGGGGCTCCAAGGTTCTACCCAGCCCAACTTTCCTTGAAGGTGACTCCAACATTTTGCTGCTATCTCACAATTTAACAGTAAATGATTTACATTCTCCTCATCCTTTCCACACATTACACACTTTGTAGGTCCTTGGAAACCAAATCTTCGTCTTCTCTCTTCTGTTAGGATTCTTCCTTGAATTGCTAGCCATGCAAATGTGCCAGCCTTTGGGAGAATTTCTTTACTCCAACATAAGTCCCCTGCTTCAAAACATTCATCAACCTTAGAATCTAAAATTTCATATCCCACGTTAACTGAATATTTACCTGAAGCTGCTGCACACCAGCTTATTCTATCTTCTTTATTTAATATGTAGACCTTCCTATTCTTGAAGATCTCCCTTAGGGATTGTTGCTGTCCATCCGAAAGGCCCTCCACTCTCCAGTCTTTCCAATTCCAAATTTTCCCAAGAACCCCATCACTTTCCTCCATATAATCTCGAACATTCCTGCCTCACCTCTCATATAATTTCAGTTTCAAGTGTTCATCACCTGAATCCTCATCTAAAGATTTGTATCCATTCCAAGAATCCTCCCAGAACTTTGCCCTATTTCCATTTCCTATGACCCAAGATGTATGGTCAGTAATGACATGCCTGCATGAAAGCATAAAATTCCATATTGCTGACCCTCTTATCGGATTTTGAATAGTTAAAATCCTTATATTCTCATTTGAATCCAAATATTTAGCCTTTAAAATCCTCATCCACACCTGCTCAGTATCATTTGCTAGCTGCCACACCAGTTTACCCTCTAAAGCAATATTCATTGTAGTCTAGTCTCTAATACCTGCCCCTCCAAATTTCTTATGCCTGCATATTTTCTCCTACTTTAGTAAAGACCATTTTTTTCCCTCTCCTGCCCCACTCCAGAAGAATTTCCTCATTTGTCTATTTACTAAATTAATCACCTTTTTCGGGATTTTTAAACACATCATTGAGTTAATCGGAACTGCTGAAACAACAGATTTTAACAACAAAATCCTTCCTGCAGAGGTTAGCCACTTACCCTTCCAACCTTCCATCTTCCTTAAACACTTCTTAGCTAATCCCTTCCAAATTTCACTTTTATTTTGTCCTTGGAATAGAGGGATGCCCAAATATTTACTCGGCAGAACTCCCTGTCTTATATTCTAAATTCTTCCTATATCTCTTTTTCTATAAAGAGGGGTGTTAAAAAAGAAAATTTCAGATTTTGCCCAATTTATTTTCTTTCCTGAAACTTACCCATAAATTTCTAAAGTTTTCTTCATTAATCTAGCTTCCCGTTCTGAGGCTTCTCCCGTGAGGAATGTGTCATCCACAAACTGTAGATGTGACATTGGGTCTTCTCTCCATGCAACCTTGATCCCTTTCCATAGGCTTTTAACCCTTCTATCCTTAATTAGCCTTCCTAAAACTTCTACCAAAATAATGAATAGGAAAGGAGACAGAGGATCACCCTGTCTTAATCCCTTTTTCTAATTCAAAAATGCCTTAGAGACTCCCATTAACCAGCACTGAAAACCTAACTGAATTTAAACAGCCCTTTACCCAACTAATCCATTCCTCTTTAAATCCAAATTTTTTGAAAACTTTAAATAAAAGACTCTATTTACCTCATCATAAGCTCTTCTTATATCCAACTTGATCATCATTTTGAAAAGTTTGTTTGTTTTGATCGAATGGATCATTTCATGAGCTATAATCACCCCTTGAAAAATTGATCTTCGTGGAGCAAATCCACTTTGTTCCTCTGAGATTACATCTTTCAGTACCTCTTTTAGCCTATTCGCCACAACCTTTGATATAATTTTATACACAATATTGCATAAAGAGATAAGTCTAAAATCATCAAAGGAGTTACATTCTTCCTTATTTGGGACTAGGGCTATAAAAGTGTTATTTAGATCTTTTATAACAATTCCACCCCTTCTTGATTCCTCCACCATCTCCTAGATTTCATCTTTAATACATTCCCATATGAGTCTAAAGAAACTTCCTGTGAATCCATCCTGTCCTAGACTCTTGTCTTTCCCCAAGCCCCAAAGCGCTTTTTTTACTTTCTCTTTAGAGACCACAACATTTAACCTTGCTTTTTGCTCATTTGTAATGCATTCCAAAACCTCCTCATCTAAATCCTCTCCCCCATCCTCTGATCTACCTCTATCCTTGAAGAAATTGATTGCAACATTTTGTATCATGATGGGGTTTTTTATCATCTCATCTTCTTCATTTTTAATTGAGAAGATTTTATTATAAGCTCTTCTGATTTTTACTGAGTTATGGAAAAACTTTGTGTTCCTATTCCCTTCATTCAGCCATGTTTCCCTAGATTTTTGCCTCCAAAACATTTCTTCTCTTAACAGGGTCTCCTCATACTCTTTTTTTAGCTGCCTTTCATTTTAAAAATCATCCTCATCCATTCCACCTTGAATTATTTTATCATTCAAGATTTTCAAATCAGCTTCCAATTCTTTTTTCCTTTTAAAAATGTTTTGAAATGATTCTCTATTCCACACCTTCAATTTTCCTTTTATAAATTGAAGCTTCTTGAATATTTAAAAGCCATGTTCCCCTCCCTCTTCGAAGCTTCCTGCCACCACCTTTCAACCATTTCCTTAAAACCATCCGCTCTCAGCCACATAGCTTCAAATTTAAAAGGGCACCGATCAGGTGTGGGTTCCTCTTGTAATTTGAGACTAATGGGAAAATGGGCAGACCCATGGATAGGCATAATCTACGCATCCACAGACCAATCAACTTTAGTCCAATCCCCCCCCAAAAAGGAACCTATCCAATTTTTCAGCAATATTAACAAAACCTTGCCTCTGATTGTTCCATGTAAACTCTCCTTGTTTGAAAGATATATTGATTAGTCCATTATCCATCACAAAGGTTAAAAAGTCCTCCTGTGGAATTGACTTCTATCCTTTTCCTCCCTTTTTTTCTCTTGGGTATAATATAGCATTGAAATCCCCCCCTACTATGGTAATTTCATCTTGTAAAATTTCTAACAATTTTGTTAATGTTTTCCAGAGTTCTTTCTTCCCGCTGCTTTGAGTTGGGCCATATACATTAATAACATTGAGATCATATCCCAATTGTTTTGAGGAGTCCTTTAACCATTGCTAGTTCCTTTTAGACTGTATTACAATTCCCTTTACTATTTCCTTTTTCCAAAAGACACATAAACCTCCTAAGGCTCCTTTAGCGGCTGCCTATTCACTTTCCCATCTACAAAACTTTCTTCTCATGCCTTCTACCTCACTTATCTTTACCTTGGTTTCTTGCAAGAACACTAAATCCAGTTTTGCTTGATCCAGGCCTCTCCTAATCAAGTGAGTTTTGTTAGGGGCATTGCATCCCCTGACATTCTACGAGAGAATCTTCATCCTTTCCGGGAGGGGTTCTTTCCCCTTCCCGACTTCAGTTTGCTTTGGCCTCTTTCACTTCCAGCTATCCGAATCAATGCATTGATCATTCGTCTTCCCCTTTTTTGGCTTTCCCCAGTCGACACTTTATGTTTTTTACTTTCAGATTTCTCAATGGTTCTGTTTTCTTTAAGGATCAAATTTTCCTCGAGCCCAAAAAAAATCTTCCTCCTTTGCACCCCCATCTGTTTCCTCCCCATTAAGACTCTCCTCCGAACTTGATTCCCTTGATCTTCCTTTTAAGTTTTTGATTGGGGAGATTTCAATATCCTTAAAAACATCCCCAATCCCCCCTATCCATATCACCATCTTAGTCTCCTCCCATTCTTTATGTCCTTCCTCTGGTCTTTCTGATACCATTATTAATTGGCAATCGGCCCCCCTGAGGTTCTTTGATTCCTTTCTCTACCCTGCGAATCCTTATTTCAGTTTCTTCTGCACTTCTGCTTGTCCTTCCCTTTTCTTCTTCTTCCCTTGCCTTCACACCAAACCCTATCTCACAAATCTTCGACTCACTCCTCTACTGCTTGTCAGCATCACCCATTTGTTTATTATGCTGTACATTTAAGACTCCTTCTTCTGCTTCCAAATCTGCTCCCATCCTCTGATCTCCATCCATAAACTCATAGCCCCTCCAAACTCTTTCATGACAGTTATTTGCTCTAGTTTTTACCATCATCACATTTTCTATTTCTGTATTATCCCTCTTCCACTGTTGTTCATTCTACCCATTCTTCACTTCTAAACTCTTTGCAATCTTTGTCGCCCTCCTCAGTAGCCTTTCCACTTCCTTCTCTTTATTACAACCATCTTGTTTGCACTCTTCAGAATCATGTTTCTCTTTTAGACAAAATTCACTAACCTTTAACCCCTCTTCCATAGACACTGGCTGTCTCCACACAACTCCATCACTAAATATCTCAATCATTTCCGGGATTGGGTGGTAGTCATTCCACATTATGCATATCCTTGGGAAAATTTGCAAAGTTTCTTTATCCACCGTTTCTACTACCTTAATAAATGTTCCGAGTTTGCTTCCAATCACTCTATAACATTGCTTCTACCAATATTCTTGAGGCAAGTTTCTTAACCCTATCCAGATAGGGAGTTCCTTTATTACCTCCTTTGTTGGGTCAAAGTTGATGGTCCATTTCTTTAAATAGAATCCATACCCATCCATAAAATATGGTCCACTATTCAAAATCTAGTCTCTATCTTGTGCTATTTCAACTGTTACCATGCAGAAACCATTTTCCATAGTTTTAAAATCTTTCACTTCCCCCCATTTCTCATCACACCATTTTTTAACCTTCTCCATTTCAAACTTTGGCCCACCCCATTTCAGAAATAAAACATTTTTCTCCAGAAAGTCACTTCTCCCCTTTATCAAGCTACTATTTAACACTACTTTCTCCACTGTGCACCGAGTCCATTTCTGATCCTCGACCATTTGCTTATCCTGATTTTCAACAGCTTGTGGTTTTCTCAAATTTTTAGCTATATTTTCAAAAACCTCTTTCCCACCCAAATTTAGTGAAGTAAATATTTGCATTGGGTGAGTTCTCCAGCCACATTCATTCTATCTTGCTCTCTCATTTTGCCATTTATCTTCATTGTTCTGTCCCACTTTCTTTCATTGAAAACTATCCTTAAAAGATTTGTTCCCATTTTGCCACCTCCCCTTCCTATCCCCCCAGTAAACCCTTCCTTCATGTCTCTTGAATGGTTCCCATCCATTTCCTGACTTCCCAAACCTCTCTAAATTCCTGCTGTTCGCTGAAAATCTTCTCTAGTTTCCAGTCCAACATCGCTTCGCCATTTCTTTTTTCATTTTTTGTAATTACATCATTTCTAAGTTATTAATATGAGTACGGGTATAAGAATGCGGGTTCATGCAATTTTTTTTGGGGTTTGGGTGTGTGTGTGTGTGTCTATACACACACACACACACACACAAAATTCAAAGAAATATACAAAACTGTAACTTAAATCATTTGATAGTATGATACTGCATTGATCAATGCCAACTGCCAAATATAAATATTAAATGCCAATTAAATAAACCTTAAAACACTATAACATCATCAAATATTCATACTGTGCAAACCATATTTGTAGTGTACTTAAAAAATGAAATTGGGGGTGGGGGGGTGGGAGACATCACCCCTTATCAGGGTCTTGAGGCAGGCGTAGCGTGCACTGCCAAACTAAGACCTTTGAAACCGCACAAAATTCCTTGGCGCACCAAAAAAAGTAAAAAGAAGTAAATATTGTCTTTTAAGTCACTTTTGAATGAGTTTTTAAAGTCAAATTTTAGGACTAGACCGTGGATGTGCCTAAGTGCACTTCAAATGCATCCATCTTGCACATCTAGGCTTGTGGATGCGCTTGGTACACATCCATAGTCTTGCATGCACATTTAGGATGCATCTAGATCATAGTGCATTTGGACTTGGTTTGCACCTCCAAGATGCAAATTGGGTAACTAAGTGTCATTTGAAGCAGGAATATAAACAAAGTGCTAAAACATTTAGTGATAAGAAACTAGTTCAACTTGGTAATGACATTTTGGATTGTGAGGTGCTGAAAAGTTATGTGGGAGGATTGTTGGATCATGTACGAAGGATTGTTCTCATGGTCAAGCCCCAAAACATAGATGGGGTACATGTTCAAGCACACTATTTTGAGTTAGGTATGAAGAGGATCGCCTACAATAAGCACAAGCAATAGGATGAACCAAGATAGTAAAGGTAATTAATGCTAATACCATGGCTAAAATATTAGACAATGTAAGGCTTTCTAAGCACTGTGATAAAGAATGTCATGTTGATATAAAGATTTGGAGTTTGCATTTAGAGTTGCATACTCTCTTGGGTGAAGATCCACAAAAAAGGCTCTAATGTTGTCTATGTGGGATGGAGGAAATGAAATAGATGCTGATTTAGAGGTAGATGAATTTCTTTTGTGTTCTATGTTGTTCAAGGGTGAGTTATATTTCTTGTTTTAATCCCTAACCCTAAGGCTCTTATGTCAACATAGACAAATTAGGGGTTGTGAAGGCCAACAAACAAGAATATTAAAAACTTTTTTGCACTTTGAACCCTGGTGAGCTCAAGATGGTTTTCCCAGATAAAATGGATGGAAAAACTAAGATGAACTCTCACACAATGATGATTTGGTAGCTGTATTTAGCATCCCCAAATTATGTGAACCAATTTTTTGCTCTAGATTACAATTTTTTAAAGCCCATAGGATTTTGCTAATACCTTTTTTCTCTCTGATTGAGATCCCACAAGCAAGGAATCGTTTACAAACATAATTAATAATTAGGCATTTTTAAATTAGAAATAAACATATATTAGAAATGCAAATTAAATTTATAGATTGCTTCAATCAGATTTAAGTTGTCTTACATATAGGAGTAATAATTTTGGTTGACTCAATGAGGTGTCCTAGTGACCCCGTACCCCAGGCCCAAGAGCAGATACATTCTCCCTCTTAGCCTGATGGTGCCCATGCCATCCATATGAAGTGGCTTACCTAGTGTAGTGCCCTTCCACGTTACCGTCAATCTTGTTATTTCTACCTTACCTTCAATGTCCATGCATTTATTCACCATGATAGAGACTATGAGGAATATTCACAATGAGGTGTTCTGATAGTCCCTTCTTCCTAAGCCCAAAGGTAGTCCCTTGTCCCTCTTCGGCCCTATGGGACTCCTTAGTCACATGTCATGAGCTGACATGCTTGGAAGGTGATCTCATCACTGTTAACCCTAACAGTCAGACAGTACATACAGAATGCGGCAAATATAATAGCAAAATATTCTCAGATCATAATGCAATGTATGTTAACTCAGAAATATACATACATACATACATACATAAATGAACAATCACATAATATCATGATCCAGAACTGCATATATAACTCAACAAAGATAATCACGAAGAGATTTCTGATGTACTCATGTTCCACATAATATCCATACCCAGGTCACAGGTGTGACCTTTTAATCCATTCTTTCTTATTGTGTCTTCTTCTTGTTGATGATTGAGTCAGTGATTGTGGATATGATAAGGTGACATTTAAATGATTGACGAATTGATTGGTTTGATAGACATTTGATAATTGATTTCTGATTCCAACATGTGAATTGATTGATGATGATTTGATTGATTGTTTGATCACTTTACTGAATTGATCTTTGCTAATTTATAGATTGTTTGATGCAACCTTTGCTGAATCATGGATTGCTTGATTTAGCGATGCATTGACAAGTGGTGATGTATTGATGTTTGCTTGGAATGATCTCCCCTTAATAATTTTCCAGTGAAAGTGCCACCACCTTCCATAGGATTTGAGTCTTTTTATCTTCCAATAGGAGGTAGAGTCACACTCCTTTTTTATCTTCCAATATGAGGGAACCACTTATTTATCTTCTCAAATGAAACTTTTTTGTCTTCCAACATGAGGGAGAGTCACACCCCTTCACCATGTCTGCACCTTTGTAATGGTCACAACCTTTCATAAGTAGCACTTTTTGGCAAAGTTGCATGGATACGGATACAAATATAGATACGCTATTGGGTACGGATACAACCATTTTTTTAAGACCCCTAATATGGATGCACATATACATATATTTAACATAGTTTTCAAAGTTATTGTAGGAGATTTTCATTATCTCAAAAGAAATATTGACACATAAATGCTACATAAATATTTATAAGTTAATTTAATGCTTTACAATATGTAAACATGAAAGAGTTGCATTAGAAGATAACCCAAAAATGGGTTGCTGAAATAGAAAAACATTTTATTTGTCTTTCTCATTCGGTGGAGGTTTTGTTTATACTATTTGTTTAAAAAAAATTGCTTTAATATAGTTTTTTTCTTTAAAGGGAAGATCTATGTCAAATCTTAGAAAAAAAAACAAATCCCATAGTATTTGGTACGGTTCAAAAATCAAGTTTGTTAGGCAGACACGGGTACAATATTCGATGTGTATCCGGGCAGTATTGGATATGCTTCCAAATTGGATACGGGGATACGCGTACCCAAGGAGACAGAAGAGTTTCCGGCAATTCTGCTTTTGGTAGAGTTACAAATCTCCAGAAACCTTACCTTTGGAGGGACCACTTCCTTATCCTTTCATCTTCATTAATTTTCTCTTGATTCACACCTTCAATACGTCTTCTTTTTATTCTTTTCCTTCAAGTCTGCATAGTCTTTCGTTCTCAATTCTATCAGCATATTCCATTATTTCTGCAAATATTCCTCCTTTATATCTGCATTTACTCTCCATACAATTCTGCTACAAACTCCTTACAATTATGCATTCAACATTTCTTTGATGATCTTCACTTTTCTTTTCTCATTTGCAGATATGCAAATGTAAGTATGATATAAACGCTTGCTCTTTTCAAATGCACTCTGCAATTTCTTAATATATCTTCCCAAGAGTGGCGTCTCTTCGATATTTTATTTACTCCTTAACCAATCTTAATTGCCGCTCTTTTTATATTTTAGGTTTATTTTTCAGTTCTTTTCCAATTCCAACATGATTATTTGATATTTAATTTTTTAATTTTCATTGCTTTGTTCATGTCCCTTTTCAAATGAAATCTTCTCCCTTTTAGATCTTAAGGTTGAGGAACTCACAACCCTTCACTACATGCTTCTTGACTTTTCATTAAACTTGAGTAACTTGTAATTATATTTTATTATTTATTTACAGTGTAACAAGGGAACTCGTCCTCCCCACCTCCCTGCACACAGATTGGGGACTTGGCGCTCCTGAGTCCCCCCACCATTGTCTTCGTGTCACCATCACTTTGCCGGGGATCCTCCTAGCCAAATTCGCAGCTGTAGCATTTGCGATAGAAAATGGGTTTACTAGCTATTGTAAAGGTCACCGTTACACACAGAGAGTATATATGCATATTTATGAATTTATGTACATGATTTTGTACATGTCTTGATATCATGCTACTAATTGAAATAATCTTTATGATGTTTTTGATATTCATGTAGCATTTCAAGTACTATATGAATAGCATATTACTATTAAGATAATATCTTATACTTTCTATAATAGTCAACTACTTGTCTGTAGTCCGTCTTTCAGTCTAGATAGGAATGTTTCCTATTCCGTCTCTTTTTTCTTCAGTCCAGATAGGAATGTTTTCTATCTTGTCTCTAGTTTTGTTTCTAATTCCGTCTTCAGTCTACGTTGTTTCTAAAAAGAAACAACGTCCTTGTAATTCTTTATAAGGAACACATTTGTTCCTCTGTTAATAAATGAATCATCCGGAAATCCGTTAATCTGCCAACTCTTCTTGAATCTTGTAACATGGTATCAGAGCTATTACTTAAATTTTTTCGTGAAATTATTTGTTTAAATTTTTTCAAAATTATTTCTGTTGAATTTCTCTAAAACCCGCTTAGGGTTTTTGGCCGAGAGAAATTCCCGAACTCGGGTCTGCCTGTGTTTGTTCAGCACACTCTAGCCCCATTCGTCCATGCACATCGACCCTTGAAGAAAAATCTGCCATTTTTTATCAAGAAATCTGAAGTTTTTTCAAGCTTTTTTCAGCTAGGGCCGTTTTTTTCGAAACCCTAATTTTTGGGGTCGAAAAAATATTTTGTTTGCAGATTCTTGGTGGGTTTTTCGAGAGCTCAATTGGGTTGTCCATTTTTTCTGGAGACTTCGATTTTTGTGCCTCGATTTTCGAGCCAGCGGATCCAGAAAACGACAGCAGATTCCTTCTGGGTTTTTCGAGCTCTCTTTTGGGTCATTCTCTGATTCTTCTGGGTCTTTCGTATTTTGCCTCGAAGAACGTGCCTTCACAAATTTTCACAGTTTTTCATTGAAAAACGTGCCATGGCATCTCTGACAAATATTCAGCTCGAACATAATTCCAAATTCAATGGTCGCAATTATGGAATCTGGAAGCAGCGCATCATCGCAATCTTCGAATATCGAAACACCGACCAACTTATTCTGGGTGTTACGCAGCGTTCGACTTCTCCGGGTCCTGATCAAGGCGAAGCTGCATTTTTCGCCTTCTGAATCTGTTTCTGTTTTATTATGGGTTTGTTGATTTTCTCCTCAAAATCATTTCAAGTTGTTTGTAATACGCAAGGTTGTGTGAGATTCTGGGTTTGTTGATTTTCTCCTCAAAAATCATTTCAAGTTGTCTGTAATACGCAAGGTTGTGTGAGATTCTGGGTTTTACCGTTTTTTCCACAAAAACGAAGTTTTGTAATTGCAACTTATTTTGAGTCATAGCACTCTTCTGGCAAAGCTTCTTGGTTTCAACATTCTGTAGATCCAGGGAGGGTCTCAGTTATCACAGAATGTTCCGACATCCGTACATTGACCATTAAGGGAGGGTATTAAGATAATATCTTATACTTTCTATAATAGTCAACTACTTGTCTGTAGTCCTTCTTTCAGTCTAGATAGGAATGTTTCCTATTCCGTCTCTTTTTTCTTCAGTCCAGATAGGAATGTTTCCTATACCGTCTCTAGTTTTGTTTCTAATTCCGTCTTCAGTCTACGTTGTTTCTTTTAGAAACAACGTCCTTGTAATTCTTTTAGAAACAACGTCCTTGTAATTCTTTTAGAAACAACGTCCTTGTAATTCTTTATAAGGAACACATTTGTTCCTCTGTTAATAAATGAATCATCCGGAAATCCGTTAATCTGCCAACTCTTCTTGAATTTTGTAACAATTACAACACCCCCACTATCTTCCCTGTGGTAGAAACCTTTCCGAATGGCCCCTAGTGCTCATGTTACACTATTTATTTATTTATATTTATTTTCTTAATTATTATTTGATATTAAATCCTATTTCAGAAGGGGACTTTACTTTATCGAGAATTACTTGAACATACAAACAACACTAGGTTAAATCATGGATCTTAAGATAAAACTAGGGCAGAAGTCACTGCAGATATATTCCCTGTTAATTGCTTACAACATCATTAACCCAACAGCTCACATCATACAAAAGTCTTTTAATGGTATAATCGATTATCAGTTCATAAAACTTCTAGTAGGGATCTCCAATAATTTGTGCACAATGGCAAGACAAATTAACTGCAAACAATCCACTAGAAAGTTATTAAAATGGTTTTCTTCAGTTTAAATGTTATGAGCGGTTGACTTTCAACTATCAGATTAGTGCCTATTCATGCAACATAGAGTTAAATCTATACAAAAACCTAATGACAGAGAAATAAGTTTAATGTGCTTTGCTTTATCTTGTAGAGCTTAAACCTTCTAATGCAGTTCTACTTGATTAATTTTACAACTAAATAGTTGCTATTCCCACATTAAATCCTGAAAGGTTTTTGCCCTCCCCTGCACATTTGCACAAGGGAAATGTATGTTCTACAACACCTATCGGATGCAAACTAACATATATTAGCACTAAAGACAACAAATGTCAACATTGGAAACTCTCAAATAGAAATAAAGACAAGTTGTTGGAATGGGACAGAAGTATCCTCTAATATTGCGCTTTTGTTTTTGGAAATTTAATAATCTATGGTAATAAAGGATTTCAAATACCTCCAAAATTGTTTACAATTATACACACAAGCACAATGAAGATTTGTAGCTTGAAATAAATGAATTGCTTGAAAAAGAATAAGGATTAACTTGTTACAATAGAAATGTAGACCCGAAATAGATTTGCAACGAGGGCACATGATTCTGATATGAACAAATGTTGCCATTTTTGCATTTACAGGGAAGAACCATGCTTTTGGTGTCATGAATCCAAAAACCATGTGCTGAAATTGTCCCCTTGTGACTCAAAATTATGCTTGTAAGTATGAAACTTTAGTCCTGTGTTTCACCATCATGTCAATTAATGCTGGCGTTTAGATCTGTGTGTATAGGGTGGAAGTGCCAATGAAATCTGCTAGAAACAATGTAGGGCGAAATGTTGTAAATGCTTGGTCCCTACACTTTTCAATTGCTGTGATTAATTTTCACCACCACATTGTTTTTACTTCCAAATTGGTGCCAGTTTACATAAATATTGAGTTGTGGGTGCCATCGGATATCATTTTTTGGTTGCTTAGTGGTACTCTATGTTGTTTTCTCGTCTATCAAGAGAAAAATGCATGAAAATTTGAGCCAAATGTTGAGCAGTGGTTTTTCAAGTGGGCAAAACCTTTTTCGATATTTTTTGAACCAAATCTGGTTCTAAATGTGTTTTTGGACATACACGGGAGTAGGTGGGGGGAAAGTATAGTTTTTTTTTTGGGAGTTTAAAACTTTCAGAGGTTGGGAGCACCTCTTCACTTCTTTCAGAGATTGGGAGGTCATGTGATGAAGGTAAATTCAAACAAATAGTCTGGATGAGATAAATGAGCACTGGAATGTCAGGGATCTGTTTTTGGAAATGACTAACTAGTATCATTTTGGAGGAATTTTGTCCTCCAATCTCTTACAGTAAATACAAAGGAAGTTATTGTGTGGTAGAGTATCAGAGATGCACTAGGGGGACTGAGTTGAAGGAATGGGCTAAAATTTGACTAGGAAAAAGTGTATGAAATAATCAGTGGTGCTTGGAAGTTGGGCTAGACATGGAACGAGCACCCAGGTAGAGGGAAGACTACAACTATGATATACTTAGTGAAACAATATTCAAGTGAGGGTTAGGAGTTGGGAGTTGGGATGAGTCTAAATGAGATACCTGGATAAGGATATTCCAAAACTCTAGTTCAAAAGACCTGAACAATTTTTGATTGATCATGGATCGTCATAGTTGGTAGGCTCAGGAGCCATATGCCAATTCTTCACCACACTTACTTCTTGTCTACTTCCTTATGAGATAGAATACCAAAGTTGGAAAGGACGTAGACATTCCAACTGGTTTTATTTAATGGAGTGAATAAAGAAGTATGTACTCCAATTATGCTTAATAGACAAATAACTTGCAACTTCCTGAAATTGCAGAGGAAGTCAATAACACTAAAAAATGCAAAGGAATGGTCAGAAATGCTTACCTGGTTGGAGGAACATACAACTTTGCCAATTGTAAGAAATTAGATTCTTATTGCTAGAGTTTGGCGGAACATATAACTTCGCCAACGGAGGTACCCCATGTATAATCATCCAATTGTACTTGTCTCAAAGACTAGGCACAATAATAATTTCCTATGATGAACCTATCAAATTCAGTCCTAAACTTGTCCACCACTTTCAAATCTGAGAAGATTCTTTGGAATGCTTCTTTTGTACTTAACTACTACAATGTTTTTATATGGAGCCCTTCTCCTAGGCAAAGAAAGCATTTTTGTGGTGTAATCTTTGGGAGATAATGCATATGAAGAGAGATGAAGAGGTGTGGTCATCTTGTTATTGCTATCATAGATTTCTCCCAAACAATGTACTTGTACTAATGACCATGATGGTAATGATAATTATGACGGGCTGGTGGAAACTCAAGGTGAACCCCCCACTTGTCATCTAGGATCAGTGATTTGATCTTTTTGGCCCATTCTGCCTCCACAAATTCCATTGGTCAATGCCTCTTGCAACTTCAGAAGCTGTCTCAAAACAATTAGTTGCAATGTGAAATTAATCTCAGCAACCTAATGCAGTGTATAAAATATATTAATAATTTAATATCAGGTTAAAATTTGAATAAGTAAACACGGTATAAATTATATTAATGACATCTTTAAATTTCATTAATTCACTTTGAATAATTCTGAATTGGAGAAAGTTCTAAATATGCTTTTGACATGTGTAATATACCCTGTTTAAGCCAATTTGAAATCCACAATGCTTGTCATAAATTTTCTATGAGGCTTAGGAATTTTGCATTAAAAATGGGTTTATAGTAATAAATTAAGAGGGTCAATACATTGATCATAAAGGAAAGTACAGTAAATATTCCGTCAGGTAAAGTTAAAATATAATATAAGGTCTCTTATTCTTAGAGTTTATGATTATAAAAAATATTCAATATTAACAAAGGAGCGAATTTTTTTTTTTTTTCTTTAATATCAAAAATAAAGGAGCAAAAATTTCTTTATACAAGAGTTATAAAAGAATAAGATTGACAAATAGTAAATGATAAGTGCATATCTTAAAATAATAAAAGAACATTCCTTAAGTCTATCCTTACAACTTAATTGACCGTTAGAAACACATATTACAATAATACTTTAAGATCTCCTTGGTCAGTCTGCTAACTGCATGAAGTTTATCTGAAAATTGTACAAATTTATCATGACTAAAGGTAAGTATGAGTCTGGTCCTCGGACAATCCTGCAACGTCACCAATCCATTTTCTGCATGGTGCTATATGGAATGTCAATGATGTTCTACAAGTTTGGCAGGCTCGTGGAATACTATATTCTTGGCAAGCTGTAGGACCCCTTGATTGTCACAAAACATGGGTGAAAGGCCCTGTTTGGGAAATGTGCATGTTTATGAAATGTCAATGATGCTCTACAAGTTTGGTACGCTAATGAAATACTAGATTCTTGGAAAGCTGTAGGACCCTTTGATTGTCACAAAACATGGGTGAAAGGCCCTGTTTGGGAAATGTGCATGTTTGAAAGCACCCTCTGAAGCCATACTAGCTCACATGCTAGTTTGCATATTCCTTGATGCTCTGTTGCTAACAACAAAAGAGCTGCCGCCTGTTTCTTTTTACTGGTCCATGTGATGGCACCCATACCAAGGCCGAAAACATATCTATAAGTGAATTTCAACATCAATAAAATCTGCCCAATTTGGATGTGTGAATCCAGCCAGCCTAGGATATTTGCTATACAGAATGCTAAAGTCCAGTGTCACTTTTACATATTCCAGTACCCTGATCACTGCAACCCAATGTTCTGCCTTAAGTGCTTTACACAATTTCACAGAAACTTGAAATGCACGTTATGATGACATGCCTGTCTCAACATTCCAAACATAAACATTCTACTAACTACTATATATCATGTGGATTTATTTAACATGACATTTAACATACAAGACTTCTCTCTATTCTCAATACTGATGATATAAGTAAGAGAGTGTGGCAGATTCTTTTGAAGCACCTTGCTACGATCTTTGCAAAGGTTGTCTTGCAAGTCAGTAAGATGGAAATCTCAATTGTAAGATAAAGGTTACGGTTGTTCCTTTTATTATGCATTTAGAGTATAGTATATTTTTTTCCATGTGAAATTGGCTGTCTCTGACCTGATACTTAAACCTACAAATCTTTGTTTGGCATGGAATTCTGCATCGTTTAAGAAGCTATTTGATCTCAATGGATGAATATGTTTCTTTGGTAGGATCAAACAATTTGTTTTTAAAAGTGTATTTATGTTATAGTTTTCTGTGAGAGGTGTTGTATGGTTGTCTTATATTGCAAAACTTTCACTGTTATTGTTAATATAGAAATTTGAACTATTTTTCACCTTTAACTGTTAAACATCATCCTTGTGCACAAACTGCAGGATAAGGCACCTTATATTGAGGAACTTGAAGAGCAAATGCAGAGGCTTCACGAAGAGCGTGCAACAGCCATTGTAGAGAGACGAGCATCAGATGATGCTGATGAAATGGTAGAAGTTGAAGCAGCAATTAATGCAGCCAAATCAGTGTTAAGTAAAGGTGGTGGTTCAGCTACTGCAGCAGCGGCAGCAGCAGCAGCACAAGCTGCATCTTTGGCTGCAAGAGATGGATTGAATTTGCCTCCTCAGTTAGATGAGTTTGGTCGGGATATTAACTTGCAGAAACGGGCAGATTTTAAGCGAAGGGCTGAAGCCCGGAAGCAGAGGAGGGCTCGCACGGCGTCTAAGAAAGCTGCAACTTTTACTGCCTCAGATGGTGCTGCTAATCAACATATAGAAGGGGAATCCAGCAGTGATGAAAGTGATAGTGATTGCAAGGCATATCAGTCTAGTCGTGATGAGTTGTTACAGACATCTGAACATGTTTTTGGTGATGCTGCGCAAGATTTTTCACAACTTTACATTGTTAAAGAAAGATTTGAAGGGTGGAAAAGACTGTACTCTTCGGCTTATCGTGATGCTTATATGTGCTTGAGTGCACCAGCTATTTTCTCTCCTTTTGTACGCTTGGAGCTGCTGAAGTGGGACCCATTATATGAAGACGCAGATTTAAATAATATGCAATGGTGTGCATCTTATGACCTTGGTTAAATTTGATAGTGTTTAAACTTTATGGTTAAACAAGAATTGTTTTGTGCAAAGTAGGCGGTTTATCTCAGATATGCTATGATCCTTTTCTTCAGGCACACTCTTCTCTTTGACTATGGTATGCCAGAGAATGTCAAGGATTTTGAACCAGAAGATGCAGATGCAGACCTTGTTCCAGGACTTGTAGAGAAAATTGCTCTGCCAATATTGCATCACGAAGTAGCACACTGCTGGGACAGGCTGAGTACAAGAGGGACAAAAAATGCAGTTGCGGCAGTGCAAGTAATTCTTAATTACATTCCTGCATCTAATGATTCTCTGCAGGAATTGTTGGCAGCTGTTCGTACACGCTTAGCTGAAGCTATTGCTGAATTGCAGGTGACATCCCTTTTGGTCGATTCAATCAATTCAGTACTACTGTTGGTTCTTATATTTTTTTAACACACTTGAAATTCAGAATGAATGAATGAATGCTTTTTAATGACGTCCACGAGACCAGAGCAGTCTAAGGGACCGAAAGTAGAATAAACGATCCCAAAATTTCTTGTTCTATAATACTACCAATGGTCTAACTTTAGGAAACATTGTGGAAGCATTTTCCCAAAATTCATATTTATGTTTTATCCTAGAAACTTCTCAGTTTATGGTTTTGAAACTCAGGTGCCCACGTGGAGTATCCCTCTCATGAACTCTGTATCCCAAGCAGCACGGATTGCAGCATACAAATTTGGCATGTCTGTTCGATTGCTTAAAAATATTGCTTTATGGAAAGACATCTTGGCAATGCCTGTTCTGGAACAGCTCGCACTTGATGAACTTTTATGTGCAAAAATGTTACCCCATTTAAGAAATATTGTGCCGAATGTTCATGATGCAGTCACAAGGACTGAAAGGGTTGTTGCAGCATTATCAGGTGTTTGGACTGGTCCTAGTTTGTCTGGAGAACTTAGGTATGCTACTATTTATTTTTGTTATTTAACTAATTTTTGTTTTTTCCAAGGAAAAATGCCATCTTATGCTTAATAGGTCTATAGTTTTTGTAGGTTCAGTCTTACCTTATTGTGAATTGTAATACGTGCACATAGCAATTTCTTTGTTTGCTTACTACATGTTACATGTATTGAAACAGTAGGGGAATTAATATTGATTTTTATATGCATCTCACTTTTCAATCTTCATTCATGTTACTTTTTCTACTGATAGAAGCATTAGCACAGATTTGCAGCCCTTTGTTTGCCTGTCTTTATGTTTGATGAAGTAAAACCAGAATTTATTAAGAAAATTGGCCAGTAGTTTTTTTTGTTTGATCATTATTATCTGGATAGGCCAGCACCTTTTATGATACCAGAAAATATTACATCCATTGATAGACCATAAGTTACCCTCTCCAGAAACCATCATTCTACAACCCTTTTTAATAATAAATAAACATTTCATCAATATCCATTTCCAGCAACACTGTATACATAACTGCTGTCCTCCAACCCAACCCCAACTAAAAACTAAACAAAAACACTCATTGAACTGGGACAGCTTGACCTGCTGCTCTTTATTCAGCCAAGTATCTCAGCAAGGGACAATATCTTGTTCATGGGCTGCACGTCCACCACAGACTGTTAGCCCTGCAGTATCCCATCCAGTTATATAACCATGAAGCTATCAAATTCTCCTTACCTTACCAGGTTTTCTGTTGCATGCTGCAAATGAGACGCCTCCTTCACTAATTCCTCCTGATGCACCTTTCAAATCCAGTTCCCTCCATAGCAATTATAATCTGCCATCTATTCTACAGATTCCTTCAAACATACACCCTTTTTATTTGGCCCAAGTTCTGCTACATGTCATATTGATTCCTTAACTCATCAATCTCTCCAACTATGAAGTATCTCTGCAATTTTGTTTTTTATCTTTTCGTTCTATCTTTCCCATCTGTATTCCACTTGCCCATCATCTCATGCCTATTTCAGTGAAATTCCTTAAAACTCAATTCCCTATCGTACATAATATCTCTTTACTTTCCTCTTTCCTAGCTGCCATATTTTGCAATTAATCTGCTTCACCATTCCCTTCCTGATAAATATGACTGCTGATCGTATATTCTATGCACTGAATTAATATTTTGTTTGTTGGTTTCAGCCATCTTTGTAAGTGCCAGCTGCAAGTTACATTATTTCTGAATCCCCTTCCAAATCGATATGTTCTGCCCCCAGCCTTTTCCCCAGTTCGAGACCTTTCAGAGAAGCTCAAAATTCTTCAATATTATTTGAAGCTTCCCTAATGTGCTCAGCACTGTTGCCCATTATCATTCTATTCAAGTGTCGAACTAAGCATCCTCCCTTACCCAGTCCTGAATTTCCCAAGATAAGATAAGACAAGATAAATGTATTAATGTTCAACGAGAGACCACAAAAAGGGTCTAAGGGACTGAAAGCGTACAATGAAGGAGACTAACAACAACAGGACCACTAAATGGTGTCCGAGAAAGAGCAGATAATGAGTAAAGAAGAAAGTGAGAGAGAAGCAAGATCAAGCACAAGAACAAGAACACCACCAAGGCAAGGACTAGGGATCCTTCCTTGGTGTAAAGAAATCCAGCATAGAAGGGTAATGTCTAGGGCAACCAATAATCCTAGTGTGTCTCTCAGTACTTTTGGAGGGGTGATGCTATTGAGTAATCATGCTGCAAGGTCTAATGGATTTGGAATGAGTAGTGGTAGAAGTGTTGACCAGACGCTTCACACCCTAATTAGGAGGTAGGGTGAGAAGGAGGCAATGATAAGCTGATTCGAGGCTTGGCTTTGGGGGAAAGGAAGCTGTAGAGTATGGTCATGGAGTTGCATAGTCTCCTAAAGGTAAGGCGCCAGACACCTCTGGTCTGTGTAACTGAAGAAGAAAGAGAGGGACCGACAATCTTAGAATAAAGTAGTAATATTTCCCTCTAATCTCATAGTAGGTGGGGCATGTAGAAAGTAAAGTCCACCAATATAACTGAGAGGGGGGAGGGGTGAATCAGTTATCCAACTATTACAACAATTATCAACCTTATTAATCCTTATCAATATGAGCAATATAATCAGCAACCACAACAAGATACTCATACACAATAACATTAGATATTTTAACTAGGGAAACCCTTGATCAGAGGGAAAACTCAGGTGGGGATATGATGTACTAATATAAGTATTCCTTGTTAGAGGATGGACCCTATTAGGTGCCAATGAAATACATTAAGTACATATAAATCCTTGTTAGGAGACTTTGAATCCCTGTTAGGAGATTTCGACCCTACTCTGTTAGGAGTTGTAGAAGACAGATGAACCCACTGTCCAAACAGCTTCAAGGGCAAGACCACTAAACTTACTGTCCAACTGATCTTTGTATTATTCCTTGCAGAATAATAGAAACGAACTGTACTTGTACTTCCTCTTCCTTTGTCCTGTCAACTTGACTTCTCTTATTTTGATCTCGATACCAAATCGCCAACTTCACATCCAATAATCCTTTGGACCGCTTATTCGCATTTACCAAATACTCTGCTTTTTTTTCCCACACTTCGCACTTCATGCACTCACAGCCACATTTCCAAACAAGGAAAACATCCTTCCTTTATACCATGTCCTCAAAATAATTCCTTGAGTTGGCCTTGAGGCTTTCCAAGTTAATTACAATAGGATCTTATTAAGATAATTAATTATTTTACAATTATATAACACTGTCGACTTACAGTCTTTACAACTTCTCACACGTGTGACTCCAGACCTTGCGCACTCATTAACGTCATCATCAGATTGTCTTCTGTCATTGTCTAACTTTGCATATCACAATTCTATCTCTGTTAGGAGATACAATCCATTCATTAGTAACTGTTTCTTAGATACTTTGTTTGTATACTGTCCTCTATAAATCAAGCATATCTTCTCCATATCTTCGACTTACTTCATGCACACTTAACCTTGTTATCAGGACACAGTGGAGAACACGTCCTTAACTGCGCTTGACCTGATCATCAATTCTCTGTCTGTACGACCTCGTTCTCTATTTGCTACTCTGCCAGTCTTCACGAAAATATTGCTATGTTGACATCAATGACAAACACAGGCATGAATGAAACATGTCAATCATGATAACAATCTCCACATGCTACGGCAGTGCTTATGATACTACCCCAAAGGAATACCATTAGCATTCATGCTAATAGAGCATCGGAATATGAAGTGAGTCTTAGTCTCCACCTTAGCTAAGGTACATAGTTGACAAATCCGGTCCTCCCTATTAATGTGGTCAATGGTTTGGATTCAAAGCTTGTGAGAACCAACCCAAAAGGAACCCAGGGAGATACGCATAGCGTGGCTCTAGTGTCGTTACAAATAGCCTGGGCGTTGCTGTGAGGTTTTCACACCATCGGCCCAAAATTTTTGGGAACCCCCTTTTTCGGGCTAGCCTTGGCAATTTTCGTGGGTGTTGGGAATTTTTTGGTTGCAGTAGCAAAATTTGGAGTTGTCTAGAGGCTTTTGAATTGGCGATTTTACACCTTGGACGCCTTCGGGCCAGGAAGGGATCTGGTTTGTTTTCACATGGTGCGAAACTAGATTTTTCGGGACATGTAATTTTGTCCTTAGGCCTAATAGGTTTCAACAACAACATATTTTTTGATGGCTAAAATGATAACTGGCAGGATAAAATTGGACTTAAGATGGATTTTGAAAACTTGATTTAATTGAACAAGCTTGAACATTTTCAAAATGAATTTTAGATTTAGTTGTTTTGGAAAATCTTGAAATTTTTCGGTGAAAAGAAATCTTGATAGTGAATTTTTAGAGTTTGAATTTCGTTGCCATGAAAATTTATTTTGTTAAAAAATTGAGATTGTATTGCAAAATTGAAATTGGATTAAATTGCACAATCTCATTAATTTGGTTGAAATTTTTCCTAGAGGATTTTAAAAATGTTAAAGGAAATTCGTAGTTTGGAAAAAAATGATTTTTGGTTTGCTAGATTCGATTTTAATGATATTTTAATTGCCAAAATGTTGTTAAATGAAAATTTTGACATCTCCTAGACTTACCTTATTTCTATTTTGCAATTCTGGGTCAAACTGGCAATTAAAAGGGTCAATTTCTCTTTGGGGCTTAGTTATTTTCATGTTTTATTTAAAACTGGGCCATTTTGGGGGTTTTAACTTAAGTTTTTGTTTCCCTCCAGGCAGGTCGGCCCACTCGGGAGGTCAACAAGAGGATATAAGAAGGGGCTTCCCCTTTCTTATTTCCTCATTCCATTTCCACTCCTCTTGCTTGGTGTTGGGGGATTTCTTCTAGCTAGGCGAATTTGTCCTTTAGCAGCGATTTTGGCTTGAGGATTTCCATTTTTGGCAGCGAATTTCTTCCTAGAGGCTGGGCAATTTCTGCCCTAAGGCAAATTTGTGGGTGAAGATTTGATTTTAGGCAAGATCGGACAATTTTGGAGGTCTGATTTTCCTCCTAGAGCAGCGAATTTTTTCCTTCAGCTGGGGTGATTTTGTTTGGTGGAGAGACAAGGTTCTTTGAGGTCTGATTTTTGCAAGTGTGGCCAAATTTAGATGAACAAAATTATGATTTGGAGCAGACTTTTCTGCCCTAGGGCAGTGATTTTCCTTCTAGTTGGGTGATTTTGGCAAGGAGGTCGAAATTTGGTGAAAGGAGCAGATTTTTGCAAGTAATCCATTTGCTAAGGCATCACATTTTGGAGGACTGAAATTTTTGAGATCACATCTGAATTTGAAGAGGCCCAATTGTTGGTAGAAGGCAGATTTAAGGTAAGATTTTCATTCATCTCTAGAGGTGAAGATTGGTTTTAATGGCGGATTTTATTCCTTGTTCTTGCTTGGTTCATTTCTTTATCTTCTTCTTGCACTTTTCATCCACCACTTCATCATCTCCATTGATAGGCTGAAGTTGGGAGATATAAGTGTAGATTTCATGATAGGACATTTGGAGAGGTAGAAATAAGCTAGACCACCCTAGGGTTGAAATTGGGAGATATAAGTGCAGTCCATCCTAAGGTACCAAAGAGGTAGAAATAAGTGGTAGTACCACCCCTAGGTTGGAGAAGCGATTATAAGTGTAGAGATAGGATTTGGAGAGGTAGAAATAAGAGAGATTCCATCGATAGAAAGAGGTTGGGAGATTTATAAGTGTAGTTCATATCATTTAGAGCGAAGAGGCAGAAATAAGTGTTTAGGATGGCGGAGGTTAGTACAAGCAAGAATCCAAAGGGAATGAATACCAAAAAAGATAAGGAAAACATGATACCTAAGACCACCTTCTCAAAAATGAGGCGAATAAGTGACCAATATCGACACAGTGAATATGGTACAGTTGGAGGATAGATTAAAGGAAGGAAATCCCCCATGGCGAAGAAGATCTACAAGAGCAGAACTGTACACGGGACAGCTTTCCCTCCTATCTTGCTTTGTTCGGAATTGGTAATGGAGCGTGCATCCCGATTCGATATTGTGACCAAGTCCTTCGTTTTTGATGAAGGGAAGAGAGTGTTGGCTAACATTAGCGGACAAATGGTCGAAAAAGTATTCAATATTCCCCAACATAAAGGCATGACAGTGGTAATGATGGATCAAACAACCAAGTTCTTTCAAGATAATTAGGATGCCTACTTCATTCATTTAAAGCAAAATTGGTTACAAGAAGGCAAGAAGGGAGTCAGCAAGTCGTCAAAGCTCACCAAGTCAGATTATGGTGACCTTATTGTACTTCTCAGTGGAATCATGGACGTGGCTCAAGGTATGCAATTGGAGAACGGGATGTACTATTTTATTGATGAAATTGGAAATGTAAAGAGAAAGTTTGATGGGCTAGAATTATTAGTGAAAATTTAGAGTTGCAACCAAGGACAATACAAATTCAAAAGGAAAGCAATTCTACATGGGGTCCTACCTTTTCTATCTAATTACGAGACTATATGAACATCTTGGACATAAGGCCGTAGGAGTGATTGACAATGGGCTGGGGCAATGTTTGGTGCATGAGTGCTATCTACAGCTTCATTTACACAACACCAAAGATTATAAGATGTTTTATGATGCCTTTGCTATGAAGACGGTAAGAATATTACAAGGGACACCTACTAGGAGGCTCTCATCGGAAGCGGAAGCAAAAGTTAAGAAATATGGGAGTTGGTCCATCCAATTTCCACAATTCACATATATCAGAGTAAAAGGAGGTACAGTTTGTCCCAAGAGACTTCCAAGGTACCCACTCGACAAAATAGTTTTAATGGAGTTGGATAGACAACTCGAGCATTATGACAAGATGATGAAACTTAAAGGTGAGACATGGATTACCTTCTCATTTCGAATAGGCAATGATACTTGCCCCAATCCTGTCACCTTTGTAGCTGCGAAGGAGTTAGAATGGTATCATCTAGGATAGTATAGAGCAAGACAGGGATTCAATCCTAATGGTCTTATCAAGGCATCTCACGAAAACACATTCAAACATATTCCTACTATAGAAGATTTTTGGGCCAATGCACAGGATGACTTTCATGTGAGGAAGCTAGCTTTCTCAAGGTTGTCACTGGGCATGATGAGGGCAATCAGATGGAGAGGCCTTGATATTCCTAATCAAGTGGAAGACGATGAAAATGTGCTAAGAGAAGATTATGATATAGTGGATGGAACAAAATTGGGTCCAGTGGATTTTGATGATCATCAGGATCCTTCCTTAGAGGTAGTTACAAGGACAATTAGTCATGGTACAATGAGAAGTTAAGGCAATTACAAAGTCGGAAAGTACGCCTTATGAGAAGATGAAGCCAGAGAAAGAAGGTTCAACAGAGTCAGTCGGACATAAAGGTGGGGACAGTAGCCAACAACAAAGAGAAGTTAAGAGCAAGAAGAGAAATTTGGAGTTTGAGAAAAACAAAGAACATTAGGAGCCTGCAACAAAGAGACAGAATGCAACACCATCAAGGGAGAGCATAATTGAGGCTAAGATCCAAGAGGTTAATACAAGTGGACAAAGGGGCGCGGTAGAGGTGAGCTCTGATTCAGAATCAAGTGGTTATAGTAATAGTACTGAATACTCTCCTCTCTTGGAGAACCAGCATGGAGATAATATGGTAGTCACTAGTGAAAAAGAGGATAGGACAATTGATATTGAGGAAGTAAACCAAGCGCCTGAGGCTGTTGGTGATGCTTTGCTAGTTGAACCGGATCTAGATTTGGGAAGTTGCACTGCACCACTATGGTTAAGGCAAATGCTTATGCCAAGAGACAAGGTGGTGATTGGTCGAACAGTTGAAGTTATTCAAGGGTTAGTGGAAAAGGAAGATAGTGGGAAACATAAACAAATTGCAGAAACGGTGGCAAAGGTAATCAGGAGTGATGATTGGGGTCAATGAAAAGTTTAGATTGCTATACCAAAGGTTAGCAAGGCAGTGGATGAGATAAGCCCAAGAGTATGAGATAGTAGAGCATGATTTGGGAAGAATCATTGATGACATGGAGTGTGAGGAGATCTAGGAAGGCATGGTTTCAATTAGAGAAAGCTTGAGGAAAGCAAACAAGAGGATTGTAAAGTTGGAGGCCGAAAACAAGTATTGGAGAGATTGCCTGCCTATCCAATAGTTGCATCAGGCAACCCTTCTGCAAGACAGTAGGAGCAACATAGAAGGGATATCGGCTGAGTTGCACGAAATCATAGATTGGATTAGTGATATAATTCAAGGTGGGTGAAATTTCTTGCCTTCCTTTATCTCGACATTCAGGTCATTGGTGGCTATTAGAGACAAATTCAAAACATTTGAAGGGGAGTGAAAGGATTTCCTTCCAATCAAGGACCTAGCCATTCCCAAGCTACAGGGAGTTATTGGGCTACTGGAGAGATATTTGGAGAGAACCAAGTTGGTGGATGAAGGAGGAAGGAATATGGTGGAGTCTTGGTATGTTGACCATCAGCTTGAGGATACTTGAAGAGATACAGAATGAGATTGCATAACACAGCCTAGGTGTTGACACTTCCATTTCAACCATGATGAGCGATGTTGGGGTTGCACTTGATTTTGAAGATATCAAAGAGGAGAACGTCAATAATACAGAGTTTGGATTGAGATTGGATGACTTGGGGAAGTTCACCATCAGGAAGAAGCATTTGGGTACCCTTGTCTCCCTCAATGCCTTTATCGGATATGCGAAAGAATATGAGAAGGCATTGCAAGCAGCAAGCAACATGATGAATTCAGTTGAGCTCAAGATGAAGCACACGCCTTGCCCTCCCACGAAGGAAGTCAATGACAGGCTAGCCAAGTTCATTGCCTTTGCTAAGAAGATGAAAGAAAAGGGTAGAATTATATTAGAGGATCATTTGATGTAAGCCCAAGTGGCAATCTCATCTTTCTTCTTGGGTAGGAATAGTGTTTAATTTTGATTGGCTATCATTTTGGTGCCTTCTCATTGGTTGCCACTTTTCTTTTTTTTCATTGGTCCATTGATGAGGTGGCATTTTCTCATTGGCCGATGGGGTGGCAACCCTAGTTAGGGTTTTTGGGATTCGATCTAGATCGTTGATTTTGCCTCATAATCTCTAATGTTGGTTTTATTTTTGACCCTTATATAAGGCCATTTGCCCTCATTTGTAAAGGCTTGAAGAAAATTGTTGCTTATATAATACCAAAATTGCTTCTCTTATCATTGTTGTGTCTTGCATGGTGATTAAGAACACTTGGTGTTATTGCATGGTTTCTACTTCCAATAGTTAAAGTTAAATTCCATTGAAGTTGTTGAAGTAGATTTTATTTCAAGAAAGTTGTTAAGCAAGAGTAAGAATAGATGGATAGTTGCATGGTGATATTAGTGGATGTTTGATAGGGATCCATAAACTAGGCCACTAGCATCCTAGCGGCTTGTTAGGAAGCCTTGCGTGGTAATCTAGTCTTTTTCCCTTGAATCATTTCATCTATGGAGGTAGTGCCTCTGGCAAGCTTTCATCTTATTTTCCCTGTCAATTTGCTAATCTTTCCATTCATAGGAGTAGAAGTAAAGCAACAAGTAGTTTAGTAGTTGGAGTTTTGAAGAGCAAAGTTGGAAGTGAGATAAATAGGAAAAGTAAATTGAGAAAGTCAAGTCAATATATGTTGCAAAGCTAGATTTCATCACCGCCACACCAAAAGTTTAACATCCTTTAAAGAACAACATAAGCCCGCCTACGTGATTAACCAAGGAATCACATTAATATAACTGAGTTAGTATCTGCAAGTGTAAGGAACCTTGGAGTTTTCTCATGTTCTTCATGAGTATTTACTATTCAAGAGAGGGTTGAGTGTTTGGTATTCTATATCAAGTATCAATTGCTATATGTTATGTAGTGGTATAAAACTGACATCAACAGCTGTGCAATAGTCCCATCTGGGATATCCAAAAATTGCTTAGTGTAGAAGGCCATTCGTAGATGTAACCCCCCCATGGGATTACTCCAAATCGTAGCAATGTACCATCTATAAATGTCAAGTTTGACATGCCCATTCAGCTCTTGTTGTGAAGGGAGGAGGTGAGCAGGAGTATCTAGTGAAAACTAGAAGAGGGGAAGGTTGTCAATCTCAATCCCAGTTGAACCCGACAAAATCATAGCCTTAGCGTACTGACAAGCGCTGGTGGCAATGGCAGTTTCAATGATGGATACTGAAGAGCAATAGGCCAAACAAGAGTAGTGGTGCCGACCCACCGCAAAATCTGCATAGGTACAGAGGCGGTAGAGAAACCATATCAAATCAAAGATAGCCCCCAACTTGAAGGGGTCGACACTAAACTCAACAAGAATAATACTTTGCAGAGTGGATTGATGGCATTTGGTAATACGTTGGAGGAGAAGCATCTGAACTCACTTGATCGAGGCTCAATCCAAATCAAGGGAGGGGCTTCACACCATAGAGTCATAGAAAACAAGTGGTCTAACTAAGGAGTCTAGGGGGGACAACTTAGACACAGTTTCTTGAAAATGATGGCTGAAACACTATCTCTCCAGCTAGCAAGGGAGCCCATCCCTTTGTTGATCCTAGGCTGATTGGGTGGTCTCAAGCTGAAGTGAGGTCTAGAGAACTTAACCTCGCGGTAAGTATAAGAGGAAGTAATCTCGACCTCCTAACCTCGGCATTAAAAATGTAAATGTGAAGTCTTCAAGCAGTTGAAGACCATGACTTAGGTCTTACTCAGGTTTACAACAAGCTGATGTAAGTCACAAAAGGATGCTAACCCATCAAGAGGCCTTTGAAGACCCTCTAGAGAGGCCATAGGAACATCATCATTAGCAAAGAGAAGGATCGAGATCATAATCTGATGCAAGTAACATCCATCAGGTCCTTGAGAAAAGCCTCAAACTCATCGAGATAGATGCCAAATAAGGTGGGTGAGAGAGGGCAACCCTACTTCGCATTAATAGTGCTCAGAATAGGATTGAAGAAACCCTCTAGAGTCCTGAATTTGTCCACAACAGTCTCATAGAGCCTCATAACAGTTGTCAATAACATCTTAGAAAAATTTGGAAGAGGGCTACTTGTGGGATGAAATCAAAGGCGTTACGGAAGTCCACAAAACAGTAATAGACTTTTGCTAAGCGGTGCCGAGCCTCCTCTATAATAGCACACAAAGTTAGATTATGGTCCATAGTCAGATTGTTAGCTTGAAACCCAGCTTGGCCCTGGTCCAACAAAGTCTCTTGTGAAGCACCTTGGATAAGATAGTGTTCAACATTGTGGCATAAAGTTTGGCCAAAGTGTGCTTGATCATGATGGTCCTATAGTTGTCGGGGTCAGAAGCCACTCTAAACTTATGTATCAGATAGATCACGTGTCTTGACTAAGAAACAGGGAAACCAATACACAACACCTTGTTAAAGAGTGCGGGAAGGAAGGAGCCCAAGATTGGGATGCCAAGCGTGAAAAGCTTAGCCTGGAACCCTTCCTCATCTTTTGCCCTATTGCATCTCATGGATTTGACAATCTTGTAAATGCTGGAGGTGGTGAAAATGTGGTAGTGGGAAAGGTGGGTGAGGCAAATAGAGGGTTGGCCAGGGATATAATAAAGTGTGGAGGTATGGGAGGTGGGGGGTGATGGGGGAACAAGATGTACTAGAAAATCTTGGGGTTGCGGATAAGTGTGTCACAAAAGGATCTACATTGAGAAGAAATGAACAATCGCTTCTTGTGTCGAAGGATGTGTTAGTAAGATAGACTCAGGTGAGTGTAAGAGGGGGAGCTAGCAACAAAGGCCGACCTCAAAGAGCAGTGAATGTTTCTATTGTCATCATCATACCTTTGGTTCATAGGGTAGGTGCTATGACGTCTGGGTATGAGGGAGGAGGGAGCGGTGTGGTGTAGGATGAAGAGGAGAGCTGACTTCGAAATCACTATGGTCAATAAGTCGAACATGGAAGATGCTTGGCTAGAGTCCGTGAAGCGGTGGGGGGGGGGGAGATGTCTAAGATGGAGGGTGAAGAGGTCCTGGTCAGTCTCTGGGAAGAAGAAGAGGGTGCGGGGGTGGGACAAAGTGAGCGAGAGGAGATGGAGAGTGGGGGGTGGGGGGGAGAGAATGAATCATGAAGTTGAAGAGGGCATGATCGGCCAATGGGATGTGAGAGGTTACTGAAATTGTGGATGAAGGGAATGGAGGAGGTATAGGTAAGCACATAGTCCACCACACTAGCATCAACACATTGAGGCCAGCGGGTAAAGAGCTTAGAGCCAGTCAAGCACAAGAGGCTGTTTAGAATCACAAGCCCAAAAGACTCAGAAAGCTGAAGGAGGTGGCAGCCATAATTGGAGAGAGAAGGTGGCAACCTAAAGACGCCATCAAAATTTATCTTGATCCAATCCTATATTTGGACATTTCCATTTTGTGCTTTTCCTCAAAATCTTGATTTCTTTTTGCTGCGTTGGTTCAAAATCCTTTGGAACACTCAGCCTCTCAAAACTCTTGTTCAATTCATTATCTCTGTTTGTAAAGGAGATATTTTTTTTTGATCTCCTTTTTGCTGTTTCATTAACTAGCTGTACAAATGAATCCTCAATCTTTGTGATAAATACTTCCCTAGACATTGCCAGCTCCTTTAAAATCCTATTATTTCTTTCCTTCCATATTTCCCAACACATGGTTGATGGAATTATTTGCCCCATACAGCTCAACATCCCCTCATTCATCCTATTGAAATATTGCGATGAGATATTTATGTCTAAAATAAAAAGTGGTTGTTATTCTTTCTAATCTAGTGCAAGGTCAAATTTAAAATGCATAAAATTTTGTGAAAATCTGTTATTTTTTCCAGGATACATTAATTCTCCTCGTGTTAATGTTATAATAGAATTGTGCTAATCAAAATTTTCTTTTGCAGCTACAAATTACATCCTTTGGTTGACTTCATAACAACACTTGGAAAAGAGCTTGAGAAAAAGCAAGCTTTAGGTGCCAGTACTGAAGATATTTCAGGACTTGCTCGTCGGTTGAAAAGGATGTTAGTTGAGCTCAATGAGTATGACAGAGCCCGGCGCATATTAAAGACTTTCCAGCTGAAAGAAGCTTTGTAATATGTGTTTTCTACGTCATAATATCAATACTAATCATGCATTTCCAGATGAAAATTTCATGCTTCAGGATGTAGACTATTGTCCACATCAATTTCTTTTCAATTGGGTTGCTCTCTTGTAATGCTTTAGATAAAGCATAATGCTTGCAATTGTTTCTGGGACCAATCTCTTAGCATGAATATTATTTGCCGAAGTATATCTGGAGGTTAAGAAAGAATTGATCAAGCACAGGGGCAAAAACACATTTAAGTTTGTAACTTGACTGGATGTTAGATCCATTTGGGTAATTAAATGTCTAGCAGTATTGCATCAGAGAGAGTGTAAAATATCATCTGAACCCTGATGGAAAAGTATACATGAAATGGCAATCATAGGATGAAGTAGTACCATTCTTAATTCCTGCATCTGTTGATTGGGCAACTGCACTTAATGGCTTAATGGCCATTCATTATCCTGGTCTCGCTTCGGTGCTAGAGCAACGCCTCTTGCAGGTAATTCTTTCTTTACATTATGTTGAACTAGCTTTCTCCAATGATGAAGAAAACTGGTAGATAATGTACGAAAGTGTAATCTTTTGCTGACTAAATTTTGCCCCCAACAATAATGTTATCCATGAGATCTTTTCAGAAAGTTATAATGGTATTTTGCAGGGACAATCAAGTGCATTGTTGACATTTATTTCTCACATTGCTATTTTTGCACACCTCTGGCAAAATTTGATCTAGTTTCACCTCTTCAGATATTTTCTTTGTATGATTGTTTTTTGATTTCATGCTGTCTTGAATTTATTGTTAGGCTCGTCCGTATTTTGTATCGATGAAAAGTGTTTAATTTTTTGTTTCCTTGGCAATTAAAAGACCGTACCGTTTGTTTGCTGTTTATATTTTCTAGCATGTTCCTGCTGCAAAAAATGCTTGTGTGGTAAGGGTGGCTATTCAACCTTGACTTTGTACTATTTTTTCATCAAAGGTGAAGGTTTTAATCAAAGTAACAAGAATCGGAATCGGATCGAAATCGGCAAGGCCGAATCAAATCGTGAATCGGCCATGAATCGGAATCGAATCGGCCATGAATCGGAAAATTTAAAAAACCCTTGAAATTTAGCGAGTAACTTATTTCATAAACCCTTTATCGCTGATTCGATTCACCGATTCACAAAAAATCGTTTGGCTTGAATCGAATCGCCGAATCGCGTGAATCGCATGAATCGCCGTGATTCTTGGAACTATGGTTTTAATTACTTGGTGGCACGACAGCCCCTAGAAAAAGGTCCTAGTGGCAGCATAAATAGAATTGGCTCAATACACCAATTGAAATGAACAACTTCTGCTTTTACGCAAATTTTGTATTAAAAAAAAGTTAGAATGAAAAAGTATGCTGGTGTTCCGTCCAGGTTTATAGTTCCTGTGGAATATCAGCACGTAAATTTTTAGAACTCATGGGGTCAGCTACACCAGAACACAGGCTGCAGAGTAGGTGATGTTTCTCCAGGGTAATAATTGTTAGCACCAAGTAAATGCAATCTATTTTGTTGCTTCCTTCTTAGATTTTCTTTATTGCATCATGTCATTTGATAATAAGATGCTGTTAATACTTTATCCTTTTAAAATGTAGAAACTAAAACCAATCAAGGATCCAATAGCGTCTTTTCCTACCTTACGTCTGTTGTGGCGCTGTAGGGAGTGATTATCTTAGGACTTTGTTGTCTTGCATTGTTTGTTTTTAATCTTGTTCATAATTCATATACAAACGAAGGTATTCAGTCCATCAACGGTGGCATTTACACTGGCAGGGAGAGTTTAAAACACGTAAGAGTTTATTATTCTAATAATCACTTGAAATACATGAGAGCTAAATAGTTTAGTTGCGATTCCACATATTTCCTGATAAGACAAGACAAAATATGTGGATCCCTTGGATCTGATATGGTGCTCGTTAAACTATTCTTAGAAATCTGGAGGCACAGAGGAGGGATCTACTGCTGCATCTCGCTAAAAGAAGAAAGAGGGCTACTGGTATTTAGTATTGACTTTATCACCCCGATCGTTAGTATCAGACACAAGTCTCATTGACTTTGAAACATGAGTAAAGTAATCAAGATACAAATGGATGGTGAACAATACCACCGTGGAGGAGATGAGTCTAGCTAACAAATCACCTCATAGGATGAAGGATGTGCGAACACCAGTCATATTGACGGTTCATTACAAATAGATTAACGCAATAAATGAATGAAGAGGCGCGTGGGAAAAATGGAAGAGACACGTCTCATCACCCCTCCAAAGGGGAAACAGTGACCACACGTATTTGCAGAAGTATTCACAATTAATATATTAACTCGAACATCAACACAAAATAAACTTTGCCAAAGGAAAGGGATGTTGAAAGGCGGAAGCTTGATTATTTAATGATTCGACCTTTGATTTCATTGATCGAGCCTTGGCTGGAGTCGCGGGTAACTTTGATCCATACATGGTACATATTGATAACATGTGGTTTGGGGAAGCCTTTAGACACCGACCCACACATAATTGTACAACACTCTCCAACCAAGATTGAGGGGCAAACATATAAAATAAAGTTATGGAAGGTACATAAAACAAGTGTCCTCGAGAAGTCAAAGGACGAACGAAAGAAATCCTTTTACTATTTAAGATCCTCGTAGAAATAAAATTTAAGCAACTTCTTAACACCCTCGCTCCCTTTTGTATGGGTCAAGTATCTATACTCACAAGAGCTTATCTCAGAGAGATAGAGATAGAGATAGAGGAACAATGAAGGCTGATTTCAATTCAAATTGATAGTAGCCACGATGGCTACAAGTATTTATTTCTTTCTTTTTTCGTCTTTGCATAGACCTATTTAATAGTTTTGATTGCCCTAGGTTTTTATGTCACTAAGGAGGGACATTGCATATGCCGTGAGGGATGGGGACCCACCATAATGTACGTAGGAATATGTTAAATACTATAAATCTCCAATATTGTTATATAAGAATATTAAAAGAGGATGAAATTTAAGGGATAACTATAAATATTGAATTTGTAGGAGTATATATCATCTAAAAGGAACACTTATATATATATAAAGTAATGTGTTATCGTAATTCTATTATTGACAATAAAGAGATGTTATAATCGTTTATGTTGTTACTAATGGACATGAGTTAAATTACGAACATTCTAATTAATGTTAACATTCTTATTTATAAACTATAAGAGGCATTTGCCTTGATTTTTTTTGAGAATGTTTTTGTAGGAAAAGGAAGATTGATATAAGATTCAGAGGGACACTTCTTCAAAGATAACTTTGGATGAGGAGCTATGAAGATTGATGTTCAAAAGGAGTTTGACACATCCTTATGAAAGAGTGAATAGAGGATATGTTTTAGTTGATCTTTGAAGATCTTGATCATATTAGATTTAGAGGGAGTTTTGATGTCATGTAAACTTTTGGTATCATGCGTGTGATTGTAGGACATAATGGGTCTACCCCCTATTAACATCATGAGGAAGTGACGACTTCCAAATGATCATCACTTGTATTTGCAAAAGTTATTGAAAGGTGACGATCATACAATAACTTTCTATTATGATGGATATCTTGCGATGTCTATGTAGATCATGACAGATTATACTTTGCATGTTGGATGTTTTATATGGTAAGCAAATGATAATGCACGTGTACATACTTTATAAACTTTTTTTTTTGAGTACATGATGAGTGTTATGCAAATTGATGTCCTGGAGGCCATTACACAAAGTAGTTGGTGAATATCATGCGACTTGAGCATTTGGATGACCATTACTCATAGTACTTGGTGAATATCTTTCATCTCAACATTTTGGAAGGTCATTACTCAAAGAGTACTTGGTGAATATCAAATGTCGAAATTTTGGGAGACCAATACTCATGATATCTATTGTGATATCAAAACCCTTTGAGTACTTGGTGCATATTCAATGTTGATATTATGGGAGACCAATACTAATGATATCAGATGTGATATCAAACCTTATTGAGTGCTTGGTGAATATAATATGTTGATATTCTGGGAGGCCAATACTCATGATATCATATGTGATATTAAAACTTCTTGAGTACTCGATGAATATCAAATGTCAATATTTTGGGAGACTAATACTCATTATATCAGATGTGATATTAAACCTTGTCGAGTATATGGTGGATATTGTGTGTTGATATTCTAGAAGACCGAATACTAGTGATATCAAAATAGTGGATATCTTCTGATCAAAGATATCTTTAAATTTTTTCATACCAAATATTACCAATGGTGTAATACATGTCCTATGTTTATTCTCCCTAGCTAAGAGGGAGTGTTAATGTTTTGGTAGCTTTAGTAGCATAAACCTATGAAATATATATAAAATTAAGTTTTCTATTATATTAATTATATTAATGAATAAACATGTTCCATGAAGGGACATGTATCTTCTCGGTTTATTTCTCATACAAATTCAAAGAGATCGATGCATTTGAAAAAACCATACAAAAAGAGGCAGTGCTACGACATCTGCAAGCGATGCTTTAAAATGACTTCTATACAATGATATTAATATACATAGCAGAAACATAAATCATACGATGGATGAAAAGAGAAAGACATAAACTAAGGCTTCGAGGTGCATATATTAGCCTAACTGAAACAAATGATTGATTCAAAGGATTGGTGATGAGAGTGTTACAATTATGCAATATGAAATACTACATGATTTCTATAGCACACAAAGATGCAAACAACCAAGGGATGTTCGAATAACTCAATATTGACATACAACACTTATTAGAAGGTAGGAAAGATTATTTGCTAACAAAACCCAAAAAGATTATGCCTAACAAAACCTAAAAGCATACCTTGAGGATGCGAATACAACCATTAATTCCATCTTTTTTATTTGCATGCCTAGCCTAAAAAAAAAAACAATTTGTGGATTGTAATTATTGTGCCTTCCATGCAAAAGAAATGTCTCCCATCTCATGCATCCTCAATGGGAGAGATCGTCCTTCCCATCCAACTTGTGGAATAGGAGTCTTGCTTCTCTTTCCTTCAAGATTTTGATTGCCAACTTTAGAGTTAGTGCCTTTTTACCCCCTTGCCAATTTGTTGCATGTATTGTTAGTGCATTCTCTTCTTGCCCATTTCTCCACGGATGGCCTTCTATATTGAACACTTCCTGGATATTGAGGACGAGATTGTAATGCGTTGTGCCTACTTGGCTTGGCATTGTGTCACACCATAGGCTTCGTGTTCAGATTGACCACCACTTTGACAAAGAGGATTGAATTTGTCACTTATGTACCTTATCTGAGATGGAAACAAAGATCTATTTCATTTTTCGTTGTCCCATCTACTATGAGATTAGAGGGAGGTTTCACTACCTTTTCATAGATTGCAGATCCCTATTGTCCCTTTTCAGATACATTGATCAAAGTTGCCCGTCGTTTTATCTTTAGGAGACCATACAATTTCTTGATCGCAATTTGCAACTTCTTTTTCCTTGGAGCCAAGCCTCAAATCAACGTATCACCAACTTCTACTCACCCATGTCCCCCTCAAGGGGCATGAAACAATCACATTCTTGGTCACACCAAATTCGTGAGACCTCGTAGTGGGTTCACTAGGCAATGACACTCCACCTCCAATGGTACTTAGGGACGATCTTCGGTTCTATATTTCTTTCGGCCGAGGAAGGACATGAAGTCTTCCCTCAAAAATCCCCTTTCTTCTTTTTCTTTCTCCTCTTGCTCTTTCTAGGTCATCGTTTGTTGTTCCTGCCATTGGTAGTTTCCTAGTTTGTAAGTTTTCAGTTCCTTAGACCCTTTGGTGGTCTCTTGTTGGACATGAATAAATTTATCTTATCAAATTTTTGTTTCTATCAACTCTTGTCCATTTCAACACCTTTGGATTGGGTGCTCTTACTACCTATAGCCTCCTACACCCAACCTTTAGAACTATCCTCTACTGATCTCACAAGAGCCAATACTATTAAATGATCATTTAAATGGTTATAAGCAACTCACTTAGACACCAAGAAGGATGAAGATCACAAACCATAAAATAATTGCATGTGATTATGAACAGTGACAAAAGAAAACTAAACATCTTAGAAAAAATGTCGGCACACTCAAAAAATTTCCAAGGATAGAAGGAGAAAGTCTTCAATAGACAAAAAATATTAAGAATACATCTTCTAGATGAACCATGATACCAAAATGAGCAAAATAAAATATGAACCAATAAATTGGATATGAGAAAAATCATGACAATAACTACGACAAATATGAACAAAAGATCTCTACTGTTGCTATATCTTTAACACTTACAAATTGCCTACAAAGATACTCAAAGCAATGTGAAATAGATAAACTAAAGAAAATAAAGATAAACAACAATAAGAAAGGATACAAAGGTACATAAGACACAAAACATATATCTTGGGAAAGCTCTTCCACTTGAAGGAAAAAAGCCAGCCACACCACAAACATATCACTTTTATTGATAATACAAAATGTTCATGTATAATGCTTTTCTCTTAATCCAACACATCATAACACTAAGAAATCACATTAATATATTGAAATGAGATTCTTCATATTACACCTGATGGTCTCTTCAACTTCCAAATATAAATCTTTTCATATTTCTGTATGCATGCCTCTTCACACGACACGTCTCTATAGGATATCATGAATGTTTTGATTTGCTAAAGATGACCATAATGATCATAATTCTATTTCATAAAATCAAAGATAAAGATCTCTATTGTAGCTACAATCTTCAACAAAAAGCAATCAAGCACAACTAAAGGACATCGTCTTGTCCTTAAAGGATGACCCTCATGTTTTATTGTCGAGTTTCAAAAATATTAAGCTCAAATTTTTATATGTGTTTCACCATGGATTGAACCACTTTTCAAAGGTATAGAACACCCCTTTTTGATTGAGCATTTTCTCTTTGATATCTTGGCATGAATGAGAGTGTGATGAACATAAACCCACAAGGAGGATTCATGTTGAATGTTTTGTTTTTATACATGTTTTGTTGGCATCTATAGATTTAACATAAATGTGCAATACCAAGAGCTAAATCCCTAGATCCAAATCTTAGCATGAAGTTTTGTGCTCGAATGAGGATGAAGCAACAATGCATAGATTTGAGGATAACCCATAAAGAATACCAAGCATCCAAGGCTAAATTACTCTAAGCAATACTCATAATCTGTATTTTCTACTCCATAATGGAAGGGGAAGAATGAAGAACTCTATTTCTTCAAAGGTTGTCTCTAAGCCTCCTTTCTTTCACCTTGCAAATGTACTAAGACAAATTGGGATGTCCACAATGACTTGTCCACATGAAGTATACTTGTGATTTCTTGAGTGTTCTTTGTGTATCCTCATACCATAATTCCAAATGAAGCAATTGGGGGTGCTTATATAGGATTCTAGATTAACTTTCTTCCAAAGGCCGACGGTTTCAAAAACTTAGCTCTCGACCAAACCTCAAGGAGGGACCAATTATTGGGACCCATGTAGGGGTGTAATGTGTCCCTAATTAGGCAAGGGCGTACCGTGTCCTTGCCAACTAGGTGCAACAGCCCTCGGGGCAGCCTCATGATCACATAATAGGGCTCATAATTCATAAATTAGGTGTAGAATTTTAGGAAATCCTGTTTGGATGTGGAAAATGAGTTGCATTGATTGGAAGGAGGGGAAGGGGGGGACATAAGTAAATAGATTCTTTCACAATTTTTGCGTTATAGGATAGGAATGACAAGAACAAATTAGGCCCTACCTAGATCCCATTTAAGAAGAGGATAAGAGAGATATGCAAATGCATATTTAAAATCAAATTACATTAAATAGGTGCTAAAAGGTCATAAATTGAAGTGCTTGCAATTTAAGATGATACACAAGTTGTGCCATATTCCTAGATCTATCTTTAGTTTTCCATCTTACCATTGCAACTATTATACAACTTTAATAGGGTAGACTTGTAATGAGTCTTTGAAATCATGTAACAAGATATCTCTTGAAAAGGGATCAAAATCCTCTAATGAGGTAGTCTTAGTGGGCTATTGTAATCCTAATAGATTATGTTAATTTCTAATAGGACGAGTTCTCATAAGGAACACATGTAAGCCTTTAACAAGGCACCCTTTTACTTGCAAGGAAAGACTAGTGGTTATATTACTCTCATTGTGGTTTTCACCCTCATAGTGAGAGTTTCCACATAAAAATATCTCTATCATTGATGTATTCTTTTATGTGTGCTCTTTTATGGTTTATTGCATTACATTTGTCATTGTTTTTCTTATTACAAGACTAATAGCAAGGATTGTGAACAAGGTGGTGATTAAAATTGGTAGAATAGGTCATACTGATTCAACCCCCCTTTTAGTACTGGTTGGTACCAACAATGCTAAATAGTAAGACATCCTTATGGGCTGTGATACACTAGTGAGGTTGAAGAATTGAAATAAGGGTTGCTTGATTAAGTAATAAACAAATAAATATAATAAATAGAATTTACATCTAGATTAGCTATTGGAATTCTAATTAGTCTATCATAATGATGATTAATTTGACATTAAATATTTTAATTATTTTATTGAAATGATAATTGGTTTATCTTATTTTTAAAAAATAAATTTAATAATTTAATTTTTATTTTTTTAACATAATATATATACATATTAATTAAAATTATTTTTATATAAATTACATAGTATTTTTTAATGGGTAATAAACAATAGACAATATTTTACTAAATCCATTTTTTTACAAAATTTACAGCTTAGTTTAGTGTGGACATTGAGAGGAACGAATTGAGTAAGGAAAACCTAGTATTGCCGGAGACTTAATAAGTTTGACTTTCCATGATTTAGAACTTCCCACTTTTAAATTATGAGATATTGACAATAATATCACGATTTCCTTTTAGCACAATTATATGGTTTTTCCAAGTTATTGACGAGGATTCAAATCTTCTCATTAACATACAACTTGATCATTCAAGATATTAGCGAGGAATCAAGTTTCCTTCTTTACATACGTTTTATCCCTTGCTCTTATTATAAGATCTTCTAAGTTCATAAGGAGTCCATACAATTTAAAGTTCTATCTTTTTATTACATTTGCATACAAGAAGGTGGAACTCAGATGTCTTGCTTATGATTTATCTCCTATTGAAGTTGACATGCCTATAATCTGATAAAAGAAAATCTTTCACCCTCTTATTAAAAATCCATTAATTCAATGCTATTGACTGAATTGACATGTTCTTGTAATCAAACATAAACCAAACTTCACAAACTACCATCTTTGTTAGCTAGATTCATATCAAACATACATATTATCATTATTACGTAATCCATCTAAATTGCCAACTAAATTGCAAATATGATTTATTTTAATATAAATTTCTTAGTATTTTTTATGGGTAATAGGCAATACATGATGTTTTATTAAATTTTAACAAAAAATATGACTCAATTTAGTGTGGGCACCGAGAGGAAAGAACTGAGTAAAGGAAACCTACGGTATTGCCCAAAACGATAAAAGTTTGATTTTCCATGATTTACAACTTCCCTCTTTTAAATTACAAAGTAGTGATAATAATATCACCATTTTTTTAAAATTATAATTGTTTGGTAATACTAGGTTATATTATTTCACAAATCTCATAGTTTAAAATTGGGGAATTGTAAATTATGGAAAATCCTTTAAAAGTTCTGGACAATACTAAAGTTTTTCTTTACTCAATTCTTTCCTCCTGGTACTCATATTGAATTGAGATGTAAATTTTGTGAATAGATTAAATATTTATTTTGCTTATTACCCATAAAAACAATATGATGAAATTAGCACAAATGAAGTTATTAGTGTGATGGAGTAACCTCTCGTTTCTTCCGAACCTACAACTAGGGTTTCTGATTTTCGCCACTCCTATGGCGTGGGCCAGTGTGAGTGATTGGGTGCTGAAGATTTGTACTAGAGGTGAATGGAGTTTTTGGTAATGCGTCTAATAGAGGATCTCATGCAAAAGGTAATGACAACCACCTACGATCCGGTAATGGATCTGCACAGTTCATGCCCCTTTCCCAACACTTTGTAGGTGAGTGTAGCCAACAAAAAGTGATTACAAGTGATAAAGCGAATCACAGGTTGCCACTTTTTGATGGGGGAAAGAAAGCCATGGATACCTCTGTCAGAGATCCATGCATGGAGAAAGTGCAGAGTACTATAGGGTCTCAAGTGTAGGTAGGAAGAAGAAAAGGCCCAATGGGGGTTACAATGGAAGAGCTGGATGGTGAGCTAAATGTTCACCAAAAGACTAGGGTATCAAAGATGGAATGCATGAATGTAGGGGGTGTGGGAGATTCAATTAGATCTTAGACAAGGTCTATAATGATGGAGATAATAGATGAAATGGAAGAGGAGGTAAATTACAATGTTGAAGTTTTTTCTGGTATAGGTTTGATAGGATGCTTTAGAGGCCCTTGGCTAGGTCTTAGTGAGCTCCACAAATGGATATTGGAAAAATGAGAACCTCTTTTGGAAGGCTATGTCCATATTTACCCATGTGCAGGAGGGTTCTTTATTGTAGTTTTTGAACATGCACATGATAGAATCAAAATTCTTTGTGATAATATTTGGAGTTGGGAGAAAATGTACCCCTTAATGCTAAAACCATGGCATCTTGCTTTTTGCCTTGCTATAGAATTTTTCGACTTGATTCCTCTATGGGTGTGGTTTCCTAATCTTCCTCTACATTACTAGTTTGATTCTTGTCTTGAAGCTATTGGAAATTCTTTGGGAATCTTTTTAATGATTGATGAAGGGTCTTCCAACCTTCTCCATTCTACTTATGAGCACATATTAGTGGAGATGGATATTTCTAATGGTCTTCTAGAATAATTTTTGCTTAAAACGACAAAAAGGTGTTGGACACAATTTGTAGATTATGAACGGGTGCATTTTTGTTGTCGGTGGTGCTTTCAAATAGGACATCGAGATGATCATTGCTCTTGGAAGAGATTGACTAAGTTAACCTCGTGGTGGAATATGCAACACACCATCATTATACAATGGAAAAGAAAGGGCAGGAACAAAAGAGTTTTTCTCAAGTTGTGCTGGATGCAGCTTCACAACAGAAATATGAAACACAACATCAAGATTCTCATTTGGTTATGAAGAAAGCCACCACTGCTATGGAGGAGAATGTGAGTAAGGATTTTGCTACACCATAAGCTAAGGAAAAGAAATATCAGTAGGATTGCATGTAAAGGTGCATGAGAAACCAAACAATAATCTGTAGAAGCATGAGGAGGGTCATTTGGATGATGGTTGTTACCTTGACAAAAATAAAATGCCATGGCATGATGAGGCAACTAGGTTGGAAGATGGTTGGGAGATTATGAAAGGGAGCAAAGGGAAACGTGACAACAAACCATTTGATATGGTCCTCCGCTCTTAGAAGAAGGGAGGTGTTAAGGGTAATTTGTAATGAATGCATTTGGTTTTGTAAATTCTTGATATTTACATGCTATTGGATCTTTTTATGCTTTTAAAAATTTTTTTGGAAGATGATTTTCCTTATGTAGTCATCCCTGGGTCGGGCTAGGTTTTAACTCGATTAGATTACTAACTTCATACCTATTACTGATAAAAAAAACTAGCACAATTTTTTAAATTAGTAATATACAAAGTTTTGCCCAATATAAAAAAGATACAAAACCCTAATCAATGTAAGTCATACCAAGTCAAAATAAAAATAACTATTACCATCTCAATTATGACATGAAACATGAGTTATGAGCACCATTTATCCAAAAACCAAACATATATGTAATTGGAAAGATAAAATACCGCATATATTTCAAGCCAATTGTTTATAAGCCAAAGCAGAGAAATAAACACACACACGTGCACACGTGCACGCACACACACGCACGTGCACACACACACGTGGGTGTGTGCGCACACACGCACATGTGTACACATACACATACATTACTTAAATATGCAATCAGACTTTAATAAATACTTAACACAAAGACTAACTTGCCCATAATATACATTCAACCTTAAATTGGATGTGGCTGGATATACAGTAAAATTTATCATTCACACACATATGCTTGTGATATTGAATATGTGTAACTCTATACTAGAATAGATAAACATCCCACTTATCTGAATCAATATCCCCATATTTGTTCTTGCAAAAACATAAATTTCATAATATTAATTAATCAATTTTGTATTCATTTATAATATAATTTTAAGAACATGATTATACATCATTTACATATTTTAAACAATTTTAAGCAATTTAATTGCAAACTTATGTGATTAGTCCAATTAAGAACAAGAGCCACATACATCTTTATTTAAGATTTTTTCACATGTACAACTTCATTGAAATTATGTATTGCATAGTGGATGGATATATTTATTTTTATTGGCCAAATTTTCATTAAGCATTTTATGTACTCATACCACTATGCATATGGTCACTTTTATGAACCAAGCTTGCACAAATCATTAAGTAATAATACTTAAATCATAAAACCAAAATAATATGTCTACTAAACTATTACACCTAATATTAAATGTATCGAACATTCCACCTATATATCCATCTTATATTCTATTCCACTTATGTTCTACCCCTAGTTATATGCACAATTATATAAAAGGGCATTTCTTGTATTTGAATGCATGTATGTTGAAGGAAACAAGATTTTGAAGTTTGCAATACAAGCACCTAGGATCAAACAACAAACAAAAACACATTTCACAAGCAAGGGTAGCAAAAAATTAATTTCTATATTCCTCAAAAGAAAAAAGAAAAAACAATTTGCAAGATCATATAATTGTAATTATGTAATAAGCACAAATGAATCCATTTCCTTTTCTAGGAAAAAACAATTCTAACTTACCCTAAAAAAAGAAAATCCTAGGATGCATGCATAAAATAAAAGATTATTAAACTTAAACTAAAGCTCACCAAATATAGCTTAAATGAAAAAAGAAACAACTATTATTTTATTAATTAATCAATATGTTAAAGTCATTAGATTCTCTAACCGAAACCTTATGGTAAACTTAGTAAGTAGCTAAAAATCATAGTGCATGAAAGCAATTACATGCAAAATGTAAACTTGGGTCCCAAATACAAGGTTTGATGAGGTAAATAATCACAATTAAATATCTATAAAGTACAGAAAAATGAAAAAACCTCGTGGGAAAAAAGCCCAATCCAAAAAGAGACGAAGAAAGGTACAAATGCAATATCTCAGGGGACTCCCTCAAGACCATATGAACAACCAACCAACGAATACCATGTCATTTTTGGTATTTTTACCCGAGTTTGTTGAGATTCCAACTAGATCTCTTAGTGGTCATCACAATTTTGATGAAGACTAATAACTTAAGTAGCTATCAACATTTCAAAAAAGACATACTATTTAAAGAAAAAGTAGAAATCACAACATTAGTTTTACTTATGCCTTCGAATTTTTGGTACACTCATAGACCCCAACACACAAAGCAACCCCAATCCTAACTTAGAGTCGTTGATGCCCAACACATAGCTATTGAGAGAAACAAAACCATCGTTTCCCTCCAAAAATCAAAAGTAACCCACAAAGCATCCCCATCAACAAGATTCATTAGAGCTATGTTGGAAGAGGGATATTATAGGCATTTAGATGATTCAATCCATGTAAAATAATGCCCTAAGAAATTTTCTAGATTTTATTGAAATGTAAGGAATATTTCAGTTGTAACTAAATACAAAGCAAAATTATTTGGGAAATAAAATAAAATAATTTTTTTTTCTCATACACATTTTCTCCCCCAAGGGTTTTGTTGCAGTCGCCTGGAAGCTCCATGTACAACCTTAGAAATAAGCATATGGTTTAGCACATCTCACAATTGTGACAACGTAGTATCTCAAAATCACAAAATAAGCATATCTCACCTAACATAATATTGTAGCAGTTTTAACCTAACTATGTTGAGCATATCTAAAAACCATGACATTCTACTAAACCTTAACATTGGGTGATAACAAGAAACATTTCCAGAATGGCCTCAAGAAGAAAATACATTCTGCAAGATTGTCAAATATATCTTCCAGTATGGTCTTCCTATCTATTGCCTCTCAACCCAAATTTTGGATGCAATTGTTCATACCATTGAAAAGAGAGATGCCTATCCCACTATTTCCATGATTAACATTATCTTTAATTGTGGAGGGGCATGTACATATTTTGCACAAGGACTTTCAATTGGTCTACAAATTGGGCATTAATATGGTCCCTACTAAGACTTGTACACCATGATCCTCAACCCATAGACATCAAGAGCCTTCAAAGTTACAGGTCTCAAATGCAAAGCATTCCAAGTTAATAGAAGCCAAACAAAAGACATGACGGTCTGCACACCACAAAGTTGCACAAATACATAGGATTGGTAAGGTCAACTTAATTGTAAGGTTCATTACATGGCTGAAACTACAACCATGTAAAATCATTGACTTTTTCCAAAACTAAGTGCTAGCAACAAAAATAGTTTGTTACCATATCACTACCCAATATGTTACAACCCATTTATCTTCTTTGGCTCAAAGGAAACTAGATAACATGTAGATAATTCATCCAACACTTACCTCACCTTGCATTAAGGAAAACATTTATAAAAGAAAATTTATAAAGCTTAACTATGATTTTTTAAAATTAAATCAATATTTTCTCTTTAAAGAGTGTTAGCTTATTCTTTTTCCATAAGGACAACTTTCTTACCTTGAGACATTCAGGGCATCCCCTATGTTGTATCATGGACATGAAGTCCCCAAACCATCCCATGGAATGGAAGTAGGACATCTTCTCCCCATTCCATCACCCCTAAGATGCCTTCAACCCCAAAATGATTTTTTATTTTGTAATTTGGGGGCAGGGGACACATTCCCATGGGACATTGTTTTGAAAATAACAAGATCTGCATGAAACACTCCGAGTTCTAGTCACATGCCCATGCAAGTAATAGCAAATTAGATTTTGTATTTTACGAATAAAGTAAATGCTATATCAAAGAATCAATGATATCTCATCAATACTTTTAGGATTTAAATATTGGTGAAGATTTATTGAAGTGTTGTTATTTCCTTCATCCTAGTGTTTTTTGCAGGCTTCTCTTCCTTCTTCCTAGTGATTACCCATTTTTTATTTTTCCATGTTTTGGGTGAAGCTCTAGATGGAAAATATTTCACTAACTAGAACCTCACCATTATTCATGTCATACTCACCCAAAAAAATCAAAGGCCGAGCAATAGAAAAGAGCCAACTCAAAGAGTAGGTCTGTGGCATTGGAGATGACCACTACTACCAATTCAATGTAATTTAAATATACATCTATTCACTTAAATTTTGTATACATGTTTAAGTGTGCATAATTTGTATTTCAAATATCAACTCAAATCAAATGTTATGTAATATGGTTATATTTCTTGAACTTCCAACCCCTACTATCCCACTCAAAAAAAACCTCTCACCCCCTACCATCCTAGAAACAAATTCTCATGATCCCTACCACCCCTATGGTAGAAATATTGTTGAACATATATCATAACCCATCAATGCAAATTAGGATTTTAAACTCTTGGTATTCTTTTCATCATTGCCAATGGATCTATTACATTCAACATGGATGCTCTCTTTACATTACTCATTCAGTGATAGTTCTTCTAGAATAGAGTTTGGTCCACTTTCCTATATAAACTCCTCTCTCTTCTTTGCTTCATCATTCCATAGGTTTGATAATTATTTATCTTTAATCATTAACTTTGGTTGCAACTGCTAAAAAATTTGACTACAAATTTTTTTTGGTTCTCCCAAAGATCCATATTCTGTGCCAAAACCTTCTCATAGGATGCTTGGAGATTCTCAAGCTTTAATTATGGAGGGACCTCAACATATTTTGCACAAAGACTTTGAAAAGGTCCACAAATTGGGCATTAAAATGGTCCCTATAGATGTATAATGAGGTGATCATATTCAAATTTTTTTTTTTAAAAATAATTTTTTCTTATTTCTACCTAGTTAAGTTCAACACAATTAAAATCCCTAGAAACAACGCTTTCTACATTTTCAACAATTTCTTGAAAAGAAAGTGAAATCAAGCTTTGATTACAATAAATTAGTAAGGAAGTTTACTTTTTTGTGCAATGCTTTTTAGTTATGCCACAATTTATTTTCTTCTATCTTTTGTATGATGAATTACAAATAATAAGATTAGGTAAATTGAAACAAAAATAAATTGCAGTTAATGCTTGAGCATTAAATGTTATAACTCCCACTTTACTGTTGTATAATTATTTTCCTTTACCCTTCCTTGTGCCAGCTATTCACTTTTCAAAAACTTGTGGTTGCTTTGTCAAGTTTTTCTCCATGCCTAGGATCTCACTTTAATTGAATTTGTTTTAAACTTTTTATTAATAGTCCTCTTCATGCAGAAGAGAAGAACAATTTACTAGGTGATTCTATGATGCAACTTTAGTTCTTGAACATTCCTTTGGCACCAAAATGTTTCATAAGGAACTTCTATCAGGTTTTGGTGGCACTTCTTGATTTGAGTATCTAAAACACTGTGCTTCATCCTTTGTATTTTTGTACCATTTTCACTGGCAAATCCTATCAATGGTTTTAGAATAAAAGTCAATGTAATGCTCTATTTGAACTTGGGACATGGACATTGACTTTAAGAACAATACTAATGTTGAACTTTACACATTAGAACCAAACAAAGAAAACAAATGAAACAATTAATATAAGGTGAAGTGTTGGGGAACTAGAAAAGAAGTGGTACTTCAAACAATACTGACTAAACTTAGAAAGTACAAGGAGATGAATTCTTTGACTATTTCCAAATTAATTATCATGCACAATATCCTTCTTAGTCAACCTTAAAATTGTAGATATTGTGACTACACAAATGTACTCCTATTAATGCAATATATATTTACCATGATATGATTTAAGTCATATTTAATGGATTGTGATTCTTTAAGGCTATGTGATACCATGAACCCCTATCCTAAATAGTACAAAATAAATAACATAAAAGCTTAAAAAAAACATTTTACTGTTGAGAAACTCAAACTAGTTGGACACTTGTGATTCTATTACAACATTGTATTTTTCCAGTAGTGCACGCAACTAAACCCTCCAATGGTGCAATCATAAATGGTGCGATCTCACAATGGTGCAATCTCACAATCATGGATACTTAAATGAAAATTATCTAAACTATGAATAATCATAAGCAAATGACTGTTAGGATAAACCTCATAGGAAATGGTAGAACATACTTATTAACTTCTAAATGCTCATACACCCTACATACATATTTGTCTTTGATAAATATGCATTTAAATAAACTTCTAAGAGTCAAGAATGGACTAACTTCCTATTCTAACCAACCACAACTCCTTCCTACCTGATTGTGGTTAGTTTTGGCAATTACGTTTGGGTTGTGAAGTTGACAAGAAGTTGTCAACTTTGACAACTTTACAACTCTCAACATTCCCATCAATGCAAATATTATTTATAGGTCTAATAATGACCTTTATCACCTATTTATTCTATAAACCCAAAAAACCTTGTATTTATTCCTTCTAGGCCATATGTGCAATATAAAGAAACTTTTACCATATTGCATCATTTATGCAATTTATCATGTTTAAGGGTTTAAAGCACCCATATTAACACTCTTTTTTCCCAATCACCCTTCCAACTTCAAACAATCACAAGATCCTTAAAGGATCATTCTGCCCCACAAAGCCAACTTACTCCACAAGTTTCATGACCCAATTCATTGTTCAACATTTATGTGACAACATTTCAATGATTAGGTTGATCCAAGTCTTAACATTCATTAAAACTCATTGTACTAAGGATCTAAAGTCAAGTACTTAATCCTATAATGCAATGCGATTATCATATATCTATTTTCTATACCCAAACACCAAACACGATACTCTCAGTGTGATCACTTTTAGAAGCTATCCTAATAGTTACCAGCACCCTAAGTTTAATAGTCTCATCAATGCTTTCAACTTAGTATCTCTCCATCCTAACATTCGTCTTAATGCTCTCTAGGCCCTATTCACATTTCAAGGATATCTTCTTAAAGGAGTTGATCTCCAATTCCTCTGATGTAAGTAGTTAACCATTCATCTATCTAAATGGAAAAAAAAATCACTTTATGCCTTGATGACTTTAACTCAGAAACAATACCATTGAATCCTGGTAAAATATCACATAATATTTTGGTTTCTCATAGAAAATGTTGGATGTTGATTTTTTTTGGGTGTCCATTTCTAGGCTTTGGATAAAATGAGACTTGTCTCTTATGGAAAATAATGTGCTAGGAGACGGTGATGATACCAAGCTTGAAACCAAGATAGAACAATGTATTTGCTACTAGTTGAGCAAATTAAATCTTTCTTTACTAAGTAAAATATGGTTAATATATTGACATTTAATTGTAGTATCTTTTTATAGTATCATTTAGTGAATTTAATATCACATAACATTTGATACATAATTAGACATCTCATAGAAAGTCATTGACATATTTGACATTTCACAGTTAAATTAAATTTTTTGATCTCAGATTGGTTTTGACAATTGAGTGTCAACACACTTAAGATATTTACTAAGTTCATGCTAATCTAGTAATACATGCAGAGTATACTATGTATAGATGCCAAGTTGCAATGAGTGTTGAGTCACTCAAGTGCCGACCATATAGACCATGCTAGGTGATTCAAGTGCCGAGTAAGTAGTTAATGCCGAGCAATTCAGGTGTCGAGCCAGAAACAAAACTATAGTATGTTCTGACCATCAGTATTATCAAGTGACGAACAACACAGATTAGATCTAGGTGTTTGTAATGGCACAAACAACTATGTAAACCATTTTTATGCCGATTTATGGATAGATATCAAAGCTTTAAAGATAAGGACGAATCTATTTGGGTTCCCTATGAAATCAACATGCAACCAATCAGAAAATTGGAAAGGTTAAACAACAAAATGGATGAATCTCAGTTGTAGATTCATACTTGACCCCAAGCCACCAAATTCTAAAATAAGGAAGATGAAGCCCCAAACATTAATATATACAGATGGTCGAAAGAGAGAAGTGATATCAAAGGGTGAATGAATGAATTGTTTAGAGATCATTCAAGGTGACTTAGCAGAGTGAAAGAATTGCAGAATCAATTTACAGAACAAAGGATTGAAGACACATCATTGGAAAATCATATTAGAAAGGATTAAGAAGGACATAATGGTGATCTAAAACCAACAAGTTAAAGTTGTAAGTCATCAGATCAAACATTCTACTGTTACTTTCTAACAACTGTATCAGCAGAGTGAAATCCTTTCGACTAAGGTTGACTTAATAGTCATTGCAAAATCCTTTAATAGGGTGACATTCCAAGTGAATGTTCTAAAGTCCTTTAATCAGGCATACTTCTAACAGGGTGTTAAAATCCTTTAACAGAGTGGGATTTAATAGTTTCTTGTAAGCCTTTAACAGGGCAAGCCTTTCATAAGGCAAATCATATTTCATGGTCAATATTTTGTAACCGTAACAAGTGACACTTTATTGCTATAGTAGTGAAGAATTGTGGGTGTCATCCCCACCCCAGTTTTACCTTCTCATTTGGAGGGTTTCTGGGTAATCATATAAGGTGTCAAATGTGTGTATGCTTATTTGATGCATTTGCTTTACATTTAATTTCAGTTTATTACATGCATTTAATAAATGATAAAAAGGGTTTTAAGTGTTGAAGTTTGACTTCTGATTCACCCCCTCTCTCAGAAGTATATGTTTCCCATTTGTAATTCCAACAAAAATCACATGTTTTAAACAACCCCATAATTGCACTCCAAGAATTAGCACTACAATAATATGTTTTCTACCATATATTTGGGATAATCTTGGGAAGACGAGAAACAATTCCAAACCCCCTTCATACTTGACTATGGATTTGTGTAAAGATGTAGAGATGTCCCTCAAATGAACATGTATGTTTTCACTAATTCAACATTTTGCATGCATATTTTTCAAGAAATTCTCTATTTGTTGTTCAAGCCATCTATGGACTTGGATAGATCTACTCACATGTAGGGCTAGTAGAAGTGTGCGTTTTTCCTATATTAACGTTTTTAGTTTTTCTTTAAAATCACTCTTTCTTTGATATAATTAGTTTGTGTTTCTTCGATCATCCATGCTTGATTGATATGACTTTATACCTATTATATTGTTGCATAGTTTTACTTGATCTCTTGGTGCCTCCTTACACTTCTTCCATGAGCTATTTCATTAATTGATATGATTCTATACCTCTCTTATGTTCTTTTATATTTAGGTCTGTCACTTGAGTTGATTAAAACTGTGTCATCTCTTATGTTATACCCTCCACAATCTCTTTAAATAAAATGAGATTTTTCTACATATATGATATTAGGCCCATTTGTAGAAATATCTATTAGACTAACTTCTCTTGAAGGCCTATTAGATCTATGATCACATCATGCAAAGTATCTTTTTCTACACTAGTCAGAAACCTCTTCTCCCATGCTATCACATCCCTTGTCTTTTTGTTTTTCTAATTTAAACACTTAGAGCACTAAATATAGTTCTTCTTTCATTTTAGTAAATTAATTATTTGGATAGAATAACTAACCCCTTGAAACCACAATTTTTATTTTGCAAAAACACGATGAGATATGCCCAAAGAATAGTGTAACCATTTTCAAGTTTGAGCAACACAATTTGTGGCACCAATATTTTTGAGATGACTTCTTGAAACCACTAATTTGCAGCACAAAATTAACTCCCTAGCCGATCTATACAAAAAACCCAATCCATGACATTCATATATTTATTTAGTATATCCTTTGACCCTAAGTCAGATGCCATGTAAAAATATACATGCACAATGTATATATACCAGAAAATATATATACATACCCTAGCTTATAGTCATCTACCCATTTCTCTTCAGTACCTTCAATTCCAACCGTTGTTTGTGATCCATTCTCTTAGCAACTTGCACAACAATTTGCCAAACAAGTAGATTATAAATAATTTTGATTGACAAGTTACTGGATTTGTTTGTACAAGAATACAAATGTACCCTAAAATTCAAATTCATCCACCTACAAAAACCATAATTTCTACCATCAAATGAGTCATTGATATCCAATATTCAAAATTCTCTAATCTTATTTCATAATTTCACTAAAACAAGATACATAGCCCCCCCTTTAATTCTCGAACCAATTTCCTAAATTAAACATATGTTCATATGTTCCCATACAACATATAGTATGTTCCCTCACTAAGATTTGGTTATTTTTTTGCAAAAAAATCATGAGGAAGTTAAATCATAAGGGATGAACATTATGTTAGATAATTATGTTATCTAACATAATTGTCTAATTATGTTAGATAATTAGTTATGTCCAATTATCTCACTATCCTTTTAAACTTTTCAAAACTATCAAAGCATCATAAACATCAACAACAATAACTTTCCATTACTCGATAGACACATCCAATTCAATACTTAATTCAATCATTCACTTCTTTCCAAACTTTTATCACACTATTCCTTTCCTTACCAACTGTTAGTAAATATCCAGTTATTACCTAGCGATATATTTAAGGGAAAAACCACTTGGGACTGACAACCCAAAAATTCTACTCTTCTAAAGTGATCTCTGTTAAGAGACAACCTTGTTAAAGGTTACATATGGTTTGTTAAAGAGACCTTGTTAGAGGATTTCACCAAAAGATCATCTAGACCTTATCACTCCTTGTCCTTGACTAAAAAGAATGGCTTGATTTAGATGAATTAGAAACACCACTAATCGATGTTACCAAATAAAATTTCCAATACTTGTTAGGTCCACTCAATACTTCTAAGATTTTTTGCTACAATGGTTAAACAATAACAATATAAAGTGATCTATTAAGGATAGAAACTACCTTTTTTGGTTCAAATATATGTTCTCTCTCTTTCTCTGTTTGACATCTATCTTGGATCTTCCTTCAATCTATTCTTTGACTTGGTTGTATAACTCCTTCTCTTTCTCCTTTCACTTCTCGATTCACCTAGCTCAACAATCTCCTTTTACCTTCTTCTCCCCTCTCACTTTGATCTACTCCTAACAATCTAATCAATAGAGAACTCAATAACATCAACCAACATTAACAAACTTGAACTAACAACCAAAAACTATTTTTTTGTCCTCAAATATTTTTCTCAATGTTTTCAGATCCTTCCATATTTTGCCCCTTAATCAAAATCGTCAATCTTAGGTTTACAATATAATTCCTTCATACAATGAATTTAGACACATGTAGAAAATATAACATTACATAGAACTTTGTGTCCATCCTTATCCTTCTTTAGTATCCTTCATCAGATCCTTTGTGAATTTTCTCAATCGTAATATTGCCTCTTGCTTTAGACCTTCTTGATCTTTTCATATTTCCATCAAAATTCGGCCTCAGAATCCGATTTTCCAAACTTGTTCATGTTTATCACTAAGTAAATATTACATTTACTCGGGAAACATATAACTCGGTTAGTATTGACTCACTTGGGCAACACTGTGTTGTTCTTCTTTTACCAATTACTTGGGAAATATTGTAAGCACTTGGTGAATAGAGTCTCCCTTCATTAACCTTATGATCTTCAATACTTCTCAACTATACATGATTGAAAAAAATCAAACCAACATTACATAATCATTGTCCAACTCATTCAAGTACCCATTGAATATCTTACATATCAACTCTATCTTCATGACACTTTCTTCAAATCCTCTTCATTAATCTAATGATATGGTACTTTCTTGAGTTATCATAATGTTTAAAAAACTAAGACTTTGACATCAATGAGAATATGGGAAATGATATCTCTTTTACATATATTCATAACATCATTACCTAACAATCTCCCATTATTAATCACAATATCACTTGGGGATAACACATTATATATTGACTAATGAATCTTTAATTCTTACAAAAATGGTCTTGTCATTGGTGTTAAAATATATTTATAAAAGTATGATCTATTATTGTCTATAACATCTACTTCTTATTACCAATTGTAGATAATTATGTTTATATCTAGCAAGGGATACCATTGAAGCTAAAAATATGTCAATTTGAGTTTTGTGATGAATGATAAAAACTCAGGTGATTTCATTAAACTAAAAATTATTTGTAAGATATTCTAATTACAAACAAATAATAAATATATAATAAATGACCAAACTTGACAACAAATTTTACAAAAAAAATACTGGTTTGCAGTTATATAAGTAGCCATTAATTGAACTCATGTATTAAAACCATAATTAAAAAAAATCATAGAAAAGAAACTATAAACTTTGTTCATCAATATGCCCTGGGATATATATAGAAAATTACTCTTTAGTATATTCTAATTAAAAGGGAAATGCGAATTATAAAAAAAAATATTGTTCTCAAACTTATGTGTATAACCATTTAATTGAACTCATGTGTGATACATTCTATGTAAAAAATATACAAAAACTATACACAAAAAAGTTGTTTCGTAGCAAAAAAAATTTGTTCATCACAATAAAAATATCAATGCCTACCAAGTTCAAAAATATATAACATGCCCCCACATTAAGGCTTAAGCCAATAGAAAGTATGCCTCAGTGGCATAGAGAAAATCTTAAGGGCATGGGGAATGCTTTGCCCTTATCATGTCTATGATCCTTGAAAATCTATTTCTATTGATGCAACATCAAATTTGTCTTTTGTACATCTTTATCACTAAATGAATGCATTATCCAAATACAATCCTTGGATGCACCAAAGCAACTCAAGATAAAATCTTTTAACAAATAACTTCACCAAAGGGTTTTGTACAAGGAACTCTGTTAGGATAATCCATGCTCCATCTATAGAGTAAGATAGTGGCATGAGGAGGAGATGCCTTCTTTATGAGATTTGTCTTAGGGAAATCTCATCGTTGTTTTGTTTCAAAAGTGTAAGAATTTGCCTAAGGAAATAATTCAACACCAAGATCAAGAAGCTCAGTAGATAGCACAAGAGAGACAAATAGTGATCAAATGAGAATCTCAATAATAGTCAAAATGATAATGGATATCTGATGAATACACACTATAAGTGCTTGTATATAAAGACAACTAAAATGACTAGGAGTCAACAAAGAGATAAACATCATAACTAAGCACATGTCCACCAAGAGTTGATTATCCTCCATTGAGCATAGGAGTTTGTGCGATGATGAGATGATAGGTTTACATCGGTGTATCTCATAAAGAGATGTTGTAGACACCATGTGCTCAAATAAGTTTCTAACTCCTGTGTTGTCAACAAGACAAATCATATGTGTATGCATATTCCTAAGTAAACTTAAGTAAAGTGTAATAGTAATTAATTATTTGCACTAACATCCCCCCGTTAAGTGCAACTTAGGGGAATGCACTTAAGCTCACAAAGCTAAATGCAAGATGCAATGTGGGTCCTGATTACTAGGCCATCTTAGGTACCCATGTACAAATGAAATGCTCTACATACAATGCTATGCAATGTAATCTATAGAAAGAGGGAAAACCTCATGGGAAAAACCTCCTCCAAAAAGAGAGATAAGTACAATAAAGAAGATAAGAGTCATGTGATCTATAAGACCTGCACTAGTACCTTATTATAGATTTAATATGTTGCCAACAATTATGTATGAACTCCTATTAAAGATTAAGCAGACTTTGGTTGTTATAAGTGTAATAACCATTAAATAACTTTAGATGGAATAATTGAGAACACCTGAAAATGAAACTCTATATGTTCAATCTAGGGACAAAGGAAGGAAGATGAATTAACATTTTCTCCTTAATGGAGGTTAAAATGACAACAAGACCTATGATTACATTCGAAAATTGGGTTTAAAGTACGATGACACAATGATGGAAATATTCTAACAGTTTGAAGAATTAACTCGAGAAACTTACTCACAAACCCCTCATAATGTGATAAAGGGATATTGTTAGGATTGTTGACATGTTTAGTTTGATTAAAGGATACCAGTTAACAAGTCTTCATATTAGTGGTTTTCACTTAGGACATATATACAGAGGTTCATTTTATATGTTTTAATGATTTAGTAGATATGGCTTTAGTGTTTCTTGATTATTAGTATGGTACTAGAGTTTAGAATGGTAATGTCAGTATGATATGAAAGATAAATGTCAATAACCATATGTTGATACTACAATGTTTGAATAAGAATTAAATGAAAGTTACTTATATCTGTACTTAGATGAAAATTAAATGAATATGACATTGCAATGCTTCTTTTTATAGTCGTTAGCACGAAGATGATTAGATGAAGTTAAATGTATATGTTAACGTGAATTATGAGACATTGGATTTATTCTGCATTTATCTGTATGTATTTGTATATTATTGTATCGAGTTACTAATGTTTAAGTTGAGTGTGCAAGAAAGTTGAACCATGGAGATAAATGGGGGAAACAAGGTTCAATCTTATGTGAACACAGTAAAGCCAAGGTGAATCTTTGGAAGATTCAAAATGTCATGCCCAAAATATAAGGGCAAAAAAAAGCACACAATTTTTTTTTTAAAAATATAACACCACTATGTTTGAAATGTTAATAGCATGGGTTATGGTATAAGTTTAATGTGAACCAGATACAGGATCTCCCAACAATGCCCTGACATCCTAATTAGGTTAATAATTGTAAGAAGGAAGAGACCGTTAAATTTAACTTTTGTTATTAAATTGATCAATTAAATTAACATTCCAATTCAATTAATCAAAAGGTTTAACACTTTGTCATAGATATTCCCCTATAGAGTATGAATGTACAATACTTTTAAATTATATGGGAAATCAATTAAATAGTAACAAAATAGGTCTAATTATTTCGAAAGATTACAATCATAGCACTAACTCTAATTATTCCAACATTTGGTATAAAATGAACCTACCGAGTAAAATAGTATCTAACATCCAATTACTCGACTTGATTTCAAACTGACCTCATAATGTCATCATTACCCTAAGGCTGAATAATAAGTCAATCAAAACATCTAACTAATCTTTGTCATTAACTAAATTTACCCACTTCAAGTTTGAATGTTTGAGACGAATGATATCCTGTAGATTTTAGCAATACTAATTTAGAACATTTATAATCTAACAAAATCCAAATACTTGCTATACTAAATTTAAATTGAGACATTTGAAAATTAAATCTAATTAATATCCTAAATCTAATTACTACATAGCAATGACTTAATAATTAGAGAAATCTAACTAACTAAACAACACATATAGCCAATAACATTAACTAAATTAAAAGAATAACAAAACTAATATTTACACAATATTAAAATTTAGTCTAATTTAAATACCTTTACTATAACTAGAAGAATATAATCATTAAAATGCTAAAAGACTAATGTTACAAATCCCCATATCCTAACTAAATAATATAACACCAATAAAAATATCTTCTTCAAAATAAAACTAAATTGATACTAACTCTAATCTAAATAACTAACTACAATTACTAATACTAAATCTAATTAACATCTTACTCAACAACTAAATAAAACAAAAGAGATATTACTATCATACTAAAAGCCTACCCCTTTACTAACTTGACTACACTAACATAATACTTTATTTTTTTAAACTAACCCTACTAACAACCCTACATCCCCCCCTTATGCCAAGTGGGCAGTCTAAACCCCACTTCCCTAGAGTCTGCGCGCTGCCCAAGGGCCTGCGCACGCAGACTTGTCTCCTCCCTCTACTGTGCATTGGATCGCGCGTGAGGAAGAGTGAGACGTTGGGATGTGGGTGAGTGAAAAGCGCAGAGGGTATAACTTTTATGTTAACCCCTTCACGCACAAACCTATCTCCTCCCTCTGCTGCGCATTGGATCGCGCATGAGGAAGAGTGAGACGTTGGGATGGGGGTGGGTGAAAAGCGCAGAGTGTATAACTTTTATGTTAACCCCTTCACCACCTCCACAAGCCAACATGCCCCCACATTATCGCAGGGTTAAGATGATGAGTGGGGGGAAGTATAAAAGGGTTTTGTCACTATATATGTGTTTAAAAAAAAAATCTCATGCCCTCCCTCAAGTGATTCGACCCTTGTACTTGCTGACAGGTGGTTGGAAGTTATATATATATATATATATTTAAAATTTCTATATGATTCGACTTATATCATAAGTCCTATGAAATTAAATGCCAAAAGTTTTATAGTTGGGGTGTTGAATTTAAAAGCATTATCATATATATATATATTTAGATGTTATATATTCAAATTTATTTAAGTCATATTATTTAATGAATTAACAATGATGTTTGATTTGCAATTCAAGGAGAATATCTCATGGAATATTCTCTATGACATGGGAAAATTTAAGACTTCTCCATACATTTTCCAGAGAGGATTTTTAGACCTGGAGATGCACAATTTGGAAACCAATTTCTTTTTGCCAAGTTCTAGCATGTTTTCTTGCTAAGTTCATTGTTATGCAAGCTGAGTTTAAACATTTCTAGAGGTAATAGAGTTCCTATGAACAAGCACACTAATGCAAAAGGATGCAAAGGATTATAATTCTCTTTCTACTATAGTTCATGTTAATTCAATCATCTAAAGACAAGGATGTATGGTTTGTATATAGTCATCATATAGCAAGGCATGTGTTCTTTCTTATTTATTTAAATTCAAAGAAATTCAAAACCTCTTAATCAAATTGCTCTTGTTCTTTATGAATCTTATCAAGGAATTATGATCCTATATTCATAACTCAAAAAGGTGATGAATAAATCTTATCAAATTTAATTGCATCACTAGTGGAGCTTAACAATGAATGTGCTAGCTTAGTGATCACAATGTAGGATTATTAGTACATGTTAATGTTAAAAACATTGAATTGAAACTTCAACACATCCATTGCCTTTCATTATCATAATTGAAACTCAGAATTTCCCAATTCAAGACATTAACTATCATTCTAATTTCTCACATACATATGCCAAAATTTGGAACTGTAGACACCTAAATTTGATTACACCGCTTTAGTAATCCTATTTAGTTATCTCTAAAGGCATCATTAATTAAATTTTTATTTAATTAATCCTTTGCCATCCCTAGTTGATTAATTTAATTAATCATCTATAGTCCTAATTGATAAATCAAATAATCTATTATTTATCAATTAAATCCTATTCTTCTATCTAATTCCCAAAATCCCCATTTATTAAAATAAATCTATTTGATAAATGAAATCCTCAAATTCAAAAACTCCTAACCTATCTCTAATCCTCCATTTAGCCTAATCCACCCCATCCACCCATACTAACCAAGCTTAGCCACTAACTCACCCACCCTCATTAATGCCATCCACTTGCACATCTCTAACATTCCTAATCTAATCCTAAACCCAAGCTCGATCCACCCCCTAATGTTGGCACATTCCTTAAACAAGTTTAAGACTTTCCTAATCCAAACCAAAGTCTCCCCTCAAAAATTTCAACCACCAAGTCATGAGTGCTCTTACAAGCCCACTCATGACTCTTACATCCATCTTCCACACTCTTCCCTCTTCCACACTCATTCCTCTTACATCCCTCTTACATACTCAACCCCACTCATCATGCCTTTAACCAACTCTTTACCCTACCCTCTCACACTCATCCTCCTTGTGACAAGTTTCACCTTTCCATTGGTGCTAAACAAGCACAATCCATGTGCTCTCCTTTGAGTGCATCCTAGCCCTCCTTAAGCCTTCATCCATCCTTGCATCTAAGCCCTCCATCCCTCTACCCCTTAGCCTATAAATTGAATCCCATCCCAAGCCATTTCAATCAACAATCTTGGAGCTAAAATTATAATGCCCTTTTGAGAGCCAAAAGCCATCATACTCATACCCTTATAATGCCAAATTGAGAGCTCACAAAGCTACCAATTTGCTATTATCCATCTCCACCATTGAAGCAAACTTTGAGCATTTGAGCATACATCCCCAATCTACACATAGACACATCTCAAAAACAAGAGAACAAATCTAATTGAGAGAGCCTATTCATGGCTCACATTCTCATTTGAATTTGTCTTCTCTTTGTCTCTCTTATATGTTATGTTAGTTTAATGTGTAAATGCTTTCATTAGATTAGTATTTCTAGCACATTAGATTAGTGTATACAGGAACCACATGAGAGCATTGCAAGGAGAATTTCATAATCTTTTCTTTCCTCTATTATTCATCCTAGTTCAAGGCTCCATCCGGGAAAGAACCAGTAAGAAAACCCGATGTCTTTGCCACTACCTCAAATTCAATTACAACTTACATAATATTACAATTCAATGAATTTTCTTCAAGGCTTTCACAAGAGAACTTTTATCAAATGTCTTCATTGCATCAAGGAAAAAAAAACATGGAAGAGACAAGAACCAACATGGAGTTAAACAACACAAGGAGATAAGAAAATTAGACATGCATTCCCACCCGATTGCACAATAGGTCCAACAATGAACCAATATAGGAGAAAGGTGGATTTTCTCAATAGGAGAAGTCAATCACCATACCATCACATAGCCCTTTCAGGGCTAAAACTTCAAGAACTTCCATTTTTCTACAAGGCCCTTTCGAGGCTATATCCACAAGAATTTTCATTCTTTTCCACATTCAAGAATTCTTAATATCAACAAGGTATGAGATGACAAGTAGGGGCCCATACACCCTACCTTTTTTTCCTCCTCTCACCATGAGAGGAGACTTTACACTATTGAGGTCCAACTAAGGCCCTTTCCCCAAACATGACCACTTCTTCCCTATCCAAGGGTGAGTGTTGCCAAAAAACATCCCCATGAAAACCTCTCAAAAACAATCAAAACATCAAGAAGGCATATGAATAACATAAAAAAAAACAAGGTAAAATCCCTCCCAATTCCACCCCCAACACACAAGCAAGAAATGCATAACTACACAATGTCTCCAACATGATTCAAGCAAGATTCAAAACATGAACACACATAAAGAAGCATTCAAGGAGTGAAGAACTCCTACCTTCATAGAAGAGTTATGACAATGGTGGTCTGAGAAGAGCTTCCCTTTCTTCCTTCAATCTTCAAGACTTCCTCCAAAACTAGAGGATTGGGTGACAAAAACCAAAACTACTCCCAAAATGCCTATAAGTATGGTCCTTAACTCCACTAGGCTTCAAGTAACTCAAGATGGAGGTTTGGTTTCACTAACCCAAGTAAAGAACAACCCATTTTCGAAGTCAACCTAAAATAGGGTTTTTGAGTGACCCTAAGAGTCAACCTAGGAGGCTAAAGGGTTGGAAAGTACCCCCACCCATACCTTTACCCATAGGGGTCCTTAAATTTAATGTTTCTAAGCTTTTAAAGACTTATTAGGAACAATTAAAAGTTAGGAGAATAGTAAGATCAAATTACAACCTTTAAAGAATTACAATACAAGGTTAGCACAAAATTAACAAGTAATTTAGCTCCACTTTTCCGTTGAGTTGTCTCGGCTAATTTTCCTGCACACTCATTGCACACATCAGTAGGTCCAAAAATCACATGCATAATGTGAATTACATATCGGAGGAATTATATAAATTAAAGCATCCATTTCCTAATAAATAGTTGTTTTTTTCTAATTCCACTCATATTTCTAACCCTTCGACTTGCATAACCAAAAGTGTTAGTGTTGCATACATTTTCTTCATCATTATACATATTTATAAGCATTAAATGACAAAATCAAATAACTGAAGTAAAGCATCACACATCGTTAAATAGCATAAAAATATTCAGTGTATCCAATAATGTTCTGACATAACAAAGCATGAGTATCAAAATAATAATGTATCATCGGTGCTAAGATGGGTCGGGGCGAGGCCTCACACAAAACCTCGTTGTATTGTGTTTATTTTGTAATGTGAATGTGCATGAGTGTTATAGTTAGAGAGCATGATTAACTAGAGACATGTCATCGTGATGAGTAAAGTGTTTTAATGCGTATGTGTGTCATTTTGTATTGTCTATGTGTAAATGACATGTCAAATAGGATTCTTTGGCATGAAGTCACTTAACCTTAGCCTAATCCTCATTACGAAATCAATGAACCCACCTTGAAGAGTGTTAGGAAGAGTCACCTTCTTGATGGAATTGAAGTTATAAATGATAGAAATTTTAGAGAGCCTAAAGTGAGTCCTAAGTGTTAATTTTGTGAAAATAAGTTACCCACATGGTAATAGTATGGGTTAGGGGTTTAAATATAACCATAGGTGGCTCTAGGGGACCCTAAAAAAAAAGTCATTTCCAAGCCAATTCGAAAATCATATTATCACTTGACTTCTTCCCTCATTACACCACTTGGTTAAGTCCTCATTGGTAGAAAGATACAAGAAAGTAAGAGAGGTAGGTGAGGATGAAAGTGAAGGTCTTTATAGGGAGCTTGTGCCAATCTCGGTGATTCATTCACCCACTCTCTAATTTTAGAGATAGGTAGGGATTGGAAAGGAAAAATTTGGAAACCAAGCAGGAAGAGGTCCTCATTCTATTGCCATAGCTTGTAAGTAGGTTAGTGCTTCATGCCATGCTTTCTTTATATTTTATAGCTGAAATGGAAAATGGTAAGAGTGCCTTTTGTAGGATTTTTCTTGGGTTTCTTGTGTTGTGATGTATTGTGAGGGTGTGTTTTGTTCATGAAATTTCTTGGGGTTTCCTTAAGATTTTCTTGTTTTGTTTGAATGTTGAAATTTGTTCATGGGTGTGAAGGCTTCACTCACCCTTGGGAGGGAAGAGCAAGCCTTGGGTGAAGGGGTTAGTTGGGCTTGAGATATAGTTGAGAACCTTGGAGTATGGCCTCCATTGTATGCCATATGTTTTCATAATTTGTTATGGACAGTAAGGAGAGTGATGGTGTGGTAAGAAGGTTGATGAAGTATGGAAATTCAAGCATGCTTTGTTTGATGGTAGTATGATTGGAGGATGTTTGTGAAAGCCCCGAAAGGGCATGAAAACTTATTGTTTGTGAAAGCCCCGAAAGGGCATGAAAACTTGTTGTTTATGGAAGCCCCGAAAGGGCATGAAAATTGTGATTTTAGATTTGGTATGTAATGGCAAGTCTCGTAATTGAAAGCCCACCTTCACCCAATGTTTATGATTCCATTTGTGAATCATTGTGCAAACATTGGTTGGGGTTGTAAATGTGTTGCTAAATGTGTGAGCTTGTTAGTTCATGTTGCTGTGGTGATGTTTGGATGCATCCCGGTTGAGCCTTGTTTCCCCTAGTGCAGGGGTGGCCTCCTTGAGGCCTAGGTTTGGAGGTGAGCCTCCATGGTTCATTATTTTTATCTCTCATCTGTAGGTCTTTATTGGATGTCCTTGGAAACTTGGAGCTCTCAATGTCTTCCATGTGCATAGGAGATGAAAGCTTTCTTGTGATATTTTAAATTGAAGCTATGAGTAGACTCCAACTTCTTGTGTGTGTGGTAGAGCATGTTGCAAGAGAAATTTGATTGCTTCTTACTGTCAAGAGAATCGGGAGGAATATCTAAGCTAGTGAGTAGTATTTCATTGTATTACCATACTAAAGAGAGCTCACCACCTTTTTATGTCATGGAAAAATCTTCGATGGTAACATGTATGGTGTGTGTGGAGATAAGATACCTTGGTTCTTTAAGTTAGTGTGCTTCTTAATTTCTATTTAGATTGCAAATAAGACTTTAATTATTGTGGAAAAATAGGAATAACTAGAAGTATTCATTCATGTAATGGTATTGTAATGATAATGTTATTTCAATTCTCTGGAAGAGTTAATGTACATGCATATTAGAATTGGATCCTTATAGGTAATTGTAATACTAGCTCCTGAGTAAATGATTTACCCAATCCCATTGCTCATAGATTAGAAATATTCAGTTTGGTTCATCTAAATTTTTTTTGAGCATGGTTCTTTGTATGTTTTTTTATATTGAGTTATTTGTCTAAATGATCTAATAGGCTCATTAATTTAAACTGTAATAACATGTCTAATAACTTATAATAAATGATTACAATAATCTATGATGGATGTCCTAAACTAAAACAGAAGAAAATCAAACATAAAATATAAAGCAAGGAACATAAAAAAATACTACTGAAGGTGTTCATTTTATCCCTTTGGAATTTGTATGGAAAAGGAAACTAAATCTTTTCTCAAAAATACAGACATTTAAATAATAAAAAATATTCCCTAGAAACATAGAACTCTAAATCCTATATGACATATTATAATATAATAACACTATAACAAGAGTCACTATCTCATCATGGCAAGAAACTTTTTAGAAATATATATACTATAATAATACTAAATAATCCTAAGCTAAGACCAAGTAGTAATGAAAGTATAGTACTGACATATCAATCTGATTCATGACCTCACCTAGGCAACCCACTATCCAAACCAAATCTATCAAAGTCTTGTTTCAAGCAAAAAAGGAAACACACATATAATAAAATATAATAATACCATGTTAAAAGTAACCTTGACTTGAGCAGCCCTATGATCTAGGTCGTCCTCTTTCTATGCCTATGAACAAGGTTTCAGAATAAAATAAGCACATTACATACTAGGTCAGCAACCTAATCTTGGTGTCATCTTCCAAGGTCATGTCAAAGGGGTACTTAACATATTAAAAGCTGCCCACAATGTTTGACATATCTTCTTCTTGGGCAGCGACCATCCCTCTTAAGTTTAAACAAAGAAAAGATGAACATTATGGTGGTAGGTGCTTTGGAGAGCACTCACACCCTCCCACTTGCTTTCCACCTACCCCCACTCACTCCAAGGTGCCAACAAGGCAGAGGAAAGCAGATCTGATTTGTTAGATGGAGCATACAAAAGTCTACCATATCCTAGTTGCCTAGAAAGGAGGAGATGGGGCAAATGACATCACATTTTATGATAAGACTAGCATATTGTAATATTGCTATCAGGATTTAACTGTGTGATTTTGAGTCAAACTCATTGACCCATGTTTCATGAGTAGTGATTCAACATGAATCCATCTCTCATGAGTATAAATGGAACACTTAGCACTCATTGGATCTAGGTGATGCTCACAGGGGTGAAGCACCGGGACTTCTCGGAAGGTCACCCATCCCAGTACTACTCCACTGTATCCTTGAAATGTTAACATTTCACAGGCACATAAATTCATAGTTGATAAGGATTGATCGATCATCTTCAAATGTGACAACATGATAAACCAACATATATCCATTAGTTTTCAATTAATCTCCTTGGTCCCAAAACTTAGCAGAGTTCTAGAATGACGACTCCATGTGAGAAAACACAATTAAAGCATCAGGATCAAGATAAAGGGTATTAAGTCATCTTCTTTAGTATAGCAACATGTCAAATATTTCTGCAATATGTTGAACTCACCCTATTCGATTTCAATACAAGTAAAAAGAGAAGCGACACACAGTGGATTAACCGATTCTACTTCATGAGAATAAGGAACCATAGGTATGATTGAAAAGAGTCATGAATACCTAAAGGAGTCTTAGAATCACATAAACCCATTGGTGGATATGCAGAGGTAAAAAATATAAGTCAAGAGATATGTTTAGAGGTGCTCAGATGTATAATTGAAGGGCTCGATATGTCCCTCAAAGAGATCTCGATTCTTATAGTGAAGACGAAAGCTATCAATATCGCCGAGTTCAAATTGTGAACTTGCGGATTGAGGCTTCAATAATAAAATACAAACCATTCATACAGTTCAGAATAAAAATGCCACATGGAGAACTCACCTGTGACCATGTGATAACATCAACCATATGAGCCACTCATGGATATAGGTGAATGAAGGCTGGAAGCTGGAGCAATGGTTTTAGTAGATCGTGGTGTTGTTTGCATTGATGAATTTGATAAGATGAGCAATCAGGACTGTGTGTCTATACATGAGGTTATGGAGCAACAGACAGTAACAATTGCTAGAGCAAGGAATGCATGCAGCCTGTTCATTGAGATGTCCGCGGGTAGAGACAAAACATCGATGTGATGGGCAATATCATAGAGGAGCATTTTGATCTCAGATCAACCTGAGATGCGATGCTTTTGTCATGAAATTCTGTAGAGTTCTTGGGACCCTTGGATGACGTGTTCAAACTCATAGGGATAAGTTCATCTAAGCAGAAAGTTTGAGCATGTGCAGGAGAACCCAAGTTTTCTTTTTATAGTTTAACTATCAGGTTATGTGGAAGAAATTACTAAGAAGCACATATAACACACTAGGATGCCCGAAGAATAGACAAAGATATATATCCCTGTTAAACCCCAAACTTAGATCTTTAAAATAAAGGCACCGATTCAAGAAAATCCTTCGTCATTAACAGTGAAATGTCCATAGACATGTAGTGTTCTTATTTAATATGTCCAAAACATCTAATAGAATGCGAATGCCGACAGGGAAGATAATCGTTGGTTTAATGTCAAGAGCCAATGATTATTGAAGATCATCGTGTGCCCAATTCGGGATGTCATGGCACTATTTTATGAGGTCTCACATGGATGCGAAGGTTATCAACTGTATGAGATCAGATGTTTCTCCAAAGCCGAGAATATAAACCCAGTTGGGTCATGTAGTTTGGTGTGTCCTCAGAACCGACACCCATGAAAAACGGGATGGTTTTTTTTCAAAGAGGAAAACATGGGTTATAAAAATAATCAAGTCAAGAGCTTTAAATTTTGGAGAACATATTTCATATGTGCAAGATTCAAACCCGACATGCATGTGAATTATAATCACCAAAGGATAAATGCAAGGGATACAGCCGCTGGTTTTAGCCCGACTATCTTCTCAGAAATAAAGTAAGGGAATTTTTTATGCAATATTGAAATCTCTAAAAGACGTCCAAGTCTGATAAACATATAAAGAGAAACCCGTGTGGGAGAATCATACACGGAGGTTGATCATGCTGTGTTCCCAGGACTGTGTTACACCAGTCAGAAAGGCAGTTGCAATGAGTTTTAATATCAAAAAGGAAAGTGTTGCTTGTCCAACACCTCTCATAAAGTCAATGACTGGTTGAAGCAAAAAGAAAAAGGTAGTGAACTTTTCAAATGGTGCATCTAATGACATTCCAACTCTCTCCGATCAATTAGCAACATTATTGTAATGTTTTATAAAAAATTTATAATCATCCTCGATGCTTTACCAATCCTCAAATAATAAGATATGAAGTTTTATTTTAAAACCATGTGAAGACAGGTAGATATAAAGAATCAATTAGGTACCTGAAAGACTACAGGAAATGAGAAGATGATAGATAAGCCAACAGTAGTAAGGTAAGGGGTTCCAATTTTTTTTTTCCTTTCCGGTGACTGCAGACTGTGTGCTACAACATGGAGAGGAAGTTTTCCAGATTTGTTCCATTTCTTGTGAGAAAGAGAGAGCAGAGTTTATTTCTAAACTGTGTTGAAAAAGGGGGAAATCTTATTTTAAAATGTAATGCAGAGAAGGAGTTTCAGTTTTCTTTAATGGTTACTTTAATTGCAAATGTGTAATAAGGTCTTTGTATCTTTTATGCTTTAGGGAAGGGAGATTTGGAAGTTGACTACATATCAAAATTTGGAGTTTGAGCAGTTTTTTTTCCACTAATCGTGATCTTTGTATCACTTTTAATTTTCTCTAAAATGCGCTTTAATGTCACCATTTCTTGCATATGTTTGATTGCATGGTATCTTTAAAGCTTCGTTTCTCCACTTTCTCAAGAGAATGGAAAATGTGTTCCTTGATTTCATATTCTTTATAATGCAACATCTAGGCAAATAGACTTTGTGTTATTTGTTGTTTTTTCTTTTCAGTCATTTAGTTTTCACATCTATTTTGTGTTTATGAGTAGATGTTTGTAAACCTTTTGTGCTTTCTGGTTAAAAGCATCCATATTTAATTCATTGTAAATCATGTACGGGGAGTTGTACCCGATAAAATTCAGAGGAAGGTTATCAATCCAATGATAACCTATCCAATTGTTAGTGCTGATTTAGTCTTCTTATCTGGGCATTTAGAGTTAAATTGTATGTATTTTCTTAAGAGACAATCTGTTCACTAACAAATTTTTGGCGACTCTACTGGGGACCTTGAAGAGAAGATTTGAGTGCCTAACATTTGCTTCCTCAGTTTTATGATTATCTCTGTGTGCAGGAGATTGGCACTCTATATGAAGATCATGTTGACTACGAAAGTCATGAAAAGATCAAGGCCAAACCCTTCTCTCCTGGAACTTTATCAAATCGATGATAAAGTGTTATGTGACTTTGTGGACAGTTTTTAAAAAAGTATTTCTCGGGGTATTTGGAATAATATAAGCCTTGAAGATAATGACTTGTCTTGGCTACTATGGAAAAACCTCTATGCGAGATTTCACAAGTTGAAAGACTTGCAAGAACTTGAGGAGAGAGTGTCTCAGTTAAAGAAGCATTTGGAGGTGGATGATGATGAAGCTCCGGTTATCTCAGTTTCACCCATGTACTTCAATCATTTTGTTATGAATGACCAAGAAGTACAACCAGAGTTACTCCAGCCTCATGCTGATCTAGTTTCAACTAATGAGAATATATGTGACAACAATGGAGAAAGGGTAACCGATAATGATGAAATCTTGCCTCAAGATCTTTCTTCACCTCATGTAGAAATTTTTCTAGTTGAAGATCATGGTGATCATTCTTTTCTTATTAATCATCTTTCTTTAAAGAGTCTTCTTGGTGAAAAATTTCAGAATAACCTACAATCCGAGATTGAATCTTATACTTTTGTGGACAACGAAAATGATTCCTCATGCTTGAAAATTCATAATCAGCTCATAGGATGATCTAATCGGTTTGAAGGTGAAATTTGTAATGGTAACGATGACAATGTGAAAGTATGTGTAAAAAAGTTTTCTTCTCATGCTGAAAATCAGATTGAAAAAAGATGTGCTGAAATTATCACTCAACCTACAGATAGCCATGCTGAAACATGGAAAGGCACATTCCTTGATCAAGAGGAAGGAATCATAAGTGAGTTCTTATCATCTCTTCAGCCAGAAACCCTTTCTCAAGTCAGCTCATTAGATGGCAATTTAATCCTTCATAGAGTTAAGGTAGAGATGTCTTTGGATGAAACATCCCGTGCTGAATTCTTGTTGAGAAGAGGATGTGTGAAGTTGACTTCTAATCTAGTGGTGACTCAGCTGATATGTTGAATGATACTTTTCTCGATGAGGAAGAAAAAATTATAAACACATTCCTATCATCACTCAAGCCAGATTATTTCTCTAATGATGACTTAGATTTTCATTCAAATCAGATTGAGAATGAAGCATTCATTGATAATTTTTCTTTTCATTCATCTATAAATGGCTTTTCTGATTTGGATTGTGGGAGAAATGCTGAAACGTGTGATAGCACTTTGAAAAAGGAAAAAAGATAGAATTTGTGGCATGTTTGATGATAGTTTATTTCTTGAAAGAGATGAAGAAAACAGATATTCGAGGGTTGATCCCATGTTGGATGAGGTGTCTCTATGGCTACAAGTTGACCATGACATTAAGGGCCATGTGCAAGAAATGAATCTTGATGAAAACATTTCTAGGTATTGTGCATCATCTCTTGGTGAGGTTTCTATATTTTATTTTTTCTAGCTTGAAGTGAGATCTGACCTTGTGGATGTGAAAGATCAATTCTTGAATGAAGAAGAGTGCTATGATGAGTTATGGCTGTTCGGAAAAGAGTGTTGGATCAGTTTGGAGTTTGGCATTAAAAGAGTTGTCAACAAGCAATGGTTTGGAGTTGTTCCACTGAGGCATGATTTACTGATGTGGAAAGGTTCTTACTTCTCCCAGCCAGTAAATAGACTCATGTGATTCTTTCTTTTTCTCTGGCTTTCATGGTAGGTTCTTTTCCTACCTTAGTATATATTTTGTAAATATGTTTTTGGTGTGCATTGTGTTTTGTTTGAAATAATGTGCAAGCTTCATGCTTGTTGGTAGTTTTAGGTGTTTTTGGTTGTTTGGCTTTTCCCTACTCCCCTCCGCCCTCTCTCTACAAGCAACTCCTGATTTTCTCTTCTTGGTGGACTCTATTCTTGCAATGGATAAGGCACTTGTCTTTTGCTAGAGTTTGCTGGAGTTCTCTATTTTTACATCAAAAATAGTTCCATAGTTAGAGCCCCTACTGGTACCCAATATGGACACGATTTTAAATTTTTTAATTTGTGGTCTCGAACTGCTTTGAACTAAGGTTCAAAGAAATTCAATGTGGTTTAGTGGTTCAAATGATCCATCCTATGGGTTCAGTATAAACAAAGTTTAGAATTCATGTTCAATTTTTGAAGATAATCTTGATTGAATGGTTTAAAGATTTTGTGACTAGTTGAGAAATTTAGGTCTTTGCCCTCTTCTGTAGAATGATTACTGTGGATATGATTTGGGTACTTGTTATGTCAGAATGGTTACCATACTTATGGTATGAATATAAAGAATGCACATAGATGATACTTTGTAAAAATGGTGAGATGAGACTCCACTGTATCCTTGAAATGTTAACATTTCACACGCACATGCATTCACAGTTGATAAGGATTGATCGATCATCTTCAAATGTGGCAACATGATAAACCATCATATCCATCAGTTTTCAATTAATCTCCCTGGTCCCAAAACTTAGTAGAGCTCTAGAATGACGACTCCATGTGAGAAAACACAATTAAAGCATCAGGATCAAGATAAAGGGTATTAAGCCATCTTCTTTAGTATAGAAATATGTCAAATATTTTTGCAATATGTTGAACTCACCCTATTCGATTTCAATACAAGTAAAAAGAGAAGCCACACACAGTGGATTAACCGATTCTACTTCATGAGAATAAGGAACCATAGGTATGATTGAAAAGAGTCATGAATACCTAAAGGAGTCTTAGAATCACATAAACCCATTTGTGGATATGCAGAGGTAAAAGATATAAGTCAAGAGATATGTTTAGAGGTGCTCAGATGTATAATTGAAGGGCTTGATATGTCCCTCAAAGAGATCTCGATTCTTATAGTGAAGACGAAAGCTATCAATATCCTTGAGTTTGGATTGTGAACCTGGGTATTGAGGCTTCAATAATAAAATACGAACCATTCATACAGTTCGGAATACAAATGCCACATGGAGAACACACTCGCGACCATGTGATAACATCAACCATATGAGCCGCTCATGGATATAGGTGAATGAAGGCTGGAAGATGGAGCAATGGTTTTAGGAGATCGTGGTGTTGTTTGCATTGATGAATTTGATAAGATGAGCGATTAGGACTATGTGTCTATACATGAGGTTATGGAGCAATAGACAGTAACAATTGCTAGAGCAAGGAATGCATGCAACCTATTCATTGAGATGTCTGCAGGTAGAGACAAAACATCGATGTGATGGGCAATATCATAGAGGAGCATTTTGATCTCAGATCAACTCGAGATGCGATGCTTTTGTCATGAAATTTTGTCAAGTTCTTGGGACCCTTGGATGACATGTTCAAACTCATAGGGATAAGTTCATCTAAGTAGAAAGTTCGAGCACGTGCGGGAGAACCCAAGTTTTCTTTTTACAGTTTAACTATCGGGTTATGTTGAAGCAATTACTAAGAAGCATATATAACACATTAGGATGCCCGAAGAATAGACAAAGAGATATATCCCTATTAAACCCAAAATTTAGATCTTTGAAATAAAGGCACCGATTCAAGTAAATCCTTCGTCATCAATAGTGAAATGTCCATAGACACGTGATGTTCTTATTTACTCTATCCAAAATATCTAATAGAGTGCGAATGCCGACAGGGAAGAAAATCATTGGTTTAATGTCAAGAGCCAATGATTATTGAAGATCATCGTGTGCCCAATTTGGGATGTCATGGTACTATTTTATGAGATCTCACATTGATGCAAGGGTCATCAATTTTATGAGATCATATATTTCTCCAAAGCCGAGAATATAAACCTGATTGGGTCATGCAGTTTGGTGTGTCCTCAGAATCAGCACCCATGAAAAATGAGATTTTTAAAAATTTTTTTTAATGAGGAAAATGTGGGTTATAAAAATAATCAAGTCAAGAGCTTTAAATTTTGGAGAGCGTATTTCATATGTGCAAGGTTCAAACCCGACATGCATGTGAATTATAATCACCAAAAGATAAATGCAATGGATACAGTCGTAGGTTTTAGCTCGATTATCTTCTCAGAAATAAAGTAAGGAAACATTTTATGCAGTATTGAAATCTCTAAAAGATGTCCAAGTCTGATAAACATATAAAGAGAAACCCGTGTGGGAGAATCAGACATGAAGGTTGATCATGCTGTGTTCCTAGGACTGTGTTACACCAGTCAGAAAGGCAGTTGCGATGAGTTTTAATATCAAAAAGAAAAGTGTTGCTTGTCCAACACCTCTCATCAAGTCAATGACTGGTACTGAAAAGAAAAAGACGTTGAACTTTTCAAATGGTGCATCTAATGACATTCCAGCTCTCTCTGATCAATTAGCAACATTATTATAATGTTTTATAAAAACTTTATAATCATCCTCGATGCTTTACCAATCCTCAAATAATAAGATATGAAGTTATATTTTAAAACCATATGAGGACAGGTAGATATAAAGAATTAGTTAGGTAACTGAAAGGCTACAAGAAAAGAGAAGATGATAAATAAACCAACAGTAGTAAGGTAAGGAGTTCCACTTTTGTTTTTCTTTTGGTGACTGCAAACTGTGTGCTACAACAGGGAGGGGAAGTTTTCCAAATTTGTTCCATTTCTTGTAAGAAAGAGAGGGCAGAGATTATTTCTAAACTGTGTGTTGAAAAAGGGAGAAATCTTGTTTTAAAATGTAATGCAGAGAAGAAGTTTTAGTTTTCTTTAATGGTGACTTTAATTGCAAATGTGTAATAAGGTCTTTGTATCTTTTATGCTTTAGGAAAGGGAGATTTGGAGGTTGATTGCATATCAAAATTTGGAGTTTGAGCAGTTCTCTTTCCACTAATCGTGATCTTTGTATCACTTTTAGTTTTCTCTAAAATGTGATTTAATGTCACTGTTTCTTGCATATGTTTGATTGCATGGTATCTTTAAAGCTTCGTTTCTTCACTTTATCAAGAGAATGGAAAATGTGTTCCTTGATTTCATACTCTTTATAATGCAACATTGGACAAATAGACTTTGTGTTATTTGTTGTTCTTTTCTTTTCAATCATTTAGTTTTTGCATGTATTTTATGTTTATGAGTAGATGTTTGTAAACCTTTTGTGCTTTCTAGTTAAAAGCATCCATATTTAATGCATTGCAAATCATGTATGTGGAGCTGTACCGATAAAATTCAGAGGAAGGTTATCATTCCAATGATAACCTATCCAACTGTTAGTGCTCATTTAGTCTTCTTATCTGGGCAGTTAGAGTTAAATTGTATGTATTTTCTTGGGAGACAATCTGTTCACTAACACTAGTGAAGTTCATGTGGCTCTTGCATGAAGCGAGAAACCATGCCAACTGGAAATGATATGTCAGGGCATGTATGTTTCAAGTAGATGAGACTTCCAACCAATTGTTTATACAAAGTAGCATCAACAAGTGGAGTGGAACACTTTGCTTCTAACTTAACACTTAAAAGAAATGGAATAGATATAGCCTTACAGTCACTTATGTGAAATCGAGCAAGTAGATCAAGAGCATACTTGGGTTGAGATAATGTGATCCTTGATGAAGATTGTTGTATCTTAATACCAAAGAAATAATTAATTAGACCCTAGTTTGTCATGGAAAATCTTTCCTGCAAAGTAGACTTGACACTATCAATGATGGATGTTGTACTCCCTATAATGACTAAGTCATCAAAATTAAGCACAAGTGGCAAGTGAGAATCATCCTGGTGAAAAATGTAGACATTTGAATTTGAATGACATCTGGTGAACCCTGTTGAGAGAAGGGAAGAATTCATCTTGGCATACCAAGCTCTTGGAGCTTGTTTTAGTCCATAGATAGACTTTTTCAACTTGCAAACCAAAGTAGAATCCTAAATTAAACCTTGTGGATGCTCCATATAAATATTCTCATAAAGATCACCATTCAAGAATGCACTCTTCACATCCATTTGATGAACAACCCATCTCTGAGCTACAACTATAGCTAGTGTCAAACAAATGGAGTTTATTTTTGCAACTAGGGCAAAGGTCTTATGTAGTCAATACCAGGCACCTGAGAGAAACCTTTTGCAACAAGTCTTGCCTTATACTTATCAATACTTCCATCCGTTGCAAACTTGGTTCGATAGATCCACTTACACTTAACTAATTTTCTTCCCTTAGGAAGAGAGACTAAGTCCCATGTGTTGTTTCTCATAAGAGAATTGTATTCTTCCTCCATTGTTTTATCCCATTCTAGAATTCCTTAAGCTTCTTTGAATGATTGAGGATCAAAAGAAACTACAATATAAGCATGAGGGAGTGAGTTGTGTTGTTATCTTGTCCTCCTAGTATCTGAAGGACTCCCTACCAATGGTCCTGCTACATCCAATGTCTACTGAGCCCATTTAGGTCTAGTGGAAGAAGATGTAGAAGTAGAAGGGATTTTCTCAACCTGATTTGTTTGATGCCTCTATTTGGGTCGTGGACGAACATCTTCCAAGCCACTATCATCATTGTCACTTTCTTTAATGAAGGAGGAAGAAGGAGGAGTTGAAGAAGTAAAGCTTGGACAACTTTCTTCATAGTGTACACTCCTCTCATAGAAAATTTCACATGTCTTTGGATCCATCAACTTGTAGGCTTTATGAGAGTCTGCATAACCAACAAAGATGCAAGGTTTACTTTGAGGTTCCAATGCCTTGTGTTTCTGTGGAGGTATTCATGCCCATGCTGGACAACCAAAGACTCTAAAATGCTTTACAATAGGTTTCCTTCAATTCCAAGCTTTAAAAGGAGTTAAACCATCCAAAGCTTTATGAGGACTCTTATTCTGGATGTAGTTTGCACAATTCATTGCTTCAACCCAAACAACTTGATCAAGAGACTTATGTAGTAGCATGCAAGTGGTCATCTCCTTGAGGGTTATGTTCTTCCTTTTTGCAACACCATTCTGTTGTGGAGTGTATGGTACTGAATGCTGAAGGTCAATTCCCTCTTGAGTACACCAATCTAAAAGTCTTGAGTTCACATACTCCCTTCCATTTTCTGTTCGAAGAACCTTGATGGCTTTCTCTGACTACTTTTCTACTTGAGCCTTGAAGGTGAGAAATCATTCAAACACTTCACTTTTACGAGCCATGAAGAATACCCAAGTATAGCGAGAATAGTCATCAATGAAGGTGAGTGCATAGCGAGACTTTCCAAATGATGGCACTGGAAATGGGCTTGCCACATCAGTATGAACTAGTTCAAGAACACCTTGTGCTCTCCAAGATTGCCCCTTGTCAAACATTTTTTCTGGATGCTTCCCAAGTGTGCAACTTGAACAAACACCATCTGAGAACTAGACTTGAGGTAGACCATAAAGCATGGTCTTGCTACTAAACTATTTAAATTACTTGTAGTTGAGATGTCCAAACCTCTCATGCCACAATTTACTTTTTGTATTCAAATGAATTAGCAAGGCTTGTGCATTAGATTTAGGCACAAAGGAAGAGAAAGTGTAAAGCCTTGAATCATGTTTAGCTTCACGTATTGCAACCATAGAATCATCTTTGATGCTTTTCACAACAACTAAATCTGGAAGAAATCCAACCTTGTTTCCACCTCCATAGTGAGTGATTTGGTAGATTGAAAGAAGGTTGGAGGTAAGATTGGGAGCGTAGAGAACATCCTTTAATGCTTCACTTTCAATCTCAACTTCACCTTTTCCTTCAACTTCTACTTTAGTATCATCCCCTACAAAGATGTGAGGTACCTCTGAAGGTGTCATTGAAGAAAAATCTCTCTTTGAAGCCCTCATGTGACGTGTGGCACTTGAGTCAATAGTCCATTCCCCCTAAGTGATAGTGTTTGTGAGTAAAGCTTGCCCTTTGCTCCTAGAATTTGAAGATGTGGACCCCTTTTCCTTATAAGCATTAGGCAATAGAACATTGTGCTTCTTCATGATGGTTTTCAATTCATCAATTTGCTTGTGATAAAACTTATGTTCATCATGACCAATTCTTTTACAATAGGCATACTTATTCTTTTCCTAATTATTGCCCCCCTTTTTGTTGGTATTAGGAGAAGATTTTCCTTGTTGTTGAGTTGATTTAGGTGGTGAATTTTTTGTGTCCCTTTGTTTGTTATCTTTCCTCTTCTTCTTTTTACCCTCGCCTTTGTTTGAACTTTCACTAGTTGGATTCTTGGAGCTCTCATTGTTAGCCACCAATGCCATAGACTTTGAAGACTTGAGAATCCCCATTGTTATCAGCTTATCTTGTTCATTTTCTAACAACTGGGCATATTGATCAAAAGTGATTTTTTGATAAGAAGCCCCTAAGGTTGCCTTTGAGGTGTTGAAAGTTGAGACAAATGTGGAGTAGTCTGATGGAAGCTTATTCTGAATTAGATAAATCAACCTATCATCCATAATGGGAATATCACAATCATCAAGTTTTGTTCTCAACTTATTCACCTTAATGATAAAATCTTGGATGGAATCAAAGTTCTTAGGATCTAGGGAGATAAGTTCATCTTCAATCTTGTAGACATCCTCCTTAATCACTTTCCCATATAGCTTTTTAAGGGCATCCCAAGTTTCCTTGGATGTATCATATTTTATGATCCGATAAAGGATCTTGTCATCAACCCCTAACCTAAGGATTCCTAGGGATTTTCTATCTTCCAATTCCCAAGCATGGATATCACTTTGAGTTACTTTATCACCTATGGGTTTAAGAAGAGATCCATCTACATATTGAGAAACTTCTTCATTCTTTAATTCACACCATTTTTTAATTGATCATGTGGCATAATTACGTGGTGTTAATTTTGGAACCTTAATGTTTCCCATAATGCAAGGAAATAAAGATAACAACAAGAAGAAAGGAACACAACACCAAGAGACACCCCCCCCTTTTCACTCAATCAAAGAACCCCCCCAATGAATGCTTTAGGCGCTTTATACTTAGTGCGATTACAATAACCACTTGCCAATTTAGGGCTTAAGTGGACTTTTGATTTTACAACATCACATATGAAACTATATCAGACTCAACAATATAACACACAAGATCTCTCAAGGATCTAATTACAAGTGCCAAAATAGGCCAAAAATGACCAAATTATGAAAGTACTATGTCTACTCAGAATTTTTCCAAACTAACACTAGATCTAGAAAGTAAACAAACAATCATGCACTTAAAAAAAAAATAGCACGGGAATATGTGTCCATATGAGCATGAATGAAGCCTCTGAAGTTGTGAAAATAGGGATTGGTAATTTTTCAAAAAATTTAGGAATAAAGATCTCAAACAACCTACACCAATGTGTAGATCATGAAAATCTACCCAAAAACAAAAAAAATTTCTCGAAAAAAGGAGTCCGTATGAGGGAGATATCGCTGTTTGAAAATCACCTCTATAATTATTTTTCTTGAATCATCGCCGTCGCACCTTCAAAAATCAAATGATTCTAGATTTCACCTCAGATCTCCAATTTTGATGAAGCAAAAGTCGATTTGGGGGTTTTTTGACCTTCTGAATGTGATGCCAACATCTGATTTGCACCACCAAGCTCCAATCTTGACCTGCAAAAGAAAAATCTCTCCAATGCCTATGCAATGAAGCTCTTGTGGCTCTGATACCATGTAAGAATTTGCGTAAGGCAATAATTCAACACCAAGATGAAGAAGCTCAATAGATAGTACAAGACAGAAAAATAGTGATCAAATGAGAATCTCAATAATGATCAAGATGATAATGGATATTAGATGAATACACATTAGAAATGCTTGTATATAAAGGCAACTAGAATGACTAGGAGTCAGCAAAGAAATACACATCAAAACTGAGCACATGTCCACCAAGAGTGAATTATCCTTCATTGAGCACATGAGTTTGTGTGATGATGAGAGAATAAGTTTATATAGGTGTATCTCATAAAGAGATTTTGTAGACACCATGTGCTCAAATAAGTTGCTGACTCTTGTGTTGTTAACAAGACAACTCACACGTGTATCCATATTCCTAAGTAAACTTAAGTAAAGTGTAATAATAATTAATTATTTACGCTAACAAGAAGCAACTTATTTTCCAATAGAGGTATGTATTCTGTGGACTTGATTATGGGTATTGTGCAAATATAATAATTATGAATGCTAATTTTAGATGTTTACTATGCTAATCTCTTGGTTTCAATGAAATCGAGGAGGAGGCCCTAGTTTAATACCAAAGATTAATAGTGGTCTTTCTTAGGTGATTTTTCGTCCACACACACACACACACACACACACACACATAGTACTTTCAAAAAGCAAGTTAGGGACAATCAAAACCTCAATCCATAAGCATGTATGACAAGCAAAGCTTAAAAACATAATTTCCAACACATCTTTGCATGTTTGTTAGAGATGTCTATAAGTTTTTTAAGTTATAGAATTTGGAAAATGTCAAAATCTTGACTCCTATAGGTGAGGGTAATACCCTCAACAAGCAAGAAAATTGAAATAGATAAAAGACCATAAGACTCTTAATCAAATTAGCTAAGAACTTCCCTATTTAAAAACCACCAGGGAGTTTCGGTCACAAACAATTTTTGCAATATCTTCAACACAAACAACTTGCACTTTGATAACTTTGTGTGCTTGTCATTTGTGCGTACACCTCCTCTAAGAAACTCTTATATACATAGGTGAAGACTACATATGTTAAGGAAATTCATAAAATTATTGGTAGTCATAACTCCTTGGCGGTTTTCTAATAAGAGAGCTCATAGATATTTTGATTGGCAATATTCTAGTGCTTTAGTTGTTTTGATTTGTTGGCTTGTTGAGGGTATTCCCTCTCTTATAGGAATCAAAATTATGACATCTGCGATGGTCTATAACCTAAAAAACCTATCCACCTCTAACAAAAATACAAATGTGTGTTGGAAATTGTATTTTTTCAGCTCTGCATGTTGTCGATGCATATGGATTGTGGTTTTATTACCCCCGACTTTCTTTCTTAAAAGTACCATGCACTGACCATCAAAATTCTGATGACACCATACCAATTTCTATTAGTTTTTCTGACAAGGATGCCATACTCATGAGGACATCCTTGTTGGACATCTCAACATCAAGTTGTGATAATTTTGATGGACTGATGATGTATCCAATGAGGAAACCATGCTCACAATGACATCCTCGTCCAATAGTTCCACTATGCATTGTTGATATTGCAATGACTTAGTCGTTTGACTTTTGACAACTACCCATTCAGTACAACTGCCATAAAAAAAATCTTTTCCTAATTCTATTATGATAACATGTAGTTTCATCATTTTGACAAACACACATTTATGATGACCAGCTAGATGTGTTAGCATTTTGATGGTTGCCTTCCCATTGGTAGTTGCAATGCTCATTCAATAATCACACCATTAGTCGGTATTTTGACAACCGACCATCGGATTGTGCAACAAATGACCATCATAAATTGGTGCCAAATGTAGTAGTGAATGACATCAATAACTCCACTAGGTGGCTTGACACACAGAGCTGCAAATACTAAAGAAAAATCTTGCTATAAACATGACGTGGATGTGTAGAAGTCCTAATACCAATCCCAAAAATAATACATAAGTTTAAGTGATCTGACTTCACCTTAATAATATTCCATGGAGAATCTCTCTTTCTCCGATAATGTAGATGGTGGACAAAAATGAGATAAAGAGTACAAGTGGGAAGAATACTTATTTATCCTTGTTTTAACAATATTGCATGTCTCACCATCTTTGATGTGTACTGAATATTGTGCAAACTCAACTATATTCCCTATCTCACTATGAGTATCTAATAGATAAAAAGAGGCTTAGAGGAAAAAGATGAAACACAATATATCATTGGATGAATCATCATCGATGCCAATAGAACCTTTCCTACATATATTCATAACAATGTTGCTCCCCATCAAAATGTGCGGGGTTAGAGAAGCCTCAAAAGATGAGAATACATGTTGATAAGATGCCATATGGTGTGAACAACCTAAATCTACCAATCAAATAGAAGAGTACAGGCCAGTAGTTGCACATAATACATGACTCTTTTTATTGTCCCATTCATCTATTTGGAATGACGATGATGATGAAGGCATGTGAGAAGTAGAAGAAGAATGGATATCAATATTTTTTCATATCCTAATATCTTCTTTTCATATCAATAAGTCATTATGATTGTACTTTTTACAATAAGATCACTCAAGTCTTCCTTTCTTTGAATTTTCCCCCTTAGGAGAAGGTAGACTAGAGGGGTGTTGAGAACTTGAATCCTTCCTAGGTTCTATGATCTATGGATTTTTTTTATGCTTCTACTTTCTTGATATGGATGAGGTACCAAAGCTTGGTTTTTTGATCCTGGAAGATCATCCAACTATGTGTGACCATACTACTTATGTGTCAACCAATCACAGAGGGCCTCTAAAGTTAGGGTTCCTTCTTATGCTTTCAAAGACAACTTTTGCATCTAACCTCTATTCTTAAAAAAATGAATAGGCATTGAAAAGGTATTTTAGTTCTCTTTCTAGATCTATAATAAATTTCAACAATATTATTTACAATGTAAATAAAGATCAATCATTAGTATTTTTGGTTTTTGCACTTCAAACTTTCAATTTTGTGCTAGGATTTGGGTTCTTGCATTGCGGGGGGTAGTTTTTCTCTAGTTCACATGGTAGACCCTTCCTCTTTTGACTAGATTACTCTGCACAATTATCACACCTAGAAAGCACATATGATTCTTGACATGGCATTAGACACCTTTTGTTTGTTTATGGCTTCTTGCATGTGAATGGTTATTTGCATGTAGGTGTTCACTAGATTATGTGAGAATTCACCAACCTTGAATTCTAACACAAGAATGGTTGATGTTTTTATGAAACTTTATATATAATTGCTATGCCACGCTTAAAACTAAAGAAACAAAGAATGTGTGCCATTAATAACGTTAAAGAAAACAAATTAAAGTACATAAATTCTTTTACCTTATTGCATGATGAGATCCTCTCAAAAGGTGTCATATATACATTTTTGAGCAGCTGAAAGAAAATATGTAACATTGAATATCAAGAGAACATATTTCTAAAAGGATCACATTCATAATTATCTAGATTTTTCATTACCATAAGTAACCAAAATTAAGGTAATATGATGAAACTCACACTTCCATTATATTAAGCTATATAACTTTGAGACCATATTAGACATGTCTTCAACAAAGTTTGAAAAATAGAATAAAATAAAGGATATAAACTAATGGAAGGTGACCATTTATTTTCTTGTAATTTATTCATAACATCCCCTCACCTTCCACACTTTTAGTAACACACAATTAATTTCCTTTATGGTGTTATGATAGAATAGCCTCTTATATCATGCTCATTACTTTACAGTAAAACTTAGCGAAAATTTCATTAAGGAGTCTTGATAATTGTGCATGGTTTTTTTAGGCACCCAACTATTTATTTATTCAATATTATTTTATTTACAATTATTATTCATAAACAATTGAAGAACCTTTTTGTCTATTTTGTCTCCATTCATATCTAAGTCTTATGCCAGTACTTAGATTCAAACTAGATAAGAATACGACATTTTATAAAATATTTTGAAGCTAAAATTTAATTTGTAGAATATATATAACAATGTTTGTTTTGAAGATTGGGTGGACTTTTGTATTTATGCTCTCTTATTGTGAAAGAGCAATGGATCCAAAGGGAATCGTAGAGAATTGAAGCAACCATAAGATTTCTTAGTTAACTCTAGATTTTTTTGGGATGTTATATAAGAGTAACTACCAATGAGAAAGACAGTGAAATATATCCTTATATCTCCCCCAAAAAAGAAAAATATTAGTGACCTCACTACAAAGATATTAAAAACATACAATTTTAGACATTTGTTTAACTATGCAATAATTGCATTATTCTTGTAAACATTTTTGATCATGTCTTCAATAATATATTCATGACTATAACCTCAAAATTGGTGATCTACAAAAGCAATTTTGCAAAATATTCCTCTAATCTACACATAAACAAGACACATGAGATGATAAAACAGTTATAACATTCACAAATTTCAGTAATATACATCATTTTGTAATGATTTCTATTTTATTACATACTCAAGAGTTCATCAATTTTGACATATCTCAATACTTTATTTGGGGCTTATTTTCTTTTTGGTATGTTCCATCATAGCTTATTCTTACTAGTAGTTCTTCTTGTACCTCATTTTCAATGGATACAAGTAAATGTAAAAAGATAATAGATATAGAACTTTTTTTTATAAGTTTAAAACATCGGTTTGACATTATAAATATTCAAAGTATTTTATCCGACTTTTAATAGTTTTTTTCATTCAGTTTTCCTCATGGAGTTTCTTGCAAATTCTCTCTCCATATTAATATAGGTATCATTTTAGGAATCATAAATTATGTTTGCACTAGATAATCACATGAAAAAAAAATACTTTAAAGAAGTTGCTAGGATCAATGTACACAATTTGAATAACACCTTAAACTATTTACCTAACACCAAGTTTCATAGAAAATGAAGAGGTTTGGAATAGTACATTCAATATACATTGTAGCAATGATCTCACTTTCCTTGAAGAGTCTGAATAATGGTGTTGTGCCATGGGTCAGAGAGGTGTTGCAAGAGGTTGTCAAATGGCCCCTTGCCTGTTACATTGTGTTGTACTACAAATCCCAAGAATGCTAACATTGCCAACCTCCCTACAAAATAATCACCAGATAAAGTTAATTCCATTAAGTAAGAACAACTTCTTTTTGGGAAATTGATGTCAATACAATAAATGATTATAATAACTTGCATACACAATTATATACAACAACAATTATTTTAATTCATTATAAAAATGAATAAGTATTAAACAAAAATTCTTAATGGTAGTTTAACTTATGAGACCTTTCCTAGCCAATTTGTAAGTAGAATGATAATAATGTTAGTAATAAAATGACAAAAAACTTGACAATCTTTTGTGTCTTATACCTAATATGTCTAAAATTATTTTTGTATTACATAACTCATGCCTCTAATTAATTGTTTTTGTTAAATGCAAATAATTTCTTGAAACAAAAAGAATGAATGTAAGAAGTTAAAGAGCCTACCATTAGCAAGCTCTTTCTCCTTGGCCTCTAAGCTTGGAGAGAAGTTCAAAGGGTTGAAGATGCCACCAGGATACCCCACATCATTAGGAGGAAGACTGTAGCTCTTAAAGATAGGGTCTTGATTTACACTTCCTGGATATTTTATATCTTGCCATCTCCTAAGCTCCACATAGTGAAACAAAATGAACTCTATCACGAACAAGGTGGAAGAAGAAGCAAAGTACTCCACTTTTCCTGCATCATACCACTTGGGCACATTGAGGATCCCAATGGAAGTGAGCACTTCAGGGATCAACATCCCCGCCACTCCTAGCATTGCCCATCTTCCATTCACTAGCTCTGCTTGCACATACCATTTCAAGCTATTTGGGTCCTCACCTAGTCCCAAGGGGTCAAACCCATTATCTCCAGGCAAACTGCATGCAATGAAGCAAATATATGAGCCATATAGTAAAAAGTACAAGTAAGAATTTTGTATTACATAACAAAGCTGTAATATATCACTAAGATGTCTAGAGATTATATTATGTCTTAAAAATCTATTCTCAAAATGGAAAAGTTACATCTTTATAGGGTTTTTCTAATTGAATTGTATCTTATCACTTAGAATAAAGAAAATCATATGACGTATATATAGTACAAATAAATGATCTTCTAAGATATTCCATTTAATATAACACACAAAAGAAGTGTACCTCAATACTTTCTACATTTAAAACGTTTTTTAATCATTGCATCCTATGATGTTACAATGAAGATGTATAATCACGTGTCAAAATGTCTGATACATATGATTCTTTTTTTGAGCAAACTTTATATAATTGATAAATATTAGTTATATAAAGAATCACCTAGAAAATATTTCATTACAAACATTAAAGAATGTCATTTTCCAAGCCATAGATTGTAAGTTGTTCTTAGCAATGAATTATTAATGTAAGTATGTCGAAGTACGGTTTATATTTTAATCTAGAGTTCCTATAAATAATTAATGTTAGACGATTCGTGCAATAATTTCTTATTAAAAACAAAATTTCAATACAATCAGCTACACTAAGAACAATGCTAATTTTCTAAAATTAAAAAAATATAAATTCGAAGTACTAATTGATTGTGATATTGCTATTAGGATTTAACTGTGTAGTTTTTGAGTTTGACCCATATATCATGAGTAGTGATTCACACATAATCCATCTCTTCTGAGAATAAATGGAACACTTAGCACTCATTGAATCTAGGTGATGCTCATAGAGGTGAAACACTAATTGATTGCTAAATAATGTCTTATTTTCTTCAATTAGAGCCTTATCTTAGATCTAACAAGAAATGATCTAATTAGAACACACTTTGGTGGAAATTGGTACCAAATTCGCTAGTACTCTTTTTGTGGGAGTTAATCTCAAGTATTAGTTTATAAGCATTCTAAGGGTCTTTTGGTGGGATTTAATCTTCAAGTACTAGTTTATAATTGATATAAATGCTTTATTTTGGGAGTTAAACTTTCAAGCTGTCGTAGCCTAAAGGGAGTGCTTTTGTTGGGAATTAATCTTCCAAGCTATCTCAGTCTCTAAAGACCTATTGTGTTCTAAAAATTTGTAGTCTCTAAAGGGATATTCTATTACAAAATTTTGATTCTCTCTTGGCTTTAAAATGCTAATATTTGTATATCAATCTAAAACACCTAAATTTCATATCACAAGTATTCTATAACGTAAAAAATGTTCTTATAAGGGTTTTAGGTTAATCGGTCGAGTTTTGGTGGTGAAGATGATGATACATTTGTCATCTACCGAAATTCAAAAATTTAAATCAAGATAAAGTAGAATATGTACATTCCATTTGTAGAACATTTAGCTATCATCTACAAGAAATACTAGGTAGTCCCATATATCCTAACCCATTAACATATGGAAAAAATAGATCTTCCATATTATATATCCTAAAAAGATTAGATACGTAATTATTTTGATCAAAACCAAAACATCTAACATAAAACTTAAAGATTGATATCTAATTATTTTGATCAAAATCAGAACATCTTACATAGAACTTAGGTTCATCATCCAAGCAAAATGCCAAGGAAAAAAGTATTCATCAAAGGAAACAAAGAGGGAGTGAAGATATGAATGAGTGTACCTGCCATTGAGGTAGCTTGGAGATGCAAGGCCCGGAAGCCACTCTCCCTTCTTTGCCTCCACCTTGAATGAATACTTGCTGGGTGTGGAGGCAGATCCCAGCCGATGGTTTCTGCTGAGGCGAGATGATGATGATGATTGTGAGCCTGCCATAAATCCTGCCTTGGAGATCGATGGGCATGCCACACCCATGGCCGCTTGAGTGGTGAGGGACGCCATTTTCTTCTTCTTCTGCAAATTCTGCTCAACTCTATTGAGCTAATCTCTGCCTCTGCATATTCATGTACATGTGATTGTGCTTAGCTTTGGCGTTCAATTGTGTGGTAGAGATTTCTGGCTTTTTCAACGCTCCAGATTCGATCTCAAATGAATCCGATGGAAACAATATCCTTGGGAGCCAATCACAAAACCTCATCTTATCCCTCTTATCCCATTTCCTTTGTGTCCGGCCTTTTGTCGCCACTTTACATTACTTTACTTTTCGTGTTGTTTTTTTTAATCAAGGGCAAAATTGCTCCCCTTTGTGTGCATGCCTAGCATCTTGACCTTTGAACTTATATCCTTAATTGTTAGCAAACCCATATCCTATATTTGATTCAAAGGCAACGAGCCATTAAGGATGGACACGTAGCAAAGTGTAAGGTATAAGGTGGTTTGTAATTTATGAAATCATTTCATATTTAGTCTTTATGAACTATTTAACTCTATTCTCAATGTGTCATTCACATTTTTTCTTAATAATACAAACTTTTGTGTTCTCTATATTTGATTCAAAGGCAACGAGCCATTAAGGATGGACAAGTAGCAAGGTGTAAGGTGGTTTTTAATTTATGAAATCATTTTATAGCTAGTCTTTATGAACTATTTAACTCTGTTCTCAATGTGTCATTCACATTTTCCCTTAATAATACAAACTTTTGTGTTTTCTATTTTAATATCGCAAGTTGCTCATTATTAGATCTTATTACTTTTGTAAATCTTCTATTGGCAACCATGCTATCGATAAATCGTCCCGCTATATAGGAAAAGTATATGAAAAAACATGATACATACATTCTTTTTTAAGAATGGTCATCTGATGGAAGTCCATGCCATGGACCCAATGATGGTCGTTCTATGTCCTTTCTTGGGTTGTGGGTGTGTTTGACGGATGTTTCATTGAACTGATAGTTGATTTATGCATTTTTTTGTATAAATTATGTAGTCATACAGATGCCAAGTAATAGAGTTATAGTGGATTTATCACTGCAGACTATTTTCGTATGAATTCATACTAGAAAAGAAACCTCATTCAATGCAGTTTCATGGGCCTATTAATGTTACATCAAGTTTGATAACTATTTATGTACCTTCGATTAGCCATTACTGTTACTTCACTATAGAGTTAAACATTTCAAGTGTTTTAATCGTAGTTAGTCGACAAAAAATTTAAATGTATGTTCACATCGTAAGATGGAATCAATAGAACAATTATTTCTTCCTTCGACATATCCTTTATTTCGCACCATTGCCACCTCTTACGGTTTAATGCTCCTTTGATGTAGAGATATAATTACTATTTCTCCTTTGACGTATCGTAGGCCTCGATTGATAGAATTATTATTTGTTCCTTCAACGTATTCTATCGAATGCCTAATCGTGGGTCACATTGTTTATTGTTAAAGGAGCTTGTGGACATGTGAACTATAGGTTTGGCACCATCATGGCCACAAACAATTGAATGTTAACTAAAGGTGCAAAAGCACAAACAATACTATTCCACACTCAAAAAACAAGTAATGGTAATAGAACATGTGAATGACTTTATCACCTTCGTGGCTCCAACAATTTAATTTTAAAACATACTATGAAGAATATAGAACAATAGTTTTTCGCACAATCTGAGGCTTCCATAATATTAATTTAAATGATCCTACGTTCCAACAAACAATATGATTTTTCACATTTCCAAACTTTCATATTTATAATTTTAAGGATCCAACACAACAACAATGAAAAAAGTTTTGCACATTCATGGGCTTCCATTATGGAAAATTTAAATGATCTTGCGTTCCTGCTAACAATATAGTTTCCCACCTTCACATCCTCCAACAATTTCATTTTAAGCATTGGAACCATTGAATAAGCATTGGAATCCGTCATTCAACATTTTGTTGAACCATTAATGAGATTTATTTCGCACATGCGTGTTAGAAACCTCAATCGATAGAAATGTTGTTTCTTTGTTCGATGTTTCATATACTGCTATAGTTACAACGATTACGCTTTATGAGTTGGGATACACTGTAGCGATCACAATATGGTCAAAAGAGATTTTGGGTAGTATATCGCTATAGCATATAATGAACTCTTCTATTGCTATACAGAGAAAGCCTAATCTTGAGATAGTGATGAGCGATGAGGAAAGTATATCGCCATGACATATAGTGATCACTTTTATTGCTATGCGAAGAAACTGCAAAAATAATATAGAGATGAATGATAAAGGAGGCTTATAATTATAACATAAAACAATCATCAACAAATGAAAAAAAAAAAAAACCATTACAATGCTGAGCGATAGAGATGTATCAGTATAAGTCATGGTGACGAGTGTTTTCTATGATCGAAAAAGAGGAGATATCGAAAACGCATAAAAATTTCATCCATATTTTCATTATGTAATCCAATACATTTATACTATGTGTTGAATTTTTTTGGGCAGCTTCAGTTTTATCGCAAACACATTAAATTTTCATCCATAATTGGATATTGTTATCAGGCAATTAGGTTAGGGTTAGTATCTTGATGAGTGTTTTTGGTCATTATGAGTATTATCAAAATTGCATTATAGTTTCATCCATATTTCGATATTGTTAATGAGTCATAATATAAAAAATGCATTATAGTTTCATCCATATTTTCATTACGTAATCCGATACATTTATACGAATAATAGTTTCATCTTGTTGGTGTTTTAAAACTACAGGTTCCAACAACCAGTACTAGGATACAAAAGATAAATAAAAGCCTAAGGATTAGCTAGTTCCCATACTTGACAATAAATTATCTTGGATCTATACCGACTTCAACAAAGCACACAAGGGCTTTCTACTCTTTAGGCTCTGCAGGGCCAAGGTGGGTGCACCTAGGGATTATATAGCTTATTCTTTGATTCTCCTCTTTAATGTATACTCATTGGTAGTTTTCTTTGTTGAAGTTGATGAAAGATCAACCCCATAGCTCCCAATAATCACCTGGATGCAAACACTTGTCACAGAAAGAGAGAAGAAAAAACTATGAAGGAAGGAATTGCCAGATCCATAGATGAGACATTCTTGATGAGCAAAAAAGAGATTGCTATTAGCAAAAGTGAATGAATAAAATTACAAAGAGATCAATCCTTATAAAAGGAGATCAAAACCCTAATAAGATAAAACCTAGGTTGCATGATAATAATTAATAAAAAGATTAATTATTATATGCCTAAAGTTTAGCTTAAGTAAGCTAGAGATAATAAGTGACTTAATAATTAAATCAAAATCATTTAATTAATAAGAAAATATCTTATTACTCTAACGCCCCCCCTTAAGATAAACTTAGGGAGTAGCTAAAAACCTAAAAACTACTGCTAAAAGAAAATTGGGTCCCAACAACAAGGCCTAATGAGGTACCCAAGCACAACCAAATCTCTGTAAAGAGAAGAAATAGAGAAAACCACATGGGAAAAACCCTACTCCAAAAGGAGATTTAAAGAATTCTCTAGAAGATAGGAACAAAAGATGATCACGAAGAACACCACTGAAGCATGAAGCTGCAAAACACTGCCAAACTATTCATCTGAAGAACCTCCATTGTATAGAACATAACTAGGTAGAAAAGACTAAGTCTGAAGGGCTAATCAATCAAAGATGGAAGGTATCTTCATGACCTCCAAAAATAAGAATGAAAGAATGCTTATATGGTAAATGATCCATCTCATCGAAATGCATAGGTATCCAGCCACTGTAATCGCTTAGTACATAGGATCAAATACTGAATACACAACTCACTCCATCAAACCAAGAAAGAAATAGAATCAACATAACCCCCCTATAATGCTGAGAGGTAAGACATAAACATTGAAACTAAATGAAATATCTCTTGTAGAAATAAGAACCATGAACATCGAGAGTGCAAAAGAAGTACAAACACCTATAATGACATGTTTCATCGACACATCATGAGGCTAATGCCGTGGAAGGAACACTCACTCGACAAAAGAAAATGGCAAATATGGCCAATGTAAAACCCCCCAAGGCACTTTATAATGTAGTGCGATTACAACAAAACAAAAAGATGTGCAATATCCCAAAATGCAATAGAGTGATACTTTATTTTAGTGCGTTTGCAAAAATACTACAAAAGGATGTCAAAAAAGATCAAAAGAGACATAAGGCTGATATACTAAATAGTACAACACATAATGCATCATCTGAAGCAACAAAATCGATCCTCAAACTTGAAACAACCAAGATATCCACCAAAATGCAAAAATGTAAAGACTGAATATAATATTCTTGGAAAAGAATTTGGAAAAACAACCAGCAACATTGGAAAGAGCTCGAAAAGACCTTTCCAACGATATAAAGAATTCCCAAATCAATAATCAAATGCTCAAGATATGTCTCCTAGAGTGCAAACCATAATTTCTAACTTTGACTGCATAAATAGGAAACCAAACAACATCAAAAGTCCAAATAACCTACACCATCTTGACGGGCTTGGAAAGAGCTTTTTGATGATATAATATTTGTCAAAAAATACCTTCGTATGACAAAGATACGATCAAAAAACTGCATACAAATTTTTAGGACAAAACAAATGAAAGAAGAGATGGCTTGAGGGCCATCAAATTTTAGCTCCAAAATTGCTGACATCACACCTGTGGCTATCAGACCTGCTACGTCAGTACTTGGACTAACATGTGTCAGTACCTTGCTAACATATGCGTCCTTTAATGGTGTAAGCATCACATGATTAAAAAAAAGAAGCATGCAAGTGCTTTTTGAATTTTTTTTTTTTTTTTTTTGGAAAAAACATACCTTTCTTTTTTTTAATAAAGGCTTTCTTCCTTTCTTCCTTTTTTTTTAATAAAAAAAAAATTGTTGCCGTGTGAAGCATGCCCAAATCTAGGAGCAATTTTTTTGCCTCAAATTTCAATTGTGTCCAAATTTGACAAATTTTATATGGAAATAGGGGTTTTTGGGTGCAAGGAATCTAACAGAGAGGTCTGTTTGGGCTCAAAATACACCAAAAAAAATGACCTTCCCCCATATCAAATACAAAATAACTCTGAAAACTGAAACCCTCTGAAATAAAAAAAGCACAGATTTGAAAGCCAAGAAAAATCTCTCATAAACTAAATAGGGACATGAAGATTTGGAGCTCTGATACCATATTGAAGTTGATGAAAGATCAAACCCATAGCTCCCAAGAATCACTTGCATGTAAACACCTATCACAGAAAGAGAGAAGAAAAAGCTCTGGAGGTAGGAATTGCCAGAACCATGGACGAGGCATTCTTGATGAGAAAAACAGAGATTGCTATTATAAAAAGTGAATGAATAAAATTACAAAGAGATCAATCCTTATAAAAGGAGATCAAAACCCTAACAGGATAAAACCTAGGTTGCATGATAATAATTAATAAAATAATTAATTATTATATGCCTAAAGTTAGCCTAAGTAAACTAGAGATAATAAGTGACTTAATAATTAAATCATAATGATTTAATTAGTAAGGAGATATCTTATTACTCTAACATTCTTCTTATATTTATCTCTTATAGAAGAAACATGGTCAACAATTTTCTTGAATATGTAATTAATTCCTTGATCCACAATAACCATCTATAACTCAGAGGAAAACTATTAAAAATAAGTAAGTGACCAATGATATAGCTCCTTATAAAAAAAATGAAAAATTGATTTTGATTTATTGGTGTAGGAGCACCAAGGTCAAATCCAAGAGGCAAGAAGAGCAATGGGATCACTAATGGGTCCCTAGGAGGTGTTGAAGATAAATGGCCTTCAAGGGTCATTAAAACATGTAATAATACTTATCATGGTCTTGAAATATTATGTTGATCATCTATTGATCATTTTGTTAAAAAATCATAAATGTAAGCCTTAAAGGCAATATTAAGTCTAGAAGGTACCTAGGGGTCACTAGGAATGGATTTGGATTGATCCTAGGTTAGGGATTGATAGAAATGACCTATAAAGGCCTTACAATATGTAATAAGGCTATCAAAGCCTCTAAAAGATGTCAAAGGCACTAAAAGTGCAATATTTTGTAACATTGCCAACATTGGCAATATAAGCCAATGGGCTTAAGAAGGCTTAGTTGGGAGTTAGTAGAGTTAAGAAGCTATGAAAGGTTGTATTTAAACCTTTTTAGAGTCTGTAGATTAGTTTAGAAAGGCCAAGTTGTCAATTTGACAACTTTGTTGTCAACTTGACAACATTGTTTCATATGTTTTGTTAGTGAACAATCAGTTATGACTATTGTAGGCAATTAAGAAGCAGTTGGTGGGTCTTTAGAGGAGTTTGGGGTCTATTTCAAAGGCATCCATGTGAGTGGACAGAAGGGAGATCATCATTGGTATGTAATGGCACGAATTTGAAGCAGTTTTTGATCAATAACAATCCAATTCTTTGCAACTTGTAGTTCATTGTCCCATGAATACAATGGAAACAATAGTAGATTTAAATGATTTAATACCTTTGATCTTGTCTTGGTATTGATATTGAGACATTGTCATAGCATTGGTTTTATTTGGTTATGCAAGCACTTCATAGTTTTGTTGTTTGAAGATCGGGCAAATCATTTTTACCAGTGACTATGACTAGTTGAGGGTATAGACAACAATCCTATTGTATTCTTCAAATATGTGAAGGCACTCCCACCTCTATACTAACTTTGGTTTGGTGGGAGATGCCTATAATGTATTTTATGTGATTTATTTTGTTTCAAGTGCAAGGAAGGGAGCCATTTAGTGAGAAGAAATAGTGATAGGCCTGGAAACATCTAGTAAGGGACACTTAAATTGACACCAAACATTGCTAGGAGTTGTACGATGAAGGGAGAATGTAAATGAAAATTGGAATGATATATTGGGATACATTGTGTGGTGATAGAACTAGTATTGAAGTTGTGGTCAACAGGGAAGGGTGTATTCTCTAAAACCCTAGGTTAATGAACATACAAACAAGGGTTATTTGTTTTGGGAGTATGGTGAATGATGAAATTTTGAAAGTTTGAAAATATTTTGTCTAAGAAGGTCTATGAAGACTATTTAATACTTGGGAGTCTTGGAAGTATGGGAGTATAGGAGTTCCTTCTTTGGTGAGGGCTATTTAAGCCTAGTTGAAGGGGTAGATTGTGAAGGAAGTGTTCACCAATCAAGGGCTGAAAGAACGAGATTAACAGGGATTCAATAAATTCAAAAAGGGTATCTAAAAGTGTCAAAAAATTTATATGTTGTTTGGGAAGTTTGGGAACAATTTTCTGATTATAGTATTGGAAGAGCAACTAGGCAGGCCTAAAAGGGCTATGATAGTAGAATGGTGAAAGATGAGTTGTTGGAAGTTGGTGAAGAGTTGGAACATGGTAGATAGGCCATGATAAGATGATCCAAGGTGCTAGGATTAGTGAGAGAAGCCTGATTTAGATTTTGGTATGGTGGAGGTGCTAGGTACACTAGGTGATCTAGGAGGAAATTGATGTAATAAGAGATTGTGGCAATGAGGAAGGGAGTGAATTCATAAGAATGATGTGTGGAATTAATTTACAAAGTCAGAGAACTCCATTTGATCCTTGAGTAGGACTGATTCCTTGAGTTGATTCCAAGTTATATTGTTGAATCCTCAAGTTGAGTTAGCCTAGTTGAGGTGAGATTGGAGGGCTTTGCATCATTTATATGTGTATTGTGTAACCAAATGACTGCATCAATTTGCATCACAATTTATGATCAGTGCCTTATCCATTGCTATACATAGTCACATCAGTAAATAATTGCCCTATTTAATTGACTTACAATTAAATTCATCAACTGTTAAACATAAACTCCATTCTTATGACATCCCTCTCATATGCCTAGGAACCCTATAAATTCATGGAAGAACTTACTTAATTCTTTGAATTAACAACAACAATGAACCAATATACAACCTATCCCAATTGTATTAAATTGCAAGAACTTTGTGCATTCAATCCCAAAATAACAAGCATATAAAGATGGAGACAAAACTCAAAGACATAGATATTCAAAACGTCCACTTTGTATTCACATTCCTTGAAATTGATACATCACTGATGTAAAAATCAAGATCTAACTCAAGGTATGAAAAACTCTATCATTCAAGATTCATTGTATTCTTAGATTGCAAATTTGAAATACATACAATTGACACCAAAATTGGACCAACTGTAATTTCTAAAATGCTATAGGACTCAACCTCTCCTCTAGCCTTGGAAACTCACTTATATAGTGTGAATTGCAACAAGCCTCAGTCCCAGAGGGAAATGATAGCTGTCCTTAGAACAAAAGACTTACAATAGGACACAAACTATCATTGTCACAAAGATGTAGGAGAAGGGACAAAAATTGGTGGTTATTTGTCTTTGTAACAAAATGGCTTCTTCATTAGTTGTCTTGTGGTGGGGCCAACTCTATTGTAGCATTTTCTTGTAAATCCACTACATCTGATGATTTGTCTTGTTCCATCTGTTGTTCTCCACACTATGGGATCACTTGGCTTTCATGTGCTGTATCAGGCTCTGATATCTGGATAATTATTACAATTGGTTTATCATTTGCCAGATCATTAATTTGAGTGGTCATGTCCACCATTGCAGTTTGTTGCTCCTTTTCTTTGTCTTCTATTTGAATTGCTTTGTCAATACTTTCTTCTTCAACTACCATTTGTAATAATTGAGTTGCTAAAGAATAATTTTCCATCCACTTCTCAAAAAGTGTGTCATCTAGCTAGTTGAAGCTTAATATTTCTTGCTCTCTTTTCAAGATATCTTTTCCTAGTTTCTTTGCTTCAACAAAATCTTGTTTGAAAGAATCAAATAATATTTGCACTTATACAACTTCCTTAGTAGTTCTTGCAAACCTAATGTAGTTCTCTTTATTTACTACTTTATTTAGCCTAATACTCATTAATTCCTTCAACTCATTGGCCCATTCTTCTTTATCTTTTATTTTACCTATGCCTTTGAGTGCATGGGGAAAGAGATCAAAATTCTTACTGAGGTACCTAGAGAAACATTGATTCAATCTTCTCTACAATATGTTCCTCTTATAATCAAAACTTAGGAGATCATTGGCCCAATTAAAGGTTTTTTCTATTTAATTGTTAGAGTGATCAATACCTGAGAAAAATAGGCATGTGAGAGCATCATCCCTACTAATCCACTTATTCAAAACTAGCCTCAGGATGGCTTCACTATTATTTAAAATATTCCATATCTCTACTAGCCTTGAAAATTCCAAATATAAAAGAGGCCAACCTACCTTGCCTGCTAGATACAAAATTGTATCTATGATCCTGTCCTCATGTTGGATGCCTAGTTCAACGTATAGTGACCATATCTTAGCTTTCTCCTCATTTAGCTCATCAACAATGTAGAGTTCTAGCTATTGAGGAGTGCTTGGAATTTACACAATGGGAATGGTATTGAAAGGTGGCACAGGGGAGGGGGAGCGACAATTATGAGTTGGCTAGATCATCTTCCTGCTTTACCTTTTCAATATTTTTCCATGTTTGTAATTTTATTCATCAACTGGTAAATTTTTCTGCCCCTCTCATCATAGGCTTCCAATACTTTTTCAAATTTCTCATTTAACTCTTAGAACTTATTCTTATGCTTAGAAACAACCAGAACCCCAAAATCTGCTACTTCCTTATTCATTAAGGAAACATTTTCATTGTGCACTTCCTCTACTGTATAGACCATGAGATTACATGTATGCTTAGAATTTGAGACTTCCTGAATTCTTCCCTTGTCTCTCTTCTAGATGGACCACATGACTAAGGATTTATGGTCATCACTATATTTTACCCCTTTATGGGCTTGCACCACCTCCTCCTCAGTTATGAACTTGGTCTCTTTCTCCTTTCCACTGCATCAAAAATCATTGCATTGGCAATGTCCCATTTAGGCTCTATGATGACTCCCAAGTCTTTCAACGATTTCCTTCCCCCCACAGGGGTTATTTGGCTGAATTCCTCCATGAGGTTAGCCTTAACCTCCTCGTAAATCTCAAAATCTTGCCTAGTAGGTCACTTTGTCTTCATTTGTTTGCATTTAGCCTCAAAATTTTCTATTTTTTCCTCCACAAAAATAGGATGAATGCTGTAGATTTTCACAAAATCTTCATCCTCCAAAAACTTCCTTGTTGCTTTCTCTACAACAAGATCAATTTCTTTCCCTCTAAAATCCTCTACAATGAGGGCTAGTGATGACATGTGAGGCTCTATAGGTGCTCCTTCTTTTACCTTTGTTGTAGTTATCGCAATATCCCCTTGACCTCCTATTTTTTTCAATTTCTCTCTCAAAAAATCTTCATCATCTATGCAAATGGGGGTTTGTGAGGGGGAATAATCCTCAACTCTTGAAGAAGATCCTTGCTCTAATTTCTGTTTTTTAGCAGCAGGTGTTGTAGGAGGACTCTTTGAGAGCCACCTCTTGTATAAGGGCACATGTTGTACATTTAAATTTGTTGCCACAACATACCCTACTTTTATTTGCAATGTATATTGACCAAGGCTTATGATGACACTGCTTGCCAATCTTTTCTCTATTTGAATAGCATGGTTTAGATAATCTCGAATCAAAATCACTTTCTTTTCACTTACGGTTTGCATGAACCCAACAAAATTGTTCATTAGTTTATTTATTTTATCTCCCCAATATTTTATATCAGCCAAGGGATCATACTTTCTATCTAATGTGTTGCTGAATTTAAGAACTCTACTATAAACTTTCCAATTTTCTTTCCTAACTTTCTATTATTGCAATGAAAATTCATTTCTAATTATATCTTCAAGAAAGTAGATAAAATGTTCATAACATTTAGCCTTAGTTTTGTCCTTGAACATATAATAAAATCTATTAGGGTCAATAAAATGTGGGTGGGATTGGGCCATTTGAGATCTCTCCAAAATTTACCCAAATGCTTCCACCCCCTTTGGTAATTACAAAATGATGGATTATAGTAAAATTGGGGAAAATTATACCTCTTGATCTGCCAACCATCTCTTTTTCCTTTAGTCCTCCTATTTGCCATAAAAACTCCACAATTCCAATCCTTAAGTGGCACTTGATAAGGAAGGACATGGGGTTCCCTTGGAAACCATATATTCTAAAAATAGTGGACACAAAATATGGGATGATGTCTCCCCAATTGTTGCTCACTTTTAGTCCCTTGGCATGATCCTTGGGTCTGATCAATTCAAGAAAGGGCTAGGGTATCCTGGAGTTGTTTCCAATTAGTAAAATCCTCAACCTTGAAGCAAAGTATCGGTCAAACCTTACAAAACTAGCATCAGTGACCTCCTAGTTCATATCAACATTCTAGAGCTGGACTGGTAATTTTTCTCCATCTTTTTTTCCAAATCCAACTTCATCTCCTTAGAGAAAAAGGAAACACCTTTTCTTAAGCATATATACATCAACATAGAATACTAGCATAAAGGATTTTCAACTTTGGCTTTGTTGATACCAATTAGTCCATTGTGGATTTCTTCTACTAAATATGAGGCAAAATAAAAAATGTAGCTCATACAATACTACAGGGTTTGAGCAATAATGAAGACTAGGGATCCTTGGATATGATCTTGTTCATCCATCCTAAAAATTTTGCAGAGAGAAAAATACAGTGCCTGTGCCCTCAAGTTAAAATACTTCTTTAGTAATGGCTTCGGGTATTGGCTGTTACTAGTGACAGGTGACCTATCTTCACAAGATGCTCTTGTAATAGCCCTATCCTCAAATATACCCTCTAAGTATCATACCTCGCTTGTACGTCATCTAGATCAATTTGCTCATGAAAAGCATGGTTAGGGTTCAACATGAAGACCTCCCTAATTACCTCAGGTGTGAATCTAAAGAGATTATCTCCCACATGATTTTTTACTACTCTTAGCACAGGGTCATACCTTTTGGCTATCATTGTCAATAGATCAACGTCGAAAAAGATGATAGGGACAATCAGTTTTCCAATGTCAAATTGCTAGATATTGCTTAAAGGAGCATCATGCTTCTTTTCAGAAAACTATTTCTTGAATAATTCCAAACCCCTTGTATGTGTGTCAGCATCTGTTAGCCAATTGGCCTTATCATTGAAACAATCACCAACTAGTAACCTAGGGTTTTTTGGGACTGAATCTTTTCCCTTTGCCACTTCATTAGTGGACAAGGGTAATTGCTCCAAAACATTGTCATGCACATTCCTGTGTTGATAATCTACTTTCCTAGAAAAATATCGTCATGGAGGCATCTTGAAAAAATCTAACACATTTCAGAAAGTAATCTCTCAAACAATTGGAGTATATCTACACTTACCAACAAATCTTCTTACTTCATTGAAAAATTTTGTTTGCAACAATTCACTGCTTAAGAAAAATCATAATTTGAGCTTTGCTTCTTTTTGCACTTTGAATACTTTTTCACCTAGTACTCGATAATGAGTTGAAATGTAAGTTTTATGCAAATTATGTTCCCACGAATTTACATTGATCAACATTAATGTCCTAACAACTAGATTTTTTGATGCGTCAAAATTTTGAAATCTAGCTGTCGATCTAGTCATGATCAGATGGTCATGTTCTAAACTCTTATGACTGCATAACCTTTTGGTAAGTTGGACACATCTCATGGTCCCACATGGAAACTTGTCAACATGTTGTATTTTCATACTTTTCAAATACCTTGCATCTTGGATATGTAAAAATACAAGAGCCCTTGATCTATATTCTAATCATTGGGAAATCTTTCTTCTCTCCACACATTCTAGGGACCCACAAGGACAAGTGTCAATCTATCATGTTTTAAAACTTTTATATTCTGTGAGAAAATTCATTATACAACTATACGACAACCCTTGATTACGATCTTGATCAACTACCAAAAAAAAGGATGCTCTCTGGCTTTAGGACCAATCTGGATATGACAACTAGCACTTTAGCACAAACATTTCAAAGTAATACTTTACAACTCCCACCAGGACATGCGTCAATAAGTCACATCTTCACATTTTTTATACAACGTGCAACTTTACTTTATGAAGATGCGACAATAATTGATCTAGAAGATGTTCAATGGTTGGCATGAACCAAAGATCTCTTGCAGTTTCGCTAGCCCCATTGGACAAGTGTCATCTGATCACTTTATCACTTTGGTTAGGCCCTCTACATCTTCAAAATGTGAGAAAGCGACATCGGTTTAGAAAATAATTCATCCAAAGGTCTTTTTAAAATAAAGAAAAACATCACATGGGAAAACCAAGAAATCGACTTGGGTTAAACAGAGTTATGCACTTGGGGAAAAATTGAATTTTGCAAAAATTTCAAAGGGTCACGTGAAAACCGTATGATAGGAAGATCCCAATTTTTGAAGGGTTTTAGAACTTTATTTAAAACCTTCCCACACATATTTGAAAATGTGAACAATACTAACTAATTTTTTAGAAACCATAGTACATAAAACATTAAGGCAAAGTTATTAGAGGTTTTCTAGGGCATGGTTAATCAAAAGACATACAACCCTAATTTCAAAAGGATAATTGGAACTTTACAACATATTTTAAAGGATTTTACCATGTGAAAAACTAGGCCAACACATCCAAACCTTGCCTTGACTTCTCTGTATATTTCTTTGACACCGCACCTCACTTGAACCATCAAATAAGCATTGAAATCCATCATTAGACATTTTGTTTAACCCTTAATGAGATTTATTTTGCATAGGCACATTGGGAAGCTCAATCGATAGAAATGTTGTTTCTTCGTTTGATGTTTCATATACCACTATAACTACAATGATTAGGCTTCATGAGTCAGGATACACTATAGCGACCATAGTATGGTCAAAAGAGATTTTGGGTACTATATTGCTATAGAATATAGCAAACTCTTATATCGCTTTATGAACAAGGCCTAATCTTGACATAGTGATGAGCAATGAGGAACATATATCACCATGACATATATTGATCCCTTTTATCACTATGCGAAGAAACTACAAAAAACAATATAGTGATGAACAATAAAGGACACTTATCGCTATAACATATGGCAATCATCAGCAAATAGAAAACAAAGATAATCATTACACCAATGAGATAAGGATGTTGTATCACTATAAGTCATGGCGATGCATTTTTTTGGTGATCGAAAAGGAGGAGCACTACGTCATTTGGGTCAAATTGTGACGACAGTGTAATTTGTGGTCATTTTCATGTTTCTTTTTGCAAATTTCCTAGACATCGTGACAATACTGATGTTGGTGTCATAATTGTGATGAAATCGAGAATATAAAAAAGAAAAAGAAAACATGACATAAATCATTTGCCATTTGTTTTGATTGTTGAAAGCTGCATGCATAAGAGGGTGGAAAGCTCCGAATGCAAGGGGAGAGCTATGAATGTTACCATGCCCTTGTCATTGGTGTATTTCATTGCTATGATCTCTTCATTTTGTTGTCATGCCCTTTCTCTGTGATTTTGTTACTATGTATCTTTGCATTTTGTTGTCATGCCCTTGATCTGCAATTTGGTTGTCATGCCCTTGTGATCTCTTCATTTCTTTGATGTGCCCTTATTCTATGATTTTATTGCCATGCCCTTGTTCTATGATTTTTTAGCCATGCCATACCCTTGTGATGTAATTTCATTTCTGTGTTGTGCCCTTGCTCCACGATTTCGTTGCCGTGCCCTAGCTCTGCAATTTTTTTCAAGGGAGCTATGTAAATGTTCATTTCTTTTCATACTAAATATGTATCTCTTTATATTTACTTCTAAAAATGTATATTTAGAGATCTTTTAAAAGGTGCTTATTACATCTTAGCACAACAGAAAAATTGGTCCAGCTACATACATATTCCAGAAACTCGTGCTACGTGAGTTACCTCAAGATCCTCCACAAAAATAATGCTGACCATAAAAAATGGGTAGAGTTCACAAGAAATTTTATGAAAACATATCATAGCATATATTTTTAGAAAGAAAATAGCCATAGCCTAGTTAAATGGGTCTAGTTGTTGATTACAAATTCCTGTAGAATTGTCATTAGATTAGGTATAATAAAATGAACAATCAACTGTTCCCAACTAGCAGGATCAAATACAATTTTCCAAGGTGATAAAATTGCATATGCAAGGACTTGAAGAATAACTTCAGTGAAGATTTGAGTATAAGGAGTTGAAGAAGCAAGTTCTTCTTCTGTGTAAATGCCATAATCATGAGGCTCATTCCCTTGTAGAAGCCTCTGCCACAATGAAATTACCTGTAAACCATGCATAGGATGTTGAAGTGGGTCCCAACCTTGAAACACTCTTATAAGCATTTGATACTTGGGATCATTGTAGGGAGACTGTGCCAATACTTGAAATACTCTTATAAGCATTTGATATTTGGACTATAAATTCTCAAAGACACTTGCAAGTGATTCCAATGTCATAGTACCTACTACAATACTCTCCTGGATTCTATCTAGTGGCTTCCATAATATCCTCTATGTTATCTAGTTCTTGTTTCTATCGTATAGTCTCTTTCTAAAGCCACTCCTTCTCCTTCTCTTTCTAAAGCTGCTCCTTCTCCTTCACTCACATGCCTTAAATTTTGATTATCAAAATTTTGAATATTTGCCTCTACCTTATCTACAATCAACTTCACATTGTGCTATAACTCTGGCATAGGTGTTTGATCAGCTATAGCTTGCATTTCAGCATTCAAGTTTTCAAGATTAGTCAACACCCTCACTTGCACAGCTCTGATGTCAAGCACTTTCTGTATTGTTTCAACACCATGTTCTTTCTTCTGAGCTAATAGCTCTTCAGGTACATTTTCTTATAAAAATTTAATTTTGTTGAACAATTGTAAACTCTTACAAAGTGCATTGTTGTTTTCATATATGTATGTATACATGTATATGTATATGTATATGTATGTATGTATGCATGTATATATGCATGTATGTATATAGAGTGATCTTGTGGATTGTGGATTATGGATATAAATAAAAAATAAAAGAAAACATGACATTAATCATTCCTAATTTGTTTGATTGATTATGGAGAGCTATGCGTAAAAGAGAGTGGAGAGCTTCGAACGAGGGTGGAGAGCTCTCAACATTGGTGGAGATTAGTGGAGATCTAGGATTTTGTTATCGTTCGCTTATGATCGCTGCATTTTGTTGTTATGCCATGCCCTTGTGATCTCCATGCCCTTTCTTTAGATTTTTCTTCAGGGGGAGAAGAGGTACCTATGTAAATGTTATTATTTTTCCTTCTAAACATATATCTCTTGTTCATATATCATAGCTTTGGTCAGGTTCAAGGATAACTGATTATGATGATCGTATGCATATGTGCATGTATGTATGTATATCAGCTCACTATGTGAACTACTTTATATACATACACACACACACTTGCATAGTACTTATGCTAAATTAAATTAATCATTCATGTCTTGAATTGACACAAGAAATTATCCCTGCATTTAATCAAAATTATTCATACCAAACTAAGTATGTAGAAATTTGTACTTACAGATTATATTATCTCTTGGTGATTGAATAAAGATCTCATACATAATATTGTCCATGTAATGATCAGATGCATTCAAATTAATCCATAAAAGGATTGATAAGATTATCCATTTATGTTACTTCATACTTGTTTTATTGAACGTTTTGTTTAACATAATCAATAATACTAGAATTATACCACAACAAATAGTACTTTTGTTTATTTTATTTAATCATATACATTTAAGACTATTATTTTTCTTGAAATTAGACTATATATTTGTTTTCACTAAAAAAAAAAATGAATATCTGATATTTATCTTTTTTAAATTCAAGATCTTCATATTTGTTATCACTAAAACACAAATATAGAACATTTAGGTGTATTTTTCTTCATAATAGTCCATCCACTAAAAATCAAAATCAATGTTCAAATTTCAAAGGCCAAAGGTTTTGAACATGAAACTAGTGATTCAAAAATGTTGGTTCATCAATTTGAAAGTACACTTCAATGGTTCAAGTTTGACAATTCCATGTAGCCCATACCATTTCAGAAGACCAAGTCCAATGATTTGTATCTAGCAATTTGATGATATCAAAATTCAATATTGAGGAGGATATATACGCATCACATACAAATCATCCCATATCCATAAACAACATCTAATCTTCTATAAGTCTCTCTCCTCTAAAGACCCAATACATGGAGCCATTATCATCATGAGTAGACTCACTCTACTCAGATGAATTCAATCAAAATTATTCATATCAAACTAAGTATGCCAAAATCTGTACTTACAAATTATATTATCTCTTGGTGATTAAGTAAAGATCAAACACAATTTTCCAAGGTGATAAAATTGCATATGCATATGTATGTATGTATGTATGCATATATATGTGTATATGTATGTATGTATATATATCTCTGCATCTTGTTGTCATGCCCCTGTGATCTCTATATATGTATGTATGTATATACACACACACACACAGACATAGACACACACACACAAATATATATATATATATATATATATATATATATATATATATATATATATATATGCATATGTATATATATGTAAATATATATAAATACATATACACACATATGTGTGTCTATGTGTGTATCTATGTATATAAATAGAGAGATCTTTGTATACATACATAATTACATACATAGACACACAAATACGTGGGGAAATATAAAGAGATACATGTTTACAAGGAAAAGAAAAGAAAATTTACATAAGTACCTCTTCTCCCCTTGAAGAAAATCATTGAGCACTACTACATTTGGGCCTAAATACACCACAAATTATACTTCTGTTGCAAATTTCCATCATAATTTGACCCCAAATGTTGTAGTACAAAGGGCACATAGATCATAAGTGCATGACATGGAAAAAAGAATGGTAGAGAAAGGGCATGAAGATCACAAGGGAACAAAAATGAAATGTAGAGATCACAATGGCATGACAATGAAATGCAACGGTCACAAGGCCACAACAAAAAAATTGTAGATCTCCACCGATCTCCACCAAGGGCACAATAATGAAATACATAGATAATAAGGGCACAAAAATGAAATGAAATGATCACAACGGAACATAAATGAAATCTCCACCAATGTTTAGAGCTCTCCACCCTCGTTCAGAGCTCTCCACCCTCTTTTGTGCACAACTCTCCACAATCAAAACAAATGGGGAATGATTTATTCCATGTTTTTTTTTGTTTATATCTAAAATCAACTTCACATTGTGTTGCAACTCTGGCATAGGTGTTTGATTCTTGATAGCTTTCATTTCAGAATTTCAACATTCAATTTTTCAAGTTTCCTCTTCATTCTATAGTCCTTTCCACCCTAAAAACCACTTTGTTACTTCATTAAAATCAAAGTTTGAACAAAGAAAATGATACAAAACCTTCTGACACTTGAAAAAAAATATTGCCTCTAACATTGCAACCATATGATAAATGGGAATAGTACATGCCTAAGCCATAGCCCAATTACATTGGTTTAGTTGATGATTAGTTGGGTTGATTACAAAATCCTATAGAACTGTCATCAAATTAGGTACGATAAAATGAACAATCAATTGTTCCCAGCTAGTAGGACCAAATACAATTTTCCAAGTGATAAAATTGCATATGCAAATGCATCACTTGCATGCTGGGCATGAAGTGCATTCCCCAATTTATAATGAATACTTGGATATGAAGGCTCCATACACAAGCCCAACAATGAAAGCCAAGGATGTAACCATGCATGTATTGAAGTTAATTTGGGCATTACTATATGATCCAAAATGCTATGAAGTACTGAAGCTGATAGTAACTTCTCTCATGTCTCCAGAAAACATAGCATAGGTTTAGGTTCCCGTGGATCCCAGGAATTTGTAGCATAGGTTTAGGGTAGTAAATCCTTACATTCAACTCTTCATTGAAGTTATTCTCTTTTCCAAAATGACATTACCTCTAAACCATGCAAATGATGTTGAAGTGGTTCCCAACCTTGAAACACTCTTATAAGAAATGAAATTTAGCAAATGCAGATACAATACATGACAAAATGCACAACTTGTATTATTTATGTTAAAGCATGTAGCTTTAATCTTTACAATAACTGTGATTAGAATATATATACATATGTATCTATGTATACTAGCACCATGCACATATTGTTATATATATGCATATGCATAATAGCAGCATATGAAACAATGCACAATTGAAACCGATGATCATATATATATATATATAAAGTCTAACATTTAATTTAAGGAATGATCAAAACTTATTCTTATTCCTTTGATTTTAGACTAGTAGCGATCTATATTATATCAGATTGCAGTTTATAATGATCGGTAATACATGATTAAGACTTGTGTTAAGTCTATACAAATTGGGTTTGATAAACCATCACCGAACTGGTGTGATTGTGAATGTTCATGTCTCCATTCAAAGACATGCCCATTCACCGTCACAAATCAGTATTCATACCTACAATAAAAGTTGTGCATCAGTCAACCTTGAATATGAAATCTAGTAAGAAACTTTACACTTTATATATACAAAGAGATCATTTTTAAGGTGCTTATTACATATTAGCACAATAGAAAAAATGATCCAACTACATACATATTTCAGAATTCAAATAATAAAATAATAAAACTCACTCAACTCGTGCTAAGTGAATTTGTTCAAGATCTTGCACAAAAATAATGCAAACTGGGAAAAAGGGCAGAGTTCACAAGAGATTTTATTAAAACATATCATAGAAGATATTTTAGAAAGAAACAATCCAAAACCATAATCAGTTGTTCCCAGTTAGTAGGATCAAATATAATTTTTCAAGGTGATAAAATTGCATATGCATATGCAGATGTATGTATGTATGTATATATGTATGTATTTATGTATATATGCATATATGTATATACATACATACATATATACACACATATCTGTGTGTCTATGTATATATATATATATATATATATATATAAAGAGATTTTGTGGATTGTGGAGATCAGTGGAGATCTAGGATTTTGTTGTTGTGCCCTTGTGATCATTGCATTTCATTGCCATGCCCTTGTGATCTCTGCATTTCATTGCTATGCCCTTGTGATCTCTATATGTATATGTATACATTTGTGTATATGTATGTATGTATGTATATAAATAGAGAGATCTTGACACAACATAAAACAATAAAACTCACTCAATAGGTAGCATGGCGACAAATCCAATGGAAACATCTATTGGTAAGTAGATTCCTCTTTCTCTCTCTCATTTTTCATGTGTTTATTTCACTTGAACTATATAAGGAGTGAGTTTGGACATATATAGGTTAACCTTACATTAACTATCAACTACAACACAAAGGTTGCACCAGGGTATTACAATATTGTAATGATAGAAAAATGCTTGATTCACCCTAGTGGGTATATGATGGCGAAGAGCTATATTAGGTGAGTAAAGCTCACCAGTGGTTATAGGAATACAATTACATCAAAACAATTAGGAACCATAACTACATATTTGTTAGAGTGAGTAGTTCAAGGGTCTTGATCCTGTGTATACAGGTATGTAGGAAACCTGATAGGTGAAGTATGCCTCTAGTGTGCAGACACCTTGGACATAGTTAAGTAGCACTTAACTATTTTAAGACATTATATGTTAAATCAAAAGGGTCATTCCCTTGCAGATGTCTCTCACCAGATCACCCAAGATGGCTAGAATATCTGGCTAAGCACCTCATTTATTGCTCAATCTATTGAGTTCATCTCTGACATAATTTTAATTATGTATAAAAGGATTATATGTTTCTTCATTGTTTCCAATATCTATGTGTTGGCAAATATATTGTTCACTTTTATTAACTCTTTGAATGCCCAAAACTTTCGAACAATGACTAATTGCAACAATTGGGAAATTGTAGTTAAACAACTAATTTTCCCTCTAAATTTTATAGGTACAACTCCCGTATGGTTATGATTTGTAATGAATATGTTTTTTCCTAATCCTAAAAGGGGGTTTGTTCTTGACCCAAGAACATAAGAGGTAAACCAAGTTAGGCCTAAATAGGAACTAACTTAGGCAAAAATTTAGGTGTTAATGCTAATAAAATATGTGAACTCATACATCTTATGAACCTGCAAAATTTGATGATATAGTAATGAATTCCATCTATGAATTATCTATTTAACAAAATGCTTCTAACTCTAACATATAAGGGACTAACTTAAATAACTATGCAATACATAATCTCTTTTAACCTTCAATACCATTATTGTTATCCTTAGTTCGCTGCATTGAATAGGGAAAGAAAGCTCTGTTTATTTCTTAACTCAATTCAAATGAAAGAGATATATTAAACTATCACAAACAATGGAATATTAAATATTTGACATAAATACATTCAACTTGTCTCTACAACATGGAGTATTTCACACCAAAATTTAGTTGACCTTTCATTAATCTTTCAATTAGGTACATATAGGATTTTGAGATGATCATTACAAAAAGGAACTCAACTGGTTCATCTCCTCAAAAATGAAAAATGGTAAGGAGCTAGTTATTAGTTACAATTTTTCATCAAAATACAAAATGGCGAGAGAGATGTCACTTTTCCTTCTTCCCCTGGCAGCAACAATGATTGGAATAAGATCTTCATGTTTGCAAACATGAGTGTTGGTATATCTCAAGAGCCACTTGGAGTGTTCTTAGGCCAAGTCTTTGATAACATTCATTCATTCTTGTGATTCCTACATTGCCACATGTATACATCCACTGAGCTATTAGAGATTTGAAACTCTATCTTGATGATTAGTAGATTTCTTTGTTAGATTATCTAGATAACTAGAGAAATTCTTTTACATGAAAACAACTCCTACTATCCCCTTCCCTTGTCCATTGGTTTTGGAGTCAGTGTGTAGGCCTTTTAGCAATTTATAATTTATGTCTTGTTCCTCCTTAAATTTTCTCTCCATTTCTTTTAGTCCTTCTACTACTAAAATCATTTCAGCCATAAGTTTCATACTCTACTGCCATTCAAATAAAGGCTCATCTCTCTTTGGCAGACTCTTTGCCTCCACTACTTCCTTAATTTTCATTTGCATGACCATCTTCAATAATGAGATGCACTCCTCACTCTTGGCCTTTTCTGTTGACAAGGTATCCAGATTAGCCAAGATGTTATACTTTTCTATTTCAAGCCTCAACACTATATTTTTGAGTAGTTCTATGACTACAAGTCCTTTAGCCTTGAGTTTTACACTCCAATCCCTACCAATTCCCCAAAGAACTTGTCTTCTTATAGCTGGGAGATGATAGCTTGAATGTCTGTGGCTATAGGGTTGCTGGTGGTTGACACTCCCAAAATACTTGCCAGCGGGGTAACTAGTTGCCTAATGAAGTAATTAAGTTCGTGAATCTCTACCTTCATTCTGACTTTAGCCAGTTTGAGACCTTTGAGTTGTCCTTCTATGACTTCATTTGTTCATTTCCATAGGCCCACTTTGGTGTCATGTCTAACTACTCTGAGTTCTATAGCCTATAATGCGAGGTCCTCTATAGTCAGGTCTTCAATTATTCCTTCCTTGGTGGGCTTAGCAATCTCCATAGTTAAGTGTTCTATTTCAGGGTCTTGGCTGAGAATTGACAAAGTCTTCTGCTTCTTGAATTTACTCAATGCTAACCCAGAATAGATAGCTAGAGATAAAGTCTCTTTGTTTGAGACTCCCTCTTCTTTCCTTTTCCTCTATCTATCTAAGGTATATTCAAGCCATGATTCTATGCCAATTACCTTAGATGCTATTCCTAATGTATCAACACTAAAATTTTTCCTCTTAATAGGAGTTAATGTCTTTGAAGCTAAACAAAAAGGATTTTGGGGAGCTAGAGAAATGAGTTTTGTAACTTTAGGCACTCTCCGTACTTTAGATGCTTTCTCTTCTTTAGACGCTTTCTTTGCTCAAGATGCTTCTTTTGCTACTTCATCTAACTATGTAGATTCACTTTTGCTACTCTCTCCATCTCCAAGATCAACTACTTGTACTTGGGAGCTACTTGGAAGGAGTAATGTGGCACTTATGGATTGAATTGGACTACTGCGGGGTGAGAGAGCCACCATGACTATACTAACCTTCAATTATTCCCCCTTCTTCTTCTTTAACTTTTTTTCTATTCCAATTACAGGCACTAAACTATCTTGACAAGTTTTATCAAGTGGTATGTTCTTGTCAAGAGGTTGATCACCTCCTTTGGCTGGTTGAGCTGGTCCTTGAGTGCGAGGTAATATTGTGCTTGAAGTACCACTTTGAGAAGATGAAGGTGCTGCCACACTAGGGGAGGACTAGGTGGGTGTGCCTTTTCTCCTACTTTTCCATGCCATGGTCCACTCAACCCACTTCCCAGTTCTCTTGTAGATTCTAGCCATCATCATATCTAGATCCTCCACAACATCTTCTTAAGGTTCTAAACTTATGGGAGTGTTCCTCAGCTTGGAAAAATAAGTATTGCTATACATATTTTGGCCATTGTCTTCAATTTCATTTACATTAATTTTTACCTTATACATTTTTACTGGTTGACTGTCAACCTTGCAAATGCTTGATCATGACTCTCAAGCTTATCTTTGCAATCAGCCCAATAATCCTCAATGGTAGTGATCTATTTTATCATGCTCCCAATATGTAGAACATCTTTGGCATACCCATTTGGGTTGAACATAGGTCTTGAGACTTCATACATGTCCAATTTATATTTCCTTTCAAACACCTTCATCATGTTCTTGGCATTAGACCAAGTATTGCAGCTGAAGGCGCCAACTTTCATGGGGAATTTGTAGCCTTTCTTCTTCAGGTTTCCACTCAGTATGTTCACTTGCAGGGCTTGTCATATAATCTCGATCAACATGATCATGTCACTTGGATACCTTGGTAGCTTCAATGGAAATCCATCAAATGATGTAAGACACAAATAAGAAAATGATAAGAATGGAATAAAGTAATATCCAAACTAACTGATGGCATCATGGCTTCTAGGCTGAATCTTCTTTTTGGGCATCCCTATAGTTCCCTATAAATCCTCATGGTAAACACATGATCTACTTTAACATAATATGCATAACTATTCTATAATTAGAGACATAGGTAAAACTCGTAAGTCTTAACATCATCAAGGGAATCCTCTAATCTCAGAAGGCCTAACCATAATTGTAATGAAGCAAACATGTGAGTCAAGAAAGATGACATATAGAATGTATTGTAAAACTTGGCCACTTGGAGAGTATTGGATGATGTATCACTTACCTCTTGCACCCAATCAATGTACTAGGTGTCTGAGCATATAACTTGAACTAAAAAGAATTATTTCTTAATGAAATTTAATGCTTTTACCTCACCTCTCAACTTGTGTAAGAGGACCAAAATGTGAGTTATTTCTGGATTAAGGTTGGTTTTGAACAAAGTTCTAGGAACTTTGCTCTTATCACTCTGTGGCTTCTGGAACCAAGTTCTCATGATCTCCTTCCTCCAGATCATTTTCTTTGCTAAGAATTTTGAGGTGGCCCCACCCATAATCAAGTCAGAGAATTCTTCTCACTCAAAAACACATAGGTTATTCACTATTGTTTTCCTATCAATTGAAATTAATACCATACCATCAGGTAGAATAATTTGCCTAGTTTCTAGGTTGTATTGATAAATGCATTCGTAAATCAGTTCTGGGGCTTGGACTGCAACCCAAAAACTAGTGGCCTTTACTAAACCACATCCTCAAATTTTTTTAAGTAATGAGGTGAATTCATTTGGATTTCAGTCTCATTTGGAAATCTTCCATGTCATGGAAGCAGAGGTATGTGTCCGTGAAATTCTACAATTAGGACTTGATCCCAGTCAAACCATCAAAACCCATGAACTTGGTTACCATGAGTTTGTGAAAATATTTTGAATTGAAAGATTGAATGAGACAATGAATAAAATAGTTACAATTTTTTCAAAGGCTATGTGTATTGATAGAATGAGGAAGCAAAGAATAGAAGTAACTCATTCATCTGCTTGTCCATTTTTATATGAGAGTCTTGATTCATCTGTTATTCTTTAGAATTCATGCCACACAGATGAAATATAAGGAAATACCCATTAGATAATAAATGCAAAAGATAAAAATACATTTAGGGGTCTTTTTACTATTCCATTGAGTTCAACAATACTTTCTATAAGCCCATCACTTACTTTTCCATTTTCCATTAAGTTTCAGAAAGTTGCCATTGGGGTACTCCATTGATAAAGATCCACCGCATGAGATTCTGATAATATCCTCTTTCTATAATGGTTTGATTCCCTCTAATATCATTCTAACATGATTTGAATCTAGTGCAGGGAAAAAATTTTCTTGTTAGCTCAATATTCCTTGAATAATTAGAAAACTATCTTCATGGGTTAAAAACCCATCGAGGAGAAGACAATCTCTATTTTTCCATCAATGCTTCCTTCTAGGTCAAATCTTTGACAATTGCATTTCTAGTTGTTGGGAATGCTTAGTTAAGGTGCAAAGACCTATTTGAGAGACATTCAACCTCTTGTTTTTCACTTCAAAATAATTTGTGAAAAACTATCTTCATGGGTTGGAAACTCATCGAGGAGAAGATAATTCTTGATTTTTTGCCAAGGTTGAATATCTGAGTAATAATGAAACTAAATAATATTTATGAGTCTTATCTTGGATTCAAACATCAATTTACTTTAAATTCTACATCTTTGGGGACTTCTTGAGTTATATGTGAGTCAAAATAATCTTTTGTAGGAAATTTCCTTCATGGGTCGAAACCTGTCGAGGAGAAGACAATTTCAAAATTTTTGTGAATGCTTGTTTTATCAAGAGATGATATGCTACAAACAAATGAAGCACATATCTGATCTGCAATGAATAAAGTTGATCTCCATCAGACTAGGTACTAACTTACACAACCAAACCACATGGTAAAAACAAACACCACTCGACTATAAAGAGAGAGAAGACAAAAGGGGAAATCTGATAAAGATCACCTAACCTTCAGGGATCTAGACCTAGACTCAAAAAAATGAGGACTAAATTCACTTCATCTATAACACATACATAACTCACTTTTTCTAGTAGTTTGGAAAACAAAAGTGGGGCAACACTATGTTCATTCTAAATATATACTCTTTCTTTTTTTTAGCACATTTTTTGACAACAATTTACCTTTTGACTATTGTTAGGGTCTAAGCTTCAGAATTAATGTAAGTTAATTTGCATGGTAGTAGAATTTATCGAATTTATCGATACAGTACTAATTAGAATCTGAAAAAATTGCATTTCAATTCTTCGTTGGGGATATAATCATATTTTATTCCTTAATTTTGGATGTAGTAATGAGGGTTTTAGCTCAGGCCATGGGAGAGCATTTGAGTTGTGAACATAAAATTGAGAATGATTTATGTTGTGTTTATTTATTTATATCTAGAATCAACTTTACATTATGTTGTAACTCTGACATAGGTGTTTGATCCTCGATAGCTTTCATTTCAGCATTTTGGCATTCATGTTTTCAAGTTTCCTATTCATTATATGTTTGGTTTATCAATGATTTCCTCTAGTTCAATTATAATACACCCATGGAAAAATTGGATGATATGTTCTTGTGCATATATTACAATCACTTCCTTAAAACTCAATTGAGGTGCACCCATGGAATTATTCAAGTGATTCCCATTGCCCATGGAAGATGACGCTTTTTGTTGAGCATATGCTGCTATTGAAGTGCCTCAAATTGGCACTGCTCCATCACCTTAAGATAGCTTACATTTTTCTAGCCCCAAGTTGTTCCACAATCGTACCTTCTAAAACTTGATTTATCATTTCAAGGGCTACATTTAGCCGAATTCTTATCCTCTCATTAGCAAGAAGCTGGGGGTGAAATAGTCCTTTGCACCCTAAAAAATACTTTATTACTTCATTAAAATCAGGACTTGAACAAAGACAATGATACAAAACCTATTTCCACTTTCAAAAAAATACTACCTCCAACATTGCAACCATATGATAAATGGGAATAGCACATGCTCGAGCCATAGCCCAATTAAATTGATCTAGTTTCTAATTAGCTAGGTTAATTACAAATTCTTGTAGAACTCTCATTAGATTAGATACGATAAAATGAACAATCAGTTGTTGCTAGGTAGCAGGATCAAATACAAATTTTCAAGGTGATAAAATTGCACATGCAGATGCATCACTTGCATGCTAGGCATGAAGCACATTCCCAATTTACAATGAATGGTTGTATATAAAGGCTCCATACACTGGCCCAAAAATAGTAGCCAAGGATGTAACCATGCATGTATTGAAGTGAATTTGGGCATCAATATATGATCTTGAATGTTATGAATTACAGAAGCCAGTATTAACTTCTCTCAAGTCTCCAAAAAATGTAGTATAGGTTTAGGGTCCCTTGGCTCCCAAGAATTTGAAGCATAGCTTCAGGGTAGTAACTCCTTCCACTCAAATCTTCATTGAAGTTATTCTCACTACCACAATGACATTACCTCTAAACTATGCAAAGGATGTTGAAGTAGTTCCAAACCTTGAAACACTTATATAAGTAATGGCAAAGCAAATGCAAATGCAATACATGACAAATTGCACAAATTGTAGTCTTTATATATACATAGAGATCTTTTTTAAGGTACTTATTACATATTAGAACAACAAAAAAATGTTCTAGCTGCATACATATTCTAGAATCCAAATAATAAAACAATAAAACTCACTCAACTCGTGCTAAGTGACAAGCCACAACCTAGTTAAATTAGTCTAGTTGTTGATTAGTTGGGTTGATTACAAATTCCTATAGAACTATCATCAAATTAGGTACATTAAAATGAACAATTAGCTGTTCCCAGCTAACATGATCAAATACAATTTTCCAAGGTGATAAAATTGCATATGTAGATGTATGTATGTGTATATATATGCATGTATGTATATATGTATGTATGTATGTATATAAATAGAGAGATCTTGGCACAACACAAAATAATAAAACTCACTCCATAGGTAGCATGGCCACAGATGCAATGGAAACACCTATTGGTAAGTAGATTCCTCTTTTTCTCTCTCATTTTTCATGTGTTTTTTTCACTTGAACTATTATTTCTTAGGGGGCATTTTGTAATATTGGATTCATTTTATGTAGGAGGTGATGAGGACATTCCTATATGTGCCCGTGTGATGAATTTTTGTTAGAGGTATTTAATTAGGTATTTTAAGTTATAGATCAGCATAGACACTATTCATGATGGTCTATAATTTAAAAAAATTAATAGACCTATTAAATAAATGTAATCATATTGTGTTTTATTAGCTCCACTTATTATCCATACATTTGAACACATCTGCACATGCATTCTCAATTTCGAGTGGTAGAATATTATTTTGGATGTGACAAAAAAATGACATGCACTAGAAGATGGGAAAATGATGTCACTTTTGCAAGCTTGGAACCTTTTTTTGTACTTTAAACATTGATCCTTTCTTAAAGATTTTAGATGTTAATGGAGAATTTAGATGTTCAGGGGGGGGCCAAATGGTCTTCCACCTTCATGTGGTTGGCCCTGATGAGTAGAGAATATTAAACTATTTTCAAAACCAAGTGAAGCTAAATATTAACCTATGGTTTCATGACAACTAACTTTGTGAATCCACTGTGACCTATGAGAGCATCATAGCTATTCAATGTTTGTCACCAATTTTTTTTATTAATATAGCAAGCCATCACAATTGCGACAACCAATTTCGATGACTAGTCGTTAGTCCCCAAACATTTTTGCCACATACTCGTCACTATTGCGACAGACTTTTTTGATGGCTAGCCATCAGTCCCACAACATTGCTATTGCATACACATTGCGTGTGAGATGGAATCTTCGATAACTATATATTGCAGTTGGGATGGTGAAAAGAAATCTTGGCCTTTGTCTAACTTCGGTTCTCGACAACTTTAGCCATTAAAATTGTGATATTCACCCCTGAAAAAAGTCTAACGCCCATCCAACGGGAGCCAATAACTGCTGGTGTCGCTTGGGCGATGGGTGGCTGTCGCAATTACAATGGTTTGCTATCACAATTCAGGCCCAAATGTAGTAGTGGAGATTTTGAAAATACATAACTGTTTCATCCATATTTTCATTATGTAATCTAATACATTTATATGATATGTGTTGAATGTTTTCAGGCAACTTCAATTTTATCAAAAATGCATTACAGTTTTATTTATAATTGGATATTGTTATTGGTTAGTTAGGTTAGGGTTAATATTTTTATCATAGAAATTTTATAGACTTTTTGACATGCTTTTATCTGTTCGATCTAAGTCTAAGGGATGGAGCAGATGAAAATAGGGAATAATGGTGGAGTATGCATTTTAAATAACCATGCAGGCAGTATAAATTTCTCCATGCAACGCCTCTAGATCTAGATTCAACATGTTATTATACGTTTGCATTTTAGGAAGGCTGGTAGTTTGAGGTTGATGTAAATGATGCTATCAAAAGTGTTGATCATAGTGAGGTATATTAAAATGGCTCCAATTATAGTGTTGATGGCACGAGTCATGCAAAGATGTTAGTAAATTTTCTCTATTGTTGGGATTTTGTCTTAATTTTGTCCTTGCATTTGAATGGTTTTTTTTATTTTTAAAATTTATAAATTCAAAAATTTCTCTTGATCTTGGATTCAAATCAAAGTTTTTAGACAATATTTTATTACACCAGGATTGGATTGATGATTAATTAATATAATTTTCTTGCACAAATCTTATAATTAATTATTTAAGGTTCTTAAAAATAAAATAATTTTAATAGGATTGTTCTGAAAAATAAATTGATTGCAACACCCAATTAGTATCAATATTAGTCTAGTCAAAAGCTATTCATATAAATGATACAAAATATTCAATTAATACAAGCTATTGGGTACAAAATGTTGGTAATGAATGATATCAATAATTATGATTGGTAGTTTATGGTCATTTTTTGAAAAATATATATTTCTATTTTTATTTTGTAATTTAAATTTAGAAAGACTAAAAATATTTCTAAAACATGTAAAAAAGCTTCTATTAAAGTCTATTTAAAAAAAAAAACTATTTATGGGTCAATAATAATTTTTTAATATAAATATTAAGATATAAATATTTTTTAAATATATAAAAAAAATTAAAATATTATACACATAAGATTATGGGAGTTAGAATAATGGTAAATTCATAGAAATTAAAATTATTTTAATTAGAGAAATCAACTAAGTAATATGATTGTGTTTTAGATTCTCAACATGATTGGTAGGCAATAGAAACATACTAAGAAGGGCTTTAATTGTTGTCAAGTCTTATTTTACAGTTATAGTAGCTACATAATAAGAAAAGAATTAAATTTTGATTAAATTAGTTGCAATCTTGTACAATACTGTATTAGAGTTTACAAAAGCCAAAGCTATAGGTTTCTTACACACCCTTCAACAATGAAGAGTGGTCAAAGGACCCTGGACTAAGTTCTTGCTATGCATTTTGATATAGAAAGTTTAATTTTTTATCTTTTAAAAAAAAATATTGTTATAATGAATTTTTTTATTTTGATACTTTTTAGCTACAAATTTGTTAGGTGTAGATTTATTTTGTGCATGCAAGTTTTTATTGCGAAAAGGTGCATGCACATTTTTATTGCAAAAGATGAACTTTGTATTGTATTTTCTAAGATATTTTATCTTTAGTGAATTTGGAAAAAGTTATTGATATGTCTCCTTAATTATATTTGTAAACCTCACCATAATCCTAGCTATGATGTAAACCCTTATGCTAACCATAACCATAATCCTAAACCAAACCCTAATAATAACCTTAACTGTAACTCTAAACCTTAACCATAATAAAATACAAATAGTAACCATAATATTATCAATAATGTAAACTCTTACCTTAATCAAAGTCCTCACTTAACCCTAAATCCTACTATTAACCATGTCAATAATTTGAAGCCTAAACCATATTCCAAATACTAAACTCTTAACCCCAATCCCAACACTAATCCCAAATCTAAACCATAATACTGACCATTTAATACTTGTAACCCTAACCATAATAATAATTTTAATCCTTATCATATCCATACCTTCAACCCTAATCCTAACCATGGTGGATACCCTAAACCCTAACCATATTCATAAATTGTAACCATTATCTTAAATCTAATCCAAACTCTAACCTTAATTTTAACTATTTTTCTAAATGAAGAATGATCCTCAACCTAACTATATCAGTAATAGAAAACCTAAATATAATCCTAAACTTGAGTATAATTTGGAACAACAAAATTTATCTGAAAATTAACGAAAGTAATTAGGTTTTAGTATGATTTTTGAATGCAAATTTAGATAATAAGTTTTTTTGTGTGTCATCATGCTATTGTATGTTATCGTTCTATTTGTGTTAAAAGGAGAACTATGAATAAGAATGGTTTTTACCAAACCTTGACAAAAACCAAGCATTAGTGACAATATGAAAAACATATCATATATATATTTTCTCACACATAACATTAAATATATAAGTCAACTTTAAGGTCACCTAATATTGAAAATGCATAAAAGTTTCATCCATAAATATATAATGCATTACAAAATTGTAGTAATACTTTATAGAGTTTTTATTTGTGGGATCATATATGTTCCACCTCACAATATTAAAATGTAAAGTTGTATTTCATTAAATAATTTTCTAACTAACAATTTATTATGATCAATACAAATACAATTAACTATAATTACAAGGTCAACTAGAAGCTAGTACGTGACACTTGTTCTTCTTCATAAATATTCTATATAGAAACATTCACTATTTTTTAAATTGTATTCCATAATGAAATAAAAAAATTCTTATTTATAACAATCAAATTATATGAGAATTAGATTATGCATAGGTTATATGCAAGTGCCTACATATATATATATATATATGTTTCAGTAAGAACAAATACCTTCTCTATAAGAAGCTTACTATTCCTTTGATTTTTTGTTAAACATGAAAATACATATGCATGCAAACTTAATAGTCTACAATTAGGACAACTGACACCTTGAAAGAGTTTTTGGCCAGGGCTTTAACTACACCCATGATCAAGAACAACAAGAAAATAAGGTAAAATTTTTTGACTATACATCACAATACACTGGGTTATTTGTCAAAAACATGTCATGACATTATGTTAAAGAAATAATTAATAGTTTAAAGTGAGATAATATACTCAGACCATCCGTATCTTGGGATCTTAGATCATGCTCTACAACAAGAAATCATTTAAAATTTACCTCCACCTTCCCTACAACTCCATCCAAAGCTTGGAGGAGTTTTTGTATATCTTCTCTATGCGTGTCTTGGCACATACCACAAATTGCAAGCTTTGTTTTTACATGTTGACCTTATAATGAATCTTGCAAAACTCAATAAAAAGTAAAAAAAATGCAAGAGTGAGTAGAACACCCTTTGATAGCTATGTCTAATTGAACAAAATAATTTAAACTCTAAAAGATAATATCTTTGTTTGTTTGGTTGCTTCTTATGATTTGATCTTTGTGCATTGTTATTTTTCAACATCTTACGTTTCCATTTGAGAGAGATATTATTGTAATAATGTCAAAAAATGTGTTTCAGAGATTGTCACCACATTTTTGAAAGGGTTTTTTATTGATGTCAACATATTTCTTCATTTCTTCTAGTGTTCTTGATAATTTTAGTGAGAATAAAGTATTAGTAAAACTAATGTGCTGAAGATCAAGGTGTGTGAAGTTACAAGATGTTTCTTAGATGTCTACTATGGGTACACGCCAATTTATAGAGGTTTGGATGATAATTTGCATTGGTTATGATTGATTGATTGATTGATAAAAAATAAGTATTTTGATGTTTATAAAAAGACAATATGTTTTGAGTTATGTAATATTTCTATTTGCTAACCTGGTGGTGTATTTGTGACATACATTTGCATCCTTAACTCAAGAAGACCATGATTTAGATTTTGGAAAACTACTTTTCTTTAATGATATAGATGACAATTTTGTGGTTTTGATGAACATTGAAAAGATATTGATGAATTCGATGAAAAAATTAATTTGTTTTTTTCTATGATATTTAGTATAAAATTATGAAGATACGCTAGGGATCTCAATTGAATTACTTATTAGTACTTGTTAGTAGGCTAAGTACTATTGTATCATGTTTTAGATTACTCATTTAATGGTGATTAAATGAACTATAGTTGACCAATTAGAATTTTTTATTTATTTTATCTTTTATTATAAGTATTGATTTCTAAAATATAGATGTTAAATTTTTAATTTTATAATATGTATAAATTATTTTTCTTCTTTTTAATTGGATGAGTCAATAGAAGTCTTATAACACCGATTTGTATGTTTCAACATTTTATAAATCATAGTAGAAATTATTTGAATGATATATTTTACCCTAATAAATTATGAAATTAATTTACAAATTGTTCATTCTTATGTTGAAATTAATGTATTATAATATTGATAATTGATAATTTCTTTTTAGTAATTTCATTCATCTACTACTAAAATCAAATTTATTAAATAGTTATTTTGGTTTTCTTTATTTAAATATAAATATTATATTATAAAAATTCAAAAATAAAATATTATAAAATCAAACTAAATCTCACCTAAAAATACATTAAATATAACTATAAAAATATATAAACAACTTGGGCAAATGTCTAGAGCCAAATGAGGGTTAACCTTAGGAAAGAGCATAGAAAAGGAAAAAGAGAAACTTCATTTTGAATGGAGTAAGTAGTTATTTTTCTAATTTTACCATTTAACTTTATATGGGCTAATGCATTTAGCAAGCCTTTTTTTTTCATTTTTCATTATAATACAATAAGAATGAAGCCAATAACCTTCTTGAATTACATATATGCATTACCAAATTTTTTGATTAAGCATTGATAAAGAAGCTTTAGGCTATCTTCTTGGGATTCTTACTATGGACACAGTCCTTGCCATAGATTGGAAGTGCCTTCAAAAATCCATACTCACTAGTGGCAATGAGTCAACTATTTCTTTTAGCCAGATTAGTCATAACTTGGAGCCAATTTTTGGTCAAGAGTTTGCTCTCATTAGGTCGAAGATATACACCAATATTAGCCATAATACCTGGTAGTTTGTTCCTTTCTTTGTAGATGTGACTACGTTCCCATTCTTCAAAAGTGTCACACAAAATTCTAGCATCCTGAACTATAACATCTTTGTTGCAATCCTTATAACCCTCATTATTAAGAGCATTCACAATAATCATGCAAACACCTTCTATTTCCAATTTAGTCCACCCAAGTTGTGCTACAATTTGGATATCTCTGAGTAATTATCTCGCTTTAGCATAGCATGCTGATTTCCATCCATAAGTTTCTGCATATACAACCATGATATGCCCTTCTACATTGCGAAACACTCCTCCCTCTCCCACTATTCTAGGATTTCCTTTTTGTTAGGATAAACCACAGACAGAAATAAAAAACTACATGCAAATATAACCAATAACAGAAAATAATAGAACACACAGAAATGAACACAAGGCACCAAGATTTAACGTGGTTCACCCAATCCCTGGGCTACGTCCACCAAACAACAAGTCCGATCTTATTACAATCCAGTGATTACAACCTGATTACAATCCGTAATCCCTTACAGCTCAATACCGCCGCAAGAACCAATTTTGTATCACCACATATATAAAATTCCCAACCCTAAGCCCTTTTTATACAAGTATTAAACCGCTTTAGGGTTATAACATGTCGGCCATATGTCGACCATAATATGTCGGCTACCATGTCGGCTACTTCCCAATTTTTTTTAATATTTATGAAGTATGTACAGTACTTTCCTGACCAGTCACCACAATCTAACACTTTTGAAGTGCCATCAAAATTAAATTTTATCCAATTCTTTTGTGGTGGCTACCATTTCACATCTTCCCTCCTAATTCAAACTCCTTTACTAAAAACACCCATTTGTTTCCAAATTATGCTCTGCTGCACAAAAGTAAAAAGACACAATTCATGTTAAAATAGTATTGAGTGAGCTATTTGATGGAGAGAAGAGTATGTAATGAGATATTTCCCTTAGCTGAAGAGATTTCCCATTTAACAAAAGATGTTTGCATATATTACAAGGAATCACATGTAATGATTAACATGGCTCATTAAATGAGTTTACACTAAAATGAGTCATAGGAGATTCATGTTTCCCACAAAAAAGAGTACAAAGCATAATTATATCATACTCTTGAAGCCATCATCCTATTAAGCAAATTGTATAATTTTAAATTAGAGAAAAATATAGTGGGTTTGGATTACTTTAGCTATGTTTTACATTTTACAATATGCATTTTAGAGCATCCTTGAAATAGAGGTAACCATTATAAAAAATCATAATTTTTTTTATTATAATTATAGAATTGATCAATTGTAAATATTTAAGAATTGCTTGTGCTTGGTAGAATGGTCCTATTCAATTGCACACAATATTCTGTAAAGAGTATTTATTAAACTAATATGAATCAAATCATTTGACCTATACAGAAGTTAATTGACTCTACATTATGAACCTGTTTATTGATTAAATTGAGAATATCTTCTATTGATTGAGAATTTAATTTAAGATGATGCATTATATAGTTAAATGGTGCATCCATGTTTTTGGACTTCAAAGTTAAATTAAATGTGTTTGATCAACTTGTTTGATCCTCTAGGTACAAGCTTGCAAAAAATAAGAACTTGGTAGTTTGATTATGGGTGGTTCTAATATCAAACTTATCTTGACCTTATGATGTCATGTTGTAACTAAAGAATTGATCAACTCTAAGTATCTAGCAATTACTTGTGCTTAGTAGAATGGCCAAATTCAATTGCCCTCCTTGTTCTATACAGAGTATTGTTTCCCCTAATATGAATCAAATCATAATGAACCTATATAAAATTTAATTGACTCTACATTTTGAATTTTGTCTTTGAAAAATGATTACAACTTTAATACTAATTGATAAAAAAAGAAAAAAGAAAGGAAAATAATTATATTGTTTTCCATGATAGAAGATAACATTGACGAGCTATGGTTATTGCAAGGTAAACATGGGCATAATTTTGCATGTGAAAGAAAAATCCAAGGACTTAATTTGGTTCATGGGCACCTTTTCAATACTCAACACTATGACAATAAGTATTTCATTATTTTGTTTCATTGTTCTTCCTAATAATTTAAATATTATCTTATTCAATAGTAACAATACATGTGAACTATTAGTCAATGCTTCTCTTCTTCTACAAGGTTCATGTACACATCATTTTTCAATCATTCTTTTCACTTCAACTAAAAAATAATATTAACTTTGATATACAAGAAATAATTTCAAGATGACAAGATCTTTGTCTAATCTTAATTGATCTAAATTTGATGATATTAATTTAAAGGAGCCAAAATATATGAAAACCATTATAAAAAAATACTAAATTATAATATATAATGATAGATGTCTAAATACTTATATTTTTGTATACTTATTATAAAATTATTTTAAGTCTTTCTTTTATTTATCGATCGGCTTCTCCTTGCACTTAGTGGTGCAAGTGCTAGTTTTGATTTATGAAGAGAAGTTAAATCAATGTTCAAATAATTAAATCTAACTTTAGAGAAGTAAATCAAACTTTCTACACTTAAATTAAATTATATATAATTAAATAAATAAGTAGATTAATTTAATAGTAAACCATATTAAACCCTAATCATTGTATAGGTTTTATTTTAATAGTAAAATCAATTGTTTGTTGCTTTGAAATGTGAAATTGAAGATGTCTACAATTTTTTTTAATCGGTTAAAAATGACTATTAATTATTAATACTTGTAGAGGGATTAGAAATGATGTGGAATCCTAGGAAAATAATTCTAAATGGACTAAATTCAAATAATGAATGGATGAGTAGCAGAATTAAAAGCATAAAGACTAACTCACAACTAATTCTAATAAACATATATGGACCCACCCATAACATAGATAAAAAACTTCTATGGGAAGAAATACATTTATTTATAAAAAACCATATAATGAACACATTCTTATAGGTGGAGATTTTAATACTATCATGAATATAGATGAAAAATTTGGAGGTCTCCAACAAAATTCCCAAACATCTATAGAATTTAAAAAATAGATAGATCTTAACGACCTAATTGATATTCCTATTAACAATAGTAAATACACTTGGAATAATAGAAGGAAAGATCTTTCGTTTATAGCTAAGAAACTAGATAGGTTCTTGTTCAAAGGAGAACTAAGTGAATTAGAATTAGATTTACAAGCCTCATTTTTATCTATAGTAGGGTTTGATCACTATCCTGTTAGAATTGAATTTATTGGACCTACTAAACTTTTTAGAAATCCTTTTAAATGTGAAAAAATGTGGTTTTTAGGCTTTTTTTTAATGTAACCCATAAGAGAATAGTGGAATCAAGGCAAGCTTAAAGGCTCCAAAGTGTACATATTTGTATCTAAGATGAACATGATTAAAGAAAATATACTTAAGTGGAATAAAGAACATATTAACTAGATATTTAAAGGAAAAATAGATATCAAAGAAAGACTAAAAAAATTAAGTGCAAAAGTAATTTAAAAAGGTATGAATAATGAGACCTTTTCTTAAGAAAAAGAAGTACTTGCTAGATAGGAAAACATTCTAGCAAAGGAAGAAGTCTTTTAGAGGCAAAAATCAAGAGAAAGATGGTTAGAAGAAGGAGACCGTAATAAAAAATATTTTCATAATAGCACTATGTACACCAAAGCTAAAAGCAAAATTATAAAAATTAAAGATGCGCTAGGCGCTATCATTGAAAATCCTAAGAATATAGCAAAGATTTTTGTAGATCATTTCAATAAACTATTAAATAATTTTGATAGTTTGAATATGATAGTGTAAGAAAAAATGCTTGAAAACATACCAAAAGGGGTGTCTATAGAAGAAAATAAAGCATTAAATTCACCCATATCATTGGAAGAAGTCAAATATGTGCTATTCAACATGAATCCTAATAGTTCTCTAGGTCCAAATGGATTCTAGTCTTTCTTTTTCCAAGAATGTTGGGATATTATTAGAATTGATCTCTGGAAAGCCATTGAAGCATTAAGAAATGATGGATCATTACTTTTAAAAATCAATAATACCTTTCTCATCTTGATACCCAAAAAAGATGATCCTTAAATCCTAGGGGATTTTAGGCCTATAGCTCTCTACAACACCACTTATAAAATCATATCCAAAATTTTAGCAAATTGAATGAAATCAATTCTCCATAAGATAATATCAAAAGAACAAACTGGTTTTGTACCAGGAAGATCAATTCTAGATGGGATATTCATTATACAAGAAACATTACACACAACTAATAAGAATAAAATGGCAAGCATGTTCATGAAATTGGATATTTAGAAAGCATATGACATGGTTGATTGGAGGTTTCTATGCAAAACATTAAAAGCCTTTGGATTCTCACACCAATGGATTAACCTTATATACCAATGCATCTCAACAAATAATATTTCAGTTCTTATTAATGGAACTCCTAAAGGCTTCTTTGACACATTAAGAAGTATAAGACAAGGAGATCCCCTATCTTCGTTCCTATACATCATCATAGCAGAAATGTAATGCACCACTCGGAGATCCTTGGAAATAAGGAAGAAATACAAGCCAAAATTTTTTTTTCAAGTATGAATGCACTTGACGACATCATATAGGGATCACAATGATCGCAACGGAAGACTTCACCACAATCCCGATAACCAACGAATCTCTGAATGCCACTACCAAACCAACACAAGCAAACAAAACCAACAATGACCATGCACATGATGAGGGCTCGAAGAACTGACCACACATCAACAAAAAACCAAGCTGGGGTAAAATGTAGAATCCTAAAATTTGGCTAAGTTTGAAATCTTGAAGCCTTGAAAATTGGCTAAGTCTGGATTTTTGAAGCCCTAAAATTTCCTAGAATCTTTATCTTATCTCTGAGGGATCTGAAACCGATCTCAAAAGATTTGTTGCATATATTAAAATATATGTTAAGTATAAGGAATTAAATACTTAAACAATATATTTTAAACCCCTAAGGACTACAACAAAAATATGCAAAAAGGATAAGAAGGAAAACCACCTGAATCCAAAAAGCAACAACATAGGGTTGAAGAACACCGAAAAGGGTATCCCAAACAACTCTCAAAAAGTTTGGATCAAATAGAAAAGTGCCCATTGCTAGCCTATGTAGATTTTTACAAGACTCATGCAATACTTTAATAAAACACTAAAAAGTATCATGCGAAATTCCTTAAGAAGGAGGGTGACACTTTCAGAGTTTGAGTGATACTTTTCTCAAGGGCATGCGATACTTTCAGGGTATCATACGACATTTCTCCAAAGGAGGTGTGATAATTTTCAGTATCGCACAACATTTGTCCAGGAGGCGTGTGATACTTTCCAGCATCGTAAGAAACAGTTTCTATGGGCATGCGATACATTATTATGTCGCACCATGCTGATAAATTATCGCCCATAGAAACACAAAAACACTTAAGGAAAACACAAAAGGGGAAAAATAGAGAAAGATTGGGTTCAAAACCTCCACACCGGGGTGTACCAGATCCACATAGATCGAGGAGCAAACACTCGAGTGCATAATCAACAAGATGCCAAGATCAAGAAGGAGATACATCTATCCATCTAAAACTACAACAGAAAAGAATGTACTGAAAGCAACATCATAGTGAACATAAGAAACATCGTAATGTACAGAGATAATATCACAATAAAAAACACCCAAATAAGTACGTGGTTCCTCCCAACTGTCAATAACATCATAAGAGCATCGTGGGTCCTAGCCATCCCCCACACATAACATCCCAAGCCACCAACAAAATCATCAATACTATCATAATAGGGATGTCACTACTAAAATATGCAACAACATAAGCATGAGAATGTCATGTCACCTTTTCAAATAATTAAAAATAATAATCTTTGCTAAGGCAGGCAGGCCCAAAAAGGCAAATTTTCCGCAAAAGGGGATAATCTTTGGAAGCGAATGGACTAATAAATAAAAATTATTATTAAAATATGTTTTATTAACCCCTCTTGGACATGAGTTAGGGTTATTCCCTCTTTTAAGGGGTTTGGAGGCATTCTGGGCTCATTCTAGAACTTGATTTTTGCTCATTTCTTTGTTATTCTTCAGAGGCTGCCAAACCTGTGGAGAAGGAGACCCAAGAACGGGAGTTTGCAGGTTTCCAGGGAGACCCAAGAATGGGAGTTTTCAGGTTTCTAGGAAGGCTAAGGATGGGATTTTGAATCCATTCCATGTGCATGCTCATGCAGAGTTTTCCTTTGTGCTAAACAGTGCAGATTTGTGGGTTTTCGGGTATATATTTTATAAGAGTTTGGTGTTTCCAGTTGAGTATTTCATATCAATTTGGGTTGCTGCTGTATATCATACTTTTAAATATTATAATAGAGCTGAATATATGTATTTGGATATGATTATACTTCTGTGATAGATTATTAAGTTTTTGTGGTGATTCTGGGCTATTTTGTGCTATTTTTGGGAGCCCAATGAGCATTGTTTTTGTCCTCCGTTTGCGAGCTATTGTGTGCATGTTATACAGATCTAGAAATGTAATTTTATAGGCTATTATGCTGCTCAAATTTCTGTAAAAATTTCCACTTTCATATTTATTAATAATAGGTGAAGCTGTGAAGCTTTTGGCACTATTTCTAGCATACTCGATTTGGGGTTTCTTGATAAATTTGGTGGATCTTTGTGACATTAGTTGTTTGATCTTGAAAATATGATTAGAGGCATGAAATATCATATAAAATCAGTAAAGGGACATTTTAGTGGTATCAGAGCCATGATCTTGCCAGCCTGAGGGTTTGTAGAAGTTTGCATGTCAGTTTTGACAACTACCCAGATCTTGCATGTCATAATTTATGGTTGCATGTTGCTTCTAATCAGCTGCATGTCAAAAATTATGGTTTCATTCTACTTCTAATAATTTTTATATTAGTTCTTGGTGAATTTGGTGGTTGCATGTTGCTTCTAATGAACTGCATGTCAAAATTTATGGTTGCATGCAACTAAGTGAAAGAGAAAAGAGATATTTACAACGAGAAAAGAATAAATTTTTTTTGATCAAACCTCCAGTTGAAAGTAAAAGTATACAATTCAAGGAAGGAAAAAAGTATGGCTAATCTAGATGAGATGGCAAAGAAATTCTTCCAAGACATCCAAAATACTCAAAAGCAAACAGTTGATAGTTTGGCAGAAACTAGAGAGGCTTTGCGAATATTGACAGAAAAATTGCAAGGAGTTGCATCTATTAATGAGAAAGGGAGCACTTCAGAGGAGTCAAGAAATCTGAAACTCACACCCTCTCAATCAACAAAAACTATTTTTCTGCATGCAGATGAGCCACCAGTGCCAAATCCAGCCCTTAATCCCATGGAAGAGGTTATAGGTAACTTGATTGCATTAAGAGCTACTTACAATGGTTTAGATGATGACTTTCGCAGTTTAGTTCCTTTTAGAGAATATGTGGATATGATGAACACTTTGATGCCCAAAAAAGAGTACAGAAGGGAGCATGACATAAGTGGAAGAGATCTCAAAAATAAAATAAGCAAGTTTATAGCACCTACTTTTGATGGAACAAATAAAATTTCAGCTAGAGCATGGCTACAAAAATTATAGACCTTCTTCACACTTAACCTCATGAAGGAGAGTGATGCTATTCAAATTGCAAGTCTACACTTGGAAGATGCAGCCTATGATTGGTGGTATCATGGAATGACTACTCAAGGTCATGATCAGGTAACTACATTTGATGATTTTAGTCAAAGAGTGATAGATAGATTTGACCTCAAGGATGATGATTATGAGGATGTTGTTGTGCATGATGGTGAGATACCTGGTAGAGATGAGCAGACATTGAGCATTCATGACTTTTCTAAGAGAGAGTATCAGGCACAGTTAGATGCTTCGTCACATGAGGTTGAGACTGGTAGTACTTCACATGATTTGTCCAACTAGCTGAAAGTGAACAAAGATAGTATTTTGACTTTATTATCTCATCATGACAGGTATGTGGAGTTAGTTGGTATTGGTCATATTACTCAGGTGAGGAGTTTTTTTGAGTTACCAACTAATTATAGTTTATGTATATGGACTCAAGATTGTTATATTAGCATTTGGGATTCAGTTGACTGGAAATCTTTAACACTTTTTGGTAGCAGTGATTGTTTGGGTGCTATCATGGATTTGATTAGCAGATTGCACGATGTTGTTTTTTCTTGTGCCAGGAGCTTATCCGATGTTGGTATTAGTTTTTATACACCAATGTTGGGCTTTGTTCATATATCTAGTCGACCATACTTGCTAGAATGTGTTGTTGATCTTTCATATTTGGCAGTGTGTACAAATGAGTCCCAGGATCATATTGGCATTGATGACATTCAGAAGGATGAAGTGGGCAGTTGTGAAGACTTAGTTTCCTTGGGTACAGAGGAGTTGGATAGCAGTGCTATAGTTTTTGATACTCCCTATGTTGATATGAGCTTTAGAGTTGATTCACAGGACATGGATGGTAATACTCTAGAGACTAGTAACTTTGAGGATACTCCTTTAGATAGTGCATCAGAGGAGGTTTGTAGGAGACAGTCAAGCCAGTGCCATCATGTGTCTAATCAGTTGAGAGTTAGTGACCAAGACATTGCTATCACTTGCCAGCATTTCGATGCTGCTCATCAGTTATTAGCAGTTTATAGATGGGGTTCTCCTACTAGTGATGAGCAGGAAGGCAATTATCTTTTCTTGATAGAGTTCCACTCTTTATGGGAGGCTATCCAAATTTTGAGACATGATTATATGCAGTTGGTAGTCGATAGAGATTATCTTATGGAGTGGGGCAGTACAGCATACGATGCATTGTTGGCCAAGGAAGATGAGGTGAGTGAGCTTACTCAGTAGCTTGAGGTGACTTCTAAGATTCTTGAGAGTACATAGTTGGCTTTCAAGGAGTCATGGTTTCATTTGGCTAAGGTGACCATGGAGTTAGAGCGACTACAGTCTTTACCTAATTCTATACAGTCACAAGCTGTGGTGTTTGGTGATCCGAGGATGTCCATGGCCGAGATTGTCAGAGACAGTGGAGATGGGGATGCATCCATCCTTGATACTAACATTGGCATATCAGGTTCATTCCCACTAGAGTCAGGTTTAGTTGAGTTGGGTGTTGTAGCAGATTGTTGTATGCTTGACATGGTGGTGGCCTCTAGTACTGATGGCACAGAGACTAGAGATGTATCAAAGATCATGTGTGATGTTGGTGAGTCGGTAGTTGGCATGGTTCTTGCTAGTAATACTACTCCCTTGGTGATATCTTCAAAGGTAGTAGTCAGTTCCAACATGGTTAATGATCAATTGTAGTTAGTTTCATCTAGATTATAGTCTGAGCCATTGACTGAGATTGGCGCATTCTATCAACATTACACTGTGAGGTACGCTCATCAATTTACCTTTGATGACCATGTTGATGAGATGATGATACAGAGATGTACTTTGGTTCCTAGTGCTTATCATCAGTTATGGGACAGTTTGATGCCTCAAGATGAGAGTTGTGATGGGCATGACATGGTGATAGGTTCTACAGTTGACAGCTTGATAATATATAACTTAGAGCAGGAGTTTGGGAGTGATGCTTCAGTGGGTGTTGTTATTGATTCTACTCCTTTGGCTATGACATCTCCTGACTTAGCTAGTGATCAGTCACAGTGGGTTGTATCACTTGTTCATGGTGAGCTGTTGACTGAGGTTGGTTTTTTTAATCAACATTATATTGCAGGGTATGTACATTAGTTAGCATTTGATCCTTGTTTTGAGGAGTTGATGGCAGGCAAATTTGGTTTGGGTTCCATTTCTTACTCTTTATCTTGTAATGTCTTTTCACCATCAACAGTGCATGGGAGTTATGGTTATGAGATAGTGGCCGGTGATTTGCATAGTTGTGTTGACTGTAGGAGTTGTATAGTGTGTGGATTATCCATACTTGGTACAGTTTCATTCAAGAGCATTCACCATTGTTGCAAAGTTGGATTGTACATTCCGTATAGGCCAGTGGGATGCATTGATGGTATTTACTATGTTGGTAGTTTGATTTGTCCACTTTACTTGGGTTTTGATGTTCTAAGAGTTTGTGTCTCATGGGTTTCTGACTGTGGCAGTGGTGATTTTGGAGTTTGGTTGAGCTGTAATTGTCAGTTTGATTATGGATTCCTCTTGGTCATATTGCAGAGGATATTGCAGGAGCCTGTGTTAATTGGCAGTAGTATAGTTCATGACTACATTTGGGATCCAGGTGGATTGATTGGTTTATTTTTTAGCCATTTCTTGAGGACAAGCAATGTTTGGGAGGGGAGGACTTGTCATGTCCCCTTTTCAAATAATTAAAAATAATAATCTTTGCTAAGGCAGGCAGGCCCAAAAAGGTGAAGTTTCAGCAAAAGGTGATAATCTTTGGAAGCGAATGGACTAATAAATAAAAATTATTATTAAAATATGTTGTATTAACCCCTCTTGGACATGAGTTAGGGTTATTACCTCTTTTAAGGGGTTTGGAGGCATTCTGGGCTCATTCCAGAACTTGATTTTAGCTCATTTCTTTGTTATTCTTCAGAGGCTACCAAACCTGTGGAGAAGGAGACCCAAGAACGGGAGTTTGTAGGTTTCTAGGGAGACCCAAGAATGGGAGTTTTCAGGTTTATAGGAAGGCTAAGAATGGGAGTTTGAAGCCATTCCATGTGCATGCTCATGCAGAGTTTGCCTTTGTGCTGAACAGTGCAGATTTGTGAGTTTTCGGGTGTATATTTTGTAAGAGTTTGGTGTTTCCAGTTGAGTATTTCATATCAGTTTGGGTTGCTGCTATATATAAAACTTTTAAATATTATAATAGAGCTAAATATATTTATTTGGATATGATTATACTTCTATGATAGATTATTAAGTTTTTGTGGTGATTCTGGGCTATTTTGTGCTATTTTCGGGAGCCCGATGAGCATTGTTTTTGTCCTTCATTTGGGAGCTATTGTGTGCATGTTATACAGATCTAGAAATTTCATTTTATAGGTTGTTATGCTGCTCAAATTTCTGTAAAATTTTTCACTTTCAGATTTATTAATAATAGGTGAAGCTGTGAAGCTCTTGGCACTATTTCTGGCATACCCGATTTGAGGTTTCTTGAGAAATTTGGTGGATCTTTGTGATATTAGTTGTTTGATCTTGAAAATATGATTAGAGGCATGAAATATCATATAAAATTAGTAAAGGGACATTTCAAAGAAAATCTAACATGCTAGTAGTAAAGCATAAGATAATCCTACAGTAGATAACATCACCTATCACATGCTAAACATCAATAAGCAATAGATATGCTACTACAACAATTCACATCATCTAATCATATGCTAAACATCATAATATGGGAATGCATCAAATAAACTAACATCATCTAAACATGATATCCAAGCATTCCAATGAAAGCGTAAATCACAAGAAAGCATACTCTGAAACTCGAAGCATCAAGTGAAATCATCTAGCAACCGTCGCACTAGGACAAGAGACCATCTCTGTACACCGATCCCTAGTAGTGGTGAAGGTACCTATGCCTCCCAACCACATGGAACCCATAGGTCTACACCCACCATGGTGATGGAGATAATGATCCAACCATAAACACACAAAACAACATCCATGGCTAACACTCATGCCAGATAGTAAGATGGCTAAACCAAGAACTTAAGACAATGCAAGGAGTATAGGTCCTAGTCAGACACTCAAAAGGATACTAAGTAGGGGCTGACATCATGGAGAGTCACTTAGAATCAAAAAGCCCAAGCTTGGACTTGTGCATATTCAACATCCCTTAATGGAAAGGCTCTAGCACCCCACATTTTTATTATCTTAAGGTTATTACCAATCACACATTTTATTTATTTATCACTTATTTAAATCTTCCTATCCTTCACCAACCCTATGGGACTGAGGTCACTAGGCTATGAGATAGAAGCCCCCTCCATATGCTACCGTACCCTACCCATGCTCATCCTACGATAAGTGCCCATGGGCATGCATACTCCCATCTCAACCTTAATGATCATAAATTTTGAAAGTACCCTAGAAGATCAGGCCTCGTAAGTCACCCGACAAATGTATGCACACGTACTCGTGTGTAGCACACCACCATCATGAAGATCAAAACACAAGGATATGAATGAGAACACAATGCAAAGAAAACACCCAACTGAAAGCAACATGGGAAGGACAGATTCTACACGAATCACAAAGCCAATAAAATCATACATCATGAAATCACTCAATCGGCCTCAATTTAAGAGTATGGATTCTACACAAATCCCAATGATGTAACAAGACCAAAAGTCATGAAATCACTCCATCGGCCTCAATCCGAGAGTATGGATTATACACGAATCCTGGTGTCCATGAAACAAAAGCAAAGTCCCAAAAGAAACTATAACAACAGGTATGAAAAGCACTCAACCGAACACAAAGTTGGGAGTACAGATGTGAGACACATCCCAATGCAACAAAAAGTGCAATAGTGGCCTGACTGATGTCCAAATGGATCATCCAAGTCCATGATCCACATTGTGCCAAGAAAACTTGAGAAAATAGGGCGGTACGTAAAATGAGGTAAAAACCCCAAAATTTTGGAAAACTTCAAAATTAAAAACCATTTGATCTTTGGGTACAAAAACCCCAAAAATCCAAAAATAAACAAATTTGGACACCGTATGCAAAAACGGCCAGCATAACGGCATAAAACTCCAAACCCTCATCCTAAAAAATAGGGAAATATTGATACCTGCCCAACCGGGTAGAACTAGCATACAGAAATGGAGGGGAACACTAGTTGTCAGCCTCCAAACAAACAACTACCAAAATAGAAGCAAAAACAATAAAACAGGAAAGCCCTACCTAATAGCCAAAAGGGCAAAAGGGGAATCTAAACCAGAAAATAAAATGCTCGCAGAAGTGGCCAAAAATTGTGGCAATCCAAGGTTTTCTCGAGCTGGATCCAACAAGCTCAACCTCGCAATGATCCCACACTTGTAGCTCCCACAATGAACAAAACAGTCAATCCTCATGAAGAGGATTTTGGGTTTTACTCTCTGACTTTATAATTCAAAAGTGAGAAGTGAGGAATTAAATTCCTTTTTGGATATTTATTCACTTTTCAAGTGAATAATCGATTAGGGCAAATAACCAGCCAACCTAGTTAAACCTTGAATCAACCCAAACGAAAACAAGCTATTCCTATAAATAGGAATTCATCTATGGAAAAGCTGCCAGAAATTAAAATAAATCAATTAAAAAAAGCCCAAAAAACCAAAAACACATAAATCTCCTTAACAACTTTCGCGACAATGCGAAACTCTAAATGCACAAACACGCTCACTGGTCTAATCACATAATGAAAATGAGTTCGGATTTAATAATCACTGAAAGGTTGAAATTAAACATTTAATTAAGGATACACTGACCATATAAGGATGACATTGGTAAAATATGAATGGTTGAATCACTAACTCCATGTGCCACTGCTAGGGTTATAAATCCTACACACTAAACAACATGATCAAGTGCAATTGCATATAATAACATAGACGAAGAAATCAATGCATTAAATCACCTAATTTAACCATTTATTTAATTATATTAAAATAATCTATTTACATCACTCATGTTTACATAAAGCATAACAACACAGGAATGAACTAAATAACCATAGCATTAAATCCATCACCTAACATAATCAGAGGTAAGTCCAAATATCAGATAACCAAATATCATCATAAAATACACTATCATCTTAAAGTGGCACCATCATGCAATATGATTAACCAAACAACATAGTAGTCTAATATCTATGATACTGAAATCAAAGTATAACATCTGACCCTCGGGTCATCTCAAATGTAAACATAACATGAGTAACAAATATCTCTCTAATTAGAAATATAACAAGGTAAATTTCTGCAACACATAACCAAATAATCCAACATGGACAATCCATTTCTAAGTACTAAAGCATTTAATAATGATTGTTTAAACAACATTAAAAAGGCACTTAAAACACATAAGCGAACATAGTCATAAACATGACTACCCACTGCTATAGGAACCTAGTCCAGTGTAGCATTTTAATAGGACACAATGCAATCTCTACACACATATTTGGGTTCTGTACACACATATTTGGGTAATCACAGAACAACCTCATGATACCACATCGACCCTGGTAAGCACTAGCACAAACCTTAGTGGACCATAAGTCACATCATAATTTCACAGATCAATCAAAAGCATAATCAAAGTAGCTAATACAAAAACATAAATCCAAACACCTTGACAGTGTAGACCACTCATGGTCACAATCATGAACCATCACAAAAAAAGATCAACAAGGTTGCATCCAATAAGATGACTTACAGAAGTCAAATGGGAGAGGCACTAGAAGAAACCTTTGGTAGAGTAATTTCCAAAGCCCACTCTAATGGTAAAATTAGTGGAATTATAGTAATTGAGAATGTTCCCAATATAAAACATCAACAATATATAAATGAATCCATTCTTCCAAGAGAAAGTTCAATAAAGGAGGCCCTAAAATTCAAGTCAATCATTCAACTATATATGGAAGCTTCAGGGCAGAAAGTGAATGTTGAAAAATCAGATTTTTTTTTCATTATCACTAAACCTAAAAGAGAAAAACAAATTTGTAATATTTTGGGATATAAGAGAGGAACATTCCCATGTAAATACTTGGGAATAGAGTTAGAAAAAGGTAGTAAAAGTAACAAGGGATGGCATAATATACTTGATAAAATGGATAAGAAGATAAGAGGTGGGAAAGATGAATGGCTAACAACATCTGGTAAAGTGATAATAATCAAAGCAGTGTTATCAGTCATTCCAATCGACCATCTTTCTTGTTTACCTCTATCTAAAAGTCTTAATAAGAAGATTGAGGCAAAACTTAGAAGCTTCTTTTGGAATGACACCAAAGATCAGGAAAAATTGGCTCTTATAAAATGAGAGAAATTATGTAAACCAAAGGAATTAGGAGGTGGTATCAAAAACTTAAGTTGGCAAAATAAAGCATTAGGGAGCAAACTGACATGGAGACTATTCATAGAAAGAAATAAAAAATGGGAAATTTTTTTATATAAGAAATACCTAAATGCAACTGATCCTTACTCCTTGTTTAGAATGAGGATCCTCTCTAAGGATTCAAGAGCTAGAATTTTATAGTTCAAAGTAGAGCCTTGATTAGTAAATATATCACTTGGGATGTTGGTAATGGTGATGAAGCTCTATTCTAGGAGGACTCTTGGGATGGTCACCCCCCATTAGATAAAATGAGTATCCTAGCTAGTCTTAAAGACCAATTAGTCAAGCTCTGGGGGTGTAAGGTCAGCAATTATAAAATCCAAAAAGATATTAATGGTAGTATAAGTTGGGAATAGAAAACCTTGGATAATATTGACGTGGAACCAATAGTAAAAAAGGTATATGAAAACATCATTTATAAGAGAAAAATAAAGCAATTAGTGAGAAATGATAAACTCATATGGGAAACATCAAAAGATGGTAGGTATAATGTAAAAAATGGATATAGAGTAATCACTCATTCACAAAGATGGAAATAAGTTAATACTCCTCTAAAACTTTGTTGGGATTCCTCTTTCCTACCAAAGGTAGGCTTTTTTCTATGGACTACCTCACAAAATAGGATTCTAACTATTGATAGATTGAGAAAGATGGGCATTAAGGGACCTTCAAGATGTGTGCTATGTAAAAATGAAAGTGAAGATACTGATCATCTATTATATAAGTGTTCATATACACAATATTGTTGGGAATGGCTCTAACATGTTCCAGATTGGACTGTACCCTTGCTAGAATCTCTAGACGATCTACATAGGGGTTAGCCAATTAATAATAGTAGATGTATCTATGGTAAACTTTGGAATATTTGTCCATCCATCCTTGTTTGGGAAGTATGGAAAGAAATGAACATAAGAATATTTCATGATTAAGATATGATGGTATGTGAGATTACTAATAAAATTGAGACATGTATTGTTGAAACCTTAAACTCTCACCTTAGGAAAATATTGAAAGAGGAAGGATCATTTTCAGAATGAGATGGTTTAATGAAAAAAGTTGGAAAACCTTAATTAACCCCCCACTTATGTATAAAAAAATAATACAGAGGTAAGGAACATATGTAGTTGGATTCCACCCCCTAGTGGATGGACCAAATTAAATTTTGATGGAGCCTCCAGAGGAAATCTTGGTACTGTTGGAATAGGATGCATCATTAACAATGATTCTAACAATTGGATTGCTAAAGGGCTAAATCTATATGGTTAACCACAAAGAACCTTGCTGAATTAGAAGCCCTTCAAGAAGGTATCCAAATTTGCCAGGATCTAAGTATATCTAAACATATTATTGAAAGAGATTCACAAATTGTCCTAAATGCCATTAAGAAAAGGGAGACACCAAATTGGGTTTTAAATTCTAAATTGGAAGAAGTTCTAAATCTCCTGGACCTCTTTGAAGATATTCAAATTTTGCATATTCTCTAGGAAGGTAATAAAGAGGCAGATCAGTTAGCAAATAAGGGTGCTGATGGTGAAAATATCTTAATCTATAATTATAAGTAAATTAATTAGAAATTTAATAGCTGTCTTACTCAAAATTGGATAATGTAACTCTTAATCTTATTAGTTAAATTAGCCCTAATGGATAATTTAGATAATAAGGATACAAAAAAATATAATATCTTCATAATTTTAAATATATATGCATATATTCCTATATACATACATACATACATACATATATATAGGTATGTTGACATGTATAAACTTGAAAGCATTCACTTCTTATAGCAAACAAAGGAGGTAGATGGAGGAAAATTTTAGGGATAAATCAAGACTTTGATAGATTTAAAATATAATTTTAAATAATAATAAAAGTTTTTATATTTAAAATTAAAAGAGTTAAGAGAATAGTACTTTCAAATATGAAAGGAATTCGATAAGGCTATATGGGAACATATTTTTGAATCCTATAAGTTTCCTTATACTTGGATCTAATCCTTGAAAATCTATTCTTTTAGGTTTTGCAATATCTGTATGATGATTTTAGGCTCCGCAACTTGGTCTTATTATAATGTATGAATAATGTCAGAATCTTGGTAGTAACTTCAAAAATTGGTAATATCAGTCTACAAGCTTACATTCCACACACTGCAATTCATGTAGGAACACTCAGATTTAAATTAAGTTCAAAATGTGATAGAAATATATAAAAAAATACCTAGTGCCTACATTTTATAGGGAGGATAGCCGCATCATGTGCTATCTATTTTGCACTAGCCTCTATAATGTCTTCACCACTTGCATCATGAAACAATAATCAATGTCGATGGTTTTCATACACAAATGTTAGGTATGCTTGCAAATTATATACATTAATTCATGAGAAAGTTTATATTGACAATAAAAAAAGAAGAGATGCTATGAAGCTTGAACAAATTTAGTGTGTATTTCCCACAACCAAATGCCAATGCATGCTCACCAATGTTTAGTGAAGTAGATGTAGCGCAACCACTAACTTCAAGTACATGCAAGGAGTCCTTCTTAGTCCTTCCCCTCTTGTGTCCCTTAGTGGGAAACACAAATGGCTATGGAGAATAATCATGATTAAGATTGTCATGCTGAGAGGCATGCTACTATTGTCTCTTCTTGGGGACTAGTAGTGATGTTGGAATGAACCATGGATACATCTGTACTATGCTATTTGTAGATGGAAAAGTATTGGGAGTAAGATTGAATAGAAGAACACTAGACATTACAAGATCATTTCAAAATAGGTTCACACATTTATAGAATCTTTCACTTGTTTTTCAGTCCATCGTGTTAAATGTGTCATAGCCTTTAGCAATACCATGGATTCTTTCTACTCATCCAATGCCTGAACAAGGGATTGGGCATCATTTTCTATTCTAGGGGTGTTTGAAGGTAGCTCAACAGGGGGACTTTTCTCCACAATAAATTGTGGTGGTGGGCTATATGCCTGTAAGTTGGTTGAATAATTCTATGTGCATAAATGGCTTGGATTGCAATAGTTATGTTAAAGGCATTCGATCAATGCATGAATTGTAAGTGCAGGATAAATTACATGGAAGAGTAGATTATGAGAACACGTATATTTTGTAGTAATCATAGGCATAATCATAGCTAAAACCTTCAACACGTGCTTGCATGTGTTACCTTGTAGGGCCTAAGGACAATCACACATGTACAACTAATCACCAAAGGGTTCAACAATATAATAATTGCCTCTAGTCTAGCTCTTCATGAAATAGTATCCTAGTCTAGTTTCATCAGCAATGCAATCATCATAGGGAATTTCATGTGACTTATCTATAATTTTTTGTAAACTCTGCACCTTGTAGTTCCTAATGAAACCAAAGTCTTGTAACTTCTACTTTTCCTATAGAATGTTTCCATCCTATAAACTAGGGTGAAGTATAGATGATCCATTCATTGCATACATTTCTTTTGATGACTAGAAAGGTACCACATTTTTAATGTGCAATGATAAGATTTGATGGTAGTGTTTGTGTCTTGGTTTGCATGTGGGAAGATTCTGAACAATTTGGTGCACCTTTCTTTGTATGTAATGAGGGACGAGATTTTATGCAAAGTTAGTGTAGCAAAGAGAAGATAAAATTCAATGTAACAATAGTTCCAACTAAGAGAGTGAAATGTCTTACATATATGACCATCCCCTTCACACCATGTCCTCCAAAAGTATACAAATCATTCAATAGTGTACAAGTGGTATCCTCACTCTCACCCATTGCCTTCATAATCATCCTGAGCCATTCAAACATTGAATTTTCTCTATATTTTTATGCATACTTCAGCACGTTCTTCAACCATGCCTGATGAATGTTCCAAATGCACAGAATGACATGATAGTTGAAAGTGGCCTTGGTGGACATGAAGATGAAATTCATTTCATTTAATAGGGGAAAACTTCAAATATATAAATGTTAAAAAATTTCAAACATGTAGTAAAGATATATATTGTTGCATCCCTTACTCAATTGCTTGTATTTTGGCACTTGCATTGTCAATCAGGAAGGCATTGACTATCCAATCATTTCTAGCCTTCTTTCCTCATCCATAGATGGTAGAGAGCCATCCTTTGATGTCCTTGATCTTGTTGCAAGATGCGACAACCCATGCAACTGGAACCCCTAACGAATTTTTGTCAAAGATGACAAGAGAATATAGTTGGTACTACAATCGACCAAGAAGTTAAAAATGAGTTGCGACATGTTATTTCCAATTAAGAAGAGGAACACAATGTCAATGGTAAAAAATAATTGTACATGCCTGAACCCACATTTGTTTGTTCTAAAAGTCAAATCCATGGATATTTAAAAAATATTAGAGTGTTTGACCATCATATGAAGCATCCATGGGGTTTGCAAACCCATAATGAAAGGTGCGTGATCTTTCTATAGATTTTTCCAATAAAAGAAATTAGTTCAGTCCTCTTCTATCCATTTAATAATACTAATTGTATCATTGACATGCTTTTGTGTTTGACTTGACTTAACTCTCCTCCAAGCATTCATGACATCTTTCCAAGTTAGGCAAGTATCCCTCAACAACATAGCCACAAAATATGGATCACTTAGAAGTCTTTCCATTACAACATCCACACTCACATTCATTTCCAAAAGTCCTTCTATGTGAGCCCTGCATTCAACAGATAGGTTTGGGGCCAAATGAGCCCGTGAATCATTTCTTTGATTATTTATCCCATGAAAATCTAAACCTTTATCATCTACATGTAACATATTAGTGTAGTTGATAATAGAGACATTTGGTCTACCAAACATAAAGTTTACATTGAAGTGGAATCGACAACACCTTTTCTTAATAAAATGATGATGGCATTTCTATGCCAGTGATTTGGTCCTGTTATCTTCTGGCCCAAGAGAACACCAATAGCTTCACATAAAGAATAGTCAATCAAAGTGTAAATTGTAAAGGTTATGGAATAGTTTCATAACAAACACAAACTACTGATTTCATCTCTAATCACCTAGAGTACAGTTTTGGATTTCCTTCCTTGTAGTTTGCATGACTATTGTCCCTATGAGTCACATAGACAAAACCACATTTCGTACCATCTTGACTTGATTCCCCTGTGATAAATACGTCAAGTCTATATAGTGGAATAGTTGCATGTAAATTTTTTACTACATCTTCATCAGACTAAAAGGTAGTCCACTAAATTTCATCCATTAAAAAAGGCTTCATTCCATCACCTTTGTCTTGCACTTCAAGTTTGACAAGTAGGTTCCACTTACAATCTCTCCCCATCGCAGGAGACTACAATTGCAAAAGGGAAGTATAAAATATGCAAAGCCATATAAAAACAAACTCAGACATATAGAACTTCATGATTACTACCTTCTTACCAAGATTGGCTACAATGAAGTTTGTTGATGTTTCTTACAACATTTGTTTAATTATTTTCATCGTAACAATCATTTTAAAAGCATTCTCTAAAACTGATATGTTAATCTATTATGTGCATCTCGTGTCAATCCTGAAAAGGTTTTGTCATCCTAACCATTGCCTTATACTTTTCTCATGCATTGGTATAGCAATAGCAAGAAACCTTCATCAATTGATATACACTATAGTGATGATGTCATTGTCATAAGAAAACTTTTGTGTTATATCACTATGACATGTAGCAATCTCTTCTATCATTATGTGGAGAAAGCATAAAATTAACATAGCGATGAGCGATGTGGAAGAGATATCACTATAACACCTAACAATTATTGGTTTTAAGAAATAAATTATAGTCATCTTGGTGATGAGTGATAAATATATTATATCTCTATATGTCTTAGTGATAAGTGTTTTCAGTGATAAAAAAGTGGAGGATTGTATTGTGTTGATCAATGATAGAAAATACATGATCACTGTAACTTATGGAGATGACAGTATGATCTCTCAAAAGGTTACTATGTAATATATCGATGGGCCAAAAGGATCACACATCACATTTGGAGTAAACATGAAATAGAAATAAGCGATGAAAACATGTATATCACTATGTGTTATGATAAAAAAGTAGTATAGGTCATTATATAATATAGCGATGGGTTAAAAGGATCATGCATCACATTTGGCATAAACATGACATAGTGATAAGCGATGAAGACACATGTATCACTGTGTGTTATGATGATAAAGAAATATAGGTCACTATATATTATAGTGATAGGTCAAAAGGATCACACGTCACATTTGGTGTAAACATGACATAGTGATAGGTGATGAAGAGACATAAATGACTATGTGTTATGACAATAAATAAGTATGGCTATAAGAAGGATTGATATAGATTATAGCGATAAGGAAATTTTGATCGCATATCTCTTTTACAGGAAAAAGGATATGGTAATGAGCATTAGGGTTATCATTGTTTCTTAGTGATAAAAGTGAAAAATATAATAGATCACTATTAGGAATAATGTAATAAAGTGACCAATGGTGTGTACATGCTTTTTTCCAAGAGTTACAATGATTATTTATTAATTTTTTTTTTCATGGAGAGGGTAAGTAATGACTAGAAATGACTGTTGATACGCTTACAATGATAAAAAATCTTAATTATAGAAATCAATGCGGTGAAATGAAATAAATGCATCAACTCATAGGGAATTTTTATCAAGAAATTAATCATCATGCATTTCGTAAGAAGAGAATTTGTAAAGAATTGTGAGATTTTCTAGAGCTTCTTGAAGTAATAATTTGTAGAAAAATAGAAGGCTCCAATTCATTAGTAAAGAGAAAGGCCTAGAATGTAAAGAAGGGTGAAAAAAGAAGAAGCAAAAAATAGAAGATGAAATTCCTCCAAGGAAGTTCAATGAAGACTTGATTTAACAAATGGAGCTTGCCAAGTGTAAATCTAAGAGTAAATTAGGCTCTCTAGATAAATTGGAAGACAAGTACAACAAAGTTGGTGATATATGGACAAGAACCTGAGGATATGCACTTTTTCTATATCACTATGTTAGAAGGGATCATAAGGGGCCCATATGTCATCTATGGGTGATGAATTTGGGGAAATTGACTATGCCACATGTGTTTGTGAATGTTGAATTGTTGAAGGTTATCACTAGAAAATACAATGCTGATGACATTTGTATATATGATGGTACGAGGAAAAAGTTCATGGAGTTTTCAATTGATTCTCTGAATGAAGTTTTCAAGAGGATGGATGGGCTCACCAAAAGGTTATCATTCAAATAATTAAAGAATGAATACAAGAAGTTAGATATATCATACATGCAATGGAAGCTACCATTACACAAGGTCAAGAGAGAGCCACTTATTGAAGTAGATGGGCCTCCATCCAATATACAATTGTTCAAAACATAATTTGACATGACATATTAGTCTTGTGGACAAGTTTGAGGAATGAAGATTCCCAATTTGATTGAGATTGGACCTATGGTGCTAGCTTCTGATGTTCAAATGTTGGAGCCTAGACCCTACGATTATGCTGAGTATGTTGTCGACAACATTCATACCAGTTTTGTTAATTTCAAAGATGTTAATACTCGTATTTTTAGACATTATTTTTTTCTTATGCACATGATTTTGTATTATGGTCAAATGAGAGATATGTGGCATACAAATCTGAAATTAAATATAAAGGAAATTAATGGAGAAGATAAGCCAGTTTAGATGTGGAATTCTATGTGGGACTATACATACAGTGCCTCATGCTAGCTCACCTTGGAGGATTATTTTGTTCAACCTTTATATTCATTTTTTGGATATCAATATTTCCCTTCTATTAGCCTTGACATAAAGAGGTTTCTAAGACCTAAAGATAGAAGGATGGGAGAAAATATTAAACATAATTGGGGTGATTGGTATGCTTATGACCATTTCACTTGTATTAGAGTATTTAGATTTGAAGGGATTCCCTACCGGTTACCAACCTTGGTACCAGATAGGATTTCTTATTTGGAAATTGTGAGATAGATGTCAAAGTCAAGCAAATAAAATCTTTGAGGGAAGAAGAGGAAATTTTTTTTTTCTCCCTACTACTCTCTCTTTTGGAAATTTTACTATTTGTGCCACCAAGTCTTATGAAAAAATTAGGGAAAAATTAAAAAATGAGTATCATATGTACACCATGGATCCCTGGACCCATTATGATCTTGAAGGCTATATCCATGCCTATAGAAAGTCATAGAGGGTGACTATATTCATAAAATTGTTGAAAATGAAGAAGAATATAAGAAGATGGAATGGTTGGAAGTTAAATAGAAGTTACAAGAATAGAATAGGGAGTTGGAAGAAAGGAGGAAATAGGAGTTGGAGAAATTTAGAGATGACATATAGAATGTGTGACACTCCCCTGTACCACTGACTAGAACTTTGGATAGACCCAAGATACAAGCACTGGAACATGATGTCCAGGTAGTTGATAGGGTTAACATGGAAAAGGATGAAAGAATCCTTGAGCCAACTAAATTTATTAGTGATGATGAATTTATAAAGTCAAATGAATTCATGACTTGTCTATACAATTATAGAGGAAAAATCTCTAGTAGAGTGTTCGACATATCGCTCCTGAAAATGAAAAGGAGCTGGTGGAAAATCTTAAAGAAGATATCAAGAAAGAGATGGAGAACATGAATTTGACAAGGAGGAGACAATCACTTAATGAAGCAAGAGTCATGGTTTTTCTATGGACCAGATCTTAGTGCAAGCTATATATTTGATAGCCTAATGAAATCTAGGAAAAATACATGAAGCTTGATGTGCAGGGAGTGAAAGATGTCATTATTGGTTCTAGGTTTGTTGAGGATGAGAGATCTATGCTGCTATGGCCCTTTTACCCTCCACATAAGAGGCCACACATTATTGATACTGATCACGTATTTGGACACTTGATGAATTTGAAGGTAGGGGTAATAGATCCTAATAAATTAACACACATGCAAGTGGGTTTGGCCTAATTCAATGAGGCTTAGATGAAGCAAGTGACAATTGAAAGAGATAACTGGAGAGCAATGTATGGAAGCCTATTGAAAATAGGAAAGCCAAAAATGTAGCCTATGATTCAATCACCAGATGATGCCATGAAGGGAATTGAAGAGACTACAAGAGGAAAATACAAATTTAAAGGATACAACTATGATCAAGAGAGAAGTATCAAGCTCCATATCCAAAAACTGCTTCAAAATATTATTGAACAAGATTGGACATGTGTGGGGATTATACAATCATTACAAACCTTTGGCTTTAAAACAAAATGAAATCTACAATAAATTGACCAAGGAAAGGTATGGATTGGGTAAAGACATCAATATCTAGGAAGCCAACATATTAATTGATGAATATTTGGTATTTACTAAGGAATTAAACAACACTTTTAAGATGTTTGAAGATCTAGTAATGGGGTATGGAGTATCGGCATGGCACAATCAGGATGGATAGATTATCAACCAAGATATATAGATTAGGACTTGTAATGGAGTGTTGGAGGAGGCCCTAGGAACATTGCAAAATGATAACCTAGAATTGAGAAAGACAAGCAAGCAGTTGGAGAAGATGATCAAGATGGATTTTAGATCTTGAGAATTCATTGCAGATGTAGACTTACTCAAGGATGACAAATATCACGAGCATATCAAAAAATGCAATGATTTTATTGAAGAGTCAGCATTAGAATCACCTAAATGAATTCAATTTCCTTTATAAATTTGTTTTAATTGATCAAAATGTAATACTTAGTTACTATTTGGATGGTTAAGATAAATTTTATAAACAAATGGACATGTCTTTTCATTTTGTAACTGATTCGTTGTTCATAAGTACATGGACCAAATCAGAATTTAAATAATTATCATTTTCCATGTTTCTCAAAGTATATTTTCAATAGCAAACTGGTCCTTTTGTTCACTTTAGATTGTGTTATCTATATGCACCAAAAAAACTTGTATTTGTGGTGAAAGATTTTCAATTACAGTATAGTTGTTTTATATGCTCGATTGATCTTTTGGTGATATCCTCTTTGTCTGATTCAATTTGTTTCCTTAGATTGCATTTCAAATTTGCTTTAATTGAATTTGTTTCCTTAGATTGATCTTGGAAGAGAGAGAGAGAGATATAGACATTGATGTCACCATCTAGGACGTTGTAGTGGAAATCAAGGCTTTTCCTAAAGGAGATAGTGACTGAATAGAGCTTGAACAAAGCATGAAGAGCCGATAGATAGAGGAATCTCTCTCTAGTATTGTTTCTTGTTGTTTTTTCTTAAATGTAACAAGTTAAGTTTGTCAAATGGAAATATGACATGTGGCATTACTATCCCATGTCTGAAGCTTGTTGCGATCCTTATGTTATAAAAAGGATTTCCAACAATGGGATGTGAAGGGTCCGAATTTTGATAGAAGGAATGTTATTATCATGTTTTTAGTCATTTCAATGCTCTCCATTTCATGACATCTGATATCTAAGTTGTATTTCACAAGAAAATCTATCCCTCTTGCATTTCTTTTGTTCTTGAAATTTGAAATGTAAATTTATATGATTACCACAAAAGGAATTGTGGATACTAATAGAAAATTTCTAATTATTGTGATGACCTATGTTCAATAATGAACATGCATAAATGGAATCATGCAAATAATTTACACAACATTATCATAGTGGAAGCATAATAATGGGTGCAATTTTTTTTAATTGATACATTTCCTTCTCCATAAGTTGAGTTGATATCATTTCCACCCCACGATTATGCATTGCACATGCCAGTAAAATGCAGTATCACAACCAAAAAATTATAGTCTGTGTGCCATGAAAATTGACTATGGTTGCCACAAAAATTGACTATGGCTAGCACAAAATTGCAATAAAATAAACCAAACACTACAAATTCACAATCAGATTATAATTTAAGCATATTTAATTGTAAATACACCTATCAGTTTCTCCACAAATTGAAGCCCCAAAACCACTTAGTGCCAACTACTTTCCGCTTTCTCTGTAGTTGAGAGAAAAACCCAAAAATGTATAATGTTGCTGTGCGTAGTGCATTATGAGTCAAGTTTAGGTAGGCATTGTCATAAATATTTTAAATGTTGTTCAATTTCATGCAAAAACTTTTTCAACACCTTTCACAAATTTATCCTTCTTCATTTAAGAACACACAGTTTTGTAAATGCATAACTAGGCTTTCATTAAAGAAATGGTTTTGTATAGATGAATGATTTTGTTGAAGTGAGCATTTTGTGTAGACAAAGGGTTTTGTTCAAGCTAGGTTTTCTTTCAAGCTAGGGTTTTATTCAAACTTGGGTTTCATTGGATTTGTTCACATGTTCATAAATATTGTAATGTTGTTGCATGTTGCCCATTATAAGTGAAGTTTGAATGGGCATTGTCATAAATATTTATAATGTTAGATTTTGTGCAACAAAATTTTCACCACCTTTCATAAATTTGACCTTCTCCATTTAACCTTTTAATTCTACTATCGCTATACATCACAACGAGCACAATCATCTATCACTAATCACTATAGTGAGATCTACTCCTTTTTGATCACCGAAAACACTCATCACCATGACTTATAGAGATACAACATCTCTATTGCTCAACGTTGTAATGGTTATATCTATTTTTTGTTTCTTGATGATCACTATATCTTATAGTGATAAGCCTTCTTTATCACTCATCTCTCTATTATTTTTATAGTTTCTTCACATAGTGATAACAAGGATCGCTATATGTCATAGTGATATACTTTCCTCATCACTCATTGCTATGTCAAGATTAGGCCTTCTCTATATGGCGATACAAGAGTTTGCTATATTCTATAGCGATATGGTACCCAAAATCTCTCTTGACCATACTGTGATCACTATAGTGTATCCTGACTCATGAAGCCTAATCATTATAACTATAGTGGTATATGAAACATTGAATGAAGAAACAATATTTCTCTGATGATTGCTATATGTTATAGTGATAAGCCTCCTTTATCACTCATCCCTATATTATTTTTGTAGTTTCTTTGCATAGCATAAAAGGGATCACTATATGTCATAGCGATATACTTTCCTCATTTCTCATTACTATGTCAAGATTAGGCATTCTTCATATAGTGATAGAAGAGTTTACTATATTCTATAGCAATATAGTACCCAAAATCTCTTTTAAACATACTACAATCGACATAGTGCATCCTGACTCAAGAAGCCTAATTGTTATAACTATAGTGACATATGAAACATCAAACAAAGAAATAACATTTCTATCATTTGAAGTTTTCAATGTGCCTGTGAAAAATAAATCTTATTAATGGTTAAAAGAAATTTTGAATGATAGATTCCAATGCTTATTCGATGGTTTGAGTGAGGTGGAGTGTGAAAGAAATTTACAAAGAAGTCAAGGTAGGGTTTGGAAGAAACTATTATGCATATAAATGTATCAGATTAAATAATAAAAATATGGATGAAACTATTATGCATTTTCAATATTATGACTTGTTAACAATATCAAAATATGGATGAAACTGTAATGCAAATTTTATAATACTCATAATTGTTAGGATAAACCACGGAAAAAAATAAAAACTACATGCAAATATAACCAATAACAAAAAAATAATAGAACACACAGAAATGAACACAAGGCACCAAGATTTAACGTGGTTCACCCAATCCCTGGGCTACGTCCACCAAACAACAAGTCCGATCTTATTACAATCCAGTGATTACAACCTGATTACAATCCGTAATCCCTTACAACTCAATACCGCCGCAAGAACCAATTTCGTATCACCACACATAAAAAATACCCAACCCTAAGCCCTTTTTATACAAGTATTAAACCGCTTTAGGGTTATAAAATGTCGGCCATATGTCGGCCATAATATGTCGGCTACCATGTCGGCTACTTCCAAAATTTTTTTTTCGGGGCGATGCCCCGAACCCCACTATTTATAAAGTATGTACAGTACTTTCCTGATCAGTCACCACAATCTAAAAATCTCCCACTTGGTGACTGATCAGGCTCCACACTAAGCAACAATCTCCCACTTGGAGACTGATCCTGTAGCAATACAACTACTGCATGGGGCTCCCACTGGATCAAACCACCCTGGACTCTGCTGTTCTTTTGTTCACATTTAGTCTAAAAGACCAACTGAAGCTGAAGAGGAGTTCAACTTCTCCCTTGTGACAACCTTTGTCAACATATCTATTGGATTTTCATTGGTATGTATCTTCTCCAGCTTTAACTGTCCATCCTCCAAAACTGACTGAATGAAATGGTACTGCAACTGTATGTGTTTGGTCTTAGAATGTAGAGCTGAATTCTTAGCAAGATGAATGGCACTCTGACTATCTGTGAACAAATAATTATCCTTCTGAGGATGTCCCAATTCTTCCAAGAAGAACTGAAGCCATATCATCTCTTTGGCTGCCTCTATAGTAGCAACATACTCTGCCTCTGTAGTGGAGAGAGCATTAATCTTCTGTAGCCTAGAAACCTAGCTCACGGCTGCCCCACCAACAGTAAAGACATAACCTGTAGTACTCCGCTTGGTATCAATATCCCCAGCCAAATCTGAGTCAACATAGCCCTGTAAATCAATAGTAGAGCCCCCAAAGTGTAAACACTTATTGGATGTTCCTCTCAAATATCTGAGAATCCACTTGACAGCATTCCAATGCCCAAAACCTGGATGACTCATATACCTGCTAACGACTCCCACTGCATGTGCAATATCTGGCCTAGTGCATACCATAGCATACATCAAACTTCCTACAGCTAAAGCATAGGGTACCTTGGACATCTTATCCTCCTCTTCCTGTGTCTTGGGACACATCTCCTTAGTCAATTTCAAATGACCAGGTAAAGGTGTGCGGACAGCTTTAGCATTCTCCATAGAGAAACGTTGCAACACCTTCTCAACATAAGCAGCTTGAGATAGCGTCAATGTTCTGTTCTTCCTATCTCTGAAAATCTTCATACTAAGGATTTGTTTTGCTGCCCCCAAATCCTTCATAGCAAATGCATGTGCTAACTGGCATTTTAGCCCCTTAATATGATGCATGTTAGACCTAGCTATAAGCATATCATCAACATATAGACATAAAATAATGTAGCTATCATCATCGAACCTCTTAAAATAAACACAGTAATCTGAATGACACCTGTTATATCCATGCTCATGCATAAAACTGTCAAATTTCAGATACCATTGCCGAGGTGCTTGCTTCAGGCCATATAAACTTTTCTTCAATTTGCACACTAAGTTCTCCTTACCTTTGACCTCAAAACCCTGTGGCTGAGCCATATATATTTCTTCATCCAAATCACCATGAAGAAAGGCTGTTTTAACATCCATCTGCTCTAAATGCAAATCTTCAGTAGCCACAAGACTTAAAATAGTACGAATAGAAGTCATTTTAACAACAGGAGAAAATATCTTATCAAAATCAATTCCATTTTTCTGTGCAAATCCTTTTACAACTAACCTGGCCTAAAATATTTTCTTACCTCCTTCCTCTTCTTTCAACCTGTAAACCCATTTATTCTGTAAAACCTTTTTACCTGCAGGCAACTTGCACAAATCCCATGTCTTATTTTTCAGTAAAGAGTCCATTTCATCTTTCATTGCAGACTCCCACTGAATCTTAGTATCCACCTGCATAGCTTCATCATAACTTTCAGGTTCACCAGCATCAGTAAGTAAAATAGAATACAAAGAGGGAGAAAACCTTTGTGGAGGTCTAATTGGCCTTGTTGACCGTCTAACATTCACTGGTGTGTGTGGTATTTGTTGTTGCAATTGTTGCACATCATGAGGAATGGCTGGAACATCAGCTTTTGGAGTATCATCCAACACTACATAATCATCTTCTTTCTTCTCATGTTGCTGCAACAGATCTTTGTACAACACTTTTTCATTGAATATGACATCCCGACTTCTTATAATTTTATGATTTTCAAAATCCCAAAGCCTATAGCCAAATTCATTAATGCCATATCCAACAAAGACACATTTCTTTGATTTCTCTTCTAGCTTGGTTCTATTTTCAGAGTCTATATGAGCAAAAGCTTCACAACCGAAGGTCTTGAGAAAAGAATAACTCATCTTCTTACCAGTCCATGCTTCCTCTGGAATACCACAACCCAAAGGAGTAGAGGGGCCTCTATTAATCAAATATACTGCAGTATTGACAACCTCCACCCACATGTGTAAGGGCAACCCAACATGCAACCTCATGCTCCTTGCGCGCTCCATTATAGTCCCGTTCATGCGTTCAACCACTCCATTTTCCTGTGGAGTCCTTGGAATAGTTTTTTGTCTACGAATACCATTAGTGGAGCAATAATATTCAAATTCATGACTGCAATACTCACCACCATTATCAGATCTGAGACATTTTAATTTCTTACCAGTCTCATTTTCAACCAAGCATTTCCATTTCTTAAAAGTTTGAAATACATCAGATTTCTGTCAAAGGAAATAAACCCATACTTTTTTAGTTGCATCATCAATAAATGTAACATAATAATGAGAGCCACCAAGGGAAGATACCTGAGCCGGTCCCCATACATCTATATGCACAAGCTCTAATTTCTCCTTTTTGTTTTCCTTCCCTGTCTTTACAAAACTCACTCTCTTTTGTTTTCCATACACACAACTTTCACAAAAATCCATATTCACACATTTTAGACCTAGTAAAACTTTCCTTGAATGAAGTACTTTCATACTTGTCTCACTCATGTGCCCAAGTCTATTGTGCCATAGCACTGTATCAGAATCTACAGCAGCTATTTGTTCTCCCTGCTCAACTGCAGTAATTGTTCCTGAATATTCATTTTTCTCTAAAACAATCAAAGTAGAAGGAACAATATGACCTGTACAAAGATATAAGGTGCCTACTTTCACACCTTTTGCTACTACAAGGGAACCTTTTGAAACCTTCCAATTTTTATCATTAAAAGTAATTACACAACTCTCATCACCGAGTTGCTCTGCTGAAATTAAATTCCTACTTAGCTTTGGAACATGTCTTACCTCATGTAGTAGCCAATGATTCCCATTCTGCAACTTAATCTTAATTTTTCCCTTTCCAACAATCTGACAAGGTTCATTATCCCCCAAATAAACAAGTCCAAAATCCCCTTGGACATAATTAATGAAATAACCTCTATGAGGTGTAGCATGAAAAGAAGCACCAGAATCTAAAACCCATGAATCATCAACACTCTCTAAAGATAGAAGCAAAGCATCCTCTTCAGATTTATTACTTACCACATTTGCCTCTTTGTCTCCATCTGATTTATCTCCTTCATTTTTCTTTCGAGTCCAGCAATCTTTCTTTTTGTGCCCTAGTTTCCCACAGTACCAACAATCATTTGGTCCTCTCGATTGAGACCTCCTCCCCTTTGACTTTCCTCTTGATTTCCCATGATTTCCAAAGTTACTTCCTCTTTCAGTCGTTCTGCCCCTACTTTGTGCATTTAAAGCACTTCCTGATGTAGATCCACCTGAGGATTTTCTATGAGTTTTTTCACTTAAAATAACACCGATCACATCATCATATTTTAGGGTACTTGATCCAGGAACAGAATTACTCACCGCCATTACCAAGCCATTCCAGCTTTCAGGCAAAGAACACAAAATCAAGAGAGCCCTAATTTCTTCATCAAAATTGATACCCACAGAAGATAATTGACTAGTAATAGTATTAAACTCATTTAAATGATCTGCAACAGATCCACCTTTTGCCATTTTCATATTAAATAAACGCTTCATGAGAAATACCTTATTTGAAGCGGAGGGCTTTTCATATAGTGTCGCTAGGGTTTGCATCAAATCTTCTGTCATCTTTGCTTTTGTAATATTAAATGCCACCGATGGTGCCAAGCATAACCGAATGCTTCCGAGTGCCTTTCTGTCCAAAAGATCCCATTCAACCTCTAACATAGTTCCCTGATTCTTGGCTTTTCCTTCCAATGGCTTCCATAAATCCTTCTGATATAAATAGTCTTCCATTTACATCTTCCATAACTGGAAGTTCTGCCCATTAAACCTATCAACCCTCAGCTTACCATCATCTGCCATTGCTCCCACTCAACCGTGAGACTCCCACTTAACCGTGAGACTTTCCTGCAGAGGATAACTGAGAAACAACTAGGCTCTGATACCACTTGTTAGGATAAACCACAGACAGAAATAAAAACTACATGCAAATATAACCAATAACAAAAAAATAATAGAACACACAGAAATGAACACAAGGCACCAAGATTTAATGTGGTTCACCCAATCCCTGGGCTACATCCACCAAACAACAAGTCCAATCTTATTACAATCCAGTGATTACAACCTGATTACAATCCGTAATCCGTTACAGCTCAATACCGCCGCAAGAACCAATTTCGTATCACCACACATAAAAAATACCCAACCCTAAGCCCTTTTTATACAAGTACTTTCCTGATCAGTCACCACAATCTAACAATAATGAGCAAAAAAACTCATCAAGATACTAACCCTAACCTAACTATCTGATAATAATATCCAATTATGGGTAAGACTGTAATGGATTTTCGATAAAATTGAAGTTTCCCAAAAAAATTAACACATATTGTATAAATGTATCAAATTACATAATGAAAATATGGATGAAACTATTATGCATTTTTGATATCTCATCCTTTTTGATCACTAAGAACACTCATTACCATGACTTATGGAAATGCATCATCTTTTGGGAGCATGAATGTTGATGATACTCCTATGGGGGAGTATTATAGAAACATGATTAGGTCATTATCATGATGATATGTTACATTCATGAGTACATTTGTCATTGATGTCAATATAGCAGTTTTCTATGGTATCTAATAGAAGAACAACGATAAAGATCAACTTGGTATGGATAGATTGTTGAGTATTTTCACTAGTGAGGTTAAAGGGAGATACTAACAAGTGTCTAGTATATTTAGCTAATCCTAGGAGGAAAAGATATTAATTTTGGAAGAATTTATGCAAGTTTTGGTGAAGACTATTCTTAGATAGAGTTTATAGAAGCATGTTCAAGTAAACTTTTTATATCTCTTAGTAGAGTTCTTATTCTGAGAAGCACGATTAAAGGCATGTTTAAGATATGTTGGAGATAACATGAATATGCTCAGTCATCATAATATCACATGTACAAAAATTTATTCAAGTTACAAGGTGACAAGTTAATGTTATCACTAAGTAAAACATGTTCTTAATGAGGTCCTATAATAATTGATTGATAAGGTGTAATAGCTAACTTAAGAGAATTTTTTTATGGATTTGGTATAAAGAAAGTATATTTTAATTTGTTATGTATGATTTATTGCATGAAGTATGAAGAGTGGAAAGAAGATAAAAGAGATGAACACTGATTAATTGTGAAGATAAGTAGACCAAAGTGAAGTTGAAGAAAAAATCATTGCCAATGTTTTATTTTAAGATCTAAGGTTTGATATTTGGATCTAAGGTTTGCGACTTGGTCTAAAAGGTTTGACAATGATTGGTTTGGTTGAAAAGATAGAGGAAAGAGGATAAAGCATAGTATGAACAATTATTCTACAAGGAATAGTTGAGAGATCAATTGGATAGTGAAGTTCAGTGGTCTTACCCTAGAAGCTATTTGGACAGTGGGTCCTTCTACCTTCTACAAATCCTAATAGGGTTAGCACAAATCCTAATAGGGTTGGAATCTTCTAACAAGGATTCAAAGTCTCCTAACCAAGACTCTTATATACTAAATGTGTCTATAGACTGCTAACAGGGTCCATCCTCTAACAAGAAATATATATCAGTATATATTTGTGGACATCATTCCCATCGGGGTTTTCCCTCTGATCAACAGTTTCCCTAATTAACAAATCTGGTGTAATTGTATGTGCATCTTGTTATGGTTGTTGTTTACTTTGATTGAATGGTTAAGATTAACTAAGGTTGATATATGTTTTAATTGGATAAATGATTCAACCCCCACTCTCAATTATCTTAGTGGACTATTATTTCTAACAATTGGTATAAGAGTAGCATGCCCTTGAAGAATAAGCTTAACAACTTTGGGAGATTAGTGGTGAGTTACTTCAGTAAAGATAGTCCTAAGTCAGATAGAGGATATTTTGACATTGAAGTTACCAAATTTGTGCAAAAATTAGAGCATTGAGTTTTCATATCTAGAATCCTTTTGTTGCATACAAAAGAATAGAGGCACAAGTATAGAGAGATCTAGATCTGAAGAAGACATGAAGATCAAAGAAGGTATTGATCTACTTATGAAGAGAGAACAAGAAGGTATGGAAATTATTTCTTGTTGGACATCTAATGAGTTTTTTCATTTTTCATCTACATGCCCTAAGAGAATAAGAAAAATTATAAAGAGTTCACTTTCTAATAAAGATGAAGAATTTAAAGCAAGTATGGAAAGATTCTTGAATGATTATGATGATAAGAGTGAATTGAAAAAGGAAGTATTAGAAGAGACAACTTTGGTAACTATTATTGATGATTGTGAAGAAGAGGGTAATTATGGAATTTTTAGAAAGAATGGTGAAGTATTCTTTAAGACTAACAATGATTTATAGAATGAAGGTGAGCTAAGGTAGGAACAAAGTTCAAAACCTATAATAGAGCCAAGAGTTTGTTAGTTTGTGGTGATTGATCAAGAAATTATTGTATATACTTCAAATTTTTTTTTGGGTCATGGCCAAAATTGTAGCTGACATATGGTCGACATATGGCTGACATGTTGTAACCCTAAAGTGGCATAAAAATACTTGTATAAAAGGGCTTAAGGTTAGGTATTTTCATTATGTTATGATGTGAAATTGCTTCTTGTAGTGGTATTGAGCTGTAAGGTATTACAGATTGTAATTAGGTTATAATCATTGGATCATAATATATTGGACTTGCTATTTGGTGGACGTGGCCCAGGGATTGGGTGAACCACGTTAAATCTTGGTGCCTTGTGTTCTTTTTTGTGTGATCTATTATTTTTTTGTTATTGGTTATATTTACATATAATTGTTATTTCTATTTTTGGTTTAATCCTAAGAAGTGGTATTAGAGAAAGGTTGTCTTTTAGTTATCCTCTGCAGGAAAGTCTCATAGTTAAGTGGGAGTCTCACAGTTGAGTGGGAGCGATGGAAAATGAGGGTAATCTGAGGGTTGATAGGTTTAATGGGTAGAACTTCTAGTTATGGAAGATGCAAATGGAAGACTATCTTTATCCGAAGGATTTATGGAATCTGTTAGAAGGAAAAGCCAAGAATGAGGGATCTATGCCAAATGATGAATGGGATCTTTTGGATAGGAAGACACTTGGAAGCATTCAGTTATGCCTGGCACCATCAGTGGCTTTTAATATTACAAAAAAAAGATGATAGAAGAATTAATGAAAACCCTAGCGACACTATATTAAAAGCCCTCCGCTTCAAACAAGGTATTTCTCATGAAGTGTTTATTTAATATGAAAATGGCAGAAAATGGATTTGTTGCAGATCATTTAAATGAGTTTAAAACTATTACTAGTTAGTTATCTTCTATGGGTATCAATTTTGATGAAGAAATTAGGGCTCTCTTGATTTTGTGTTCTTTGCCTGAAAGCTGGAATGGCTTGGTAATGGCTATGAGTAATTCAGTTTTGGGATCCAGTACCCTAAAATGTGAAGATGTGATCGATGTTGTTTTGAGTGAGGAAACTCATAGGAAAACCTCAAGTGGATCTACATCAGGAAGTGCTTTGAATGCACAAAGACGGGGTAGAATGAATGAGAGAGGAAGTAACTCTAGAAATTGTGGGAAATCAAGAGGAAAGTCAAAGGGGAGGAGGTCTCAATCAAGATGACTGAACGACTACTAGTACTGTGGGAAATTAGGTCATAAAAAGAAAGATTGTTGGAATTGAAAGAAAAATGAAGGAGATAAGTCAGATGGAGACAAGGAGGCAAATGTGGTAAGTAAGAAATCCGAAGAGGATGCTTTGCTTCTGTCTTTAGAAAGTGTTGATGATTCATGAGTTTTAGATTCTGGTGCTTCATTTCATGCTACACCTCATAGAGGTTATTTCATTGATTATGTCCAAGGGGATTTTGGACTTGTTTATTTGGGGGATAATGAACCTTGCCAGATTTTTGGAAAGGGAAAAATTAAGATTAAGTTGTAGAATGAGAATCATTGGTTACTACATGAGGTAAGACATGTTCCAAGGCTTAGTAGGAATTTAATCTCAACAAGGCAACTCTGTGATAAGGGTTGTGTTGTTACTTTTAATGATAAAAATTGGAAGGTTTCAAAAGGTTCCCTTGTAGTAGCAAAAGGTGTGAAAATAGGCACCTTATATCTTTGTACAGGTCATATTGTTCCTTCTACTTTGATTGTTTCAGAGAAAATGATGTGTAGGAACATTTGTTGCAGTTGAGCAGGGAGAACAAATTACTACTATAGATTCTAATACAACCCTGTGGCATAATAGACTTGGGCACATGAGTGAGAAAGGTATGAAAGTAATTCATTCAAAGAAAGTTTTACCTGGTCTGAAATGTGTTAATATGGATTTTTGTGAAAGTTTTGTGTATGAAAGAAAAGAGAGAGTGAGTTTTGTAAAGACTGGGAAGGAAAACAAAAAAGAGAAATTATAGCTTGTGCATACTAATGTATGGTGACTAGCTTAGGTATATTCCCTTGGTGGCTCTCATTATTATGTTACATTTATTGCTGATGCAACTAGAGAAGTATGAGTTTATTTCCTTAGACATAAATTTGATGTATTTTAAAGTTTTAAGAAATGGAAATGTTGGTTGAAAATGAGATTGGTAAGAAATTGAAATGTCTTAGATCTGATAATGGTGTTGAGTATTGCAGTCATGAATTTGAAGATTATTGCTCCACCAATGAAATTCATAGATAGAAAACTATTCCAAGGACTCCATAGGAAAATGGAGTGGTTGAATGCATGAACATGACTATAATGGAGTGTGCAAGGAGCATGAGGTTGCATGCCAGGTTGCCCTTACACATGTGAGTGGAGGCTATCAATACTATTATATATTTGATTAATAGGGGTCCCTCTACTCCTTTGGGCTGCGATATTCCAAAGGAAGCATAGAATGGTAAGAAGGTGAGTTATTTTTTTCTTAAAACCTTCGACTGTGAAGCATTTGCTCACATAGATTCTAAAAATAGAACCAAGCTAGAAGCTAAGTCAAAGAAATGTGTATTTGTTGGATATGCCATTAATGAATTTGGTTATAGGCTTTGGGATTTTAAAAATCATAAAATTATAAGAATTCGGGATGCCATGTTCAACGAGAATGTGTTGTACAAAGATCTATTGCAACAATATGAGAAGAAAGAAGAAAATTATGTAGTGTTGGATGATACTCCAAAAGTTGATGTTCTAGCCATTCATCATGATGTGTAACAACTACAACAAAAAATACCACATACACCAGTGAATATTAGATGGTCAACAAGGCAAAATAGACCTCCAAAAAGATTCTCTCCCTCTTTGTATTCTATTTTACTTACTGATGCTAGTGAACCTAAAAGTTATGCTGATGTTGTGCAGGTGGATACTAAGATTTAGTTGGAGTCTGCAATGAAAGATGAAACAGACTCTCTACTGAAGAATAAGACATGAGATTTGTGCAAGTTGCTTGTAGGTAAAAAAGCTTTATAGAATAATTGGGTTTACAAGTTGAAAAAAGAGAAAGGAGGTAAGAAAAGATTTAAAGCCAGGTTAGTTGTAAAAGGATTTGCATAAAAAAAAGGAATTGATTTTGATGAGATATTTTCTCCTATTGTTAAGATGACTTCTATCCGTACTATTTTAAGTCTTGTGGCTACTGAAGATTTTCATTTAGAGTAGCTTGATGTTAAAACAACCTTCCTTCATAGTGATTTGGATGAAGAGATATATATGGCTCAACCATAGGGATTTGCAGTCAAAGGTAAGGAGAACTTAGTGTGCAAATTGAAGAAAAGTTTATATGGTTTGAAGCAAGCACCTCGGAAATGGTATCTAAAATTTGACAATTTTATGCATGAGCATGGTTATAGTAGGTGTCATTCAGATCATTGTGTCTACTTTAAGAGGTTGGATGATGATAGCTACATTATTTTATGTTTATATGTTGATGATATGCTTGTAGTTGGGTCTAACATGGATCACATTAAGAGGCTGAAACACCAATTAGCACATGCATTTTCTATGAAGGATTTGGGGGTAGAAAAATAAATCATTGGTATGAAGATTTGCAGAGATAGGAATAACAGAACATTGATGCTATCTCAGGTTGATTATGTTGAGAAGGTGTTGCAACATTTCTCTATGGAGAATGCTAAAGCTATCAACACACCTTTACTTGGTCATTTGAAGTTGACTAAGGAGATGTGTCCTAAGACACAAGAAGAGGAGGATAAGATGTCCAAGGTGTAATACCCCAAAATTGGCTCATTGCCATTATACCAATTTTGGTCTATTTCTAATAATTTCTAAGTCCTATTCTAATAGGCAATTCTCATTTTGCTATTCGCTACTTGACTTAATTGTTAGATGCAGAAAACACTAATCTGCATTCATCGTATTTCTTATTTAATTCCTATAGTACGCACTCATATTAGTCACATTAAACCTACTTGATTTAATTATAATTTAATTATTAAGTATTTATACTTTAATTAAATTATAATTATATCCTAAGGCTAATGTACTATGGAATTAAATTTATTTAATTTAATAAATATGCCTATCTTGATTAATTAAATGTAATTATTTAATTAAATGGGAAAGGTATTTCTAATTAATTAAACAAAATTATTTAATTAAATGGAGCACTTCTAATTAATTAAACAAAGTTATTTAATTAATTGGGAAGCCATTCCTAATTAATTAAATAAAGTTATTTAATTAAATAAGAAAAGTGTCTCTAATTAATTAAAGATTATTTAATTAAATAGAAAAAGTAATTATGAGAGCATATCTCATTTTATTAAATTAAATATCTCAACAAAATCTCTCTTCAGTTCAAAAAGGGAAATTTCGAGTTCACTATTGATAAAAAATGAGTTAAATGAGTTAACTCCTTTTTCTACTCAAATTGAATCAGTTAACTTCTTATTTTACTCAAATTAAATCTGTTAACTCCCTTTAATTTGGGAATCTCCCTTTATGACTGAACTTCACCTTTAATCCTAACCGTTGATTGAAATCGATCTCAACCGTTGATGGATTCCAGGAAAGTCTATTTAAGAGACCCTCATCTCTTCATTTTGGGAGGATGAATTTGGAGAATTTGTATCAAATTTCTGCTGGAATTCATACTCACATTTGCTCATATTTTTACATACATCTTGCATTCTTAGTTTAGATTCATCTAGCTTAATAATGCATACATTTTTAGTTTAATGTCTTTTATTTCTTAGATTAATTACTTGTACTTCATATAGATTACTTGCACATTCATATAGCTTAAATTGCATTCAAATCCTTCATTCTTATAGGGTCTAGTTGCTTAAACACCTCAAATCTGAGGATATCTGACAAGCAATTCCCTTTAGATAGAAGGCAACAGGTCGCTTTGCAGGTTGATTTTTAGATGAACAATCCAATGTTCATTTCGGGATGAATCCACATACAATGATCATCTTGAAGTGTGTGTGTTAGCAGAGGCCACATATTCACGCATACATTTCTGGCACCCACCATGGGGCCCAAAAATTAGTTTTTCTGGCCTCTTTCTATATTTTAAAATCATTTTTTTGTTCTTTGTCCGTACTGTTCCATACAGGTTCGAGAATCTTCACGCGAGACTGTTCATTTTTGTGCGAGGATCCAAAATCTTCGTGTGAAGATTCTTTCCGCATTGCACAAGAAAGTTCTTTGGCGTGCAAAATTTTGCGCGAAACCTATTTCTTCGCGTGAGCCGAATATAACTTTGCGCAAGCCGTAAAACTTCTTCGTGTAGGCTGTCAGGAATTTTGCGCCAAACTCTGCTGACAGAGGCATTTTTTTGCATCGATTTTTGTATTTTCGAGTTTTTCTGCTGACTGTTCGTGGTTTCTAGTGTTTCTGTGTTTTCTAATTTTTTGGAACAGCATAACAGCGGTTTGTGAGACAATGGGAAAAGCATGATAAAGTCACTAAAAATAGGTAAAATCTACTAAGTGCGTTACAAGGATCATCGGGTAACCTTCCTCAGCTGATAACACTTCATTTGGATCTAAAACAAACATCTCTCATGTTGAGCTTGTGTGTGTTTCCTTCCATATTTTCATTTTACAACACATACATAATTTGATACTAGGGTGTGATCTCTGTTAGTATTCATTTAGCAGGCTTAGGTACTAGTGATAGATTTAGATAGCTATTTTGGGTTATTGGACTCGCTAATCCACCGGCCCCTCATTCTACCCTGTGGTTGCAAGATTAGTACCACGTTAAAGGGGAGGGGTCTACAGGACATAAGCGTTAAATGCTCCACAAGGCAACCCTTTTGTGCTTTCTAGAACTCACTGGTTTCTGAGTTGTGGACTCGTATTAGCTTGTGTGAGGGGTTAAATGTTCCACATCTTTGGACTCACCTCACATCATTTAAAGCGTTAAGTGTACCACCTTGTGCTCTTTGATTACTTTTGGATAGATTTGCTTTCAGGAATTGATATCTGTACACACATAGTAATTAAACCCCCATGAACACTATTCGTGGATCTTGAGGGAGTGGGTTCCTAGTGAAACTCCTCTCTAAGATAGATTCCTTGTAGGTGGGGAGGATACTTTGAGCATCTCGTAGATAGATGAATCTTTGACTTGTTGATTAAGGCATCCTTTCTCCGGAGAGGTTGATAGATCACAGGGAGATGATATCATAGATCTTTAAGAGATAATCTTAGTTTAACATGTCAAATTAATCTGTCTGTTTTGATTGGGCTAAAGGTGAAAAAGTGTCAAAACCTTGAATCTGGAAGCTAAGTCCCCTTGTGGTATACTATTGTGAGTCGGTCACCTTTAGAGAGGGTTAATCGTAGCAGAAAATCCCTCTACAGGGAAAACTGCGTTGACAAAACCTCAAGCGGTAATAGCCATTTTCACCATGGTAGTGACAACCGCTATATAAATGTCCTTGTGTAAGAAATCTCCACGGGTGTGGTTCATTGTGGGTTGTCAGATCTCCCTAGCAGCTCTTGAAGATTAAGTTCTCGGACTGTGTCAAAACCTCAGTGCACTAGGATTGGAGGTCACCCCTGTGAGTCATAAAAGTTGTAGACTCAAACCATTACTAAATACCTTAGAGAGGCCAACTTTTATTTCTAGAGATGTATGCGTGATTGCAAAACTCTTTGAAAATGTACACAAATAGCTCTCTTAGGGATTAGCACAAACTAAGTCACTTGATTGTTCATGCGCAAGGTTGCTTTTGCCCTTGCTCATTATTTTCAAACATGCTTGAAATCACTTGCTTTCTGTTCTACGTGCCTGTTTATCTGCTTGGTTATTGGAACAATCAAATTTTTTGTTAAAATCAGTCATTGTTGTGAAACTGTTCTGCCCTTTCGCGCGAAATCATTTGGGTCTCGCATGAAATCATCTAGCACTCGCGCGGAGCCATTTTGTCCTCGCATGAAATTAAAATTCTGTTGTGCATCTTCATGCCGTCCTGTAAACATTTTTGCACAAAATTAAACCACTGTTACTAACCTTTGTGCGAGATAGAAACATCTTTGCGCGGCCCGTAAAACTTCTTCGTGCGGCCTGTAAAACTTCTTCACGCGAATCGTAAAGGTTTTTCGTGCAAGACTTTGTATCAGCATTACCAACTTGGGTCTGTTCTAGCTATTTGCGACCTACACACTATCCTTTTTTGCATCCATTTATTGCTCTCTATTTGCAAATAGCCCTGAAACAACAACACTTTGCTTAGCCAAAGACTTGTGTCTTATACCTTGACTAGTCTCGTCTCATAAGCAATTTTGGTCCTCGTATTAATGCTTGTCATACTTTGTTTTGCAGTAGTCATAATCTCTGGCTATTCTAGTCTTTAAATCAGACCATTTGTGCCTTAGTGAACAACATTCTTACTATTATCTTGTCTTTTTTGAGACTCAGTCTTAGTATAGTCCTTGTCTAGGTTCTAGCTTCTTGTCCTTGCCTATGATTGTCACAACCAGAAGCGGCAACGTGTTTCATCCTAATAACCTTAGATGTGGTCATGCTAGGGGTCATAATTGTGGTAGAAGTAGCTTACCTTTCACTATGCAATCTGTATCCAGTTTGGCTAGTGAGGCGTCTTCACAGTCCTCCTCACCTGCCAGGTCATCTCAAGTTCAAGGAACATTTTCCAATTTGCAACAAATTAGGAATCCTTTTTACCAAGAGGATACTGAAACAGGTAGAGGTCCTACATTTCCAAATACAATGTATGATCCTTTCTCCATAGACCCTTTTGAAACACAACGTACAGAAACTAAACACATTCCTATAATGACTAATCGTGAACCTGAACAGGGTAGTCATAGTCAATATCAAGAACAACCTAGGGATGACAAGGAGAAAGAGAAAGAATATGACACTGATGAGGAACAGGAAGAGGTGGAAATCCTTCTTGAACACATAGCAAAATGTCGAAGAGACAAAAACTTTTAGAAGGTCATGGGAATCCTACTCAACGAAGAGAAAGAAAAGTACTTTCTCAAACTTGCTCAAGAGGGAGCTAAACTACCCACACATTTCAATGTGGAGACCATTATCACACGTGAAGAAGAAACTAAGACTGCTAAACTCCAAAAACAATTGAAAATTATGCAAGACTAGTTGGCTCAGATGATGCATGAGAAAGAGAAACCCACAAAGACATACACATTGGACGCTCTTTGTTCATTCCCATTTGACAAAAGTATAAACATGCTGCCTTTGCCACGAGGCGTAGAACTACCCAGATATGACAAGTACTTTGGTACTACTGATCCCCAAGATCACTTGTGAGAATTTGGTGCTTTGTCTATGGAGTTTATACACAATCAAATGTACCTTATGCGTTTATTCCCTAGAAGCCTAGGTGGTCAAGCTTTGCAGTGGTCCTCACATTTACCTCCTGGTATCAAGACGTTTGACGAAATTGCTAATTCATTTGTTTGGCAATATTCTCATAACATTCAACATCCTATAAATATTCGAGATCTATGCAACCTTAAACAGAAGGTTGGTGAGCCTTTTCTCACTTTCCTCCAACGGTGGAGACAACTTTACACTAAGTATTCCCGTAAAATCCTAGAAACGGAGAAGCTTGACATTTTCACTGATAACCTCTTACCTGATTTTGGGTATAGAGTCCAACTAAAAGGTCCACGTACCTTTGAAGACATGATTACACATGCTATCCGTAATGAAGAATTTATGGTCAAGAAAGGTGAACTCACTCTTCAGAGAGACACAAAACAAGATTCCACTTCCAATAGGGATAAAACCAAACATGTCAACAAGAACTAAGAAATTGTACATGATGGGGTTGTTGATAATGTCACACCAAAACCTACTAAAGTAGCATTTAATCTCATAGATTTCCTCAAAGTGACCAAAAATGCTGAGAAGCCTCCTCCTAATAATAAGGCATCTGGGAACAAATCAAGAAACTCATGGGCAACACGACCCAAGCGAGAGTATATGCCTTTAGGAGAACCTTTGGATGTCGTTTACAAAACATTGCTACAAAACAAGCTTATCTCACAAATGGATAACCCTTGTCCCTATGATCCACAACCACGTCCACCATGGTGGAATGAGACCTCATTTTGTGAGTATCACCAAAAAAAGGGACACAAAACCAACAACTGTATAAACTTGCATCATAAAGTCTAGGACATGGTTGATGCTGGTGAACTTGTGGTAGATGGACATAACAAAAACCCGGACCACAAGGCATTCAAAGAGCCTTTCCCAACTTATGAAAAAGGAGAGACTTCTAAACCAGAACCCTAAAATAAGGTCATCTATACGTATTCCAATAATGACAATGTCATTCACATGGTTGAACTTGTAGATTTTGAATACTGCGACGTTATTACCATAAAGGGGAGGCAAGATAATGATAAACCCAAGACACCATTTGTCTTGAGAGGCCCTACTTCCAATAACATGGATAATGCATCTTTGCAATAGTGTGCTAACGCTGTTACTCACTCTCATGCAAAGTTGGTACTCAAAGGCCTTGCACCTCCTACTTCAAATCTTGAACAACACAAAGACAAAGCCCTTGCTGGTCCATCCGGTAAAGGTGCAAAACACACAATGAACTTGACTGCAACCAGTTATAGTGTTCTAGATCAGTTGAAATGAACCAATGCTCACATTTCCATATTTGAGCTGTTTAAAATCTTGCCTGCCCATAGGAAAATTCTGGACAAAGCCCTCACTGAGGCAAACATTCCTCAAGATCTTAATCTTGAGCAATTTCAATCCATAGTAGGTCACCTGACCTCACCTCATCTTATGACCTTCTCCGAGGAGGATGACAACTCACTAAATCACCCACACAATCAGCCTCTACACATTGAGATTATGATCCACCAGACACGTGTTTGTTGGTACTCATTGACAATGGTGTTGGCCTAAACATTATTTTTGCTGCTCTGCTTAGACAATTGGATTATTCTGAGGACTCTGTTGATCCTTGACGAAAGATCACTATTAAAGTGTATGATGAAGTAGAACGAAAGTCACTAGGTCTTGTGACTTTACCAATTCGCGTTAGTCCTGTCGAAAGGGATGTCACCTGTGAGGTGCTTGACATTCCCTTAGCCTACAACATTTTTTTGGGACGACCATGGATACATGAGATGTGCACTGTGCCATCCATATACCACCAATGCATTAAATTCCCATTTCATGGCTCCGAAGTTACTATTCCTGCCACTACTAGCTACACCTGCAATATGCTCAAAGCTGTTGATTCTTTTGTCCTTGCTAACCATGAGTCTACTGATTGTCACAACAATAAACTGAAAAAAATTGAGTAGTCATTTAAATTGAAAGAAACTGGTATGGGAGAGTACTACATGGAACCAGTGTTGTCATTAACATCTATTCCAGAGTCCCCTCGACATTTTGGGAGACCATCAGAAGTAAAGAAGCTGTTCGTGTTGACACCTCAGACCAAGTTTAATGGCTCTTTTGTCAAAGCTACAGTTCCCTTAGAAGATGAAAGAGAAAACAGAGCCATTGCTGCATGGCTTTACAAAGAAGAGGCCCGAGTAGACCTAACAGAACAAGCTTGAGAAATCACTCCTAAGAAGTCTGGGCCTAGTCTTAAGCTTATGAAGCATTTTGGTTCCAAGGGAACCGACCCTATTGGGTGCAATAACAATGGTTTAATAGATCCTATCAAAGCAACAACTCGAAGCAACAGTGACACAACTGGCCTAGGGTTTAAGAAGGTCCCTTTCCATTTGGGATCCAATAAATTCATACCCATAACTGAGAGTTCATCTGAAAATGAGTCACAATCTAAGTCAGGTACTCGAGAGGAAGAATCTGATGATAAGGATTCTTACCCTCATCCTATTCCTTATGATCTTGCTAAATTCTTTGTTGAGCTAGATGACTTTGTGCCACGTGTTAGCACTGTGGATGATACTAGTGATTCTTTTGAGGACAATGCTAAGTAACTCAAATATCATCCAAAAAAGGGAGAATCTAGTCAGTCATGCCATATTGAGTATTTGTGTAAGAATCCAGAGGCTGAAGGAGAGTATGTCCCTATCACTGTTGGGGAGTTCTATAGTCTCTCACCATGTAGCACCGATTCTCATGAATATGAATTTGACAATATTTCAGAAGTGACTACTGATAAAGACATTGACCAAGTGCATGTCTATGAAAATCAAATCAAAGTGAGTGAAACGTCTAGGGTTAGGTCATGGGGGTCTAATCCAACTAATGTCCTAGAGTCGTCAATTCCTGACGTTAGTATTTTGAGGCATTTGAATACACTTGTGGGTGAGGTCACCATAGGTCTCAAATTGTTGGTTCATGCATTTAATGACTATACTGTGAACGCAATTGAACCAGTCACTACTCTCTCACTTGCACATCCTGAGCTTATAGACTGGAACCCCAATGCATCTAATGAAGTCCCCACATTCTAGAATGACTATGCTCTTGTCTGTTACCTAAATGCTATCAAACTTGTAACATCTTCCATCAATGAGTAGAGCATCAGCATGACTGTTTCCGACATCAAATATCTCAGTCACATAATTAAAAAGAAAAAATGCAAGAGGTTTGATGGTGAAAACCACATTATGGCAGTGTCAGATCCCAAAAAAGTAAAAACAAAAGACATATCCAAGGGTGAAAAACTCTTTGAGGTGCCTGCGGATGAGATATTTGATGTCCTTCCCAATCACTTTTAGGAGAGATCATCAGTGTTAATAGAGTCGGCACAGCCAATTAACCTAGGCATAGAAGAACATCCTCTTGTGATACATTTGGCTCAGTCATTGTCAATTGAAGAAAAGGAACAATTCATTTCCTTTTTCAAGGAGAAGAAAATAAATTTTTCCTGGACATATTCTGACATGCCAAGATTGGATCCTGATCTTATCATGCATCACTTGTCCATAGCACCAGGCATCAAACCAATTAAATAGAAGCTTTAGAAAATGCATCCTCATGTTGCATTGCTAGTCAAAGCCAAATTGGAGAAACTTCTGAAGGCTAGTTTCATTCGTGCAATTGATTATGCTAAATGGATATCCAATATTGTCCCTATGTCCAAGCACAATAAGTCTATCAGAGTTTGTACAGACTTCTGTGATATTAACTTGGCATGTCCTAAAGATGACTTTTCACTCCATAATATTGATATGATCGTGGACATGATGGCTGGCTATGAGATGTACTCACTTATGGATGGTTTTTCTGGATACAATCAGATAAAAATTAGGTTTTTTTGGTACTTTTCCTGAGGAACAGATTTTGTAATTTTTTGCATAGAAATTGAGATTTTTTTGGCAAACAAATTGAGATGTCTAGGTATACAAATCAAGACAGTTTTGATATAGAACTGACATTCTTCCCAATGCAATTTTTGGTGCTAGTGGGTACATTTTTTGAGACATTTTGGCATGGATCCTGAGACAATACTTTTTTTGGGGTCCTTCCAACTTTTTTTTCCTACATGTGGCTTTTAGGCCATAACTTTCTCATCTAGACTCTATTTTTTGCAAATGAGATATCACCTAAAAGTTGATTTTGAGCACATTGTGATGGTATAGTTTATTTGGACTTTTGATGATATTTAGTTGCTAGTTTATGTAGTCAAAGTTAGAGGTTCTAATTTTCACAATGGGAGACATATCTTGAGACATTCTATTTTCCAGATTTTGCTCCAAACACATCCCATTTAGTTTTTTGTTTTTTTGCATTCTAATGGATATCTCAGTTGTTTAAGGTCAAGGGATTGATTATATTTCTTTAAATGATTCACCATTAGTTGTATTATATTTTGTATCAACCTTATGTCCCTTTTGATCTTTGTTTCCATCATTTTGTAGTATTTTGGCAAATGCATTGAGATAAAATGCCTCTCTATTGCATTTAGGGATCTTGGATGTCTTTGTGTTTTGTTGTACTTGCACTACATTATAAAGTGCCTTTGGGGGTTTCATGTTGGCCATATTCACCATATTCCTTTGTCAAGTTAATTGTTCCTTCCACGACATTAGCCTCATGATGTGTCAATGACACATGCCATTATAGTTGTTTGTACTTCTTTTGCACTCTCAATGTTTCTAGTTCTTCTTTCTGTAGGAGATTTTGCATTTAGTTTCAGTGTTCATGTCTTACCTCTTAGCATTATAGGGGGGTTATGTTGGTTCTATTTCTTTCTCAGTTTGATGGAGTGAGCTATGTATTCAATATTTGATCCTATGTATTAGGTGATTGCTGTGGCTGGATACCTATGCTTTTTGGTGAGATGGATCATTTACCATATAGATATTCTTTCATTCCTATTTTAGGAGGCCATGAAGATACCTTCCATGTTTGATTGATCAACTCTCCAGACCTAGTCTTCTCTACTTGGTCATGTTCTATACAATAGATGTTCTTCAGATCAACAATTTGACACTATTTGTAGCTTCATGCTTTAGTGGTGCTCTTCATGATCATCCTTTTGTTCCTATCTTTTGGAACATTCTTTCCATCTCTTTTTGGAGTAGGGTTTTTCCCATGTTGTTTTCTCTATTTCTCCTCTTTTTCAAGATTTGGTTGTGCTTGGGTACCTCATCAAGCTTTTATTGTTGGGACCCAAATTTGCTTTCAGCAATAGTTTCTAGGTTTTTAGCTACTCCCTAAGTTTATCTTTAGGGGGGGGGGGGGGGGGGGGGGGGGGGTGGGGGGCGTTAGAGTAATAAGATATTGCCTTATTAATTAAATCATTTTGATTTAATTATTAAGTCACTTTTTTTTTGTCTAGTTTACTTAAGCTAAACTTTGGGCATATAATAATTAATTCTTTTATTAATTACTATCATGCAACCTAGGTTTTTCCCTATTAGGGTTTTGATCTCCTTTTATAAGGATCAATCTCTTTGTAATTTATTCACTCAATTTTGATAATAACAATTTCTTTTTTTTTCTCATCTATGGATTTGGCAATTTCAACCTCCATAGCTTTTGCTTGTTTCTTTCTATGACAGGTGTTTGCATGTAGTGATTCTTGGGAGATGTGGGTTGTTCTTTCATCAACTTCAATAGTTTGAACTCTATAAAAGATATAATAGATGAATATCGTTATTGGCATCACTAATTGTACTCGATCAATTAAGCTTCAACTCTTTCATTATCTCAAACTTAAACCCATTGACACCTAATCAATCAAGTTTTTCTATGCTTTTGCAACATTTTAACCAACCTAGATTTGAGGTCTTCCCACATGTATACATAGATGCACAATCAGCTATAACTCCTCATAGAGATTCATTGGAGATGTAACAAATAGAAATATGAGTTTCTTTCCATTATAATCTCACCAAAAGTAGATTAATGTCTTGATCAATGTATCTACATCTCTTGTAGCACAAATACTGATTGATGCCTCGAGGCTTTATTGAGTGAAACCCAAGAAGGGAAGAGGATCTTTGAAGAAGTGTTGTATGATCTGTTCAATAGTACTTTTAAGGAGTTAATCATGGATGCTAGAGCCACTAGAATAATAGATAATGGGAAGGAGAAGAATGGCTTTGGTGTACTTTAGATGACCATTGTACTACCAAGCAGGTTAGCTGAGTGTAAGTACTATGATCTCATAACATTTGATCTTCCTTATGTTACTTTTCACTACAACTAGAAGGTGATTATCTATTCTTCCCCAAGAAAGGGGTTTTCCTCCATGGTGGAGGGTCTGAAGAAAAGCCTCTCAAAAGCTCTGGCCTATTTCTACCCACTTTCTAGGAGATTGTGTATGAAAGATGGGATTCTTATGGTTGAATGCAATGATCCTAGAGTGGACTTCATCCAAGCTTCATAGAATGCTATTGTAGTTGGTGATCTAGTAGGGGCTCTAGCCTCTCTTTCTTACCCCCCCCATGGTTTCCCATCCCCTACTTTATGTTCCTCTCTCTCCTTCTATGAATCATATCCCATGTACTCTTTGAACCTGCATCCCCTACTCCCTATCAATCTCTCCCTTTCTCCTATCCCCTTCACACACTCTCTCTCATCCCCTACTTTGTGTCCCTTTCTCTCTTTCTATGCATCCCATCTAATGTACTCTTTGAACCCCCATCCCCTACTCCCTCTCTCTCTCTTTTTCTCTCTCTCTCTCTCTCTCTCTCTCTCTCTCCTATCCCCTACTTGCTCTCCCTCCCTCTATTCCTCCCTCTCTCCCTCCTCCTTTCTCGCCCCTCTCCCTCTCCTTGCCTCCTTCCTTGCCTCCCTCCTTCTCCCCTCTCTCTTTCTCTCTCTCCCATCCCCTACTCTATGTCTATCCATCTCTTTCTATGCATCCCATCCTACGTACTCTTTGAATCCCCATCCCCTATTCTCTCTCTTTCTCTCTCCCATCCTCTACTTTGTGTCCCTCTCTCTCTTTCTATGCATCCCATCCCATGTACTCTTTGAACCCCCATCCCATGCTCTCTCACTCTCTCTCTCTCTCTCTCACACACACACACCCCTACTCTCTTTAGCTCTATCTCTATTTATCTCACTCTCCTCACTTTATCCCTCTCCATTTCCTACTCTCTCTCACTCTCTGACTCAACCTTAATCCCTCTCTCTTTGTATCCTATCTTGTTCTCTTTCTCTATTCCCTTCTCTCTCTCTAGCCTTGTCTCTCCATCCTCTCTCACTCTACATCCTATCCCATATTCTAGTCTCATCCACTCTCTACCTCTCTCCTTCCCTCTCTACCTATCCATCTTCTCTTTGAAATACAAGGCCTAGTAAGTGCATCCACACTATAGTATGTACACACTATTTAATCCATGAATTTTAAAAAGATTTAAATAATGCTTATGTAGAATGTATGCACTATTGCATGCAAACATTATATAAAGCATTGGATACCACCAAGGCTAAGGATTGGATTTTCCTTTGGGATCTAACCCAAATGTTTGGAGGCTCTAAACTGCTCTGAGACATGTTTTGCTGCAAGTGTACAAAAAATGCTTAATTTTTCTTCTATGCTCTCCTTCAAGTTTTCTTGTGTTGATTATCGATAAAATTAGGTTACATGATATTGTAGATCTCTTTGTTATCTATATAACCATACCATTTATTTTGAACCTATACTATTTCAAGCCTTTCAACTATAATTATTTTTGAACATATGTCCATTTTCTCTCAAAAACCAACATGTGCTAATTGGGGTGTAGATTTTAGCTCATTCATAAAATTTTGAAACAAGTTAGCTTTTTAGAAACTAGACTCAATTCTACACACTTTGAAAAAAAGTTTTGATTTTGGATTAGTTTTCAATCATTTCTAGAGGGATCACATAGATATTTCACATTTTGGGATGTGTCCCCTTACAAAATTCATTAAAAAAAATACACTTTATAAAATTATCGAAAAATTTAGGATAAACTACACAATGTTAGGTAACTTTTGACCAGAGCAATTAAATAATTTCAAAAAAAGAATCAAAATTTTAGGTGGGCTACCTTTTGCACTATGTTATGTTTTTCTAAAAAAATAGTACCACTTTCTATGGCCCCCTTTTTGAAGGGCCTAAAACTAAACCATTTTGAAAAAAAAATAGTAGTTTAGAAACTAGATTCGAAGCACTACTACTTTTGTTTTTGTCATATCTTAAAATTTTGAGTGTAACTATCTTCAAATTCTTGTCAATGTTTAGAAATTTATAATTTTAGAAAAAAAGTGGTCACTTATACCCACCTTTTGGCACCACAACTTTGTGCACTCACCCCTTGATGATACTGAATATGTGCTCTAGACCAATTAAACTTAAAAACCTATTCAATGTGTTGGTGTTTTAAAATGTCATATTTCAAAATCCCCAATGAGAATAGAATACATCTAGGGACAACTACTTCCCATCTACAACATACCCATTCAGACACCAGGGATAACTATAAGGCTATACCCTTCTACTTTATGCTATGCAAAACCTAGGTGAGTGTACCTCAATTTAATTCATATGATACCGGTGTTAAAGCATACACTTGAATCTAACAAAGTAGATAATAATCTTAATCTTCTAACACTTATGCAAACACCATAGACATGAAATAGCTAGAAACATAACATATGAACTAGATAAGCTAAGTGTGAGTAACACTTTTCAGCTCTTCAACAAAAAGGGAAAAGGATTTTGACTATACATTTGGTTTCAACATAACCTAGACATGAAAAACCTAACACTTTGATCCTATAGCTGATTAGTCTCTTATCTATTGGGAAATCTCATAAATTATTGACATACATCCTTGAAAGTCATTTATACATTTCATGTATTAGTACTTCCTGATCTATTCGTTCACCTTGTGAATCAGACATCTGCATTATTTATGACTCCCATATTCAACATATCCCTTCATGAAATTTGAAACCCTATGATGATAGACTAACCATTTACATGAATTCTTGAATTAGAAGCAAACAATATCAACACATACAACCTAGAATAGATTGCAACAATTTTTTATGCTCTTTGTTTACAAAACACAAAAGATCACAAACAAGATGAACAAGAGACAAGATTTAGACTAAATATTAACTTGCTACTGTACTTTTACTCATTTCCTTGAAATAAATACAATAAGATGCATGAAATTTAAATATAAAACTTCTAAATAGACTAGAACTATCTGCATTCTCATTACTTGTTGTTCATTAAAAGAGTTAAATGTTGAATGGTGGAATCACAATTATGATAGAAATTTCAACCTAACTAGAACCATCCTTGTGGTATCACAGTATTGAAAAATGTCCAACAATTAGAACCAAGCCTAGAGAAAGAAACAAAAGAGAAAGATATAAGAGAGGGAAGAAATCTTGGATCTAATCTAGAAGTGACACATGTTCACTCAAATCCCCATCCCCTATTGAAAAAAAAACTCTCTCTTCTTTATACAATCAAAATCTAAAAGGAATCTCATAATTGTGCTCCAAAAAATCCAAAATATCTACTCTAATTGATGAAAAACCTTATTCTGACAAAAACATTAGGTATGCATCTCAAATGCTCATAAAATCTTCTACTAAATTGATGTGAGAGTGAAAAACCCATCACTAATTGCATTCTTACTATCTTTGGCACACACCTAGTTCACCATTTTTCCAAAAATCAAATTTGAACTACTATAATAGAATGTGGTTGAAAAATAGGTACTTGGGACAAAATCTTAAATAGCTCAAATACAATGCTTCCTATGCAAAAACTAACTACAATCTGGAAAGTTCACTCTGAGAGCTTTCCGTTGGTATAGGATAGTCTTATATTGGCCTATCAAAAATTCCCAAAATATAAATTTGAAGATTAGGATCTTGAGATGACTTACAAGTCTGTATTTTCTTGCAAATATTTAAATTTTTGCTTAAGGTCAAAACTATATAATTTATGCAAGAGCATCCTAGGCTTTCCTGCAATCTTGGATCTTTGGGGAGATTTTGGTTAAGTGTTGAGGATAATTGAGCTTGGATTTTTGTGGAGTTATGTTTTCATAGTTAGGTATTTGTTGGAGACACATTGGAGTACCTTTCCTCATGATTTCATAGAGTTTAATTGGATTGAGTTGAAGTTTGAATTGTTTTTATCTTGCTGCTGGAATTGTATTTTTTCTAGTTTTTGGGTGCCTATTGCAGACCATATAACTAATTTTTCACAATGGATAAAAGCATAAAAAATTTAAGGATTTAAGGGGGCCCAGATTAATATCTATTATCCAAGAGAAAAGTTCTAACTCGTTATAAATTATGATATATGGAAATTCTCCCGGAGTATCAATTTCTAGCAGTTTTGCCTGATAATCTGCTATGCATGACTTTAACGATGGACACACACTTTTCATTGGAGAATAAAAATTTTTGAATTTAAGGGGTTGTAGAGGACTTAAAATAATACCTATTATTTTAATCATGAGTTATACTTCTATTGGATCTAGGAGATATCATGATCTTACTTGGATATCAATTTCTAGACATTTAGTTGCTGTTGTAGGCTAACTTGTGGCATTTAATTTATGTATTTGTATATAATTTGTGTTTTGGATCAACTTGTGGCTTATATTGGTATAATTAGGGGTCTTTTAGATTATTTTAGTCAGTCAATTGGTATGGAATGAAGGATAGATTCAAATTTGAAAAGCTAGAGCTGCAACTTAGGAACTAGAGGATCTCTTGGTGGACCTGAGGGTACAAGTGTGGATTCTTCTTGGTGTTCCTATCCAGTTGTGTATCTGGACTAGCTAAGATTGGTTTGTAAGTTGGATCTTATGGAATCTAATAGAACTGATTTTTTAATTGATGTTTTTATTTGGCCCTAACTCAAAAGCCTTATAGTCAGACATATTGCATGTAATCAGTTATATATCTATGAATCAAGGATTGTAATTTGGTATCAGATCTTGCATCGTTGTTTCTTGCTACTACATGGTTATATTGCTGAGGGATAGGACATCTCCTTTAGGGATACTCCTACCTTGAACTACATCATGTGGTATCAGAGTGAAGGTTTTTCCTGAGTGTGTTGACAAATCATTGAAGCTAAGAAAATTTACACTAGGATTTGCAAAGAAGATTGATCTTATGGCTGATTGATCTTCTGGATTGGTGGATTTGTTGCTTAGGGTTTGCTAAAAATTTGGAAGATTCCTCCAAGAATATTAGACCCTAGGGAAATTAATGATCTTAGTGATGTTGTAGAAGAATGGATCTTAGAGAAGATGAGAGTAGAGTTCAGATCTGACATTGCATTGATGAAGAGTGACATGATTGCTAAAATTGTAAGTGCTTTAGGTGGTGTACCTAGGTATGTGGGTACTAAAGGAAGTTATGAGGAAGTTTCTAAAGACTTTGAAGCTACTAGATCTAATGGTGAGGACATAACTGATCATGTGGAGAGACCTATTGGAACTAGAGCTAGTCAGTTTGCTCGACCTAGATCTCAGTTGGAGTTGAAGCATATGATGGAGGTTTCTAATTTATCAAATATTTTGAATCCTAAAGACCAAATTGATTGGATTGGTGAATTGGAAGTATACTTTAATCTTGGGAATATTGAGGATCTACTTAGAGTGGGTTTGGCACAAACTAAGTTGAACAAACATGCTACTCTTTGGTGGAAGGAATTACAAAGAGATAGAGAAGAGGAAGGTGAAATGAAGATCACTAGATGAAGGTTGATGGTGACTAAGTTGAAGGATAAATTCATTTCTACTAATTATGAACTTGAGTTGTTTAGGAATTAAAAAATGTGAAGCAGAAGGATATGACTGTGAAAGATTATATTGAGGAGTTCTACAAGTTGCCTATTTGGTTTGGGCATCAAGAATTGTAAAGGACAAGGTAGCATTTGAGAGTAGAGGAGAAGCTAAAGAGGAAGAATCAAGGTAGTTATAGAGGGAAGGAGAAGTAGGATAGTTCAACATAGGATAAACAAAATGTAGAAAGTGAACCAAAACCTATTGAACCATAGGTAATTTTTTTAGGTGTGGTCAAGAAGGGCATAGATCATTTAAATGTCTGATTAGAAGGACAATTACTATTATGAATGAGTTTGCAATCTAGGACAGCCATGCCTGAGCAAGGAGAGAGTTTTCTAGCTCAGAAAGTACTGATTGGTGAGAGGAAATTGGAGTCTTGTTAGAGGACTATTTTATTAAGGACTAATTGTAAGTTTGGTGGCAAAATATGCAAGGTGATTGTAGATGGTGGTAGTACAATAACCTTGTTATTGAGGAGATGGTTTAGAAAATTGGTTTGGAGATAGTGAGACATCCTTATCCTTATAGGATTGGTTGGTTACAAGGTGAGCATGCTTTGGATGTGAGGGAGGAATGCCTTGTTGATTTTCAAATTAGGTAGTATAAGGATCAAGTGTTGTGTGATATTGTGGATATGAATAGTTGTCATGTGTTACTTGGTAGACCTTAGTAGTATGATTGTAGGGCTGTGCATGATTGTGTTAGGAATGTGTTTACTATTGAGAAAGGTGGTAGGTATTTTTCAATAATTCCTTTGTATAATGAAGAGCTTGGTAGGAGGAACCTAAGTATTGGTAGCCAAGTTGAGTTGACAAATTTTGAGAAGGTTGGAGATCAACATGGAAAGCAAACCTATGGAACACCTATGGTGGATGTGAAGAAGAAGAAGAAAAATAAGGGAAAGAGTGTGAAAGTTGAAGACTTGGAGGACATGTATGTGAAGAACCAATTTTGGTTAATGTGTTGAATCCTAGAAGATGTTCTTCCAATTACTAGAACATCTTTTCAAACCTGGGGTATCTGATGCAAGAGCATCCTAGGCCTTCTTGCAATCTTACATGTTTGGAGGGATTTTGGTTAAGTGTTGAGGAGAATCAAGCTTGAATTTTGGTGGAGTTATGTTTTCATGGTTAGGGATGTGTTGGAGAAAAATTGGAGAACCTTTCCTCATGATTTCATAGAGATTGGATGGATTGAGTTGAAGTTTGAATTGATTTTACCTTGTTGCTAATACTGTGTTTTTTCTTGTTTCTGGGTGCCTATTGCAGATTGTGCAACTAATTTTTCAAAATGAATGAAAGGATGAAAAATTAAAGGATTGAATGGGGCATAGATTAATATCTATGATCCAAGGAAAAAGTTCTAACTTATTATAAGTTTTGTGATATGGAAATTCTACTAGAGTATCAACTTTTGGCAGTTTTGCGTGATAGTTTACTATGTGTGACTTTCAATATGGATGCACACTTTTCCTTGGGAAATCAGCCTTTTAAAATTTGAGGGGTTGTAGAGGACTTAAATTAATACCTAAAATTCAAAGAATGACTTCTAATTCTACCAGAGCTAGGAGATATCATGATTTTACTTAGATATCAATTTTTTGATATTTAATTGTTGTTGCAAGCTAACTTGTGGCATTTAATTTATGTATTTGTATTTAATTTGTGTTCTAGGAAAAATTGTGGCTTATATTGGTATAAGTATGGGTCTTGTGGAGTCTTTTAGTCATTTATTTGGGATGGAATGAAGGATAGATGCAAATTTGAAGAGCTAGAGTTGCGGCTTAGGAACTAGAGGATCTCTTGGTGGACCTGAGGGTACAAGTATGGATTAGTGTTCTTATCTAGTTTCGTATCTAGACTAGTTGAGATTGGTTTGAAAGTTGGATCTTGTAGAACTGATTTTGTAATTGATGTTTTTATTTGGCCCTAACTCAGACGGCCTTATAGCTGGGCATATTGCATGTAATCAGTTATATATCTATGAATCAAGAATTGTAATTTGGTATTAGATCTTGCATTATTGTTTGTTGCTGTTGTGTTTCTGTTATGTGGTTATATTTTTGGGGGCTAGGAAATCTCCTTTGGTGATACTCTAGCTTTAAACTATGTCAATAATATATCTTTTTGATTTAAATGAACCTGTCATGTTCAAAATCAAAAAAATAATATTTTTTTTTTTCCTGAACATTTGTTATTCCCTCTAATTCAGCATTTGGATCAAACCTTGAGTTGACCAACCTCTGTCATGTGTCACCTTGTGATTCATCAATTTTTGCATTTTCATCTACCACTTGGGTGCCATGTGGCACCCAGGTGGTTGGATCACCAATCTCCCACTTGGCGCTTAACACATTGCTATGTGGCAAGCTTTGATTGGGTCTCTCCTCGCATGGTCATTGCCACCTCATCAATATACTGGGTGCCCTACCACATCACCACCACATGGAATCCTCTGATTGGTCAAAATTCTCTATCATTGCCACTTAAGCACACTACCATGTGCTAGCATGATGCTTCCCCACATTCTTTATCTTTCCTACATCTTCAATGTCTAGGGAAGTGCAAACTGTCGGATCATGCCACATGTCAACATCTAGTGAGTCAATATGTTGGGTACCACATCATCGTCAATTGAAACATGTTGCAACAATACTTCCCCACATTCCTAGTTACCATACTACCACATCAATGTGGTAATGTGACAAGCTACTATGTGTCCTATTTGTTGACGTGGCCACCTCATTTTGCATGCCAAGCTCTGAAGGTGTCCACTACATGTCATTGTCTAATTCATGTCAAGTTGCCTCTTGTCAATTTTTGATTAAACTACTTGGATCCATGACATCAGCCTCGTGCTACGTGTTGTTCACAATTTCTTTCTGGTTGCCTCTAGCTAGCCATAGGCCCACACATGAGCTTATAGCTACTTCAAAAAAGTGTGACTCTTAAGACAATAAGCTATTGAGTCTTTGTGTATATGTTAGTTCATGTTTTTTAGAGTTGCCATTTTTATTCTTTATTTTTGGTTCACCCTCGTTTCAACATTTTTGGTTTGAACCATTGGTTCTGTCAAGAATCAAATGGGAAAATGAGGTTTTCTTGACATTTTCATATCTACACAACCTTGTTCTTTTGGTTAATCCTTTCCTCAAGCTAATTGTTGACTAGATCCTCCTATTAGCAAATCCTAATGAGGAGTGATTTATTCCAAAGCACCATCATCTTATTAAATTTTGGAAGGTTTCTTGGTATACTCATTGAACCTTTTGGACCCCTTGTACCAAGTTCAAAGAACACTAAGCCACATTGAACCCTTTGTACCAAAGGAACTAGTTCACGAGTTCAATGCTTTTTTCGTTCCTTAAAGAAATATTCCTTGGTGGGCCCAGTTAACATTCCACATATGCACATGTTATATAAGACACACAACAACTAGATGCCTTTTCATGTATGACATGATTGTGGGTGATGTCATGATGTAAAGGTAAGTACAAACAATTAATGGTTGAGGTAAGGTTACCATCAATAATCATGCAAGACCTTTGATTTAAAAGTGTAGAAATAAAGATTTGGCACATGTAAAGAGGAGTAATTATTTGAAGTACTTGCCTCTCAGCCTAATATCAATACCTAATTTGTCTCATCACCTTTCCTTCATGGCATGTCAAAATTATTTCTATCCTCTGCATAATTAATGATCATTTCCTCTTTTTCAAGATGCATCTAAAGAAAATTTTCTTCTTTAAAAAGAGGACATTAAGTTTCTTTTCTTGCCTATAATAAGTAGTTTTGGGAAAATTAGAGAAAGCAAGCCTTCTTATATAGTTGTAATAGGCATCACTCTTTAGGCAATCCTTCTGCTTTCTAGTTATTTTTCTTCTACTTGTTGAGTGAAGCATATTTGTGGTTATTTCTTTTCTTTCAAATTCAAAGTAAAGCTCCTAAATCATGAAGTCTACATTGCATCTATTTGGGAATACTCATATTTTACAATGGAGGTCTACATAATAGCTGATACAAACTTGTTAGGAGTTGATTTGGCAAGTGTTTCAGAAAGATTGTGTGAGAGACTGGCCAAACCTTTTTCTACTAAAGTGCTAGACACTAACCTCCTTATGGCCTCCACTTTCCCACCAGCTTATTCTTGCCCAGAATTGATTCAAGAGTGCATACATATGTATAATGTGTCTAAAGGAAATATATTGAAGAAGGATGGAAGTGTTTTGTTGAATGTTAATAGGGAGACTACTAGATTATTTCACTTGGAAGAGCAATAATTTTCTAATCTTACCCCTTCCTTGTTTACGACTAGATTTTCTGAGAAAGAAAGTGATTATAGGAACATCATAGCAAAAAGTTGGACTGAGTCTTTCTATAAAGGTGTTTGTAGGTTACCCAAAACCTTGAAGAAGAGCCTAATGACCACTCAAGCCCAAGATATAATGGTTCTATTAGATAGGATTTGTGGGTCTCCTAATGTCTCTATTTTTGAAGATTGGATGTATTATTATATCCAAATTGTATTAAAAGGTTCACAATTTATAGACTAGGTGAAATTAATAGCTAGCTCTCTTAGAGATCAATTAAAAAAGTGCTTTAAAATTGAAAAAATAATTTTTCATGTCTTCTTATTTAATGTACATGCTAGCCACTACTCAAGATTTGCAACAATTGCCACATGAACCTTGGATTGAGAGTATCACTGTATATAATTATTGTCCTTCATTGCACAAAGATAAATTCTTGGAAGATTTTAGAAAGGTCCATGATGTCTTTTTTGGAAAGATGTATTTTGATAGGAAAAGCTCCTTGTGCCACATATTATCACATGAGTCTCAAAGGCTTATTCAATCTTTTGGTAGCTTGTACATCCAATTCCCAAGGTTTACTTATTTAAGAGTAGGAGATTTTGATGAAGAACCTATATGTCTTCCCAAATTTTCCCTTGATTGTTTTATCCTAGCAAAAATAGTGCAACAATTAGTCATTATAATAATCAAATTCTTAGTTGAGGAGGCTTGCGACATCATTTTCCCACTTAAACTAGAAAAATTGACATGTAGAAGCATAGAATATGCAACATGTTAAGTTCTAACATGGTTAAGTTTGGTTTTGGCTCCAATTAGGCTAGACCTAACTTTGACAACAAAAGAATTATCCATAGCATATTTGATACTCATGCAATGATTGTACACGTACCCACTATGGAAGATTTTTGGGAAGATTGTACAAATGAGTTAGAGTTGAAAAGAAGGGGGTTATCTATGTCACATTTCACAAATCCATCTTTTTCAATTTAATTTGGGTGTAAATATTATAGACATAGAGAAAGACCTAGCTCGCCGAGAAATTGAACTAGTAAATTTTTCTATAGATTGGAATTCTAAAGAAGAAGATAATATTCTTGAAAGAACAACAAATGTCATTGAAAAGACAAAGTCTTGGTTGAGAATGAAAAAGGATACACTTGCTAATGACCAGGTTGACCTTGTTTCTAATGTTGGTCTTACCATTGTAGGTAGCTGAAGGTCATCAAGGATCTTTGAGAAGAAGATCCATAATCCCCCTCTTGTGTAGAAAACTCATTCCAACAAGAAAACTAAAATGTCAGTACTAGTATGGCTTCACAAAGTGATTCAGGTAGATGGAAAATCAGACAAAGACCAAGGTGGGGAGCTTATTGATAATAGCCAAAGAGTCCAAATGACTATTGGTTTATCTCCTCCAAGGATGCAGGCTGTAGACACCCCGAAAAAGGTTACTAAATTGTAATGGGATGCTACCACTCCTAACTAGCTTGTGGCCTCTATGAATATGAAGAGGAGTCTAGTTCTTGTTTCTTTCCTAGTTATTGACATCATGATAAAATATACCAATAAGGATTTCAAACCTAAAAGGACTAAAAGCACAATCATGATATCCTTTGGTAGTGTGACTAGGAGAAGTATAGTTGAGGTAGCCACCTACAACCAAAAAGGGGGAGCTAACAAGTTGGACCTTAACAAATTTGAAATTACATGCACAGATTTGGGGGTAATGAACTATGAGACAAAAGAAAACTAGGTAGAGACATCTACAAAGAAAATTGTGCTAAAATCATAGAAAGATGGGATTGAGAAGAAGAAACTTAAAGCTAAGAACAATGCAATGGTTGAGTATATAAATTCATTGAAAGAATAGGGTTTAGCCCCCAGTAATCAATCACAACTTTCCTTTGATTCCAGTGCCCCTAAAAATCAACAACTATTAGACGATTTAAAGAAAGGAAAAATTATGACTTCTATAGTGTCTAGTTGGATGAACTTGGTAACAAATCAAGTTGTTAAACTCATGAATTTTTTTCATGAAATTGTTTCTCTGGCTAGAATTTCACTTGATGAATCCCATATTCAATTCAAGACTTTGAAAATAGAACATGAGAAACTCCTAGCCATGGTGACCCAATTAGCGAAAGTGGAAGATTTTGGACCCATTGGAGAAATGTATTTGGCTAAAGAGGAGGTTTCCACTACTGGACCTTTTCCCTTATCATGCCTTTCTAGAGTCTTCTCCTTCTCAGAGTGATCTACATTGGGAGACCTTGTATCTATTGTAGCCAAAGTCCTTGCTTTTGTATCCAGAGAAGTTTGCTAAGGTTCATTGGGTATCTATCCCTCCTTTGATACTTCATTGGATGTCATCTATTTGGACTCTTCTTAATGTACTTCTTGCTCTTGTTCTTTAATGACAGGAGGGAGAGGAGTGACGGAGCCTTTGTCTAAGAAAGATGAGTCCTAAAATGGTGGTGGTAGTTTACCCAAAGACCCTTGTGGTAGAGGTGGCTTTTGGTTCAAATTCTCTCCCAAAGGTTGGTTTGTAGTTGTATCTCATATTTTATCAGCCACCATTTCAGTTCCCATAGGCATAAAATTGAAATTAGAAATGTTGAAGTCATCTTTTTCTTGCCCTTCATGGTCATCAATCCATTGCTACTTCCCATCTTCAGAAATGGTAACCTGAATAGGTTCCTTAGGAATGGATGGTAGCATAATGGCCAAGCTTATTCTTCTTTCTTCTACTATAGCCCTAGCTAAATAATTCCTCTGACTCAAGGAGATATTATCTTCTTCTTCTTCTTCATTGTTTGCCTTAGGGATGGTTTCAAGAACCTGAGGGTTGGGAATAACTTTCTTCTGTAACTTTCCCCTTCCTATCCTTCTCATAGTAGGCTCAACCTTAACCTTATTTGTAGTTGAAGGAGTGGCTTATTTCTCTTGAATAGGTGTTGAAACCTCTTGTGCTTCTTTTTATAGTTCCTATTTCAATTTAGGTGGGGACACATGTCTAGTTTGTTATCTTGAACTGCTTGCTCATCTTGAGGTTCTTCTTCTGCCGAATCTTGCTGAGGTTGTTGAGATGACTTGGCCTAATAAATTTTTTCATTACCCTTTCTTTCCCTCTTTCTTTTATTATTTTCCTCATATTCCCTAAAGTAATCAACTTTCCTCTCATGTTGATGTACCATTTTTGATCTAACTGGGGATTGAGTAGGGAAAGTTGGTATTGTAGCTTTAGCACCTTTACCCTTAATTGGGCATGTTGTGGCTTGAAAGATAATTTCTTGAGGAAATAGGTCAAGCTTAAAATTATTCTTGATCCATTCCCTTGTTAACTAGATTATGTGCCTTTCCTTGTGACTCCACATTCTCATCTCTATCTATCTTGGCATTCATGATCGATCTATCATATATCTTTTCAAGGTTATACAAGGGATCCAAGACATCTTGAGTGTCTTGTTGAACACCCTTGAGAGAGACCTTTACTTTTAAGGTGCTTCCTACTAGATATAGATTCGCCCTACAATAATCCCTTATTTTTAAGGTTCTTCCTACCAGAGAGAGAATTTATCCCAAAGTGAGTATATAAAGGTGTCAAAAAGATTTAATATGCAGGATGCAAAAGTAGTTAGTACACCTTTGGCTAGTCATTTAAAATTGACTAAGGAAATGTTTCCAAAGACACAAGAAGAGGTAGATAAAATGTCTAACATCCCATATTCATCAGTAGTTGGTAGTATGATGTATGAAATGGTATGCACATGACCATATATTGCTCATGTAATTGGAGTTGTTAGCAGGTATATGAGAAATCTAGGTATGGAACATTGGAATGCTATCAAATGGAGTCTTCGATATTTGAAAGGTACTACTACAAAGGCATTATGTTTCATAGGATCGAGTTCTACTTTGAGTGGATTTGTTGACTCTAATCTAGTAGGAGATATTGATACATAGAGGAATACTATAGGGTATGTTTTCACTATAGGGGTACTGTAGTCAGTTGGATTTCTACATTATAGAAGGTTAAAGAACTTTCAACCAATGAAGCTGAGTATGTAGCTTCTATGGAAGCTAACAAGGAGATGATTTGGTTATAATGTTTTCTAGAGGAATTGGGTTAGAAGTAGGAAGATCACCCATTGTAAAGTGATAGCCAAAGTGTCATTCATCTTGCAAAGAGTTCTTCTTTTCATTCATAGACAAAGCACATACAACTTAGGTACAATTTTATAAGGTCTATTTTGAAGGATAACCAATTGCAGCTTGAAAATATTCACACAAGTGAAAATCCTGTAGAAATTTTTATGAAGAAAGTCCCCAAGGAGAAGCTAGTTTCTTTCATAGCTTTTATTGGACTTCTTGACTAATGATCATGGAGGTAATACACAAAAAAAGTATTTTATCTAGTGGAAGTTGCACATACTACACTATTGTCTAGTTTTAGTCTCTAAGTGGGAGATTGTTGATATTGTGGTGACTCATCATGTAGTGGGGGTTGACCTAAAATGTTGTTATAGCAGCTGAGATGCATAATGCATTGTAATTTTAGTGAACATATTTTTTGGATAATAGAAAGGGGTAAGGTTGTGTAGATGGATGTAGCTCAGGTTTTGGATGAACCATGTTAAATCTATGTGTTATCTATGTTCTTTATGTTTTCTTCTATTGTTTATACATATAAATGTTTATTATTATATTTTTTTGGATCTATCAAACCCTAACAGATTGACCATACCCATGTCTTCTTATGTTATTTCCTCACTCTATCATACATAGATGTGAGTTGTCTAGAAATCTCCAGTAGAATGAGTCTATCCAATGGATATCTTGGGAGTTTCTTCAAATTCACCACCATACCATATACCCTTAGGTAAGTGAATGGTTTAAATTAGATGTAATAGGCATTGATCTTTGCAATCCTTGCTGTTGCCTCTACTAACATCCTCTTAGCATAATCAACCTCTATGAATTAGATGATTGAAAATATGAAAGCATCATGCACTATTTGGTATTCCTTGCTTTGATCTGAGAGATTTTTCTTTAACAGTTGGGGGTATAACACATAAGGCCATGCATTAGCATCTTGCATGCTACCCTTCTTATAAAGACCTGGGTAATTTTTCATTCTAGCAATTAGCAAATACACCATGTATGATGTCATATAGAATCTTTGATTGACTTGTACTCCTATGAGTTGTTCATGTTGATTATCACTAAGGATAGTAGCTCAGTCTATTTGTATTTTGGCTATTTTTATTGTAGCAATGAAATGAACCATCTAGATATTAAGATGTCCAACTACTAGTAAGCCCATGACTCAACTCAAAAGCACAATAATTTATTTGATGTCATCCTTCATATATCCTTGTGTCATGTCTACCTTTCCATCTCTGCATCCCACAAGTGTTCTATCAATAAAAAATGAAGATCATATCATTTTTGAAGCTGCCTTTTCATTATCACTATACCATCTTTATGCTCAGTCATAGGTTATCTTCACATATTGATCAGCTCTTGGGAGATGGAATAATTTCTCAATGTTCCTAAGTCTAAGGTCTCCCCTATAATACTCTTTACCACCTTCTCCTTAGGTACTTAGTTCTTTGATAATGCCATGATAAGTTTAGAGGACAACATGAATGTGGGATGTGATGCTACATTCACTAATCTTGATTTGATCATTGCTAACACCATGAAAAACCCCTCTTTAGGTTTGTTGCATAGTATGATGGAAGTATTCCAATCGATGTGGCCAAGATCAGTGTCTATGATCTCCAAATATTCATCATGAAAATGTGATTTCTTTGGTGTACCTTGAAACTTTAATACAATGAGCTTTGGAGAAATCTTCTTTGCAAGTGACGATGATAAGGATGCCCTTTTATCTACATGTAAGAGAAAAAAATTAGTCTAGAGAGGCAAAAATTAAACCCTAAAAAAACCCTAATTACCAAAAAATCAAAGTGAGAACACCAAAACCTTGTAAAATCACTTAAAATCCCTCTTAATAGCTTTGGCATGCAATTTAGCACACCTTACATACCTTGATCAATGCACTAGGTGCAATTAATAACCTTTAAATGGTCATTTTGTGTGTATTTGTGCACTTGCATAGGTGTGCACTAATGGGCCTTTGAAAGACCATTGTTTTAAGATCTTTTTATCTTGTTTTTAAGGAGTTATCTTGCAGAAACAATCATGACTTTATGATTTTAAGAACATGAGCTTATGTTTTCATGTATATGCTCTATATATGATGAGACATTACGTAGAAGTAAGAATAGTTCAAATATACTATAATTGATTGAATCTATGGACAAAAATGGTATAATGAAGCAATGTTGCATGTTGGTATATGTTTCCTCATTTATGCTATGTCTTGGGTAGTTTTCCTCCTATAGCCATAGGATTTGCAAGAGTGGTAATTTTAACTTATGCCTTTTCTAATATTGATGATAAAATAAATATATGTATGTGGAAGTAGTGTGAGAATTGAATTCTTTTTAGGTACTTGTCACAGATATTCAAGAGTCAACACCTCAGTGTTAAAGTCAAAGCCAACTAGATTGTTGAATCATCATGAGTGGAGCAAGTCATTATATGCTTTTTATTGGAACAATGCACGGATGTAGCTTCCACAACTTGATATATTCCTAGAGGATTTATTCATGATTAATATAGATTCTATTTCAAACCTTATGAGTCTATAATTGATCCTCATTAATAAAGTGATCATAGAGTTAGGGAGTATTTGTAGTTTCCTTTTTAAATAACGTTTGTTGTAGCTTCAAGATCAGTTTTTGAAAAAGAAGAAGATAGGTTGATTTTCATAGTAGTCAAGTGTGATTCAATTTTTAGTCAAGTGTAATTCCTTCACCATGAATGAATAGAATGATCAGTTCAAGTCTATTTCTCTTATCTTGATTGTCTTTTCTGTTCACTCATCCAAGGGGGCCCACTTGGTGAGTGAACTATTTTGTTAGAATTGATTTCATTTCCTTGCAAGATAGAATTATGTTGCTCCTATAGCCATTTATAATAGAATCAATGAATTGTTCTTGTAGCATAGGTGAGTAGATAGGTTCACTATTGTAGCATTACTTTCAATATTTAAGTTGTTTTAGTTGCTAGCATAAAGTTCCTTCAATATTTGCTTCACATTAATTGTAATGAATTGAAGGAAAATTCAGAATAGAATTTGTAATCATCCTTTCAAGCTTATGCTCTTGGGTTGATAAATTAAATGAATTTAGTGTACTATTTTAAGTAAAACACATGATTTTGTCTAACCATGGAATCACTGTGAAAGCTTGTCCAATCCTTTGCTATTAAGATAATAAGATGACCAAACATTTTTGGTGCTATTGTTGGGGAGGTGTCAATCTAGTTCAACCCTAAAGTGATTATGTTAGTTTAAATTTTGCATTATTTTGCATGCATAGAAGAAGAGACCTCCTTGGAAGATTTCTTCCTTGTAATATTCAAGAAGACATTTTTAATCTTGAGCTTGAAGAACCTCACAGTGAGAATGAAGAAGAAGAACCTTTTGAAAATTCTTTTGCTACTACTCAAGAATGAATACCCTCATCCTCTGACTAATCCTTGCATTTGAATGATCTCTTTGCTGAAACTAAATACCAAGATAATCCACTTTCCTTTGTTATCTATCAACCAACATAGCCAAGTCCTCCTTCCAAAATGGCTTAGCCCTAGCCTACATTTACCTTTCACATCCCTCCTTAGTAAGTTAATAAAAACTTGAAGAACATACCTTTTGCTACACTTTCATAGTTCTATACCTAATTATTGAAGACCCTAAAACCTTCCTCTTTAATTTTGATATCCTTTGCATAAGTTATGAATCTAAAACTAATGCTCACAAGCTAAAGTTGTTTTTGTCCACCTTAACAGAAGATGCTCTAAGATGGTTCATAGGGTTGGGTGCGAACACTATAGTAGATTTTCCTACAATGAGAAACTTGTTTCTAACAAAATACAAAGAATATTATAGGGGTCGAGATTTGAAAGGGGATGATGTTTTCAAAATGTCCCAAAAGGATGATGAAACCTTGGAAGACCATGTTTCATGATTCATGTCCAACCTACAATGTAGTACACAACATCAAATAAATGAAGAATCAAAGGAATACCTTTTTTTGAGAGGTACAAATGATGGGAGTATTGAATATCTATATTTAATGGTAGGAAGAGATATCACTTAGAAAAATTGGACTGATATACAAAGTATATGTTTGAATTATTCCATAGCCACTATGAAGAAAGGTAGGGGACTTAGAGATCTACCATGTTAGTCTAATGGTAGTTTAGGAGTATCAAAGATGGAACTATCTAATTTACTATTAGATTTCAAAACAAACATCATTAATGATGTAGCCACTCAACTGGATACCATGCAGGCTAGAAGGAAACAATATGAAGTTGATGCCATGTTAGTTGAATTCTATCTACATTGTAGGGAAAATAAAAGGTACTATAAATGCAATTTTTTTGCAAGCCTATAGACACAAGTTATGCCTACTGAGTTTAAAGCCATTGATGAAAATGTAGAAGTTCTCTATGTTGCTTAATGAAGACCATGAGATCAAAGACAAGGTATGCCACAAGATCCTCTTTAAAGTTATAATAATAACAATCAATGGAAAAATATTGGCTTTAGTGAAAATAATAATTGGAAACAACATTAGCAAGGTCAGAAACAACCTCATAAAGGTTGGGAAAAACCTCAGTAGGGTTGGCAACAAGCTCAATAGGGTTGGCAGCAACCTCAATAGGGTTGGTAGAAAAACCAAAATTGGAATACCCAACCTAGTTAGCAAACTTTAATGCCACCACCTCAGCATTAGAATCTAATGCCTCCTCTTGCAACCACTAATTCTCCTCTCAAGTAGACTCAACTACTAGTTCATCCTAATCCTAATCTCAACAATATCAAATAGCCAACACAATAACAAAGCTATGCTATTTCCTTAAATAATAGCCACTTAAGGTCAGACACTACTCTTCCTTCACCTCAAAAGCCTATAATAACTAAAGTTAAGGATTCCTCAACTAAACAAATAGATGTGTTGAATCCATAGACCTCTCTTGTAGCTAAAGAACTCCCATTTCCTCATAGGTTGTTGGAACAAGGTTTGCCTATAGAAAACCATATAGTAATTGATTTGCTCAATCAACTTAAATAAACGAGAGTGTAAATACCATTACTTGATGCTATTATGGAAGTCCCTACCTATACTAAAGCTATCAAGGAAGCATGTATCAAAAAAATAAGAAGAAAGAAGAAGGATCCAAAAACTATTCATTTCTTAGGACAATTGTCTAATTCGATGTTGGAAAAATTAATTGTACCTAAATACTCTAACCCTAGGAGTCCCATAGTTACTATCACCATTAATGGGATGCAAGTCCAAAATGCTTTAGTTGACTTAGGAGCATCTATAAATGTCATGAAAAAGGAGGTATTGTCTCGATTGCATATCATTGGCCTTAGAGAAACAACAATTGTACTTTAGCTTCTTGATAGTTCTACTATCAAATTAGATGAGATGATAGATGTCATAGTCACCTTGAATTCTTGGGAGTATCCCATAGAATTTGTTGTCCTTTCCTCAAAGGATAACATGGGAGGGAATCCTTTAATTTTATGATGATCATGTTTGGCCATTGCAGATGCCTATATAGTTTATTGGTCCAATAAAATGACAATATCTAGTGGTATCCATACTAAGAACCTAAACTTATACTCTATTGCTTAGCCACTATTGTTAGATAACCAATTAATTAGGCTAAACTTGGGTGATGAAGATCTAGAGGTAAATTCCATCCATGAGCTAATGATGATCGGTCAAGAGTCATTTGTAGCCTCTCAAGAAGAAGATAAGATCATTTCATCCATTATCATGAATGAGTATGGAGTAGAAGCTAAAGCGTGTCCTCAGGCAAAATGTATCCTAGAAACCATATTACCACCCTTAAACACACCACAAAATTTAGAAGTGTCCCAATTCCTTCACTCCTTATTATCTCATGAGATGGATTCTTCTCCTATTGCCTATTTATTTATTACAGATAAGGTTATTAATATGAGAGTTGTTCTAGAAAAAGGAGTTGAATGTAAAAAATGCCTTATCACCTTCCCATTAGAAAATTATCTTGTAGTTACTATAGGAAAATAAAAAAGCATTTTCTTGGGACTACATGGACATGAAAGGACTAGAACCTATGCTTTATACTCACAAGATTTATAGTAGACCTGATTCTAAACATGTCTGATAGCCTCAGAGGAGATTTAAGCCTATTTTAAAGGATATAGTTAAAAATGAACTGCAAAAATTATTGAGTGCTAGTTTTATCTACCCCATCTCTGATAGCCAATGAGTTTCAACCCTAGTTATTGTACCAAATAAGGGAGGAAAATGGAGAGTTTGTGTAGATTATAGGGAGCTCAATGCAACCACTACAAAAGACCACTTTCCCTTACCATTTGTAGACAAAGTTCTTGACAACCTAGTTGGCAAGAAATATTTCTCTTTTTTGGATGGTTTTAGTGGTTACAATAAGATACAAATAACTTTAGAGGATCAAGAAGAAACAACTTTCACATGCCCATGGGGTACCTTTGCCTACTTTGTCTTACCCTTTGGCCTATGTAATACCCCAACAACATTCCAATGAGCTGTCATAAGTATTTTTTTAGATATATTTGCTAACTATATGAAGATCTACATGGATGATTTTATTGTTTATGGGACTAATTTTGAGGAAGAAAAATTTAACTTAGAAATAGTTCTCAAGAGATGCCAAGATTATAACCTTTCCCTAAATAGTGAAAAATATTTTATGATGATGGAAGGAGTAGTGCTAGGCCATTTCATTTCATCCAAACACATCCAAGTAGATCCTACCAAGATTGAAGCCATTAGTACTTTGATTATCCCAAAGAAGCATATGGATGTTTGAAGTTTCCTAAGACATGATGGATATTATAGAAGATTCATCAAGAATTTTAGTCAACTTTTAGAACCCCTTTATAACTTGTTAAAAAAGGATTTTAAATTTTCCTGGGACTTTGTATATGCTACATTTTTCCTACAACTTAAAGAGTTCCTTACCACAACACCAATTTTAGGAGGACCTAATTGGGGACTGCCTTTCGACATCCATACAGATGCCTTAGACTATGTTATAGATGCAGTGTTAGGCCAAAAGGTAGACTCAATTGAACATCCCATTTATTTCATTAGTAAAAATTTGTAAGGTGCAAAATTTAACTACATAGTTACTAAAAAAGAGTTGCAGTTATTTATGCATTGAATAAGTTCAAACACTACATTATTGGATATGAAATATTTGTTCATATTGATCACTCTACAATAAAGTATCTGATGAATAAGCCTCTAATTTCAGGAAGATTAGCTCATTGGTTGTTAGTTATGTAGGAATTTGATATCACCACAATAGATAAATTTGACAAGGCCAATGTGGTAGCTAACTTTCTCTCTTGGTTGCATGTCCCTAATGATCCTAGATCCATTGATGATAGTTTTCCAGATGAACACCTTTTCTTGTTATCAACACAAAATCCATGGTATCTAGATATTGCAAATTACCTCACTATAGGAAAGATGCCAACTCACTTCTTTGCCAAAGAACAAAAATTACTCTCTAAATAGAGTTTTAATTATTCTTGGATTACTAGATTTATGTTTTATACTATCCTTGATCAAGTAATGCATCATTGCATCAAAGAAGATGAAACATATGATATCTTGAGAGAATTCCATGATGAACCCTATGGAGGTCATTTTGCAACCAAACGGAAAACCTTTAAAATATTGACAACTAGGTACTATTGGCCAAGTTTACACAAGGATGCAGCTAGATACACCAAAAAAATGTGATAAGTGTCAACATTATGGAAGACCCACTAAATCTGATGAAATGCTCTTGCAACCTCAAGTAGTTGTTGTATACACTAATCTAATATGCTAAGAACACTAATTTAATGAAAACAAAAGCATTCACACATTAAACCACCATAACATATAAGAGAGACTAAGATAAGCCCTCAATTGAGAATATGAACCATTAAGAAGTTCTCTCAATGAATGCCTTTCTTGTTTTGGGGATGAGTCTATTTGCTTAGATTTGGTATGTGTACTCAAATGCTCAAGATGGCTTCAATGGATGGAGATGGGTAATGGAAAATTGGTAGCTTTGTGAGCTCTCAATTTGGCATTATAAGGGTATGGATATGGATTTGGCACTCAAAATAGCATTATGACTTTACTAAAAGGATTGTGATGAAATGGCTTGGGAGGGGATTCAATTTATAGGCCAAGGGGTAGAGGGATGGATGGCTTAGATGCAAGGAGAGATGAAAGCTTAAGGAGGGCCAGGATGCACTCAAAGGAGAGCACATGGATGGTGCTTGTTTAGCACCAATAGGAAGGTGACACTTGTCACAAGGAGGATGAGTGTGAGAGGATAGGATAAGAAGTTGGTTAAAGGCTTGATGAGGGAGGTTGAGTATGTAAGAGGGATGTAAGAGTCATGAGTGGGAGAGGTGTAAGAGTCATGAGTGGGCTTGTAAGAGCATTTAAGGGTTTGTGGGCTTCATCAAGTTTGTGGTTGGGATATTTGGAGGGGAGACTTTGGTTTCGTTTAGGAAAGTCTTAAACTTGTTTAGGAAATGTGACAATATTAGGGGGTGGATTAGGCTTGGTTTAGGATTAGATTAGGGATGTTAGAAATGTGCAAGTGGATGGCATTAATGAGGTTGGGTGAGTTAGTGGCTAAGCTTGGTTAGTATGGGTGGATGGGGTGGATTAGGCTAAATGGAGGATTAGGGATAAGTTAGGGGCTTTTAGATTTGAGAGATTTATTTATCAAATAGATTTATTTAATAAATGGGGATTTTGGAATTAGATAGGAGAATAGGATTTAATTGATAAATGATAGTTTATTTGATTTATCAATTAGGACTATAGATGATTAATTAAATTAATTAGCTAGGGGATGGCAAAGGATTAATTAAATAAGAATTTAATTAATGATGCCTTTAGAGATGGCTTAATTAGATTACCAAAGTGGTGTAATCAAATTTAGGTGTCTACAGTTGTAACACCCTTTGATAAATGGGGGATTGACTTTGTAGGCCCTATTGAACCCTCTTCACAAGGTAAATCCTATATCTTAGTTTGCACTAATTATGTAACTAAGTGGGTAGAGGCAAAACCCATGAAAAACCTAAAGGATAACAATGTTGCAAAGTTATTGTATATCTTCACATGGTTCAGAGTCCCTAGGTAGTTGACATTCGACCAAGGAGCTCAGTTCAGATCTAAGTTGATAGATGCTCTCATGGAAGAATATACTATTTGACATGGTAAATCATTGCCTTACCAAACACAAGCTAATTACCAAGTAGAAGTTACCAATAGAGAGTTGGAAGCCATTCTCACCAAAATAATAGCACTTCATAGGAAGAATTGCACCATATGCCTTCTTGAAGCTCTTTGGGCTTATAGAACCACCTGGAAATCTACCACAAGTTTTACTCCTTTTGAGCTTTTCTATGGTAGGTTAGCTATAATGCTTGTATAGCTTGAATATAAATAATTGAGGACCACTTTGGAGTTTGGTATGTAACTCAATATTGCACAACAAGATCAAATCCTGAGTTTAAATGGTCTTGATGAATGATGCAAATTTGCATTAAACAACACCAAACTCATCCAACATCAATGAAAACAATGACATGATAAGTTTATCAAAGATAAAATGTTTTCTATTGGAGATTGGGCCCTTCTTTATGATTCCAAGTATCAAAATTTTTAGAGTTTTAGGTGACTCTACAACACCCCTATTATCAAATGAAAGACTAAGATAAATTCCACAAGAGATTCACAAGATAATTTCATGAAGATGCAACAATTCTATTATTGATAATGGACTTGATTTACATCCAATGGATTGTTTGAAATGTACATAATAGTTTGCTTATCCATTGGATGTCAATCAAGTCCATTATCAATAATAGAATTATCCTTACATAAGAGAGGTGATAAAAGACAATGATAAGGAGAAGATAAGATATCACCCACACAAGGTGGAATCACATGTCCACCAAAGGTGGACCATCCTCCATTATGAAATGAAGTATGTGCAATTTCCCTTGAATGCCTTGAATATACGATTCACCAACTTATTAGTTGACATAGGTTGAGAACTATTTATTAATCCTACAATGTTCCCTATTATATAAGAGACAATGATAAGGAGAAGATAAGCTATCACCCACACAAGGTGGAATCACATGTCCACCAAAGGTGGACCATCCTCCATTATGAAATGAAGTATGTGCAATTTCCCTTGAATGCCTCAAATATACGATTCACCAACTTATTAGTTGACATAGGTTGAGAACTTTTTATTAATCCTACAATGTTCCTAGTTGCTTTTGGCCTTCCATCAATATACATAGCGAATGTTTTACTTTGATCATTTTCTTTACATTACATATATAATTTGGTGACAATGCATACCTACACATACTTTTTTTATATTTCAAAATCCACATCCAATTGTTGTAATTGTAACAAGGTCCTACATACTCTATCAATTCAACAACTTTACTATAACAAACCTTTATGCCATCCATGCTAAATAGGAAAAAGTCATGTAATGAAGATGGAGTTATGTGATATATCCTTTCATTAACACAAAAATCAATGTTAATTGGAGGTAGTTCCTTGGGCACCCATTCAATCTGAAGATGTGTGTACTTGAAGAGAACCTTCCTATCACCTTTTCTCTCATTATCATAAGAACATGACCCCCCCTTAGTAAGAAAAAATTTCATTTGTTTGTTGAATTTTCTTCTAGTCTGTTGACCTCTAGTTGATCTCCCTATTTTAGACCTACTAGATGTCTCACTTTTTTCTTCTATTCCTGCATTTTCTTCACTCGAGAAAGACAAGTCAAAGAAATACCTATTTTTTGATACCTATAATCCATAAAATGAGAGACATACTAGGACAAAAGTTGATGTTGATGGTAAAGAGAAGATATGAAAATAAAAATTGTATCTATAGGGTCTATTGACATATACTTGTTCATCCATGTGACTGTGCAAGATCCTAGTCAAAGGCTTTGAATATCTTGCATATGTAAATAATTTATCTTCACTTAGCCAAAAATTTGGTCTAATTAATGTGTATATCAAAAAAAATATTGGACATGTTGTACTTAATTTTTATATATGCACATATGGTTTTGAAAGAAAAAATTTGGTCACCTCACTTATTGAATTCACCCATATTATAATCAATGAAAAATTATTCACTTATAATGCTTTATAAACTATAAATTACATAAAAGACAAAAATTGCATAATGCATTCATTGAAATCAAACAATTTTCTATAAATAAAAATTATTACCCCATCATACTTGACATTGATCGTACCTTGACAGACATTTCATTGATCATGTCATTGATCATCATCTTGATCCATGTCATCATCATCATCACCATCATCATACTTGTCACTTTGATCATCATTTTCACCACCACCATCTTCATTGCCATCATCATGTCATCTTCATCACCATTATCATGACCATCATCACCATCTTCATCAACATGATCATGATCATCATTATCATCATCATCATCACCATTATTATCAACACGACCAAAATCATTATCATCTTTTTCTTCTTCTTCATCATTGTGTAATAGTCATTCATGATCATTATTTATTTTGTCTTCTAATTCTTCAGTATATTCTTCTTCCATCACATTATACTTTATTGGCCTTCCTCTTGGATCATGTCTAACAAAAAATGACCAACCCAATTTGTGTGAAATGTCAAAGTAAAACACTTGCTCACATTGGCTTGGAAGAACATAGGGCTCATCTCCAATTGGCTCAAATGACCTTGTATTAATCATTGTAAATCCACTATCATGTTCAATAACGACCCTATTAAGATCATTTTGATTCAGCCATAGCCTATACCATTTGACAAGAAATAGGACTAATTTGAATGAATTAAAGTCAAACTCAAGCATATCATCCAAAATGCCATAGTATCAATTTTTAGATTGTTGAGAATGTATGTCATTTCTAGACAAAATATTGGTGACCACGAAAATGACACTTATCTCAAAATCACAAGTTTTCTTTATTATGTCTGATTCTTTTATGCAAAATTTATAGCCATGGTAGTACATAGATTTGTGGTGTTTCATCTGCAATTATTCAAACATGTCAAGATTATTTGCATCAATCTCTGAGTTGATATTAAACTTATGGCTCATGATTAGTAATATTTTTAATACCTTTCTATCTCTTAAGCCATGTGCTAGACCAAGTACCATTGGTGTAACATTGGGATCTCCATTACGATGAGCTTCTTTAACCAATGATGCAACACCATCCCATGTTAATAAGTGAATATTTTTTTAGACTGTTTAATCCATACCATCATCCAATCAAGATTGTTTGTAATATACAAATATAGTGCATCCCACTCACGACTAACTATAAAAAAAACTAGATTAGCTAGAAATAACTTATATTGATGATGGATAAAAATTAATTAACTACAAAAACCAACTTATAATTACCTCTCACTCTCCTCAATCTTTCTTTCCCTGTCCGGTACTCCCCTTCGAATTTGTTAATAAAGTTGGGATCCAAAATGTGATCTACATAGATATTTGTAGTAAAATTTGAAAGATATTCACTAATGTATACCATGGTCTGGTATACCATATATCCCTCTACCATAGAAACCTCAAGATGTGCTCTTTGTCAAACTAAGCCCTTCATAAATTTCAAGTGCCTCTCAACCATCCACATTGACCTAGTTTGTACAGATCTATATAATTCAATCTCCTCAACTTGATGTATGAGGTAGTCACTTTTACATTTCATACATAAACCATGTAATTTTTCTCTTCCAATATTTTATATCTTTTTTTATTAAATTTTTAAGATGATAACCACCTAAAAGAGATTCAACATGCAAGAACATATAAACAAGATTTTAGATAAAATTATACAATAGATTACATAAAAAGTAAAACAAGTGATAAATATAATATATGTGCAACACATTTAAGAAATAAAACTTCTAATCTAATGTATTTTTCAAGATCATATATAACTTGTTTAATACTTTTGTCAAACTAGTGTGGAAGGGATAGATCCATTGCTATTTGATTCAATGAAATCATTTAGTGCATGATTAGATTCATGAATGTCATTACAAATTTTGGCTATTTTTTCTCTATCATGGCTTCCATCCAATATTTTACATAATTTCTTTGTTACATTCTTTCCAATATGCATAGCATCAAACAAATGCATGATTGGGAGATCATTGTAGTATGGTAACCAACTAAATTGAGTAGGATAACTTTTTATTCCTCTAGGAAGTTGGTCATTGATGCCTTGATGATCTTCACAAGAAAAAATTACTTCATTACTAAATAAAAGACAATATCAAAATATAAATTTCAAACTTTAGACCACAAATTGGACATTATCTGTGCTATTTAGTCAATCATATTCCAACTTCCATAGATGAGGTGTCATTCTTTATAGCCTTGATGTTGTCTCTTCTTTCCCATTAAAAAGATTTTTTTAAAATAATTTGATACTTATGATTATTGTGGAGAAAGTATCTAAATTCATCCAACACCTGCTTACCTAAACTTCTTGAATGACGAAATTTCATCTTCGAACCACAAACTAGACATGCAAATTATCCCCTTGTCAAAAGACCTAAAAGATCATGTGCAATTGGATCATGTACGATTATCATACACAACTTAAGCATACAAAAATAATGTATAAGCACTATAACATACCAGAAATATGTGACATTAATAATATAACATACCTCAAAAATAAGTTAGATTAGGGGCATCATGTATTGTCCATACAAGAATTGCATTGAATTAAAATTGTCTTTGTCCTATTGGTCTAGAGATGTCATACTAGTGACCCCATTCGATAACTTTAAAAACTTCTCAATAAGGGGCTCAATATACACATTTATATCTTTAACTTGGTACTTACCTAGTAATTGAATGAATAGAAACATTACATAATTATTATGACTATTTTCATACATTGTTTATAAATTAATTTAGATAACTATTAAATAGAAGAACCTAGTACAATCATTGACAACATTATGTGCTCCCTTTTTATGGACATCTAGGGAGGAATGTTATTGGTAATAACAAAAATAGGCAACACTGAGTAAATAGATCTCATATCTCCAAATGGATTGACACCATTTGCTATCAATAAAAGCTTGAGATTGTGAGGCTCTTCTTTAAAGTGTGGTAATGTTTCTTCTATCTCTTTAAATGTACAATCATCTTCAGGCATTCACACAATTTCATATTTACTTCTATTGTGTGCATGGTAATTTATAAATATGCCAAGCTAGTGCACCTAATTGATCGTTGAAGACATCGAATAATGGGAATGTACTGAAGAACTTTGTGAGACACCTTTTTTGTAATTTGATCTGATTGATATCTACTAATATGACAATCAAGGCATTCTATTGAGAATTAATATTGTTTATGATATAGAATGTGATCATTGGGACATACATGTACTGTCTGATACTTCATTCCAATTTTATTCATAATGGTGGAAAGTTCTCAGTACAAATGAGAAAAAATGTTTGATGGTGGTAACAAAAACTCACCTATCAAACTACAACAACAACTATGAATTGTTAATATAATGAATAGTAATGGTATGCTAACATTGAAGATGATAAAAATGGCATACCTTAGCATGCATGATATTGCTACATAAAATAAACCATTCATAACCTTCAAGTTCACTGACAATACTATAGCAGATAGAAGAGTTGTTTGGGAGCCTTCGTATAGGGGCTCGTGTGCCTTCTCAAGTATAGGTGTATCAAGACCATCTTCATTATCATGAGATGTGCTAGTACCATCAGCATGAGCATCTTCATCACCTGCACCAATACCATCTTCTTCAATCATGTCCTCTGGCACGTTATCATCTTCTTCCGCAGGAGTGTTATCTTTAGCTTGGATATTCACACCTCCATGTTCCTCCAGTAGGAAATCCACATTCAACAATCAACAAAAATTGTGGCCCCCTTCAAAGTGACCATGTTGCCTACAATGACTCTGGGCTATTGTGATTAAAATTCTTTGATTCTTTAAGCCCTTACACTTTTTGCAAGGACAATTACATTTATCAACTTTTCTTTGGAACTAAGACCATAATGTAGCCATTGTCTCATTATTTTGTTCTAGGTTCATATTGTCAGGCATGGTCTTTCTTCATAGGAAAATATATTTGCAAAATTATTGGACATGTTGTACTTAATGTTTATATCTACACATATGGTTTTGAAAAAAAAAATTGGTCACCTTGCTCAAATTCACCCATGTTATAATATCAATAATTAATAAATATGCATCTTGACATTTTTATTTCTAGCCAGTCATGACATAAGAGTATGAATTTAATGAAGAAATTTTGTGGAATGTATTCTCCATAGAAGGTTTAGTATAATGGATCTCAAATGAGTCAGAAATGAAAGAAGAGATGGAGCATTGTAGTGCAATTTGAAAAATTTGTTCTTGCATGATTCATGCTATCTTTTTATAACAGTTATGCTCATTGGCATCACCGCTCTAGAAAGAATAAAGTAGAATGGAGAAAAGGGATGTTGCTCAGCAAATGAACCTCCAAATGCTCAAAATTTTTTCAAGGAAGACTAAAACATGGAGGAATATGGCACAATATTTCTTTTAGAGAATGGAAATCTGCTCATCCCTAACCCTATTTTTATTTACCCTTATTGATGTTGCTATAGTATGTTAGTCTATTTTAAACTTATAAGGAATCTTAAATAGAATATTTAATTTATAGAACAAGGAAAAAAATTGAGAACCTTGAATACAATGACTACAGGATGATGAAGAACTAATCAAAAAATAAGTCTAGAGTTAGTACAACCCCACCTTATCCAACTTCCTGCAAACATAAGGTTACATATATTAGCCATTATTCCTATAAGATGTGTCATCAAATAAAACAAACTAGCTTGAAAAGATTGTAAGTGTAATTTTTATAGAAAAAATTGACAAACTAACAAAATATGCTTTTCAAGTACCTCAATCTTCAATACAGATGTTGTGGGTGAAAATCTATCAATTTGATTAGACTGTCCTTCAACCAAAAAGTAAAACTCTTTCTTATATTATGTTGAATTTTGAAAGGTAGACATTACAAGTGTGAATGCAATTATCAAAAATGTGGCTTTGAAGTTTGTGAATGTCTAATGCATTTTAAAAGATACATTTTTTGATGAATAGTCCTTTTCTATTAATAAATAATATACTAAGTTACAATTCACAAAAAAGGTTCAAGGGATACAAGATCACCCTGTTAAAGTTTACATGGCCAAAGCTAGAATCAACATCTATTCATCAAAAAAAATATAAGAAGCAACCCTCAGGCAACTAAAGTAGTGCCAACTGAGGGGGGTGGTTCATCTCAATCATGAAATCCCAAGCCATCCCTAGGATTGGTAGGTAGGCTGAGAATAGTCCAGCCATCAACATTATCATCAAGGGCTTGGTTAGCATCCTTGGTATCAAGCCATGGAGGTGAGATGACCAATTCTAGGAAAAAGGGATACTTTTTAGAAATAACATGTCAAGCACCAAGAGGGGGAGCCATCGGGCTTGGGGACTAGCTTGTGCCACCACAGGGTGGGGAAACCAAGTAGCAACACCAACCACCATCGCTACCGCTAGGAGAGTGGTGGTGGGAAGCCTATGAACATGGCATATGTGAGTGGTAGCCCAAAGAGCTGCACCCCCGGTAACAACCTCTAGGCAACATGGTATCAATCGAAGCATTAGGAGGCACTCTAGCAACCATACAAGGGGCATTCAACTAAAATAAGCTCAAATAGTTACAAAAAATGGGGTCATATAGTTATATAAAATAAGATTTCATGAGATGTGATCGTATGTCAAAGTAAGGAGAAATATTGTTTACAAAAATCATATAAACAAAATACTTGAGATTAAGTTGCAACATGATGTAACTTAAAGAGAATAAAAGTCATTAGAGGAGTAGCTAGGATTAAGATGTGGAAGATCAATGCTTACTTTTAGAGGTATTGACAAGAGATCTGAACATGGAGGATACAAATTAGAAATTGATCTATGTGATAAAAAATGATTTAGTAGAAATGTGGAAAAAATATTTTTTCAAAGAAAGGAAAAAGTTTTAAGAGAAAAATAAATTTTAGATATAAGTTTAATAAAAAATTAAAATTAAATCAAACAAACATAAGATAAATATATCTTATATATAAAAGTAGCATATAGATATTGAAAATAAATAAATAAATAAATAAATAAATAAATAATTTTATATAGTTTTTATTAAGCCATTAAAAAAAAATATACTTTATTTATACCAAAAACTTAAAATTATGATCAGAAATAACATTTTGTTACTCTCACAAGGCCAATAGAAGGAGCAATCATAGACAATAGGCTTTCATCTTGACTAGATGATCTTCTTTTAACTCTCATTCTACCGAAGATTTCTTACAGGAATGTCTTATGCTGTTCTTCACTTTCACGGAGATGGAAACTCTTGTGGAGAAATTTTAGGCACCCTCCAATTCGGACAGGAGGAGTTGGACAAACAAAGTGATGAGAATATACATACTATAATAAAAAAAAAAGCTCTACTTCACTTGGATGGTTGTCTTGACTATTTGGGGATTGATGTCAGCTTGATTTTTTGAATGCGTGTACAAATTTTTTACAGAGACTCAAACACGAAGGTGTTCTTTTCTAACATGGCAGAGATTGGCAACTCTATTTTTAGGTGTGGACATCTGAGATCACTTTATTGTTACTATCTAAATGTGGATGATGCCATGCTTGAAGGATTCATCAACCTCTACCCACGACTTTGAAATTTGTGGATTCATTGTTGTTTTGGGTTGAAAAGCTTGAATATCCATTCTTCTCATTATGCATAGCTTTCCCTACATTGATAGAAATCAGCCTCATGGATATTCAATAGCTTGTTGGGCTTAAATTACTAAAAGGAATTTCAAGAGTGGAATATGTTAAAAAATAATAATTCTTGAACATTATTATGCAAGCGATGGTGTTTGAAGAGTTGGTAATCCATGGCCTATCTTTCTAGGTTAGTATTTTGTAGATTCAAGTTAAATATTCATGGAATTACATTTTTTCTTTCAAATTCCTATATATATCTGTCAACTGTATATATTTGTTTAGATCAATGTTATATTTCTTGCATATTCTTGTATATATTTGTTGACAGTGATATTATTTCATTCAAATTCATGTGCATATTTGTTGACAAAAATATTATTTTTCACATATTTTTCCATATGAATGAATGAATATTATGTTTGATGTATGGGACGATCTTGGATGAGATTTCAACACCAGAGGTGAAATTACCAAATTTGAAAATGGTGTGCACCCATATTGGGGCAGAAAAAGGGACACAAGCATTGAATTTTCTAGATTTTCTTCTTAGAAATGGTCCATTGTGAATTACTAGGATATTTTTGCAAGAAGACTACCCTAAGAAGATTGCATTGAAATCATGCAAAATAGATTGCTAGATATGAAAAAAGAGTTTTCAAAATCAAGACTGTCCACTGCCCCCAAGAAAATGGTTATTGGAGTGGAAACAAATTTGCCAATTTTGTGATAAAATCCATAAGTATTAGTGGCAGGTTAGCAGAACTTAGATTTCCTAGTTCTTTCTACTTTTTGTTTATAAATTCAAATTGATATTTGTACTACATGGTTGTGTCTTTCTAAGATAATCAATCTCATGGAACATTCCCTAACTGCAAAGGGTTTTTCTATATGTTTCACTATATATAATCATTACACATTTTTTGTGGCTTGAGATCTTAGGCTTTATCTCATTCTATGTGAAGACTATATGTCTAATAATTTCTAATTCTTTGAAGAGTGAAATTCTTGAGAAGGTTGTCGATTATGTTAAAAACTCAAAATAATTGAGATAGTTTAGTTACTATTATTTTGATGATATCATGTTTTTGATGTATTTAAATAGCAGCCAAAAGAGGGGGACTGACCCCATGGTACATAAGGCTCGAAATCAGCTCGTAGTTACCCCCTACTATCTAACCAATCCCTTTTCTAGACATAAAAAGCATAAAAAACATCTTAACGTTTAACCCCATAGCATTAACAATCAAAACACTATTATCCACTATACTACCCTTAGCATTAATGCTATGCCAAAAAATGATCCAACCACTAATATTACAAATGATGCTTATAACATGATTAATATCCATAATAACTAAAAATGCCACCAAGGGCACATAGTTCATAGTTAACCATAACACTAAACAAAAGAAAAGAAAAGAAAAGCACAAGAGCTAGCTCCCCTCTATCTTCTCCAACTCCTCCTCCTCCTTTGCATCATGATCCTCTATGGCTAGTTTCTCTACCTCCACCTTGATAGGTTTTTCTAAAAGAGTCTTGAGCCAATTGTCCACCAGGAAGCTAAAGAGGGAGCTGGTGATCTCACTCTCTTTTCCCATCTTTCTCATCCTTGTTCACCTATAGAAAATAAAGAGTGGTGGTCACTAAGTGTATGACTTTAGCAGAGATCTCTATATTAGAAATAATAGTCCACCAAGATAATTGAGAGGGGTGAGCATGAATTAGTTGTCCAAAAATTAAAACATTTATCTTCCTTAAATAAACTTAACTATTTAACCAAAGTAAAAAACAACCATAATAATATGCACATAGAAAATTAAACTAGAAATGTTGACTAGGGAAACCCTTGATTAGAGGGAAAACACTTGATCAAAGGGAAAACCCTTGATTAGAGGGAAAACCCCAGTGGGAATGATGCCCACAAGATGATGTACTAATATAAATATTCTTTGTTAAAGGATGGACCCTCTTAGGAGTCTATTATAATATTTAGTACATATGAGTCCTTGTTAGGAGACTTTGAATTCCTATTAGGAGATTCCAACCCTATTAGGAGTTGTGCCAACCTTGTTAGGAGTTGTGGCACAATGTATGCAAGATGAGCCCACTACCCAAACATGCAATTTCAACTACAAGAAGAGCTCACTGCTCAAACATGTAATTTACTATTATGTTCTTCTTTCCTTTGTTCTAACAACCAAACCAATCAGTATTAGACCTTGTAGACTAGGTCACAAACCTTAGATCCAAATATCTAACCTTGGACCACTCAGCAAAACCTCAGCAATGAAGTTTCCTTCACTTTCATACTGTTCTGCTCAACTTTGCATTTCAATCTCTTTGCTGCTTACCATCAATCATAAACCATACAATACCATACACATGATAAAGGAAAATGTCCTTCCTTTATACTGAGTCCTCAAAACAATTCCCTAATGTGGCTATTAGACCTTCTCAATTAATTATTGTAGGACCATATTAAGAACATGTTACACTTAGCAATAACATTAATCTTCCATGTTTCAACTTGAATAAATTTTTGTACATGCAATATTATGATGAGTGAACTTAGCCACCGCATCACCAACATGTCTTCTTTACATCCTCAACCTCAATTCTTAGAATAAAAACTCTGCTAAGAGATATAACAAGTTTACTAGAACATGCCTCTGTAAACTCTATCTCAAAATAGACATCACCAAAACTTACATAACTTCTTCTAGATTTATCATTTCTTCTTCCAACATTAACTCCATATACTAGATACTCAAAAGTATCTCCCATAACCTTAGATAGTTAGAATACTCAACTAGCCATGTGTACCAACTTGATCTTTTTGTTGTTCTTCTATCAGATACCATAGAAAACTAATATGTTGACATCAATGACAAACTTAGTCATGAATGTAACATATCATCATAGTAACATATCTACAATAGCCCCCCATAGGAATATCATCAGCATTCATGCTTCCAACAATCTCACAAAAATCTCCCCCTTTGGCATTGATGGTAACATAGATGAAAAAATCTAATTCTAAGAATACCAACAAAATTCCTCTTCATCAATCATTCTCTCCAACTATTTTCTTCTCCTGAACAAGTTGTACTTATTCTTGATTACTTCTTCCCCATGATGTTCTTCCTCATGATCTTCTCATAATGTAGCACTTCTCCCCAACATGATTTTCATGCTAAAATTCTCCCCCATTGACATTAATGTCAAGGTTTCAACAACCAACTTTACTACATCAAACTCTGCAACAACTGATTCTTACTTAGCTCAAGTGTCCAAAGACACTATTCAAAGAAACATTCAACAAGAGTCCTAGATGACTCTGTCCATCACAGATACTCCTCCATACATGAAGCATCAACATTTAGTCTAGAAAAAAATGGTGCTTTGTTACACTAGATTGATGTATTCTTGCATCTTCTACTCTAATGTAAGAAGGGGCATAACCCTGCGCATACCTTGCAAATACTCAAAAGGCTCTTTGGAAAGAGTCTTAGTGAATATATATGCAATCTACTCTTTAGTGCTCACATACTCCAATCTAATTTCCTTTTCTACAAATTTCTCTCTCAACAGGTGATACTTAATAGAAATGTGCTTAGTCTTTGAATTCTATACTAGATTCTTAGACATATATACCATACTTGTGCTATCACAATGTATAACAATAGGTTCACTGATTTCTATCCTTATATCCTTCAACATTTGTTTCATCCAAACAACTTGATTGCAATTTTTTGTGCTACAACATATTTTGCTTCTACTGTACTTTGTGATGTACAATCCTATTTCTTGCTTAGCTAAGAAACCAATCTTCCTCTAAGAAAGAAGGCTCCACCACTGGTGTGCTTTCTATCATCCATACTACCTTCCCAATTAGCATTAGTATAAGCACTTAGAGTAAAATTATTAGACCTATCATACCACAATCTAAACTCAAATGTCCCCTTCAAATATCTAAATATTCTTTTGACTACTACATAATGTGCTTCTCTGGGATCAAATTGGAATTTTGCAACAATTCCAACTACATTTTCTATATCCAGCTTTGTGTGAGTCAGATATTGCAATCCTCCAATCATAGATCTATACTTCTTTTGCTCAACAGTAGGTGTTTCATCCTTTGTAGATAACTTGTGTCCAATTACCATAGGTGTTCCAATAGGTTTGCATGTTTCCAAACCAAACCTTTTCAATAAATCCTTCAAATACTTAGTCTAAGAAATAAAGATTTCTTCTTTATTCTATACAATCTACAATCCTAGAAAATATTTCATTTCTCCTATCATACTCATCTCAAATTATTTCTTCATCTCTTTAGAAAATTTGTCATTTTCTTCATCATTTCCTCCAAATATGATATCATCAACAAATATTACCAAAATCATCAAGCCATCATTAGTTTCTTTTCAATATAGATTACTATTTGTCATACCTTTTTCTATATCCAAGCTTTGTCAAATGTTTGTCCAACCTTGCATACCAGGTTTTGGGTGCTTTCTTCAAGCCATATAGTGCATTCCTTAGTTTGCATACTATGTCCTTGTCATCTATCAAAGGACAACCTTCAGGCTTCTTAATGTACACTTCTTCTTCAAGTTCTCCATTTAGAAATTCTGACTTGACATCCATTTGATACACTTTGAATCTCTTTTGTACTACATAGGTGAATAATAATCTTATTGCTTCTATTCTATCCATTGGAGCATAGGTCTCATTATAATCTATTCCTTCTTGCTTTGAGTAACTTTTACATACCAATCTTACTTTATTTCTTACAACTTCATCTTGCTCATTCATCTTGTTCCTGAATACCCATTTAGTTTGTATCACATTCTTGTCTATTGGTCTAGGGACCAATTCCCATGTCTCATTCTTTACTATCTATTCCAATTCCTCTTTCATAGCTAGTTTCCAATAATCATCTTTACATGCTTCATCTACATTCTTAGGTTCAACTTGAGATATCAAACATAGTTCTTCATTAACTCTACTTCTTGTCATCACACCTTTATCTCTACTTCTGATGATCTGCTTGGATGGGTGATTCTTTATCATGTTCTTTCCTAAATTAGGAATTACTATCTCAACTCTTAGCTCTACTAAATGTTTCAAGCTTTGTTCCTGCCTTGCTTCTCCATTCTACAAATCATTGTTAGTCTCAAGCAATACTTCATCATTCCTTGGTTTAGTAACAAATCATCATCTAAAGTGTAATCAACTATTCTCTCTTGTATCCTGAATTTCTCATCAATTCTCATATTTTCACTTTCCATAATAACTATCAAAGCTATCTGTTCTGATACTTTCTTTTCATTAATAAATCTAGACTCATTAACACAGTCTTTCAAGGATCTTTCCATACTTTCTCTAAATTCTTCAACTTTATCAAAAAGTAGACTATTTCTAGCTTTTCTTGATCTCTTAGGACATCTACTTGAAAAATACCAAACTCTTTACATGTCCAAAAAATAAAAATTTTCATACCTTCTGGTTCTTTCTTTGTAAGTAGATCAATACATTCCTTTATCTTTATGTCTTCTTCAGATCTGGATCTATCTTCTCTTATGCTACTATTCCTTTGTATACAACAAAAGGATTCTAGATCTGTAAACTCAATACTCTGCCCTTTACACAAATTTGATAATTTGCCAAGAATTTCCATCATTTAGGTGTTGATATTTCCTTTATCAAATGTAGGACTATCTTTCCTGAACATGCTTGCCATGGATCTCCCAAAGTCGTTAAACTTTATGTTCTAGGACCTAATGCTCTGATACCAATTGATATAAATAATAGTCCACCAAGATAATTGAGAGGGGAAGGGGGTGAATTAGTTATCCAACAATTAAAACATTTATCTTCCTTAAATAATTTTAACCATTCAACCAAATTAAACAACAACCATAATAACATGCACATAGACAATTACACTAGATATGTTGCCTAGGGAAACTCTTGATTAGAGGGAAAATCCTAGGGGTAGTAATATAAATATTCCTTGTTAGAGGATGGACCCTGTTAGGAGTCTGTTATAACATTCAATACATATGAGTCCCTATTATGAGACTTTGAATCCCTATTAGGAGATTCCAATGCTGTTAGGAGTTGTGCCAACCTTGTTTGGAGTTGTGGTACAATGTATGCAAGATAAGCCCACTGCCCAAACATGTAATTTCAACTACAAGAAGAGCTTAGTGCTCAAATATGTAATTTACTGTTATGTTCTTCTTTCCTTTGTTCTATCAATTGAACCAATCACTGTCAAAATTTGTAGACCAGGTCACAAACCTCAGATCAAAATATCAAACCTTGGATCACTCAACAAATCCTCGGCAATGAAGTTTCCTTCCCTTCTATATTGCTCTGCTCAACTTCACATTCTGCTCTCTCTGTTGCTTACCATTAATCATATACCATACAACACCATACACACGATGAAGGAAAATGTTCTTCCTTTATATCAAGTCCTCAAAAAAATTTCCTTGAGTCCACTATTAGACCTTCTCAATTAATTATTATAGGACCACATTAAGAACACATTACATTTAGTGATAACATTAATCTTTTGTGTTGCAACTTCAATAACTTTTTTTACATGCAATATTATGATGAGAAAAATTAACCGTGTCATTACCACATGTATTCTTCACATCCTCAACCTCAATTCTTAGAATAACAACTCTACTAAGAGATATAACAAGTTTACTAGAACATACCTCTATAAACTCTATCTCAGAACATAAATCACCAAAACTTACATAACTTCTTCAAAACATATCATTTCTTCTTTTGAAGTTAATTAGATATAACATATACTCAAAAATATCTCCCATAACTTTGACTAGTTAGAATACTCAACTAGCCATTCATACCTACTTTATCTTTCCACTATTCTTCTGTCAGATACCACAAAAAATTTCTATGTTGACATCAATGAAAAAATTAGTCATGAATGTAACATATCATTATAGTAACATATCTACAATAATTTCCCATAGGAATATGATTAGCATCATGCTTCTAAGAATATTGCAACACTCTACTATCATTTCAACCATTTGGCATAGGGCATCCTAATTATCAGCTAGGTCATGCATCGAATTCTCAAGTCTCTCCAACTAGGTTCTACTCTGATCCTATCCATGGCTATGGTGCCCCTTCTTCCCTAGTGATGTAGAGTGCTCACACCAAAGTCTTAGTGAGACCAGAACCTTCAATACCTTGAGGTAACTCCATCTTACCTTCTTGATCCCAAAAAGACTTCTTCTAACAACCTTCAATACAATCAATAATTTCTCTACAATCTTTCAACCTTCCAAACAACTTCCTACCTAGTGACTGTAGAGATCAACAATGGGGAAATAATGAACACAAACTAGGGAATGAGCTCTAACTTATTACCTTAACTAAAAAAACACTTGGAACATTCCAAGGGACACTTAAGCATTAGAATTTTACTAAAATTTGGTTTCCCCAATTCTGGTTATGCAAAATTGCTCTTAAGAGGCCGAACTCTCCTTGTAGCCTTTTTTTTGGTTTTAGGACATTAACTTACTATTTCTCCATAGAACTTTGAAAACAAACTATGGTTTCAAATAAACTTTTGGAAGTTCTATCAATCCTCCAAATACCAACTCTTCAACCTATTCCAACAACCCTAAACCTACACAAGCCTCATAGGCCTAATTGGCCAAATTAAACATGGATCACTTAGAAGTGAAAAAGGATGGGCAACTAGGTTTGATTTATTGGTGAAGAAGGTTTTACCTATCTTATTCCACCATGAAATGACCACTCACCAAGTTCTATGCCCTCATTTTAGGCCTTGTCCACAAAATCAACACTTTCTTGACTGAATACATAACAACATTCATCCTAAGGCACACTCATTAGACCCTTAGATCCTCTAAGAAAAATCCACCACTTAGGATTCATAAAATACATGCTCTAACTTTGATAATTCTAGAAGGCCATGGAAAACCACCTATGTAATTGTAGCTTAGGGTCAAATCTTCTTGAAATCCCTCAATTTCAGGGTTTATTGAACTACTTGTAGCAAAAATGCTCTAACTTTCTTCAATAAAAACAAATCAAAATGAAATCATGTGCAATGGAATCAAGACTCAAAAACCTAACAAATCATGCAATTGGATTTGATCTCCCAATCCATACAGTTCTATACAACCAAGAAATGTTTAGAAAATCTATTTATTCTATGTGCAAAAATTCTTAAATCTACACCACATCACACCTTTGACTTCCTTGAGGGTGTTAGGATCCAAATACATCATTTCTAAATGATACTTGGGCAGTTAGAACAATTACAAGAAAAGTTGCATCTTTTTGCAAAACTTGTCAAAAATTGTCAGCAGTTTTTCTTGCAAAAAGCAACTTTGAACTATTGCCTCATAGGACTTAACCACTTGGACATTTACAACTCTTAGGACATAAAAGGATGTAATAACTCATAAAATATATGTAGAGTCATTTAATTAGTTAAAACAACCAAAAAGAAAGATCCTTGGGACTAAGTGAACTTAGGCTTATATAGGTATCTCAAGTTCCTTGACCTAACAAAAGGATGAACCTTATTACAATAAGCATAAACCAGAATATTAATGAGGTGGATCATTACCCCTTGTCTTCCATCATGATTTTCCTTCAAGTTTATCAGATGACCTATAAGGTCACCTAGGTGCCTTGCACCATACTCCTCTGGCCAAAAGAGACTCAAGTCCCTTGAGTGGGAATGTATGAAAGCTTAACACCAATCTTCTCAATATCCTTAAGATTCATTAAATTTTCTTCCCCCAAAGGCTTTCTCTACCATTGAACTGAGTATTCATGTTATGTGTGCCTCGCAATCTTCTTACTGATCCTATTTTCCAGAATACACTCAATGCTTGGTGATACTTGATTTGGTAGATCTTGAAGTACATCTACAGATAAAGAATGAGTAGACCCTACAACACCAATGTAAGAAGAGCTAGAAGGTTTATGGGCATAAATTTATGATACATTAAATATAGGTGAAAGACCTATGTTAGTAGGTAAAATAATTTTGTATGCATTAGGACAACATTACTTAAGAATCTGAAAGGGACCAATCTTCTTCATGTGTAGCTTGGTATACTTCCCTTTAGGAAGCCTTTCTTTCTTAAGTGGACCATAACCATGTCCCCAACCTTAAAATGTACTATTATCCTCCTTACATTTTCTTCTTTCTTGTATTTTTGAGAGATCTATTGAAACCTTTCTCTGACTTGTTGGTGGATATCCCTCATGACCTATGCAAAATCATCTGACCAATGTTGTCTTCTCCCCTAAGCTCTAACACACCCCTACTATGAGAGCCATACACAATCTGAAAAGGACTCAATCCTACACTCGTATTAATGGAGTCATTGTAAGAGAACTTAGCCTGAGGTAAGATAGTATCCCATGCAACACCATAGTATATTGTAAGGTACCTAAGAAGGTCACATAAGGACCTATTGATGAACTCAATCTACCCATCTAATTGGGGATCATAGGCAAAAGAAATAGGAAGATTAGTGCCTAATATTTTCAAGAAGGTACACCAAAAAGTCCCACAAACTTAGGATCCCTGGTTGACACAATAGTAAGAGGAAGTCCATGAAGTCTTACAATATCTTTAAAGAAAAGGTCAGTTATACTACAAGCATCATGTGTTGTCTTACAAGGCAAGAAGTGTGCCATTTTGGATAGTCTATCCACAACCAATTAAAAACTATCATAACTACATTTGGTCCTTGAAAGACCCAAAACAAAGTCCATGTTGACTAAATCCCAGGGCTTTGTAGGTATAGGTAATGGTGTGTAAAAGCCTTGATTACAACTTGTTCCCTGGGCCATTTGACAGATCAGACAAGTTTCTACAAACTTCCTAACATCTAATTGCATCCTAGGTTAGAAATAAAGTCTTCTTACCAAATCTAAGGTTTTTTCAAGACCAAAATGACCAGCTAGGCTTCCACAATGGTTTTCCTTGATTAGATTTTTCCCTTATAGAACACTTAGGTATACATAATTGAATCCCTTTGAAAAAACTGCCTTCTTGAATGATATTATATGTAAAATTATTATGACACCTATCTCTTAATTAAAAAAAAACTTGATAAACCTCATGAAAATCTTCATCAACAGGATACATGTCCTTCAAGGCCAACATACCAAAACTCTCCATTTGGATTTCTTTAATGGCTAGATTCGTTCTACTCAAGGGATCAACTACCTTGTTGGCCACCCCTTTCTTGTACTTTATTGAGGTGTATAATTGTAAGTACTCCATCCATTTAATGTGTCTATGATTCAACTTCCCTTGTCTATTCAAAAAACTCAAGGCTTGATTGTCAGTGTAAACAATAGATTCCTTAGGTAATAAGTAGTGTGTCCACTTTCTAAGGGACTAAACCATAGCATATAGTTCTAGAACATAAGTAGAGTATTTTTATTTTTCTTCATTAAGTGTTTCACTAAAAAAGGCCATAGGCTTGCCTTCTTGACTCAAGACACGTCTAACTGCTTTCTTACTAGTATCACACTCTATAGTGAAAAATCTGTTAAAATTAGGTAAAACCAATATTTGTTGTTGTGCTACTTGTGTTTTCAATTATTCAAAAGATTGATTTGCATCTTTAGTCAACTTAAAATTACATTTCCTTCCCCCTTTGATATTATCAGTCATAGGTGCACTTATTCCACTAAAGTTCCTTACAAATTTTCTATAAAAGATAGCAAGGCCATGAAAAATATTTACCTCACTAGTAGACTTTGGAGTAGGCCAATTCAATATGGCTTTGACCTTAGAAGGATCTATCTCTAGGTTTCCATAAGAGATGACAAACCCAAAGAACACAAGCTCTTCCTACAAAAATTTACATTTATCCAATTGATCTTCAACTAATTCTCATGTAGCTTCTTTAGGACCATATCAAGATGTGTTAGATTTTCATCCTTATCCTTGCTAAAAATCAAGATATCATCTAAATAAACAACAATGAATTTTTTTATAAAAGGCTTAAGGACTTCATTCATCAATCTCATAAAGGTGCTTGGAGCATTGGATAGGCCAAAAGGCATTACAACCCATTCAAATAATCCTTCATTTGTCTTGAAAGAACTTTTACACTCATCCCCCTCTTTGATTTTGATTTGGTCATAACTACTCTTCAAGTCAATCTTGGAGTAATTTCTTGCATTTACCAAATAGTCCATGAAATCCTCCATTCTAGGCATTGGGAACCTATATTTGATAGTTATCATGTTTATGGCTCTAGAGTTAGTACATAATCTCCATGTACCTTACTTCTTAGGAGCTAGTACTACTAGAACAACAAAAGGGTTGATACTCTTCCTTATGAAGCCTTTCTCTAACAATCCTTGAATTTTTTTACTACTTCAGCATTTTTGTCTAAAGTTAGTTTGTGGGTAGCCTTATTGGGTAGTGTGGAGCTAGGAATAAGGTCTATGCAATGACTTATCTCCCTTTTAGGTGGCTAGATATCTATTCTCTAATCAACACTTATCACTTTATACTAATCCAAAAATTTTGCAACTTCATTTGGGCCAACTCTCCTCAAGGTCTCTTGTGTTTGCTTCTCCTTCCTAGGTATGTTCTCCTTAGGTTTTTTCACAACATCGAAACATGACACCTTATCCTCTTTTAGTCCCTTCAAGAATTCCTTTTCACCAACTATCCTTTTCACCAACTAACATAATAGTACTAGGTGTACTCTAATCCTTAGGTTCTCCTACCAATGGTGTCATGGTGTAAGTTTCCCCATTTTTTAGTTAAGGTATACACATTAGTCTTCCCCTCATGTTGGGCATTTGTGTCATATTTAGAAGGCCTACAAAGAAGAAGATGACAAGCATCCATATCTATAATTTCACACACTACTTTATCCCTATATTCCCCAATCTGAAACTCAACACAATATTGCTCATTTACTAAGGTGTGCTACTCCTTAGTCAGCCAAGAAACTTTATAGGGATTTGGATGTGGGATTATTTTTAAAACTAGTTTACTCACCATCTTAGTAGAGGCTAAATTTTTAGAACCTGAATCAACAATGACTTTACATATCTTTCCTTTCACCTTGCAGGTTGTCTTGAAGATAGACTTTCTTTGAGGAGGTTCTTGGTTGAGTGGTGTATCACCTATGATTTAGTAGTGTAAATTGAATACTAATCTATTAAAGCATTCACATAACTAAAAAAGGAAAACACTTATGATAGGATGAATATGTTATCACCACCAAAGGAAGCAAACCAAGAATGGTAGCTCCTTATGGCATAACCCATGGTGAATTAGATTTGTCCCTGATAAGTAAATATGTATGCTCACAATTGTGATCAAGCTTCAAGTGGATGGATGGTGTGCATAAAGGATAGTTGCAACAATAGAATCATGGAGGTATATCAGCATTATAATGGTATTTTGGTAGTTTTCAAGCTCTCAAAATAGCATTATAACATTGCATGAAAAGTGGATGATGTTTGTGAGGGGAGAGGGTTCCATTTATAGGCCAAGGGGGAGAGAGATGGATGGCCAGGATGCAAAGATGGTAATATGGTGAGGGAACTTGGTCAAGATGCACTCAAAAGGGAGCACATGGATTATGCTTGTTTAGAACCAATAGGGAGGTGACACATGTGAGGGGGTGATTGGATGAAGGGGAGGAAAGGTGGATGGTCAACAGAGGAGGCTCAAGAGATAAGGGCTCCATAAATGCTTTGTAAGAGTCATAAAGCAGGATGTAAGAGGTGTAAGAGATATTAAGGGAGGTGTAAGAGGTGTAAGAGATATTTTGACTTTAGCTTGGGTTAGTAAGTCTTAACCCCTACTTAATTTTGTGCACATGCTTGGGGGGGGGGGGGGGGTTAGGATTAGTTTAGAAAGGGGGTTAGGAGGGCAAGTAGCTTAGCTTTGATGGGATGAGTTAGTTAGGTGGCTAAGTGAGGTTAGTATGAGTGAATGGGTTGGATTAGGTGTTAGGATAGGGTTTAGGGAGGATTTTAAGATTTTAGATATTTTATTAAATGATTTATTTAGTAAAATGAGGGTATGGAATTAAATTGAATAGATTTGAGGATTTGTTCAATTTAATAGAGGAATAGGGATTTAATTGATAAATTGATTTTGGGTGATCATTTGATTTTATCAATTGGACTATAGTTAATTAAATAAATAAATAAACTAGGGGATGAAAATTAATTAATTAAATAGTAAATATTCAATCAATAATATCCTATGGGATGACTAAATACAATTACCTATTGATGAAATCAGATTTAGGTGTCTACATTTTGCCCCTCTTTGACATAGTGTTAAAACAACACTATTTCAAAGAAGTTCAAATATAAATGACATGAAAAATAATTTTTGAAGCACCTTGGTGTCCGCAATCTTGGGTAGAAGAGGAGAGAATGGACTAGGTAATTCCCCCTTAAGAAGGTGGTGGGGAAAGAATTAGAGGCATGATAGCTTTTCGAAAAAGTTTGCAGGAAGCTAGTGGGGGATAGGAGGAAATGGAAGAAGGAAAAACAGATAGAAAAGAGAAAAAAATGGAGGAAAAAGAAGGGTGGTGGGAAATAGGGGGTTTTTGAAGACCTATAGAGGTAGCTAGGGCACCAGGGTGGGCCTATAAATGGCTAGAAGAGGGCTAGAAGGGGTTATTTTCTTTCAAATAGATGAGGAGATATAGTTGTCAGGAGCTCTGAGTTGGATTCTATGATGGTGACTATTGGATGACTAGAGCATTGATCTGATGTGGTGTGACAAGTACGAGTATGGTAGATGCCCGATCACTTGGTAGGGCAGAAAACCTCCTTGTCATTTTTATTTTTGCATTAGTTATAACATTCCCATAAAAGTAGAAACACAATCCTGCGAGCTCAGTTCTGGTGGGAACATGCATGGGATCGATAGGATTGTGATCCCACAAAAGTAGCTAGGATGAGGGGAAAAATTAGGTTGAGAAATAGTTATGGTGTGATCACAAATTTGGGGCATGAATTTGATGCAGGGAGGAGGGTAGAAAACTAAGATCACAGTCCTGCTAAGGAAAATGCAAATAACCCTGCGAGTATGCAATCCCGTAGTAGGGATGAGGTCAACACAGGAATGAGGTAGAATTGACTAGAGGAAAGAAAGGGTAAAATGTGATCTCATAGGAACAAGGGTTTTTAGGATCACCAGGGTAAGGGAACACAAAAATGCTGGTCAAATAGGCCAGGGCAGGGCAATGGTCAACAGGGTAATCTCATGGGAATACATATCTGTGGGATCGCTAGGTTTTAGGGGTCATAGGAACATGTTCATGGGAATGAAAGTCAAATTCGTGAAGGAAGGGAAAGGTCAAAGGTGCAATCCTATGGGAACATATCTCTATGAGATCACGAGGGGTAAGGTTCATGGGAATGCATTCGTGAGAATGTAGGTTTGTAGAAAAAACACAAAAAAGATAGGGGTTGGGTGGGAAGCTATGGTAAGTAAAATATGACAAAAAATATTGATATCCAAGTGATTTTTTAATGTATAGTGGTCATTGAAAGCCTTGGTATCACACGAGCAATGAGCAGTGATGCTACGCGCAGGAGACCTACTCACAGCTACAAACTGGGTGAGGATTGAGGGCATAAAACTCAACTACTTAGTGAAGTTGCTATATACACATACCTACATGGCTATGGTGAAAAATTTATGCAAGTGGTGGCATAGCAAGAACATGACCTTTCACCTGCTAAGCAGAGAGATGATAGTTACACTAGAGTATGTGTACAGGATATTTAGATTACTAGTACGAGGGATGCCAGTGATGGCAACTAGAGAGATGACAACAGAGGCTATAGTGTAGAGATTGGTTGGGCCTAGGGTGGCATATCAGATCTAGAGGGGATAGTTTGCATTGGATGAGCATCTGGATCGAGTGGCCCTTGAGAGACACATTTACTTCTACATGTGCGATCTTGTCTTTGGCTATATTACCTCAGATATAGGAGGGACGAGAGTGACATTAGTGCTGATCCTAGTGATTATGCACATAGTAGACACAAGAGTTCCTGCGGCTTAGGGATCTATGATGCTGGCTGAGCTATACCAAAATTTGCACCAGATAGTGTACCAGGGTCTGGTTGATAGGGGAGGAGCATAGGGTTCCCCACCTTATTGTAGGTATGGGCCTGGGAGCACATTGAAGTATTCAGGTGGATTGGTCAGAGAGACAGGCAAGTAGAGGAGCTAGTGGCTTATAGCTAGGTAGAGCCACTTACATACCTTCATATAGAGGAGGTGGACTACTAGAGAGTCTTATTGGATAAGATTTTGATAGTGCTATGGAGACCATTTATGGGTGTAGGGCCATGGGCAGAGGAGGGGTGGCAATTGCCTTATACCATATCCTCGTGCTTTGTGTTCAGATGATGGGAGTACATTATCGAGCAGTACTGGCTAGATAGGGTCCTACAATAGTTTGGATGGCAATAGATAGCTCCAGGGGAGCTAAATTGGTATCAACAGGTGACTCACAAGCCAGTATCTATGTATGGGCTAGCATTACATAGAGAGGGTTTGTTGCAAGTATGGCTAGAGTTAGCCACAGTAGCAAGACTGGTTTGGCAAGGTGACAAATGAAAGCTCCACTCAAGAGTACCAAGATGGGTTTTAGCAGTCGAGACCAGTAAGGTGGGAACAGGTGATGAGGGTAGGGGTGGTGGCAGGGGAGTTAGCCCAAGCGGTGAGTTAGCAGAGGTATATAGCCAAAGGGCTACGACAGTGGGAAAAGGTTATTTCTCAAGAGGAGGGGCCATCTTGGCAGAGGTAGAGGGTAGAGAGGTAGGAGAGAGGAGTGCAACCAAAGAGAGGAGGAGAAGAGAGAGCATAGGAGAGGAGGTCGTAGGGGGAGGGGGAGCATGGGCTATAGAGGCTAGCAGGGGGTGATGGAGGAGGGCCAGCTGTAGGGGCAAGGGGTGGTGGATGGGTAGCTTGTTACACCTTACTACAGTAGACACATGATATGACTAACCAACTACTTCGTGAAACACAATAGGAGTGAGACCATCTAAGGATAGAGTGAGATAAGTTATGATAGGAGCAAGATGTGGAACATGGATAGGAAAACAAGGTAGGGATTGAGGTGGGGAGGCTACAGATGGAGTTGGGGCAGATGGAGGGGAGGCTAGATGCGGTGAGCCTGGAGAGGCAGGCTATACAGGTAAGGATAAATTTCATACAATAGGAGTGGGACAGATTGGTGGTGGACATGGTGACCCTGAGAGCACAGGTGGTGGTGGGTGGAGGGATGGATGAGTTGAGGAGACTATAGGCCGAGGTGGAGAATCTGAGGGAGAGGGCAAGATTCTATTGGGGCAGGTACCATGCAGTAGTCCTAGCAGATCAGATAGAGCATTATAGATGGTTAAAACAATTAGGGATAGCTAGGACCTGTATAGGTATGTAGGGAGGGGGGAGAGTGGATGGAGTACTAGGGGTTCTTTGAGGATGGGCAGGTCTCAGCGCACAGGGCATAGCCACAAGATAGGGAAGAGCCGAAAGTGAGACATGGGGGTTAGTGGGAGGAGGGATAAGGCATTGAGCTCAGGCATAGGAGGGGGATGGATGAGGCCGCCACCTCCACCACTACGGGTAGAGATGGCTACTTGTGAGTCTCATGATGAGGAGGTGATAGAGGAGGATTAGTGATATGGGGGTTTCTAATATTTTATGATTTTGATCTACCAGGTGATGGATTTTTGCAGGTGCAGACTTGATGTATTGATATGATTGATTTGTATGATATGGATACTGTATATTTAGACTACAATGGACTGTATTCTTTTATTCTTTTATTCTTTCATTGATTCATTGTGGAGGATATTATATATATGTATATATATATACATATATATATATGTATATATATATGTATATATATATACATATATATATATATATACATATATATATATACATATACATATATACATATATACATATATACATATATACATATATACATATATACATATATACATATATACATATATACATATATATATATACATATATACATATATATATATATACATATATATTACATATATATATATGTATATGTATATATGTATATGTATATATGTATATATGTATATATGTATATATGTATATATGTATATATATATATATATTACATATATATATATGTATATGTATATATGTATATGTATATATGTATATGTATATATGTATATGTATATATGTATATATGTATATGTATATATATATATATATATATATATATATATATATATATATATATATATATATATATATATATATATATATATATATATATATATATATATATATATATATATATATATATATATATATATATATATATATATATATATAGCTGATCATTCTTTGGGGTGGGATATGTGTTTATGGACTTATGAGGGCATGAGTATGGTAATGATGTATGTTTAGATGTAGCTGGAAGACTGATATGTTTGATATGCAAGATGTGATTTTTGATGATATTGCTGATGGTTTGTGATGTAGGATATGATATGTAATGAGAGATATGATTTTGCTAATAGTTTATGATGTAGGAAGTGATTTTCTATGATAGTGTAAAAATGATGTGATATGTTTATGATGTGATTGGCTATGATAGTGAGCATATGATGTGATGTGATTTCCTCTATGATATTGCAGATGTGATGTGATACATTTTGATGTGATCATTGATGATGTGATTTGTCTTATGGTATTAGCTGATATGTTGTTTTATGATGATGAGAATGTTTATATAGTAGTCAAATGAATACAAACTAAAAGATAAGTGACAAATGTAAAATGAATCGCCAACTAAAAGATAAACAGGAGATTTATGATATTTAAAATGAACACAATGTAAAGGATTATGAAAGATTAAAATAAATGATGAACTATCACACTAAAACAATTTCACATATCATAAGTTGATGATTCATGTGATTCATGTGTAAATAGGAGATTTATTTCACATTAGTTGGTGTTTCATGTGATAGTTCATCATTAGTTGGTGATTCATTTTAGTGTGATAGTTCATCATTAGTTGGTGATATGTGAACATAGATTAAAACAAAATGAAAGATTAATTATAATGTTTTGAAATGAATCATAAATGAATGATGAATTACAAGTCTAAAATGAATCACAAACTAAGGATGAACTACCACACTAACATGAATCACCAACTAATGATGAACTATCACACTAAAAATGAATCACAATTTAATGATGAACTATCACACTAAAATGAATCACAATTTAATGATGAACTACCACACTAAAATGAATCACAATTTAATGATGAACTATCACACCAAAATGAATCACAATTTAATGATGAACTACCACACTAAAATGAATCACAATTCAATGATGAACTATCATACAAAGAAAAACAAAACAAAAAATTTATGATATGCTAAAATGGACACAAACTAAAAGATACATCTGAGACTTATGATAAGCATGTGAGGATAACATATGTGAAGTGGAAGATCGAATGCTAGGATATAAGAGAGATCTGAGGTATGATAAAAGGATACAAGCTATGATAATACAACATGCTAGATTCTAGGAGAGACAAGACAAATTATGATGGTGGAATAGGATAACCAATACTTGAATTAGGATAGTGATCTATGATATAAAAAGTAATCATAAATCATAGGAGATACTAACTGTAAGGAGAATGATGTTGGAACATGAGTGACCAACAATCTCGCAGTTAGGAGGATAGTAGATTTTAGAGCTAGGATAGTGACTTATGATAGGGATCACATCATGATGGTGGCAAAATTTTAGCCTAAGGGATGAGAAGCTATGAGAGTAGGATAATGAAAACAAGTGTCAATGTTTGATGATTTGAATCAAAAGATTTTGATAGTGGAAAAAGTTGAAGTTTGAGGGATATAAGTGATGTAAAGGATATCATGGTTTATGATAGGAAATGGAAGGAGAGTAACAAGAAAATAAATGTGAGGTGCATGGGAAGCTTGAGTGTGGGGTACTTCATGAGGAAGTACCACTTTGTAGTGTGAGCACTTTATTTGATATAGGAATATTAGGAATCTACCAAGGTTACTGAGAACATCAAGGCCTGTTCCCCAATATTACATAGGAATGTCTCAAATAAGCACGCAAGGATTGCCTCAACATCACACATGAGTCTTGAGGAGATTAGTATGGGAATGATGCTTGGTGATCCACAAGAAAATGATATCACCCAAGTGCATCATGTTACCAGAAACAAAGACATGGTTGAAATATGCAAGGGTGATATTCGACTCACTCACAAGAAAAAAAAGACTGTGATCAAAACCATGCCTTTAAGTTGCCCCAGTCAAAACACACCATGATATGAAATGATCATGGTGACCTTGAGTAGGGAACAACTAAAATCATGTGGAAGCAATCAATCAAAATATACATAAATCAAAGATGTGCAAGGAAAGAAAAAAAGTGCAAAAAAGTAACCTTTTGCTAAAGAGATCCACTGATGGGCTATTGATGGGCTGGAAAACAAGGAAGAGATACTTGAAAAGGACTTTAAGATGAGGACGTGTAGGATACTAACAAAAGGGGACAATGACATCTTTTTACAGATGATAGACTAGGGATAGAAGGTGTCACAATAAGACCTGAATAAGATATACAAGTATGAATATACAATGACTGGGAACTCAGGAACATATGATAAAAACATGGTAGTAGGTATGTATATGATGGGGGAAAGCTCCAAATGAGGACATAACATTGTTATAATACAAGTATTATTACAAGGGTGTGATATGTAAAGTGTAATTTGTTACAAGGATTATGATACTATTGTATTTACAAGATTATGATACATAGGATACAGGTGTTAGTACAAGGATATGATACAAAGAGTGCTACTTGCCAAGTAGGATACATATGGTAAAGTAAAAGGATGAAAAACACCCGATAAGATACATGTGGTAGAGTACAATGGTAGAGTACATTAGGTATGATAAATGGGATGCTATAATATAGGGGTTAGGTGGGATGTTGCAAAGTCTGAAGTGCTGGAGGGTGATGTGGCAAGGCATGGTGGGAGTGTGAATAGTAAACTATGAGGAACGCCTTGGAAAAATGGGGAGATGGGTGATGTGATATGGAGTGGTGATGTGGGAGATGAGCATTAGTGATAGATAATAAAAAGGCTAAGTACACTTGGTGCCCATTTGCTAGGTTTTCACCAAGGACCTATCCAAGGCACTTGAATTGCCAAGTTTTCACCATTGGATGCTTATTTTTCTTTACCTGTTTTTGATTTGAGAATTTTTTTTTTAGGTGTAGAGTTTCTTAAGGTGAATGATGTTGGTAGGATATTCAGGAATTCACCTTCAAGTGTAGATAGCTGATAGGCTCCTGAGCCAAAAGATGTCATGACCACATAAGGACCAAGCCATGTGGGCTTGAACTTGCCTTTCTTTTCTCAGTTAGTTTGAACATTCATGTTCTCTTTGAGGACCATGTCACCTTCTTAAAAATAGCATGGATGGATTTTCCTATTGAAATTGTGCTTGATGCAATTCTGGTAGACCATGAGGTGGTCATAGGCCTATTGTCTTCTCTCATCAAGTAAATCAAGCTGAGTAAGTCGAGCCACTCTATACTCTTCATCAAATATTTGGCCACGTAGAGAAATGCATAGGGAAGGGAGTTCAACCTCAACAGGCAAGACTACTTCAACACCATAGAACAAGGAGTACAAAATGAGGTGTGGTATGCCCATAGGGCTAGATTGATTTGTAAATGCCAATCACGATCGAAATCATTGACAAATTTCTTCAAGATTTTAAGTAGGGTTTTATTAGTTTCCTCCACCTAACCATTACCTTGTGGGAAATACGGGCTAGAAAGTAGTGATGGATGCGAAGGGAAGTGCATAATTCCTCCATATTTAAGTTTTCAAAATTACCTCCATGGTCAATAAAAATGGTCGCCAGGATGCCAAAGCAATAGATGATATGATATGGGATAAATTTGGACACTTGAACTCCCATGGCAGTGACAAAGGGAGTTGGTTTGACCCACTAAGAGAAATAATTAGTGCCCTGATTATCCACTTGTGTCCTTTTGAAGAAAGTGGTGTGATAAGACTAACAAGATCAAACCCCCAATAGGAAAAAGGCCATGGTGGCACTACTGGTTGTAGATCTTGAGCTGGGGCCCAGATTAGATTAGCATGTTGTTGACAAGGTAAAAATTGTTTCACAATCTCACATGCATCATGCTCTAGAGTAGGCCAATAATACCCAACTTTAAGGTGTAGACACCGAAAATTGTCCAAAACCCGTTCCTAGACAATTAAATAAATATTCATTATTTATTTAATTCCCCTACCTTTATTAAATAAATTTTACATTTATTTAATTATGTTTGCATTACCTTGATTTAAATAAACTAAAGTTTATTTAAATCTTAACCTATTCCCCTTGCATCCTAACCCTTTCACTTTAATTAAGTATGTCATTTACTTAATTAATCCTTGCCTAAATCCCACTAGGAATTAAATATTGCATTTAATCCTATTTGAGCACATGGCTCCTACATTTAACCCTCACCTAACCTCACTAGCCTACCTAACCCATCTTGCTAAACCTACCCACTTCCTTAATCATGCTTTCTTTTCCTAATCATCCTAGCTAATTCAATATATACTATTTCAATCAATCTAATCTTGCAATCTTGAACATCAATCTTTAATCAATTCATCAATTTGACATGATCAACTGATAATCCATTTCTTATATTCAAACATCATTATCATGGGATGCATCCTTCCCAATCCTTGGATGTGCATTACGCTTATCGTTAGCTTTGCCATCCTTAATCAGTCATCATCAATCAATCCATTTATGGGTTTTTAGCTTGACTAGGGGCAAAATGGTGGTTTTATTTTGGTTTATTGTGCATGATTGCTTGATTACTTGTCTGCATTAGCATTTTTTGCATGTATCATGGTCTTTGCATCCTATTGTCCCAGGAATCATGGTCTTCCATATCATGGTTTCATAAGGCATATGGTTGTATTAGACCCTTTTTATCATGTACTAGACACATTGTCATCTTGGTTCCTCATACCTTGGTGCATAGTGTTGAGTACAATATCAAACTTAGGTTGTTCACACCATTGCAACATAACTCCCTTCCATCTTCCTTACATTTCGAAAGAACATTTGTGTTCTCCTAACCCGCATGTCCTCTCGAGGGGGCATACCCTTCCATCCTCGTCATCCTTCCTCATCCTTCCTCATCCTTTCATGACTAGGGCATCACACTACTAGTCTTATCCTCATAGCCACTATATTTTATTCTTCTTTGATATAACATTACTAATGCTATATCAAAGATGGGCAAAATGTAGACACCAAAAATTGTCCAAAACCCGTTCCTAGCCAATTAAATAAATATTCATTATTTATTTAATTCCCCTAGCTTTATTAAATAAATTTTATATTTATTTAATTATGTTTGCATTACCTTGATTTAAATAAACTAAAGTTTATTTAAATCTTAACCTATTCCCCTTGCATCCTAACCCTTTCACTTTAATTAAGTATGCCATTTACTTAATTAATCCTTGCCTAAATCCCACTAGGAATTAAAAATTGCATTTAATCCTATTTGAGCACATGGCTCCTACATTTAACCCTCACCTAACCTCACTAGCCTACCTAACCCATCTTGCTAAACCTACCCACTTCCTTAATCATGCTTTCTTTTCCTAACCATCCTAGCTAATCACCTCTTAATCCTAAGTGTGTTCTCACACATGTGTGAAGAATCCTCACACATGTGTGAGAGATGTTCACACTTTCCTCACCCCTCATATCTTGCATGCCTCTTGCACACTTGTCCTCTTGCATGAGAATCAAGTTGTCTCACACATGTGTGAGAAGCCATGCTTCTCACACCTCATTGATCATGTCACTTTCAAAGGTGTCTCACACATGTGTGAGGAAACATGATCTTACACACCTCTTACACCTGTCATTGACATGTCACCATCAAAGGTTGCTCACACATGTGTGAGCATATTGCCCCCTTTGAATGGTCAAAACCCTAATCCATGTGGAGTCTACTTGTCCTCCACCTCATTGACACCTCATTGATTCTGAGAGATCCTAGCCTTCCATCTTGCATTCAATCTTAGCTGTTCATTTTCCTATAAAAGGAGAGCCCTCTCCTCACTTTCTAAGAAGCACCTTCTACCTCATTGTTATGCTGCTGGATTTATGAGCAACCACATCGCATGAGCAATGAAATCATCTACACTTGATGGTTTCATGAGGTTTACATAGTGCTATTTTGTTGTTCATTTATATGTCTTCTTTCATATTTTGAGGTTTTGCATGATAATGTAGGAATGTGCATTAGTTGCTTAGTGTTATTTCCTTAGTTACATTTTTATGCAACACATTTTGGCACGCCCAGTGGGACCCACATCACGGGTTCAAACTAATGATCTAATGTGTTTTTGAGTGTTTTGTGAGTGTTCAAGCTTGTAGGTCAAAAGCATGCATTTGGAGATCAAGTTTCATGGGAAGCCTCTAATCGAGCCATAAAGCCCATCATCGCATTTGGAGGACCTAAGGGAAGTTTTTTGACATAAAACACTTTATATTTTGCATATTGCTTTGTTTACAAGTTTTAGGGTACATATGCATTAAATATTCATTGTTAGGAAAAATTTAAAAAGAAAAAAAAATATAATCCCCTTTTTGTTAATACATAAATTGTTTGAAAAAAAAAAAAATGGGGTAAGATTAGTTAAAAATCAAAAAAAAAATAAAAAGGTGGGGGTACATCTTTTTTTTAGCTTATATTAGTTAGTGTAAATTAAATTTAAAAAATATATATACTTTTAAAAATTCAAAAAAAAAAAAAAAAAAAGTCAAATATCAAATATCAAAATTAAAAAATAAAAAAAAGCAAAAAAAAAAAAAAAAAAAAATTTAACAAAAAAAAAGAAAAAAGTTAGCATTTACATATGTAATAAGTGTTTGTTAGTTTTTGGTTTTTTAATATAAATTAAAAATCAAATTTAAAAACTAAAAAATCAAAAATCAAATTTAAAAAACAAAAAAAAATTAAAATTTTCTTTTTTTTTGGTGGGCTTAGTTTTGTTTATATCTTTTTTTATGCAATTTTAACATAAGCGGCCGTTGCTGCGGCGCCACCCTCGAGTGGCGCAATCGTTGCCGTGACTCCTCCCGTGGCCGCTCCCCCCGATCTCAGCCCACGGCTTCCCTTCCGCCCATAGCCCTTTCTCCTCCCAGTCCCCCCCTTTTCTCGCCACCTCTCTGCAACCCGCGGCGCTTCCCGCGGCTCCCCCTGATCTCAGCCGCGGCCGCTCTGCGTCCCCCTTTTTCCGCGGCCCCACTGCTCATTGCTATCATGCGGCCCCTAATCCCCCGCTTCCACTCTTTTCCTATGGCTAACTTCATATTTTGCCGCCTTTGCACCTCCGTCCGCCGCTGCTTGCGGCCACCCTCCACTGAACACGCTCCGCCTGCACTGCCGCCGCTGTGGCCTCTCTCCGCTTCCCGCCACCATGATGCGACCTCCTCCCGTCTCCACTGTAAACCTCCACAGTGATCGTTTCTTGGCTTGGCACCACCAGCCCTCCGCCCTGCTACCTAGCGCCGTTTTCCTCCCCCTGTGCTCAAACCCTCCTCTCGCAGTCCTTTGCTTCCTCCTCCCCATTGGCCAAACGCACAACTGACGCGTCGCTCCACCCGCAAAACTCTACTCGGTCACACAGCTTTGCTCATCCTTTGCTCCTCTCCTGCACTTAAACCCTCTCCTCTGCCCACTCAAAACCATATCAATTTTTATTTCATTTTTCAAATTAAATCTATAAATTAAAATGTCATTTTGAATTTTTTTTTTTAACAATAGACTTTCTTTTTTTAAAACAAGATATATAGATTTAATTTTCCATTTTCTTTTTTTTATTTTTTTCAAAAAAGTTCAAAAAACAAAAAAAAATTTGCTTGACGTTCTCCTAACCATCAAATTTAACCTCACAGGTCGCTGACGTCAGCACTACATCAGCAGTCCACATGCCTTTCTAAGCCATAAGGAGCAACCTTCACATTTTTGCTCATAACTTGAGCATACAAACTCCGTTTTTGCAAAACAAAATATCGCCAAAAAGCTAATTCCGAGCCCGTCATGATGATATTGGTTTCATGAAATTTTGATGTAGTTTAGGTCTCTATTTTTTCTATCAAAGTTCAAACTTTGTGCTAACCTTTTCATTGCAGGGTTGTTTCGCGTTTGTCCTACATTTTCGCTGTCCTAACTTGTTGTTTTGCAGGGATATTTTGTCACTAACCATATTGCTTGCAGATTTTTTCTTTAATTTTATTTTGGGAATGAACTTGTATGCCTAAACACTTGTCTTTGAATGCATAGTTAAACGATCAAACAATCAAATTCAATCTTGAATGCCTTAAGGGAATGGACATGTATGCTTAGGTTAGCAAATATTTGGGCTTGGTGCTTAAAATGAACTCACACAATCTTGAATGCCTTAAGGGAAATTGATTTCATTTTTCACATTTTTCTTATGCACATGCTTGATTTACGAATTCGTATTTTCATTTACGTTGGCGCTATTTAAAATTGGAAAGAACATTGTATGGTATAAACACGTGTGTCTTCAAGTAGATAGAAAACCTAAAGTTTCATTGGGAACAAACACGTGTCTTTTTTAACCCCAGGGCCACTTACGTATTCTCTCCCCTCGTGCCTTCGGGTGATCTTGGGTGCACAAAAAATAAGTGGTCTTGTTTTTTTTTTAAGGAGGCCTACTTGGGGATTTCATCACCCCTTGGGACGACCTCAACTCCAGTATTCTAGTGGAGTATAAAAATCGGGAGGTGAATCGAAATACACCTCTTTTGGAAGTAAAATATTGTCACTCTTGGCTAAGCCCCAAAGAACTTTATACCTTTGGGAAGTGAAGGAGGAGATTTGGGTTATCGTCTCCCCCCGGCTATGTGGTAGTATTTTTTTTCATCTATAGATTTGGGCCTCATGTACCTTGCGTATATCGAGGACGCCCTCTAGTTGATCCTTGTACAACCTAGTTGCAACCTTATAGGTTTGTTGGTGTGTTTGATGTTCTTGAGTATTTGAAACACACTTGCCATGTACATATTTCATTGTATATATTTTGCATCTTAAACCTAAAAAGCCAAAAAAATCATAAAACATAAAAATTCAAAAAAATCATAAAACATAAAAAACCCATAAAAATCATAACACTTCAAAAATCCAAAAAAATCAAAAACAATTTCAAAAAAAACAAAAATACGTCTTGGTCTAGGTCTTCTTAGTCAAGTTGTCCACATCATTCCACGTCACTTCCTCTTTCTATCACAGTCATCACCTTCATACATCTTATCTTCATCATTCACATCATTGCTTGACATTTTAATCATCTCCATTTGTCCACATCATTTCCTTGTCATTCAATCTAATTCCATAATCTTCATCCTAGTCATGCTTCATCATCATCTAGATCCAATTTCCTCCGCCAATCTCATAATGCATTCTTAATTCCTTCCTCCACATCATCATCCTTCTAATCCAATCCCTTGTCAAATTCATTCTTTTCTAATCAATTCTTAATTCAATCCATTTACATCTTCATCCATCATCAATCTTTCTAATTTCATTCACGTCTTCTTCTAATTCAATCTTTCACCAATCTTCTACTTTGGTAATAGGAGCATTCTCATCAACATTGGACTTTAATTCAAATCTCACATTCACTTGGTTAGGGTTTTTTATCAAATCAAATCAAACCCTTATCCATATCATATCCAATCAAATCAAAATCAAATCAAATTCAATATCAAATCAAATCCAATCAATATCGAGTCAAATTTAATTCCAATCAAATCCACACAAAGTCCAAAGCTCCTAGTCCTAAGTTCATATTTCCTTCATCATCAAATCTTTCATCACTCTTCTTCTAGCATCTATGGATTTGAATTTTCTTAATCAAATGGTTGACAATCTTCAAAGACAATGTGGAGTTATACCTCCCGTTCAACCTACATATCAAATCCATCCCCAACTTTTCATATCCAACTCTAATCCATCTCATGTTCATTATTCTTCTACCTTTGACAAGGGAAATCCACCTCATTATCCTTATGCTACATACAATTCCATTCATAGCCCACACACTTCCTCCAATACAAATTCCCTTGCCATGGAAATGGAACAATTAAAGAATTATATATTGGCAAGCCAACAGCAAGAGGCCACCTTCCATGCCATGTGTCCTCTTCCCCCATGTTTCAAAGATCCTAGTCCCCATGTCCCATCCAACCCCAACCCTCCATGCAATCCCCTACCCATAGTTCAACCTTCACATAATCCTAATCCTCCAAAACCATCATCCCCACCTTGTAAGGGGTACTTCTCATCGTTCTTGGCTAAGTGTAAAATACAAAATAAAGAGAGCCAATCACCCAAAATTCTTCCTCCAAAGAATGAAATTATAGATGCCTCTTCTCCTCTAGATCTGAGCATTTCTCCATCCCATCCTTGCCCTATCCTTCAAGATCCATTTACCCCTCCTAGTCCATCTCATGATTCCATCCCTAACCAAGATCAAGACATTCCATATACCACGCACCTTACCAATTCCATTCCATCTCAAGAGTTCGCATCCATAGATCCTCCTCTTCATGCCGAACTTCCTTCCACTCCATCCATTAATATTCCTCCATGTCAAGATCAAATCACTCCATCTCATGATCCTATTCCATCTCATGATCCATGCATTCCACTCCATGATCCTCTTTCAAGTCAAGATCAAAGCACTTCTCCATTTTTGTTTCATGATCCCACTCCATCTCATGATCCTATTAGCCTTCATAATCCTAATCCTCCACATGATCCTATTACACCTATCCAATTCACTCATGAACCCCATGCACATGGACTCATATCTTGTGTTGAAACAGACAAGTATCCCATTAAATAAAACATGGCTCAAGATGTTGGTACATCTTCCACTTCTTCCAACCCCACAATTCCTCCATCCAAACCTATAGCTTCCCATCATTCATCTTCCAAGTCCATTCTTGGTCCTTATCTTCCATCCATTCTAGGTCCCTATGTTCCACATCCAAACCCTTCATCCCTTCCATCCATTTTGGGCCCTTACATACATCCATCCACCATATCCATGTTTTCCACTTCATCCCCTCATAGTCCTACTAAAGATCAACAAAGGCACACATCCTTGAATTCCTTCCAATTTTCACCATCCATATGCTCTCCTTCATGCACCCATACCATAGCCCATGGAAGCAAATTGGATGCACAAGCAAAAGCAAATAAAGCCAAAAATCCACAAAAGCACAAGGATCAACATGTCCCCTCTAAACGACATGTTCAAGAAAAGAAAAATCTGATCCAAAGCAAAATCAAAAGGCCACAAAGGCTGAAAATAAAAAATGCAAAAATTTTGTGGATACCAAAGCTACTTAATGTAGTAATGAATCTCAAAGAAAGATTCACATTGACATCCAATTCTGCTAATCCAAAGGCTTCTCACATTCATAATCCGTCCATGCTTCCATGTTCCATCTCCATTTTGGGTCCTTATATACCCAAATCCATTGCCACCTTCTTCCATTTTGGGTGACTATATCCCAAAATTCACACTTTCTCCTACCTATCCCCCACAATTTCCTCCTTTCCATCACCCTTCAAGGTGTGTGCCGATGATGATCTTTTTGCTTCCTTCACAAGTCTTCCAACGTAGCATCCATCAATCATATCTTCCTCCCACCCACTCCAATCCCTTAATCCAAACTTTTTCATAAGCCATTTTCTTCTGTTCACTACCCTATCAACATCTATGAGCACATAATCAAAATTCCTTGAAAATCAAAATAAAATAAAAAATAAAAAAGGAAAAATAAAATCAAGGGATACCACCCACATATATAGATGCTTGAGTCCTCCCTTCATTTTCCTATCATGTATACAAAGTCTTCCACGTCCATCTATCCATCCATTCACTTTTCTTCTTCCACTTGCACTCAACACTGGAGGCAAGCTCCATCCATACCATTTTCCCTTACATATCTTACATACGTCCATTTATCATTACTTATCCTTTTCCATCTTTGATCTTGACTTTCATTGTCCTTTCATCCATCCATATGCACTTTCCATTTCCCTTGCGCATTATCCACACATTCACTCTACATACTTCCATCATCCTTCCATACATTTGATCTTGCCATACCATCCATCTCTCGCATTCCATACTCCCTATCATTTTCATTTCATCCATTTTTCCATCCATACTCATACGTACTTCCATCCCCCTTTCATATGTCCTTGGTCTTGGTTATCGCATACCTTTCATCCACTTCATATCCCACACTTCATCCATATCCTTCATATCATTATCCCTTTTTCATACCCTCCCTCGCATATCCCTTCTTCATTCCACTTTCATCCCCATTCTCGTGATCCATACTAGAGGTACAATATCAAAATGTTCATACATGCTTTGGAAGAGCACATGCCTTCTCTTCCTCCATATGCTATCCTTCGCACCATATCTCCTTCCATTTTCATGCATCCTTTCCCACCATATTTCCTTCCATTTTTCCTATCCTTGGAATGGGGCATTTGGACTCCTTCAAAACATGGTCCTTGACTCCACATTTTCTGATACCATATCATTTGGCCCCTCATAGCCTTTCACTATTCCTGTCATCCACCACATCACGTTGCTTTTCCTCCATTTACCATACCTTGACCCTCCCTTGTCATTGGTTCCCTTCTATTCATTCATATCACATTCACTCCAATTCTTCTTATCACTTCAATCAAATTCCTTTATCCTCTAATTCAATCAATTTTCATTCTTCTAATTCTTTCACATCAACTCAATTCTACTCTCATCATTCTTCATCAAATCAATATCGATCCTACTCTCATCATTTTTCATCCTATCAATATCTATTCTTCCACTCTTTTCCACGATCATTCTTCTATCCACCATAAAAATCAAAAAATCAAAAAACATATCAACTATGCAATCAATACTAATTCAATCAATCTAATCTTGCAATCTTGAACATCAATCTTTAATCAATTCATCAATTTGACCCGATCAGCTGATAATCCATTTCTTATATTCAAACATCATCATCATGGGATGCATCCTTCCCAATCCTTGGATGTGCATTACGCTTATCATTAGCTTTTCCATCCTTAATCAATCATCATCAATCAATCCATTTATGGGTTTTCAGCTTGACTAGGGGCAAAATGGTGGTTTGCTTTTGGTTTATTGTGCATGATTGCTTGATTACTTGTCTGCATTAGAATTTTTTGCATGTATCATGGTCTTTGCATCCTATTGTCCCAAGAATCATGGTCTTCCATATCATGGTTTCATAAGGCATATGGTTGTATTAGACCCTTTTTATCACGTACTAGACACATTGTCATCTTGGTTCCTCATGCCTTGGTGCATAGTGTTGAGTACAATATCAAACTTAGGTTGTTCACACCATTGCAGCATAACTCCCTTCCATCTTCCTTACATTTCAAAAGAACATTCATGTTCTCCTAACCCGCATGTCCTCTCGAGGGGGCATACCCTTCCATCCTCATCATCCTTCCTCATCCTTCCTCATCCTTTCATGACTGGGGCATCACGCTACTAGTCTTATCCTCATAGCCACTATATTTTATTCTTCTTTGATATAACATTACTAATGCTATATCAAAGAGGGGCAAAATGTAGACACCAAAAATTGTCCAAAACCCGTTCCTAGCCAATTAAATAAATATTCATTATTTATTTAATTCCCCTAGCTTTATTAAATAAATTTTACATTTATTTAATTATGTTTTCATTACCTTGATTTAAATAAACTAAAGTTTATTTAAATCTTAACCTATTCCCCTTGCATCCTAACCCTTTCACTTTAATTAAGTATGTCATTTACTTAATTAATCCTTGCCTAAATCCCACTAGGAATTAAAAATTGCATTTAATCCTATTTGAGCACATGGCTCCTACATTTAACCCTCACCTAACCTCACTAGCCTACCTAACCCATCTTGCTAAACCTACCCACTTCCTTAATCATGCTTTCTTTTCCTAATTATCCTAGCTAATCACCTCTTAATCCTAAGTGTGTTCTCACACATGTGTGAGGAACCCTCACACATGTGTGAGAGATGTTCACACTTTCCTCACCCCTCATATCTTGCATGCCTCTTGCACACTTGTCCTCTTGCATGAGAATCAAGTTGTCTCACACATGTGTGAGAAGCCATGCTTCTCACACCTCATTGATCATGTCACTTTCAAAGGTATCTCACACATGTGTGAGGAAACATGATCTTACACACCTCTTACACCTGTCATTGACATGTCACCATCAAAAGTTTCTCACACATGTGTGAGCATATTGCCCCCTTTGAATGGTCAAAACCCTAATCCATGTGGAGTCCTCTTTTCCTCCACATCATTGACACCTCATTAATCCTAGCCTTCCATCTTGCATTCAATCTTAGCCGTTCATTTTCCTATAAAAGGAGAACCCTCTCCTCATTTTCTAAGAAGCACCTTCTACCTCATTGTTATGCTGCTGGATTTGTGAGCAACCACATCCCATGAGCAATGAAATCATCTACACTTGATGGTTTCATGAGGTTTGTAGAGTGCTATTTTGTTGTTCATTTATATGTCTTCTTTCATATTTTGAGGTTTTGCATGATAATGTAGGAATGTGCATTAGTTTCTTAGTGTTATTTCCATAGTTACATTTTTATGCAACACAGAAGGATTTGCTTAGCTAGAATGATCCCACTTGTGTGAGCATGACAAATTCTAGCGTGTACTTCCTTGAGAGCCATTGCAACCTCATTTTGGTCTAGACATTGAGAGAGAGTATCATGATAACCACAAAAATATAGGGTTTGGGTGATGATAGTATAATGGGAAGCTCTATGAATAAGGTTTTGGCATTGGGTTCATGTGAGATGGGGAGATATGATATCATTTAGTAGGTAAACGTGAATTTCATGGTACCATGGGGATTGGGGACCAACCAAGATGCATATCCATGTTGACTCATCATTCTCATATGTGGGTTCATGCAGTTGCTTGACCAAAAATTCATATTGCATAGCTTCATGCAATATTTGTAAGAGAGAACCAATAGTAGCCATGGCATTTGCTACTTTATTTTGTAGTCTAGGTATCTGTATGAACTAGAGTTGAGTAAAGTGTTCCTTTAATTGATCAACCAACTTGTTGTAAGGTAGTAGCTTGTCATCCTTGGTCTCATATTCATTCAAGGTTTATTTGATGAGAAGATGAGAATCACCGTAGACCTATAGCTCCATGATATTCCATTCAATGGTGATCTTGAGCCTTGCAACAAGGGCTTCATGCTTTGAGATGTTATTGGTACACTAAAATTATAGTTTGAAAGATTTAGGAATGTAATCTCCTTGAGGTGTGACAAAGATTATGCCCACGCTGGAGCCATGAGATGTGTAGGAGCCATCAAAGTATAGCTTCTAGGATAGTTGTTCTTGTATCAAATAGAAGTGTTCATCTAGGAACTCCATAATGAGGGGGTGGTCTACAGATAAGGGTGCATCGGCCAAGTGATCTACAATAGCTCAAATTTGCACTAGCAAGCAGGAACCCATTTGAAGTTCTGATCCTTCTTGAGTAGATATGTAAATGGTTGGCATTTATCAGTGAGTTGGGAGAGAACCATCTGATGGATTGGAGTTTCCCCAGTAGAGAACAAAGGTGCTTGAGTGTCTTAAGAGAAGCCATATCCATGATGGCCTTGACCTTTTTAGGATCAATCTCAATACCTCATTGTGATACAATGAATCCCAAGAGCTTTCCTGAGGTGATGCCGAAGACACATTTCTTAGGATTAAGCATGATATGATATTGAGCCAATCGATCAAACAGTTCGTCAAGGTGAGAGAAGTGATCAAGAGCATTAAGGGATCACTAAAATATCCTCTACATAATCCTCAAGAATCTTATGGATTATTTCATGGAAGATGACCATCACTAGTAAATTTAGCTCTAAATTTCGATGAGAAAAGGTCGAAATGCTGACTAGAATTGGTCGAATATATGACTAAATTTTTCGTTGATCTTTTTTAGTCAATTTTTCATCATAGTAACTATGCGTCAAAATTTCAACTCAAAAAAGGTTGACTTACTGATGTGAGTTTCATTGATTTCCTTAGTCCAACCTAAACTCTTATTTCCTCATTTGCATCCATCGTTGGTTGAAATTTTGACATACATCCCTTGACTTTTTTGATGGTAAAGCCAAACATTCGACGACAAAAAAAACCATCATTGAAATTGCGACCAAGATCCCTTTCAATTTGCATCAAAATTGTGACCAAGACCCCTTAATTTTCTACGGTGGTACCAGACATGTGATAGAAAAGGGAAGACATGTTGGTCAAAATTGAGACCAATGCTTGGTAGAAATTTAGACGAGCTATGCCAATTATTTGAAAAGCTTTGCTCTCATAGTAGTCTTCTAAACTGCACAAAATTGGATTCTAAAGCATAATTGTTTGGTGTGAGACTTAGGGTATCATGCACATTTCTACCTCCACACCATTGTTTCATTCATATCACATGATTTATTTCATACAAAACAATGGGAAGGAGGAAGAAATGTGCACGATTTCTTGAGTCTCCACTGAGAAATTGTGCTTTAGAATCAAATTTTGTGCAGTTTAAAAGGCTCCTATGAGAGCAAAGCCTTTGCAATAATTGGCATAGCCCATCTAAATTTGGTTCTTGAGACACCTTTACTTGTGAAGATTGCAGGGAAAACATAAAATTAGGAAACAATTATTTATTAGGAATGAAAGCCAATGACACTAACTAATCTCTATTTTTCAAATAGATAAATGTGACAAAAAAACTTATAGTCCCAATCACATCATCATAAGAGTGCATAAATAACTATAACCCCTTATTTGGCTGCTTTTTGATCAATTCCTTGGCAAGAGCATCCAAGACATACTATTAAAATGCAATCAATCATTGAGCCTATTACTAGAAATTGAACTATACTACAGAAACAAAAATTGCATTAAAATTGACACCTCACTAGTTGTAGTTCATTTGCATCCATAATGACTCACAAAAATTGAAAGCTTACCATTTTTCAAGAACACAAAAGGCACTCATAGTTCAGCTACATCAATAAAAGTAAAGTTATTTGAATTTTCAGAAAATGTGAAACTTCCACTTAATAGCTAGAAAAGCCATAATTCCTCAGTATACATCATCTTTGATGTAATGTTCATAAGTGAATGATTTTCTCTAAAAGATAAAACTTATGCACAAAGAAGAACCATGCTCTTGAAGATATATATATATTATATATATATATATATATATATATATATATATATAGGTTACAAGACAGATATATTGAAAGGAGAATGGTGAGGGCAAGAGACTATCATCAATATTGATTGTGGAGTTGTAGATAGGTAAGTGATATAACATAAAAAGGTAGTACAAGGCACCATTTTCCATGTTCTAATATGATGAACTACCTTGGAGCTGGTTCTAAACCTTGATTGCTTAATGTTGGATTTGATCCAATGATACCATTATTTGGAGGAGGTCGCACACCCCACTTTCTTGCTGATTTTGAAGGCTCAATGACATAAACTCCTTCGTCAATCATTCCAAGAGCAAAGTGATTTGAGTTAGATGGATATGATGTAATTAATAAAGGATAGACACTGTATGAATAATCAAAAGATAAATTTTGAGTTAAATCATAAAATGTGAGAAGGCTATCACATGAATATACCACACGTGAAATGGGAGCAGATAGAGAATCATGAGGTGTCCATTGTAGTACAAACAAATGTGATATCAATTTACACTCATATAGAGAAGGTAGCTTATATCATTATCACTTACTAAATTTGAATTCTAAATTTCTGACAAAGAATTACTAATGCAAACAGTCAAACTTAGAAGCATCATAAATAGCAAGTTAGCTCTCGTGAACAACCAACAAGTGAACTTGATCATTATGGAACTGTACTCTTGTATACCCAACTGGTGGTGATGATCTTCCTATCTACACTTGTAAAAATTTTGACTTTCACTTCTCCCATCTATCAATGCTCTAGAAATAGAGCTACCAGAAGATTGGCCAAACATTTAGTAATTTGAATCTATAAACATGTGAATGTACAAAATGAGATGGCAATGGATATACAAAATGAAGAAAAACTTGGGCATTGGCCCTAGAAGATACCAATACATTTAGAGTGTGTGAAAATTCCACGTCTATAATTTTCTTTTGGTGGCCTTTAAGCTTCATTTTTACCTAGTTAGTTTAAACAAGTTTTGAAAAGACACAAGTTAGAATGTCATCATATTGAATGACCCCAAATACTCTTCCTATAAGATAAACACCAAAAAAAAATGAATAGAATGAGGATAGTTCACTTGGACCATGTATAACATTTTTGCATTGAATTTGCAATTCATATTTTAGAATCTATAAGCTAGACAATGAATTAGTGAAAAAGAGAATTGCCATTATGTATCATTTAGTATAGGGAGCTTGAAAAGAAACAAACAGTCATGCTAGATCATAAATATAATTTTAGAGATACCTACAATCGAGTCTACAAGATTTAAAATTTAAGATACAAATTAAGACTTTTTATATGAGTGTGGTCAGGTTTATAATGGATCGGACAAGATAATGAGCTAGAAAAGAGAAAAGTTATGATGATAGATAAAGCTATGATTTCTAATTTTGAGTTTACAAAAATACACAATCAACTCAAAAAATGAAAATTCAGAGCGAATAAAGATTTTGTTTATAAGTAGTTTACTTAGTGTACACTATTTTTCTCAAAATTTAATGAATTTCAAAGATTTTGATATGACTTCATAAATCTCTTTTGCATTAATTTCTACGAGTAATTAACAAGACATTATGGAATTGGTGCATATCCATTACCTATCATGATCAAGATAGGAAGTTAGAGAACACGAAAGTTGTGATGGTAGATCATAGAACATGATCTAAAATATTGATAGGAAAAAATATAAAAATAAATGAACATAAAAACAAATAAGGTAGTCTTACGTTCTTGGTCTATAATAAATATTTTCAAAGAGTTAAAACACCCATCAATATAATGAATTAAAAAAAACAAAATAATCCTAATGATGGATTGTAATAACATGGATCATACTCTATAATGCATTATTGAAACAATGATCTAGAAAAGACAAGGTGATAATGGATCATAGAAGATGTTGACATGTAAGGAAGGAGGAGTGTGATATCATGTATATATCTTGAAGAAGTGACTACGACTGTCTCCCCTCATCTAAAATTCATGCCAACTTAAATAAGCATACATATATGTACATAAGAATAATCTTTTAGTTGGGTTGGCTTAACACCAAATCATACTTATTCATAAGCAATGTGTTCAAGTGTGATATTGAATTAGAACTCTAAGAAACATATAAAGCATGATCCAAGTTATTGAAAACATGATATTGAATAAATATGAATTAAGGTACACTTTTAATGATGCATTTAAACAACATACTATGATCAATGTACGATGCAAAATAAGTTCTAAGTATCATAAGAAATCCCAACTAGTACATTAAGCATAGAGATACTTCTAGCTATTAATAATTCAGTAGATGCATTAATTAAATCAAGACCCTATAGAACCTTTTAGGAACTTGTCAAGTAGATAGATGTCATATAGATTGAAATTCTTAAAGCTAAACATATAATTAAATACACCCTTACAATTCCTTCATTGATTTAGTCTCATGTGTTTTTTGTTAAGATAAATCTTATATTCCAAAATGTCCCAAATTACTTATACTAATACAAGGGTATTACAGGTCATTCTACATTTCCTCACATTCTAGTTGACATTGGCATCTCCAATCCTCTCCTTTGGGAGAAATTTCTTATAGTAGGGGATAGGTCATGGGCTCAACTTCTAGATTATGTGGACCTCCCCTTTTGGAGTCATCAATGCTTCTCCATAGAATATTTGGTTATAGATTATCTTTTTGCATGTCAAAGAGGCATTGTTACTATTTGGAGGGACACAAATGATAATTATTTGACTATTTGTGCATCTAACTCTTCCTCTAATGACTCTCCATAGGGTAATGATGACTCCTCCCAATGTTATGGTTCTATTGAACTAGCCTTTTGTGGCCTAATGGATCTAACCCCACCTCTTGTTGTTGATGTAGTTCACTCTAGCCATGTGCAACCTTCTCTAAATGTTGTTTCTCCTGATTCACATCAAGCCTTGACTATTGAGATAAAACATTATCAATATCTAGAAATTATTGTTGTTTATTCTCTCTCGAAATGGACTCTTCCACATTCCTCTTGTAGTTGGGACCCTACAAAACTGAATGCTTTAAATTGTCCAAAGGTGGAAAAATTAGTATGTAGACTCTCACTCACCTCCCCAAATGGTGGGTGAGTTGTCTACCTATTATTGATGTGGACTAGAATTTTTGCACTAGTTTTTTTCTAATGATCTTTATCAACTTTGTTGTACATGTTGGAATATTTAGGAAATGAAAGATGTTGAGGCAGGGGGTAAATTTATATCTAATCAAAATTTGGAGAGCCAATCATATAGGTGGGGTTGTTCATGCATTCCCCAACAACAACCCACTTAGCACAATCATCATTTTCATCAATGCATTCATCAAAAGTGCCCATTTTAATGAAGTCAAATGCCTTCACATGTATCCATTTTATAGTAGACCACTTCTCTCCTTCTATAATAGGATAGCTTCCATACAGACTATTTTCATTTGCTATCCCATTTGGCAGAAGACTGAAGAATAGAATAGCATCACCTTTTCTTGGCTTCATTGTATTAAAAAAACATGAATTTCATTTTTCGCTTGTACTTCAATCATCTCATGGATCATTTTAGTTTTGACTACGAATTAGAAAAAAAATTATATTGATAAAAATAAAGAATATAAGCTTCACTTCATCTTTCACCCTTAAGATTATTAAATGTAAACATGAATGCTTAGTTAGTGTTAATTTGGAGAACAAAAAAAATATTCCAAAGTATCTATACCTGAATATCCACCTTTGACACATTTTGACCAAGAACTGTCTTTTAATTGGTCATCACTTTCCTGACTACCCAACAAAGATAATTGAATAATATTTGTAAGAGCTCACTTACATTTTATGATTATTAACCACATAAAATGGGTGTTTGATGTAAAGAAACTAACCTTTGAATAGGGAAAAATAGTCTCACCCTCCCTTGATTACATATGATAAATACATGAGCACTACGGTAGTTCTATAACCGCCCACCTCTTTGTTAAACTTATCATGGAAAAATTCAACATGAGGTTCATATTTCTAGACATTTTCATAATGTAAAATCTGTATTGCCTCACTATTCTCTAAAAACACCCATAAAAGAAATATTAATGAAAGAAACTTACAAACAGGATCTTTTATACTATTGGAAAAATTAGGGCTTACATTTTAATGAGGTCATTTCATGACTGAAATCTTGGTTAAATAAAGTGGGAAGGGCCTGACCTGAACCAGTAAAATTACATTCAATGAAATTAGTTAATGAATTTCTTTCTTCATAAGAAGTTGTACAAGAATTTACAATGTTATAAAAATGGAAAAACATTTTACAATCATCATCAAAATGATACAAGTTCTTTAATTTAATCTTTACCGATACATCATGAATTAGACTTAGGTTACTACCATTTTTCAACATGTTAATACCTTTTGGAAGAAAGGTCTAGGCTGCTATTCTATCTTCAATCCTTGCAACAATGTCATCCTAATAAAAATGTACAAGCAATGCTAATAAATAGCCTTTGTAGAGGAGTAAGCATAAGCTAGACAAGATCTACTTATTACATGATCTTAATCAATATAATCTATAATATGGATGTTTGGTAAAGCCCAAGTGCTTGCTTAAAATTTCATTCAACTAATTTATAATGAATAGTCTCATATTTTTCTACATTTTAAAATCAGGCTTTGTTGATGGATGAGCCTAGCATACTTGAGATTTAGTTAAGGACATTCTTGAGCTTGTTCGAGTCTCACTCATAATACTCTTCCTTGATTCATTATTTTCCACCATTGATTTCTCTAACTTGTCTCTTGCTTGAAGTTAACATTCCTAACTGTAAGGAAATATTTAATAGTGCAAAGGTTAGCCCTTAGCCCCCTTACTAGACTGCTTAACTAATGAAAAGTATAAAATTAACCAAAACAAACCAATGTCACAATGAACAAAAACAAACACAAAAAAAAAAAACCAAATCACATATTTTGTTTCATACTAAACAAGAGGCTGCTTATAAGTCTTTGGAATTTGGTGGGGTCTCCAGTAAGCTAGGCATTGATTCTTTGTTAATGTAGTAGTGCTTAATACTAGATTTTGTTAGTATATTTATTTTATTTAATCACACTTACAATTTTAATTCTAATTGGTCCTCCATACATGTATGACACTTGTTCATTCAAGTAGTCACCATTTAGGAGTTTTTTAAAGTAGATTTTTTAATTTCATTTTGATAGCTCATCTTAGGTTCATGGGAGTGGACTCATGACCAATTATTGAGTATTAGGTTTGACTTTTGATTAGATCCAATTACTCTTGTCATATGCACTCTCCTTCTTTAATTCTTTAATCCATGGATGTCTTTTAGGCTCATTTCATTATTATACTTCTTATTATCTCTTTATGTCTTGCTGGTTTTTATATATTTTTTGTTCTTTATGATCATGGTTCAGGTCTAATTTTGTTTCCATACATTGTAAAAGATGGGATCTTTACTTTAGTTTCTTATGTTTCTTTTGTTTCAATAATAGATATGAAATATAATTAGAGTAAATAAAATTCATACAATTAAATTCACTAAAAAATTAATTAGAGTGGGTTTAATCATGGACAAAATTTTGTAGTTAAGTGAGTTCTAAGTTGAAGTAGTACTGGGATGAGTGCCCTTGGCCAAAATCTCAGTGCTTTACTAGATAGATTAGTGCCAATCACTATTTGTGAAACATAGATCAATGAATTTGACTCAAAAACTACACAATTAAATCATAATAGAAATATCACAAAAAAAATTAGCCCTAAATAAAGACCCCCTCTCAATTTCAAACCCCTATAGAAATAAGACGATCTTATAGATTTATACTATCCTTCTCTACAAGGGTTTTAACAAAATGGCCATAAATTAATTTATAAAAACAATTGAGCTTAACTAAACCCTTATTCAAAACTCTAAAGTTTTCTTTTAAACACATTGATACAACAATGGCATTCCCTTTATAGACTTAGATGATTTAACAAGAGAAATGGCTACTTTCTTTTGCATAAGCATTAGGTAAATGAAATTAAATCCCATAAAAATGAGTTAGTGGACATAAAGTGTTATAATGATAGGAAAGTGTAATTACCAATATGTAGAATGACAATCCAACAATAAGGCAACTGATACTCATTCCTCCTATAGCAATCTGAAGAAATTTTTCTTTATTATTGTTCAAATTAATACATAGTAAATGTCCTTATAATAGTCTATATTCAAGACCTAACTCATACCATTAGAAGTAGTCTCTTACCAAATTTGTCCATCAACAATTCACCTACTACTATCTTTGGGATCTACCAAGCCCCACTTTCAAATTAATAAGTAAGACAAATGTGTTTGATCATTGAGAGGAACTAAATAAGATATTCTTATCTGGAATTGACCATTCTTGGCACCCAAACTATAGCAATTGCAATTGATGCTATCTGACCTAAAGAATAGCCTACAACAAAGTCTAAATTAATTATATTACATTAAAATCAAAAATTCTTTTGACCTCTTATGAATTCCTTCTACCTTTAGTTTCAACTTGATATTACTTTTTATGATCTTGTTGTTTCTTTATTGTATGGGTTTGAACCCTATCCCACTTTATCTAATCAGAACAATTATATTACATCTAAAATAGAAAAGAGCACATTTATATCAGTAGAAATGAAAGAGAAACATCTAATATCCTAACATAGCTTCTCACTAGCAGCCTCAAAGATTGCACTGGCATAAAATATAATACCATTGATTCCACCAATTTGTTGGTATACCGCTAGGCCAACACCAACCTGATACATAAAATACAATTGTTAAGTTGTAAAGGATGACTGGATAAATAATTTAGATTCAAAAAACAAAATTTCATCAAGTATAGTACATATTATGAAGTTGTAAATGATGAATGGATTATTGGAAGGAATAATGGATGAGTAGATAAATTATGGAGAACCAAAAAATCGTTGAGTATATTGCTTACAATGATAGTAGGAGCATAGTTTCTATGAAACAAATCAAGTATTTTGGTCTTGGGTAGATTTTCCAACTCCTCTATATATTCTTGTATAATATATATTAAATAGATTGATAACCTAATATCGACAGAAATCAACTATTTTTTTTAACGTCTTCATTGGAACTAATTAGCTCGAAAGTTTTACTCAAATTTTAGCTTAAATTGAAATTGAAAGCTAACCTAGTTGATACCAGCGAATGAAAAATATATATATTTCTAGAACAGACAAAGATACACACTAGGATTTTAGTTGCTTCATATGACACATCACATTGGATTCCTCTAAGAGCTTCTAATGCTTCCTTAAAATCTTTATCATGACTAGCCTTTGCCTAGAATGCATTGACAACAAATATATTAGAAAGAACACCACATTTCAAACATGCAGGTTTTTTTAAATCAGATATTGTACAATTTTGAGATGGTCATTTTAAAACATCTCACATTAATATGAAAATTGAGCGTGGAAAATAAGACAATTTTGACTATTTAATACTTTTAGTTTAGAAAAAAAGTCATAAATTATATTCTTATAGTAAAAGAATACTTTGACTTAAGAAAAAAAATACACAATATTAAAACATGACATCGTGCTTTAAAAACTAAAAAGGTACCTGTAACAAAGAACTTCATTTAGACTTGCTAATACTATTAACTATAAGCTTATCTTTAAAGTTTGAGCTTCACTTGGTTTCAAGAATCGTTTAATATTCTCTACTAAACAAGGCCAACCACGTGAAGGTGGAAGCTCATTTACCCGCGCCCCCCCCCCCCCCCCCAACTAACATCACTCTAAATTCCCCATTAACATTTAATAACATTCATTCATTCATCCATTTTTGAAATATAACATTCAATCATTATAATCACATGATAAAATTCATTAACACACAACATTCATGAATAATTCATTAACACAAAATTCATTAACACACAACATTCAAGAGTAAGTCATTCATGAATAATTCATTAACACAATATTCATTGGAATAAGTCATCAACACATGAAATTCATTAAGACACAACAATCATTTCTTTTTGGCTTTCTTGCTATTTTTTTTCTCATGAAATTTCTAAGAGGAATATTAATGTCCTCATCATCCCCCTCCTCTACTGGTTCTAATGCATGTCTCCTCCTCATCCATTTAGGAACATCATGAGGCCACTGCACCAAAGGGAGGTCCACTACAATAACAAGTACTTCATGAGTTAAATTCAAACCATTTTATATTAGTAAATTATAAATTTTTATCTAAGTAAAAGAATTATAAATCAAAAAATTAATTTAAAAGAACAAAACATAGATTTTCTTTACCTGAATGTGCGACATGAGCTACCTATTTATTAGTCTGAACATCCTCTGACACTTGTTTAGCACGACATGATTCTAAATGGAAAATGAACACATCCATGGATAGTACAATGCACATTAGGGGCTTCATGATGCGGCGTATGATCTGTGCCATGATTAATAGGCTGCATTGCAATGTCATGCACATTATTATCAAATAGATTGTTGCTCAAGTATTCAATTTCTAATATATTTTTTGGCATATTTACCTATGCATACTGTTCGGTTGAGGCAATGGAAGCTCGCCATAGGCGTTCAACCAAAACTGCATAGCCTTTCTTGAAGATAATTCTTTTGTGTTCTTCCATGGCCTCCAGATTAAAATCAATGCCAAGCATTTTTATTAATTAACAAAATTATTTGCATTTTATAAATAGTTTTTTCTTTGTAATTCATTTATTGCTATTACAACTCGTGCTTTGATTTTAGAATATCCCCCAGAGCCAAGTTTGTGCTGTCCAACCTTTTCTAGCCTAGCGTTTGTTGCCTTTGATGTGTCCTACAACCTATGAAAAGTTTGAAATATGTTAGATGATATATATATATAAATATCAGTACTAATTATTGCATTATTACATTAATGTACTAGTAGTTTATACTATTGCATACCTTCTCACTCTTGTTGGTGTAGTTTCTCTTTAATCATCCGCCCCTTTCTCCTTTGCATCCAAAATGAACTCATTCCATTCCCTCACTATAATAAAGGGAGAATGCTCGTACTTCAAGTTTAGGATGAGACTCTTTCTATATGAGTCCCTCACAACCTTAAGATGTTTGCAAGATTTTTGTAACATTTTCTTATGATCAAAAATATTATTACCAAACTCATGCTCTAAATCTTTGATGAGCTAATCTTTTAATTTTTGATCTTGAAAGTTCCACCTTTTAAGAAAAAACACAAAATTGTCAGATATAGCTATTAAAAGAAAAGACCCGAATGAAAAGAAAAATGTTGCACCAATTAATGATATGAAAAATAAAATAATGGGATAAAATTAGTTCACTTATGATGTTACACCTTGTACATATGGTGGGCCTAAATATTTGCAGTGTGAGGTCATAAAGCTTCCTATAAAATGTATCATTTCCTGCAAAAAAATGTCATGGGATAATCAATCCAAAGCTTCTTATGAATAGGTAAATGCATATTACAATAAAAAAAAAAATTATTTAAAGTACTTGGAATCTTAGGGCATTTTAAAGGCATCTATTCATCACTTTCAATCAATAATGACGTCTGCATAGTTCTCATACTAGAAACACAGGTAGCTCTAGGAAATGATGGTGAATTATCACCAATACTTGCACTATGATCTGTATCTAACATAGTAGACAGTGCATCTCCTACCACAAAAAAAAAATCCACTATGTGATGCACCCAAGATAAAAGCACAAATTATCAACTCATAATTAACACAAAACCAAATATAGCAAAACAAAGATTTACCAGTTGGATGTCCCCTTGTTGTCGACATTGCAGTCGACAATCTTGTATGGACATCCATCAACCTCTTATTCTGAAATAATAAAAGTAAGAGTTAAGAAGTTTTTTAATGTTCAAAATAAAAAATTCCTTGTAACTTGTCAACTAAAAGATTATTTTACCAGTGGTAGTCAGAGCTCTACTACTACACCCTCAATGTATTGTCCTTGACTAGGTTTTGGATCAGTTGCCAAAAAATCCTATAACAAGAACACATATTACATATTTTACTTCACAACATAAAATATTATAAAATATAAATCTTTATTGAACTTTTTTTATAACTAAAGATTCATTACTACTTACTTCATAATGACAAGCTTGTGCTCTGAAATTAGATAGCCTCTTCATCAGCTGCTCGGATGGAACATTTGCTTCATCCAAAGTTATCATTATTTCTAAATTTATTTTTAAAATCTTTTTCTTCAACATTATTGTTACATTGGGAGTTTCCAAAATATCATCATTAGAAGGGGTAGCTAGTGGCTCTGTAGTTACTGCAGGTGCTTTTCCCTTATCCTAAACATTAGATTGTGAGAGGAATATTAGTAAAACTATCATAAAAACTCAAAAATTCTAAATAAAATAACGTAATAATATAACATTTTTCAACTATCTAATTTGTAAAATTTCAATAAGGTTTATCTTTGTTGAAGAATGGGTGGGAGCAACATCCTCATGGCTTCTATCATCTATCAGATTCATATCATCCTGTCACAAAGATTAAACGTAAAAACTTCAGCTAACTAAAAATAATAGATAGCAAAAAAAACTTATTAACAAAATGGTATGTAGTACTTACAACCATCATGATATTAACTTTGTTTATATCTATGTAATTTAAATGGTAATCTATTAGTAGTTCTTCCCTTGCACTTATTGATTTTATTGCACAAACAAAAAATTCATTCGCCTCACGCGCCTTAGATATGAAATTGGGTTGCTTTCTAGTTGAGGAAGGTCGCATACTATTTATAAAACCTACAATATTACCTGTTTCTTTTGGTCTCCAATCAATGTACATAAAAAATCTTTTACTTTGATCATTTTCTTTCTGTTGTATATAATTAGCTGATAGTGCATTACTATGTATACTTTTTTTATATCGAACAATCCACATCCAATCATTGTAATTGTAACATGGACCAACATACTTGAACAATTTGACAACTTTTTTGTAACATACCTTTATCCCATCCATGGAAAATAGGCTCAAACCATGTAATGAGGATGGAGCAATGCGATATTTCCTCTCATTAACAAAAAAATCCATGTTAATTGGAGGTAGCTCAATGGGTACCCATTCTTTGTCAATGTGTGTGTACCGAAAGGGCACCTTGATGTCGCCTTTGGTCTTATCATCATAAGAGCATGACCCCCCATTAGCAAGAAAAAGTTGCATGCGTTTGTAAATTTTTTTTCTAATCTTTTGACCTCTAGTTGATCTCCCTATTTTAGCCGTACTACATGTAGAGCTTTCATCTACCATTTCCTCATTTCCCTCATTCAATGTAGATAGATCTAACAAGTACCTATTTGGTAGCACTTGCAATTTATCAAATGTCCAAATTTGATAATATTTAAATAATATATATAGAATAATCAAGTCATGACTCATACATGCAGTTCTTCTTTGTCTATACCTAAGAGATATAAAATGTAGTAAGTTGAAAGTGATTATACAATTATATTTCTATATGGACCTTCTTTGTCTACATATACATTATATGATTACATAATATGTCTATTTATAACATACGTGGTCAATGATCAACAAGAAACATATGTGGTCAATGATAAAAAAGAAGAATATAAGAAAATTATGTCTATTTATTGACTTATACCTATTGATCCATGTCACTGTGCATGATCTAGGCCAAAGGGGTGATGATGTCTGTAGTCAATTGGCTGTTTGTAAAGAGGTTGATAATCAGACACAATATAAACAATGGTAATATAAATAAAATATGTTTTAATCATTAGAATTGAACACAATAAATATATAATCATATTTCCTGCATATGTTAATCATTTATCTTAAGTTAGCTAAAAATTACATGATATGTGTATGCTACAAATAACTTAGAAGACAACATAAACAATATGCAATGTCATAAACATAAATAAATTTATCTTATATATGGAACGCAAGATCATCAACAGAAGGGGTGATGATGTCTATCGTCAATTGACTATTTACAAAAAGGGTGATAATCAAACACAATATAAACAATGGTAATTATAAATAACATATGTTGTAATCATTAGAATTGAACACATTAAATATGTAATCATATTTCCTACATAAGTTAATCATCTATCTTAAGTTAGCTAAAAATTACATGATACATGTATGGTACAAATAACTTAGAAGACAACATGAACAATATGCAACATTGTAAACATGAACAAATTTACCTTATATATGGAATGCAAGATCATCAACAGAAGGGGTAACGATGTCTGTAGTCATTGATTATCTTCATCTTCATCATCCTCATCATCCTCATCATCATCCTCATCATCATCATCATCATCCTCATCATCATCATCATCATCATCATCATCGTCATCATCACCATCATCATCGCCATCATCAGCATCATTATTAGCATCATCATTGCCATCATCACCATCATCATCATTATCATCATCATCTCCATCATTGTCATCACCATCATCTTAATCTTCACCATCTGCTTGGAAGAACATAGGGCTCATTTCCAATTGGCTCAAATGACCTTGTATTAATCATTGTAAATCCATTATCATGTTGAATAACCATTCTATTTGGATCATTTTGATTTAGTCATAACCTATGCCATTTGATGAAAAATAGAACTACTTTGAAGGAGTTAAGGTCACACTCAATTATATCATCCAATATTCCATAGTATTAATTTTGAGATTTTTGAGGATGTATGTCATTTCTAGATGATATATTGGTGACCTTGAAAACTACAGTTACCCCAGAATCACAAGTTTTCTTTGTGTCATCCAACTTTTTTATGCAAAATTTGTAGCCATGATAGTACATAGCTTTGTGGTGCTTGACATAAAATTTTTGAAGTGTGTGTAAATTATTTGCATCATGAATTGATATGAAACATATGTTGAGTTATGATCATTAATAAATTTCTACATATCTCTCCACCTCTTAAACCCTTTACTAGATCAACTACCATCGATGTTACATTGGAATCTCCATTACGATGAGCTTCTGTAACCAATGAAGCAACGCCTTCCCATGTTAATGAGCAACCATTTTGTTGACATCATTCAATCCATACCATCATCCAATCAAGATTTTTTGCAATATACAAATGTATTGCATCCCACTCTCGACCACCTATATCAAAAAAAATACACGAATTATAAATAACTTATATTAAAGATTTTAAAAATTAATTAACTACAATAGCATCTTAGATTTATCTCTCACTTTCCTTGATCCTCCTTTGCCCATCAAGTACTCCCCTTCAAATTTGTTAATTGAGTTGGGATCCCAAATACGATCTACATGGATCTTTGCTACAAATTTAGAAAGATATTCACCAGTGTACACCATGGTTTGGTATACCATATATCCCTCCACCATAGAACCCTCAGGATGTGCTCTTTGTCGAACCAAGCCTTTCAAAAAATTTAAATGCCTCTCAACCATCCACATTGACCTGGTTGGTATAGTTCCACACAATTTAATCTCCTCAACTTGATGTATGAGGTAGTGTTCTTGTCCATTGAAAAAACTTGGAGGTAGACACTTTTAAATTTCACACATAAGAAGAGGAATTTTTCTCTTCCAATATTTTATATCTTCTTTATTGATTTCTTTAGATGACAACGACCTCAAGTATTTTCAAGATCATATATAACCTGTTTGACATTGTTGGTGAAGTTGTGTGGGAGAGATAGAGGTAGAACGTACTGCAATATTTGTAAAATGATCTTGTCAATATTTTATAAAAAAATGCAATTAAAACTACATGTAGTATACAAATATATAGTGAATACAAAGTAACATGAATTACCTTAATAAATGTATGCCAATCGTGTGTTTTCAACCTTGGCCCAAATTCACTTTTCTTTGATATGAGATTGTTTATGTTTGTAGCAAATCTTGTGGGAAATTGTATTTTTTTTATGACTTCTTTTATAGCATTGCTCTGCTGCTCTGACAATAACCAACTATGGGCACTTGTATCAATCTGGTCTCCATTATTATTTGATTGAATGCCATTTTTTATTACACGGTTGGATTCTTCAATGTCACTACAAGTTTTGACAATTTGGTCTTTTTCACGCCTTCCATCCAAGATTTTCCATAATGTCTATGTTACATTCTTTCCAATATGCATAGGATCAAACAAATGCACAATTACGAGTTGCTCATAGTACAGAAACCTAGTAAATTATGTAGGATAAATTTTTAGTTCTTTTGGAAGTTGGTCATTGATGCCTTGACAACCTTCACAAGCATCAATTACATGATCAATAAAAAAAACACAATATCAGAATATAAATTTGAAACAAAAACCATTAGATGGAATTACATTACCTCGACGATTTATTTTATTGTATGCCAACTTCCATAGGCAAGGTGGCATTCTCTATGGCTTTGATGTAGTCTCTTCTTTCCCATTGAAAAGATGTTTTTTTTGTAATTTAGTACTTATGATTTCTATGTAGAAAGTGTCTATTCTCATTGAACACCTACTTTCTTAAACTTTTGGAATGACAAGATTTCATCTTTAGACCACAAATTGGACATGCAAATTTTCCCTTTATTTGAAGACCTACAAGATCATGTATAATTGGATTAAATGTGTTAACTTTGTGTTGTCACTATAATATACCAAAAAAGAGGTGTTAAGAAGAGAACATACCACAAAAATGTGTTAGCCTAGGGGCATCATGTATTGTCCATACAAGCATTGCATGAAATCAAAATTGTCTTTGTCCTATTGGTCTACAAATGTTGTCATACATAATAACCCCATTCCATAACACCATCAACTCGTCGATAAGGGGTTCAATATATACATTGATATCTTTAACTTGGTACTTACCTAGTTGAATGAACAAAAAAATTACATAATTATTATGACCATTTTGATGGATTAGTAATAATAAATTAATTCAGATTACCATTAAATCAAAAAATACCTAGAAAAATCAATGTCAACATTATGTGCTCTCTCTTTATTGACAACCAAGGAGGTATGTTATTGTTGATAACAAAAAAAGGCCACACTGAGTAAGTAGATCTCATCTCTCCAAAAGGATTGACACCATCTGCTACCAATGAAAGCTTGAGATTACAAGGTTCTTCTTTAAAGTATGGCCATTTTTCCTCTATTTTCTTAAATGTTAAACCATCTGTAGGCATTTGCATAATGTCATCTTGACTTCTATTGCATGCATGGTAATCCATAAATTGTGCCAAGCTATTGCACCTGAATAATCATTACAGATGTGGAATAATAAGAATATATTGAAGAATCTTGTGAAGCACCTTTTTTGTTAATCAATCTAATTGATATCTACTAGTATAACAAATAGGTCATTGTGTTACAGGTTCATGCTATTTATGATATATAATATGATCATTTAGACATGCATGTATTGTTTGATACACCATTCCAATATCTTTCATGATGGTAGATAATTCTCGGTATGAGTGAGGTAGAATGTTTGATGGTGGTAACAAACTCTCACCTATCAACCTATGACCAAAAATATAATTTGTTAATTTCAAGAATATTAATTGCTATAAAAATCCAATGTTAATTGTGAGGGAATTACGAGTAAAATAATGAAAGAAGATAGCATACCTTAACATATGTGTCATTGCTACGTTGGATAAACCATTCATAACCTTCAAGTTCACCAACAACAATACATCGGCAAGAAGAGTTTTTTTAGAGCCTTCATATAGGGACTCGTGTGCCTTCTCAAGTATAGGTACATCAAGCCCTACATCAACATCATCATCATCTTGATCATCGTGATCTTCATCATCATGGTCTTCTTCCATGGTATCATTACCTTCTAACTCAATATTCACACCTCCATGTTCCCTCATTTGGAAATTTGCACTCTCTGAATTGTCATGGTCCATAACATGAAACTTAGGTATGTTGACCTATATGAAAAATGATGACCTTATATTAGCCATGACCATGGTGTCATCATCAAATCATGTCTTATGTAATTTATAAATTATTAAAATACATACCAATGGACGATATTCATTTCTCCCTTTAATGTGACCATGTTTCCTACAATGTTCCTTAGTTTTTTTGACTAGATATTTTTGAGTCTTTAAGCTCTTTCAATTTTTGCAAGGACAATAACATTTTCCATCACCTTTTCTTTTTAAGGTAGACCACAGTTTAGCAATTGTCTCCCTATTTTTTTATGCATTGATATCATTAGATATGGTCTTTCTTGAATGGAATGACTCGCCGGTGGAAAAAAGGATGATTTGTTTGCAACCTGCAAATGGAGTAGTAAGAGGAAGACACATATTGAAATGAATACTACAGCAAGAAAGATAGAAAGAGGTATAGATAGAGAGATAGATTGATAAAGAGATAAAAAAATTATAAAAAATGAAAAGAAAAAAATACTTGTTAACCTTCCATAACTCTACCTCTACATATTGCACTTGCTACATACAAGAACTTCCTAAGAAAATGGGCAACCAAAACCAAGAAGGGAATAGGAGAGTCCATTTGGCTCAAGAGGAAGATGCACAAAGTGACCAAGGGGCAAGAGGAAATGCTGATCTAGAGAGAGTAGAGTCTCTAATGTTCAATAGAACCCTGCTAAAGACTATCACAGAGAAAGAACCTCCCCAAAGAAAGACATTATTCATAACTCTCTGCAAGGTAAGAGGTAAGGTCTGCAAAGTTATTGTAGATTTCGGTTCAACTGATAATATAGCCTCAATAGAAATGGTAGAGAAGCTTGGGTTGAAGAAGTTGTCTCATCCTAACCCTTATAAGGTTTCATGGCTAAATAAGGAGCAATAGGTCAAAGTAAATGAACAAGTTCATGTTCAATTTCAAATAGGGGAGTACAAAGACAAGATTGTTTATGATGTTGCAAAAATGGATGCTTGTCACCTATTGTTAGGTAGGCCCTGGCAATTTAATGTCAATTCTAAGCATGATGGAAGGAGAAATTTTCACATCATCTCCAAAAATGGGAAGGAATACACCATGAGACCACTGCAAAAAGATAGGAAGGAGATCCAACATGCATCTAGTGTGATGATGGTTGGAGAGGAGTTTTTGAAGACCCTCAAGGTGAAAAATGCCCCTTTCTTTGCCATAGTAGTAAAGCCAAAACTTGGAGAAAAAGGAAAGGAGTTAGGACATATTTCATTGTCTTGCCAAACTAATAAACCTCTAGGGTGAACTAGAAGGGAGTTCAAGCCCTGCAATTCTATGTCCTCAACAATCTAGATAGTTTAGCTCGGGGGTGCCCATTTCTCTATAGGCATATGCAAAGGATGGTCTAGGAACAAAGGATGGTCCGGCCGAGGAACTTGACTACATGCTGGAGTGGGGTAGCCCAAGATATTTTGGAATCTTCAAGAACCTGGTAAAGGGTATCTGGAAAGGTGAAAATAAACAAGTATTTTTATAGCTACAAAGGAGGAATTGAGAACATTATAAATAATGAAGAATCTTAAATCCATACGACTTCACCTCTATTTACAATTTGACCTTTCTACATTTGAAATATGACAATATACAAAATTTCCAATCACATTTTCACTTAAAAAAGAACACTAAATATACCTTTGGTACAATATCTTCTTTAGCTTCTTCACTATTAGATTCTTCAAAATTGCAAGCTCTTGTGCAGAAAAAAGATGAGATGTACTAAGTAATTTTTGATGGGCAATATTTAAACAAATCAACAATCAATTTTTTTTTAATGAAATTCAGTTGCTTTATTATGTACTAAAGACTTGGCTTAACCATGGAGTACCTCATTAGAAGACTCATCCTCACTTGATTCTTCTTTACCCTTTTTTAAAGCTGTAACTAACCCATTCTTCACTACAATTGAGTTATTCTTTCCCAAAGCACTTGATTTTTTATGTGTTTCCTGTAATGCACTTTGAATAATATTAAACACAAATTTCTTATCTCTCTTTCAAAAAGTACAAAAAAAATTTATAAAATGAAAAATGTCATGATAGTATAGCAATATTTAAAGATTAAAAAGAAAATCTATTAATGTTATGCTAGAAAAGAACAATGAATGTCTTCATCATTTAGAGAGCACCAAATTTTTTGTTTGATTTTCAATTTTAAATAAGGCATTTCAATTAACAATTTGTTCACTATTGAACATCAAAATTCCATAAGCTTTTGATTCCACTAAAACATGATTCTGTTCTACAGATAATTATCCACAACAAAATGACTAACCTCCTTAGAAGAAGAATCCTCATGCTAAAATCTTGCTGGAAGCTTCTTTACGATGGTAAGATTTTTGCTTATAGGATGCTTCACCTTTATCTATAGAGAATTAACACAAAAATGAGTACCATCAAGTCAAAACATATGTTATATTATCAATATGATCCCAAAAAGCAAGAAAATAACTAGCATTCTTCAGATCTGGTATTTTTTTCAACATAAATGTTCTAGTTCCCAGTGTGTGGAGGTAAGAGTTTGAGGGAACTCTAGTCAAATTGGGTTTGAGTCAAGATTCAGGGACTATGGTGTTGCAAGGCCTGAGAGGTTAATCATTTATGAAATTTGATCATTTTTAGTCATCTCACGTCTCTAGTGTGAGTTTGGAGAGATAAGGATAGTAGGTGTGATGTCCCTTATTAAATTGATGAATTGTCATGCGAAGATGTGGGGTATAGTTATGTATAATCCTATTGGTCTATGGTAACCATATACAATCCTTTGCTATGTTATAAAAATCTTCAAAAATTGTATTAGGAAGTGTCTTTAGATTGTAAAACATTTTGAGGAAAACCAAAGTTGTCCCCATTCCAAGCATGCAGTAAGACTGACAGGTAGGGTATTGTGCATTTGAGCCAAATTTATAGAAGTATGGTATTTTCTTAGAGTCTTAAAGATCCCCATGCTAGTTAATTGGGTGTCTAAGAAACCAAGTCAGCATCTAGGAATATTGTGATAGACTTAAACAAGTTAATTCCTTGAAGAATTTGAAGTTGTCAATAGGCACAAGTATCTAAGTCTCTTAAGTTTGCAACTATTATTGTGTATTTAATACCAACCACCCTTCCTCTGCATTAGTAGTTATCATAGAAATTTCTCTAATTTGATTTCTAATTGTTGGAACACAAAAACCTTTAGGAATCTATTAGGGAACTATAAATAACTTGGGGTCAATATGAAATGATCTTCTATTTTTGGAATTAATCCCTAAGTGGATTCAGGCATATCTGACAAGGTGCCTTGATGGTTATAGGGTTTGAATAGAGGAGTAGTTTGATTGGTTTGTGCCAATAAAGGATTGGAGTATGTATAGAAATATCTAAAGGTATAGTTTCGAAGAATGAAGAATGATTTGAATCTTTTTGTGTTCCTTTTGAATCTTTGTAAGGCTCGTGAACAAGTAAAGTCTTAAAACCCTTGTAAGTAGGCTATTTTATAGGAATGAGTTGTACGGAGGGGTTGAAGAACTATGTCATGCCCAAAAATTATGGCCAAAAAAACACACCAAATTTTTTTTTGAAATTTTTTTATTTAAATGTATTTATTTAAACTTAAGTGCACTAAGTTGATACAGTAAGTTCACATGAAACAAGGATGCCAAGAAGGCGGTTACACGAACTCTTAACAATCAATTGATTCAGTTAACAACCCCCTCTTATTTAATTAGAAGACCCAATTAATTGATAGATTTAATAAATCCCTTTAAAAGATTTACACTCTAAGAACATTAGTAAATTTCTTAAATACAATTTTATTTCAATTTTACATATGAATTTGTCGTCAACTTCGACAAGGAGTAAAACTAAAATTATCATTCATTTTATGAGTTAATCTGGATTGCATGACCCTCCAATAGACATAGATCAATTTTAAACTATAAAATTCTAATGTTTAAGACTTATAAATTTAAACCACATTTTACTAATCCCAAAAATAAAACTTCCCATTAAGAACTGCTAATCGACTAATTAAACTTAATTAAGTTATCCTTAACTACATTAAATAATAACTATATTGCATTCACAGAATTTAATAATTAACGTTACAAATTAACAATTAATAAATAAACAGATAAAACTATTTTAGAACGATTCTTTAATTAATAATATTCATTAATTATTAAATTCGCTAAGCTAAAATTATTAAATTTATAAGTTGTTAATGAACTTCATTAATACACATTATAATTTAAACTAATAATTAAATAAAATAAAAATAAAAACTACTAACAACTATTTTTAACTAATCTATATAAACGAAAATTTAATTTAAACTAAACTATATAAATGAAAATTTAATTTTAACTAAACTATAAAAAAAAAAATTTTAAAAAAATAATAAATTTTTTTTTAAAACGCCGCCCCACGCATATATATGCGTGGGGGATCCCACGCAATATATGCGTGGGCCTCACGCATACACATGCGTGGGGATCCCACGCATTTAAATGCGTGGTCCTCACGCATGGGTATGCGTGGGGTCTTCCACGCGTACGGGGACTGGCCGCCGGGTACGAGCCGCAGGCTCTGCCCGAAATTCGAATTTTTTTTTGTTTTTTTTTTTTTTTTAAAATTTTTTTTTTGATGGGTTGTATTAAATAAGGTAGGTCGCCCACCCTTTGAAGCCTTATAATAGGAGGGTGATTTACTATAATTTATTGACTGTAATAGAGGGGTCTCCCCTTTTTTTTTTTGCCCATACATTTTCCAGCAAGTTTGAGCACCTACAGGCCTCTATTTTTTTTTTGGAGATTAAGTCTTTATCAAATTTCTCCATTGATCTTGAGACATGGGTGTCAATAGATTGGTGAATCTATACATTGCATATTACATCATGAACACAACCATACATTAATCAAATGATATGCTTATAACATTTTTTTTTAAAACTAACTTTAGTTCCTCTTCCTTTGTTGTTGGATCAATACAATTCTATTTTCTTTCACATACAAATGCAACAACTGCATATGAATCCAATTTTATACATAATGCAACTAATTACTCTATGGAAATGGAAAATAGAAAGATCACAATGGATGTTTAAATTCTCTATAATTTCATATGCATATATTTTCTCCATACCATTCTAATGTCTATTTGAACTCAGCCTTTCCTAACATAATTCCTTCATATACAAGATTAACATTCAACATTCTCAATCCATCATACAAGATATAAGATAACTCAATACCTCTTTCCTTTCTTTCTTCAATACATCCCAAGGTTTGAGAGTAATTAATATAGTTTCACACAACCAACAATTCTCCCTTACATATCCATTTTTTTTTTTTGTTATACATCCATCACAATAATATGCATGAACAAAAAGGTGGTTGAATTGGCTATAACAAGTTTCACAAAATGAGAAGACCATTTAACATACATTACGCAAATTTTCCAAAGAACATGGGAGCAATGCAAGAAAATTCTCATAATCTCTTTTTTTTTGTATTATTCATCCTGGTTCAAAGGCTCCACTCGGGAAAGAACCAGTAAGAAAACCCGAGGTCATTGCCCAATACTTCCAAGTTTCCAATCCATTTTACATCATTTTACAACTCACATAAATCTCTACAAACTTCCAACATGTGCTATCTTCCAAATAACTTCAAAATCACAATAAAGGATAATGGGGAAGACAAAACTAAAACAAGGTGGATAATCACAACAACATCAAATCAAACATACACTCCAAACCCGGTTTGCACAATAGATCTATACATGGAATCAAAACAAGGGGGGAGGTGGATTTTCCCAATGGGAGAAGTCAATCACCATTCCATTACATGGCCCTTTCGGGGCTTGAATTTTAAGAATTTCCATTCTATATAAGGCCCTTTCGGGGCTCCAATCACAAGGATACTCATTTTCTCTTCATACACATGATTTCACAACATCAATAAGGAAGGTGATGACAAGTAGGGGCCCATACACCCTACCCTTTTTTCCTTCCTCTCACCATGAAAGGAGACTCTCACCAATGAGGTCCAACTAAAGCCCTACCCCCATACATGGCCACTTCTTCCCTATCCAAGGGTGAGTGATGCCATCACAATCCCCATGAAAACTCAAAGAACAAGGTCTCAACAAAGCAAGAAATGAAATCCAAAACAAGGTAAAATTCCCTCCAATATCCTCCCAATACACACAACATAAAAGGACAAGAACCTTCACAATACTATAACAAGATTCACACATGATCAACAAAAAGGAAAGCTAAGCCCATGAGAGAGAAATTCCTACCTCCACAAGTGTTATGGCAACAATGGAAGTTTTTGAGAAGAGCTTCTTTCCTTTCTCCTTCCTTCAATCTTCAAGCTTGCTCTCTAAAAACTAGAGATTGGGTAACCCCCTTCACTACTTCCCAAGTGCCTCTAAATAAGAATCTACTTAACTAGGCTTAGGGTAACCCCTTGGTGGAGTCAAGGTCACCAACCTATGAAGTGACAACCAATTTCGAATTCAAGCAAAGATGGAGTGTTTGAGTGACCATAAAGGTCAACCAAGGAGACTTGGGGAGTGGAAAACACTCCCAACCCAAACCCTTACCCTTAGGGTAATTAATTTTGAAGTTTTAAGACTTAAGGATTTAATAAGGACAATAAAACTAGGGGAAACAAACTACCAAAAGAAATACACCTTAAAGATGGACTAGGTAAAAAAGAATATAGCACAAAATAAACATGGGGTTCAGCTTTTGTCTTCCCATTGGATTTCCCGGCTAAATTTCCTGCACACTCATTGCACACGTCAGTAATTCGAGAAGCACATGTATCTATATATATATAAAAATACGCATCAACAATTTCATGAAATTTAAAACATCCATTCTTCCATAATCTATTCATTCATCTCATTCTACTCATTAAAATTGGAGATTCAAAGTGTTAGTTTGCATTCATTCATTTTATCAGCATATACGTTATCAAACATTAAACTACAGAAATCAAATATCTGAAATAAAGCATCATACATCATAATTAGCAAAATAATGTTCAGTGCCACAAATAATGCTCTGACATATCGAGCCATAAAAAAAAATAATATATAGTATCATCGAGGCTAGGATGGGTCGAGGCGGGGCCTCACATCCTACCCCACTAGGCATGAACTTCCTCCTGGAGTTCATCAAAAAGGTATGGGTACTGAGATCACATCTGCGTCGTATCCTCCCATGTGGCCATGATCTCATCATAGCAATCCCACTGGACCCTAACCTGGTCCAGCTCTCGACCTCGAAGTGCGAGGGTCCGTCGGGCAATAATACGGATGGGCTCCAGCGCTAACTGGCCGTCCGACTCCACCTGCAAAGCATCCCAATCTATAATATGAGACTCATCATAGATATATCTTCTAAGTACTGAAATGTGAAACACATCGTGGATGCGTGACAGGCTAGGTGGCAAAGCTAGACGGTAGGCAACTGGTCCTATCCTCTCTAGGATCTCGAATGGCCCAACGAAACGGGGTGCCAACTTAGAGCCCTTTTCGAATTGAATCGGACTCTTGTGTGGCCGCACCCTCAAGAAAACTCTATCCCCAACCTGATACTCTCGATCCATCCTATTTGCATCAGCATACTTCTTCTGTCGATCCTGTGCCTCTTTCAGGCGCTGCCTAATCAGAATCACCTGCTGCTCCATATCTCTAACTAACTGAGGTCCAATGGAAACTCGATCCTCGATCCTGTCCCAACTCAAAGGCGTCCTGCAAGGTCTCCCATACAGGGCCTCATAAGGCGGCATACCTATGGAGGAATGGTGCCCATTGTTATAGGCAAACTCAACTAGGTGGAGGTATTCCTCCCACTTGACCTGATGATCCATCACGTACATACGCAACATGTCCTCCAACACTTGATTCACACGCTCAGTCCGCCCATCAGTCTGAGGGTGGTACGCTGTACTGAAATTGAGCCTAGTGCTCAAAGCTGACTGCAACTCTCTCCAAAAAGATGAGGTGAATAGTGAGTCCCTATCAGAGATAATCTTACGGGGAATGCCATGAAGTCTGACAGTGTCTCGCAAAAACACCTGAGCTATGTCTCGGGCTGTGTACGTAGTACGCACAGGTGAGAAGTGAGCAACCTTGGTCAATGTGTCAACTGTCACCATAATGGCATCATGACGATGAGAAGACAAAGGAAGACCAACAATAAAGTCCATCGATATAACATCCCACTTCCACTCTGGAATCTCATGAGGCTGAAGGAGCCCACCGGGATGACGATGTTCTGCCTTCACCCTCTGACACTCGAGGCATCTCGCCACTATGTCGGCAATCTGTGCTCTCATGCCTGGCCAATGGTACAACTGCCTCAAATCTGCATGCAACTTCTTAACACCAGGGTGTGCCGCATAAGGTGCTCTGTGAGCCTCAAGTATGATGAGCTCGCGCAAACCCCCGATGGAAGGTACATACACACGTCCTCTATGATGCAAGAGTCCATCAGACTCCAAGGAATACTCTGAATACTTCCCCTCCAAGGGTCTCTGAGAATGCACAACCTGACTAACCTCTGTAAAAAGCTCATCTGCTGGCAAGTGCTGTAAAATCTGCTCTCTCAAATCGGTGCTCGTAGTCATAGATGAGAGCTCATGGCGCCTTCTACTTAAGGCATCTGCAACTACATTCTCCTTTCCCTTGATGTAATGTACATCAAAATCGTACTCGCAAAGGAACTCCATCCACCTTCTCTGTCTAGCATTCAGTTTTGGCTGCGTGAATAGGTACTGCAAGCTCTGATGGTCGGAATGAAGTTCAAATTTGTGACCTAGTAGGAAGTGTCGCCACTTCACTAATGCATGAACCACAGCTGCAAGCTCCAGGTCATGAGTAGGGTAGTTGAGTTCATGAGTCTTCAACTTCCTAGACTCGAAGGAAATAGGCCGACCATCCTGCATAAGCACTGCCCCAATGCCATCCAAAGATGCATCAGTGCACACCACAAAGTCCGCCAATGGGTCTGGTACTGCAAGAATAGGTGCACTCGTGAGGGCTCTCTTGAGCTCTAGAAAAGCTCTCTCGCACTTCTCTGTCCATTCAAACTTCTTTCCTTTCCTCTGCAGCGATGTAATGGGGTGTGCCAATCTAGAAAATCCTGCAATGAAGCGTCGATAATAGCCTGCTAATCCCATAAAGCTCCTCACCTCAGTGACACTAGTAGGTGCAGGCTAAACCATGATGGCTCTAATCTTCGATGGGTCTACTGAGATACCCTCGCCTGATATGATATGGCCCAAATAATGGATCTCTGATCGAAAGAATGCACACTTTGATAAGCTACCAAACAACTGATTCTCTCTCAGCTTCTGCAACACCTGCCTCAGGTGTTCCTCGTGCTCTTCCTCATCATGGGAATATATCAGGATGTCATCCAGGAACACAACTACGAACTTATCCAAGAAGGTACGAAATACTCCGTTCATGAGGCTCATGAATACAGCTGGAGCATTTGTGAGACCGAATGGCACCACTGTGAACTCATAGTGTCCATACCTAGTACAGAAAGCGGTCTTAGGGATATCACTCCCCACAATCCTCAACTGGTGGTAACCTGACTTAAGATCAATTTTTGAAAATACACGAGCACCCTGCAACTGATCAAATAGGTCATCAATTCTGGGAAGGGGATATCGGTTCTTGATGGTTACTTTGTTCAATTGCCGATAATCAATGCATAACCTAAGTGATCCATCCTTCTTCTTAACGAAGATCACTGGTGCACCCCAAGGTGACACACTAGGTCGAATATGCCCCTTCTCTAGGAGTTTCTCCAACTGAACCTTTAGTTCACTAAGCTCATGTGTAGTCATCCTGTATGGTGCTCTCGATACTGGTTCCGCGCCTGGCACAAGATCAATATGAAAGTCTACTGCCCTAGGTGGGGGTCTACCAGGGAGCTCTAAAGGAAAAACATCTGCAAACTCCTGCAATATAGGAAAGTCATCAAGGGATGGTTCCCCTTCTGAGCCTTCCTCTCTGTCACTAATGGTGATTGCAAACAACTGACACCCCTTTCGCATGCATCGCCTAAGCTGCATAGCGGATATCATACGAAGGGATATGGGTCTCTTAACCCCAAGAATCACTCTACCAATACCATCATCATCCACACATTCCACTGTCTTCTGTCGACAATCCATCTTGGCGCTGTGGGAATAAAGCCAATCTATGCCAAGAACAACATCATAAGAACCTAGTGGGGTAATGCGTAGATCAGACACCGTGAATTTGGCTCCCATCTGAATCGGGCAACTATGCACCATGGAACTAACTAACACTCTAGCTCCTGAGGCTAACTCTACCTCCCAACTGACATCTTGTCTAACTGCCACCAGCCCGCAATGCTCCATAGCAAAAGGAGATATAAAGGAGTTAGTAGCTCCTGAATCAAATAAAACTGTAACCATGCTACCCTGAATGATACCTGTAGCCTCAATGACTGTAGCCTGATGCTCGGCCTGGCGGTTGTCAACCGCTGCGAATACTCTATGTGATCTACCTACATCACCAACTGTCGGCTCTGAAAAAGCCCCTCCCTGACCACTGGAGGGTTGTCCCTGTGGACACTCTCTAGCTATGTGACCCATGCCACCACAAGTGTAGCATGGTCCCCGTGCATAAGGCCGTGCACCCTGTGAACTAGTCTGCTGTGGCCCTCCTGACCTGCTAGACCCACTGAAACCACCCCTAGAAGACTGCTGAGACTTCACTGGCTGAGACTGTGGAGCCTGTACTTTCTGATCCTGCCTCGGTCCCTGTGAGTACCACTACTTGGGCTTGGAGCCCTGATAACCCTGTGAGGGTTTCTGGTGCTGGTGCTGCTGCTGAGGTTTCTATTGCTGAGACTGTTGGCCCTTAGAGGACCCTGCTGAGTAGTTCTGATTCCCCTTCCAAGGGGGTTTCTGCTGGGTAGAGTTTCAGTTCTGAGATCGATCTCGTGACTCCTGTCTACTCCGAGTATCCTCTGCAACCAAGGCCATCTCAACTACCTGTCTGAAAGTAGTAGGAAAAGCCATACGCACTGGACCCTGAAGAGAGAAATTTAGGCCCATGATAAATCTATGCACACACTGCTTCTCGTCCTTCATGTACTCGACATATGGAAGGAGCTCGAGAAACCTGCTCTCATACTGAGCTACAGTGAGACCTCTCTGATGAAGAGAATGAAACTCCTCTATCTGCTTCTGGCTGAAATGCTCAGACAGGAATCTCTCTCTGAATCTCTCCAAAAAGGTCTCCCACGTGAGGGTATCCATGCTCATCCCTCCGATCGTCTCCTCCTGATGCCACCAATTGGAGGCATCTCCTCTCAACTGATGGACTGCAACACGTGCCTTCAGATTACTCCCATAGGAACGTAATCCAAAACACCGCTGGAGGCTCTGCAACCAAGCCTCTGCCATTGTCCCTTCTGTGGAACCGGCAAAAAGTGGGGGTCCAAGATGTATCAGCTCTCTGATGTCATCTCCTATGTGTCTAGGAGGTCTCTCGGGTGGTGGTACTCTCTGATGAATGGATTCCCCCTCGTGCTCACCTTGTCCCTCATCCTGCCTCGGTGGGGGACTCCTACTCCTCTCTCTACCACCAGGATCCTGTGCTTCCCTTTCGGGAACCTGCTGAACTGGCTCTGCTACAGGTGGGGGTAGTCTCTGCTGAACTACACCAATCAGTGTCTGAAGGGAATCCAAAATGTCCTGATTCGGGTTCTGAGGTGGTGGTGGTGGTGGTGGAGGTGGTGGTCCACCCTCCTGTCTGACTCCACTACCTCTCGCCCTACGACCTCTACCTCGGCGGTTGTTCCGTGTAACAGGAGGCATCCTACACAATGAAAGTTTTTAATTAATTTCAGAAGCATAGTGGTTAAGGTTCCTAGTGTTGAAACTAGGCTCTGATACCAAAATGTCATGCCCAAAAATTATGGCCAAAAAAACACACCAAATTTTTTTTTTTTTTTTAAATTTTTTTATTTAAATGTATTTATTTAAACTTAAGTGCACTAAGTTGATACAGTAAGTTCACATGAAACAAGGATGCCAAGAAGGCGGTTACACGAACTCTTAACAATCAATTGATTCAGTTAACAACCCCCTCTTATTTAATTAGAAGACCCAATTAATTGATAGATTTAATAAATCCCTTTAAAAGATTTACACTCTAAGAAAATTAGTAAATTTCTTAAATACAATTTTATTTCAATTTTACATATGAATTTGTCGTCAACTTCGACAAGGAGTAAAACTAAAATTATCATTCATTTTATGAGTTAATCTGGATTGCATGACCCTCCAATAGACATAGATCAATTTTAAACTATAAAATTCTAATGTTTAAGACTTATAAATTTAAACCACATTTTACTAATCCCGAAAATAAAACTTCCCATTAAGAACTGCTAATCGACTAATTAAACTTAATTAAGTTATCCTTAACTACATTAAATAATAACTATATTGCATTCACAGAATTTAATAATTAACGTTACAAATTAACAATTAATAAATAAACAGATAAAACTATTTTAGAACGATTCTTTAATTAATAATATTCATTAATTATTAAATTCGCTAAGCTAAAATTATTAAATTTATAAGTTGTTAATGAACTTCATTAATACACATTATAATTTAAACTAATAATTAAATAAAATAAAAATAAAAACTACTAACAACTATTTTTAACTAATCTATATAAACGAAAATTTAATTTAAACTAAACTATATAAATGAAAATTTAATTTTAACTAAACTATAAAAAAAAAAATTTTAAAAAAATAATAAAAAAATTTTTAAAACGCCGCCCCACGCATATATATGCGTGGGCCTCACGCATACACATGCGTGGGGATCCCACGCATTTAAATGCGTGGTCCTCACGCATGGGTATGCGTGGGGTCTTCCACGCGTACAGGGACTGGCCGCCGGGTACGAGCCGCAGGCTCTGCCCGAAATTCAAATTTTTTTTTGTTTTTTTTTAAATTTTTTTTATTTATTTTTTGATGGGTTGTATTAAATAAGGTAGGTCGCCCACCCTTTGAAGCCTTATAATAGGAGGGTGATTTACTATAATTTATTGACTGTAATAGAGGGGTCTCCCCTTTTTTTTTTTGCCCATACATTTTCCAGCAAGTTTGAGCACCTACAGGCCTCTATTTTTTTTTTGGAGATTAAGCCTTTATCAAATTTCTCCATTGATCTTGAGACATGGGTGTCAATAGATTGGTGAATCTATACATTGCATATTACATCATGAACACAAACATACATTAATCAAATGATATGCTTATAACATTTTTTTTTTAAACTAACTTTAGTTCCTCTTCCTTTGTTGTTGGATCAATACAATTCTATTTTCTTTCACATACAAATGCAACAACTGCATATGAATCCAATTTTATACATAATGCAACTAATTACTCTATGGAAATGGAAAATAGAAAGATCACAATGGATGTTTAAATTCTCTATAATTTCATATGCATATATTTTCTCCATACCATTCTAATGTCTATTTGAACTCAGCCTTTCCTAACATAATTCCTTCATATACAAGATTAACATTCAACATTCTCAACCCATCATACAAGATATAAGATAACTCAATACCTCTTTCCTTTCTTTCTTCAATACATCCCAAGGTTTGAGAGTAATTAATATAGTTTCACACAACCAACAATTCTCCCTTACATATCCATTTTTTTTTTTTGTTATACATCCATCACAATAATATGCATGAACAAAAAGGTGGTTGAATTGGCTATAACAAGTTTCACAAAATGAGAAGACCATTTAACATACATTACGCAAATTTTCCAAAGAACATGGGAGCAATGCAAGAAAATTCTCATAATCTCTTTTTTTTTGTATTATTCATCCTGGTTCAAAGGCTCCACTCGGGAAAGAACCAGTAAGAAAACCCGAGGTCATTGCCCAATACTTCCAAGTTTCCAATCCATTTTACATCATTTTACAACTCACATAAATCTCTACAAACTTCCAACATGTGCTATCTTCCAAATAACTTCAAAATCACAATAAAGGATAATGGGGAAGACAAAACTAAAACAAGGTGGATAATCACAACAACATCAAATCAAACATACACTCCAAACCCGGTTTGCACAATAGATCTATACATGGAATCAAAACAAGGGGGGAGGTGGATTTTCCCAATGGGAGAAGTCAATCACCATTCCATTACATGGCCCTTTCGGGGCTTGAATTTTAAGAATTTCCATTCTATATAAGGCCTTTTCGGGGCTCCAATCACAAGGATACTCATTTTCTCTTCATACACATGATTTCACAACATCAATAAGGAAGGTGATGACAAGTAGGGGCCCATACACCCTACCCTTTTTTCCTTCCTCTCACCATGAAAGGAGACTCTCACCAATGAGGTCCAACTAAAGCCCTACCCCCATACATGGCCACTTCTTCCCTATCCAAGGGTGAGTGATGCCATCACAATCCCCATGAAAACTCAAAGAACAAGGTCTCAACAAAGCAAGAAATGAAATCCAAAACAAGGTAAAATTCCCTCCAATATCCTCCCAATACACACAACATAAAAGGACAAGAACCTTCACAATACTATAACAAGATTCACACATGATCAACAAAAAGGAAAGCTAAGCCCATGAGAGAGAAATTCCTACCTCCACAAGTGTTATGGCAACAATGGAAGTTTTTGAGAAGAGCTTCTTTCCTTTCTCCTTCCTTCAATCTTCAAGCTTGCTCTCTAAAAACTAGAGATTGGGTAACCCCCTTCACTACTTCCCAAGTGCCTCTAAATAAGAATCTACTTAACTAGGCTTAGGGTAACCCCTTGGTGGAGTCAAGGTCACCAACCTATGAAGTGACAACCAATTTCGAATTCAAGCAAAGATGGAGTGTTTGAGTGACCATAAAGGTCAACCAAGGAGACTTGGGGAGTGGAAAACACTCCCAACCCAAACCCTTACCCTTAGGGTAATTAATTTTGAAGTTTTAAGACTTAAGGATTTAATAAGGACAATAAAACTAGGGGAAACAAACTACCAAAAGAAATACACCTTAAAGATGGACTAGGTAAAAAAGAATATAGCACAAAATAAACATGGGGTTCAGCTTTTGTCTTCCCATTGGATTTCCCGGCTAAATTTCCTGCACACTCATTGCACACGTCAGTAATTCGAGAAGCACATGTATATATATATATATAAAAATACGCATCAACAATTTCATGAAATTTAAAACATCCATTCTTCCATAATCTATTCATTCATCTCATTCTACTCATTAAAATTGGAGATTCAAAGTGTTAGTTTGCATTCATTCATTTTATCAGCATATACGTTATCAAACATTAAACTACAGAAAATCAAATATCTGAAATAAAGCATCATACATCATAATTAGCAAAATAATGTTCAGTGCCACAAATAATGCTCTGACATATCGAGCCATAAAAAAAAAAATATATAGTATCATCGAGGCTAGGATGGGTCGAGGCGGGGCCTCACAAACTAAAACCTTGAAAATATTCAAGCTCTCTAAAATGATAACTTAATTGGTATTTTCTTGAGTTTTTTTTGAAATATTTTCAAAATGGAAAATTTGGAGGCCTAATTAGGGCAAAAGGCTACTAGCCCTAAAATAAGGGTTTGAGGAGATCGGTAAGAAACCATGGAATTTTGTGAGAAAAAACACTTTGAACCTAATAAAATAGATTTGTATGGGATCCCTCCATCCTACCTCAACACTAGTGAAGTCCTTGTTGAGTTGAATGAATCTTGATGCTTTGAGTCTTGCATCTTGTTAAAGTGGAATATTGAAGTAGGAAATTGGTAGAGATATCCTTGGAAAGAATAGGAGGATTAAGTAAAGAATTATCCTAGTGTGGGGTCTTGGAGTGAACCCTAAGAAGGCTTATTAGTGAGCCTTGCGAGGTCCTAGTAAAGGTTAATTAGTATCTTCTTACCATTATGACAAGTTGACAACTATAATCTTCCAACAACATTCCATACATTTTTTTGGCCCTAATTCATAGTTGTCAAATTATTTTATTAAAAAGAGAAGTAGTTAGTGTGTTCAACAAGAGAAGAGAGTTAACTGATTTACTTCATTTCTTTACATTATTTATAAAGATTGTAACTTCCAAATATATATGAGATTGTTAATTTCTTAAGCTTTAATTTTGTTGCTTTATGTGAACTCTACTTTGTAGATTCTCAAATATGATAATAAAACCATTCAAATTTGATATGTGCTTCAATATTTTAGTTAAGCTTTCAATACTTACCTCATAGCTACTACAGGCTTTGGAGGTCTTTGAGCTCCCATTTCTATCTTTTTCTATTTTAAGCCTTATGAAGATAGTGCAAATGTATACATTTCAGAGAAGTTGACGGAGGTCATCTGAATTATCAAATTCCTATTAATATGGAGTTAAATTTATTATGATATAAGGTAGTTGAATTCATGTGAAAAATTCATTCATGATGACAATAAAATACTTAAGAAGAATTCATTACAGGTAGTAATATAAGAAAGATAGTAAACTTATAAAGTATAACTCTCATATCAACAACAAATTATACTTACTAAATAGTGCAAAGACAATTCTTCTATAAATTGGGCAGAGCAAGCTTTTGAATAAATTATACTTTGAAACAAGGAATCACCATTTGGCCTACACTATACACCAAGCACCATGCACTCCTTGAATTTAACACAGAGTTTAGTAGAGGAGAAACACTACAAAGGAAAAAAATAATTCCATATTAATTGCATAATACTTACTACTTAGCACAGAGGAAGCTCTTTTGGAAAAGTTCCACAAACCTCAATTAAAATTTGTGAATGACCCATTTCCTACTGCATAGACTCCATCAAGTTAAAAGGTAATCAACCAAGTTGATTTGATAAAATGCACCATTGATTATGTACAAATAAATATAAGCTTGAGATTTAATATAGAATATATACAAAAGCCAATATAACTCCTATTAATTTAATAAATATACTTACCCATTAGTGATCTACTAGTAAAGGGAAATTCCATATAAATCCTAGATCAACCTTCTTTGTAGGGCATTCGTCAAGTTTTACGCCAGTACATTACTATGCACCAGTCTGTCAACTAGTTTATCCTCTCTTGAATTCTTCATGTAATTGCACAAGGATCCATAGTTCATGCATATTTTACCATATGTATGCAAATTTCCTTGATAGAATTGGGATCTTCTCTATGGAGACTAAAACACTCAATGAAAGCTTAGGGGAGAGTACTAGAATCCCCAATGTGACATTTAGCTATGGGATTAAAATATGAGGACCTAGTTTTATAGGTTAACCATTTGTTGGACTATATTATGTAATGGGGTTGGGGAAGGGGCCTATTTTATTCACCTCACAACTTGGTAAACTTGTTGGAATAAAACTTCTTACTACTTGGTGGACTACACTATTTCTCCCCCCACACAAGTTAATTTATATTGGGTAGACACCATTGAGGTAGTCATTAAAGAAATCGATGAGCTACTCTCCTTTTATAAGGAACATATTTATAGAGACCTTTTAATACATTGGGATAAAGAATGTTTTTTTTTGATGGGGTTCTTCTTCCCATCCATCCCAAGGTTTGGAGTATTGATGTTCAAGGAAATGGGAGAACTATCATTGATTTTGGCACCACCTTGACCTATATTATAGAGCCTACATACCATATAATCCTTGCAACGTTCAGAATGACTATTGTATCTAAGAATAAGACTTGTATAGAGCTAATTTGATCTATGATTCAATGTCTTAGGTATTGCCAAGATCTAATTACCAAAGCTTACAATTATTTTCAAGGGTGGCACTATTTAATTCTCCTCCTTTAAAATATTTCATCAATGTTGTTAATGACAAGTGTCTAACATTATGGGGTGTCTCTTCTCTTACTATTTTCTCTATTCTTGGTAAGATTTTGTAGTAGAACTTTTTTATCATGTATGATGGGGAATTTTCTAGACTTGATTTTGCTCATATTGATGTATGATAGGTGATTGTTGTATGATATATATGTGCAACAATCCTATTTCCCTGTGATTTGTTATGGTAATCATGAGTTGCTGTTAGTTCACTATTGACATTAGGAGGAAAAAAATGTGAAATCATAGTGTCTTAAGACAATTCCTCTATCAGGTTTAATGCCAAATCAAAGGCATGACAATAACCTTCATAACAATATAGTAGATTACTTAGACTCCCAAACACACAACTCGAACCACATAGTAGAACTCATAATGTAGACTTCAAACAAAATATCATAACCAGCCCATCATGTAAACTAACTAAATGAAGAAAAAAATGAAAGCAAAGTCTTTTTAGGTGATAGAAGATTTTTTAGCCACTACATGATGGTCCTACATCACTAAGTGACAAGTGAGCTTTATGAAGCCAGTACAGGACCTTAAGCACATCCTAAAATTGCAAGTAAAATCGGGAATTGAATCTGAATATACAAGTCACAAGGACATCTTGCATATTGATGTTGATGTTTATTGACATGGATGAAGCTCTTTAGGAGTAGATACTTGTTAGATACAGCGTTTGCTTCTAGATTATTGAGCCAAGGAGAAAGTTCATGGGCTTGTGAAAGGAATTGAAGCTAGTTTGAGCATATTCAGTCTGATAAGGGACTGTGGTTGTCTAGAAGATTGAGAAATCTTGTTTATTATTGCACTAATTTTAAGTGTGAAAAAAGTGATAAAAGATTCATCAATATCTTCTTCACAACTTGAAACTATTTTAGAATACAAATTAACTATGGATATTCTAGAATATATTTGAGATTAATACAACAAAAAACCTTGTGATGATGATATTGAGCCAAGGCCAAATGCCATCAAGTACTCTCAATATTTTAAAATATGATATGAAAAGTGAAAGGTACTCCATATAAAAAGTGAAAGGTACTCCATAGGAAGTTTAAGAAGGATTTAATGAAATAGATTTTGGACACCCACTTTTTGAAAATAAGACAAGTTAAAATTGGTATTGAACATACTTCTAATGGTCTAATTTTGATCACTTTCTGATGGCTTATGTGTTTGGAAATCTTGTATATTTGTAGCAGCTATATTCTAATATTCATCTAGTTTGTCATTCTTGTACACTTCTTTTTTGAAATGAGAAATTCCTATCATATAAGGTGGAAAGGACAATACGTGTAAGCTAATTGTGAGATGGCCTCAATGTTGGTGAAGTTTGAATAATAGTAATTCAGAATTGTGGTCAACTCCATGGAGAGATCGTCAAGGGCTTTCTAAATTAGTAACATACTCCTCCCCCTCTTCTTAAAGAAAATGAGATTGAAAATAAATTTATATTATTGTAGGGATTTTCTAGTTACGAAAAGAATTTTCTTTGTATCCTTGTTCTTATATTTTTATAATTTTTTTATTCTCTCAAGTATTATGAGATGGATTTTAACATCTTCCATAAATATCAATGAAAAGTTATGCTTCTAGCATGTGTACTTTTTTTTAGTCTTAGATTTCAAATTCTTGCTTTTAATGCTTACTGCAACTTGGGGTTTGTGCTATATTTTTTTTTTGCCATGCAGTTTGATTCTCAATTCATTCTCTCATATTCTATCTTATAAATTCATTCATTGAGTGATTGTTCAATCATATTCATATAATATACTCATTATAAAAGTTCATTTCTTACAAAAAATAATGGAGGATATTGATTGTAAGGAATGGTGCCTTTGGCAACACTAAAATAAATAAAACCTAAAATATATGCCACCCAGAAACTCATTATTTAATCTTTGACATCATGATACTACCATACTATTTTTAACATTATAATACTATGATGCAACACACAACTAATATTATAATGCTATGATGCAGTGCACAGATGAGGGAGAGAACTACTACACATTTGAGTTTGTTGCCAAGGCACCCAACTACACATGACATGCCCTGTAGTGCCTCTCCCATTTGACTTTTGTAAGTTGTCCTAATGGATGCAACCTTGATGATCTTTTTTTGTGATGGGATCTTGATTTTGACCCTGAGTGGTCTACACCGTTAAGGTGTTTGGATTTATGCTTCTTTATCAGTTGCTTTATTTATGCTTTTGACTGATCTTTGAGATTATGATGTGATTTTTAGTTCACTGAGGTTTGTGCCAGTGGTTACCAGAATCGATGTGGTATCATGAGGTTGTTCCATGATTACCCTGAGATGTGTGCAGAGATTGCACTATGTTCTTTTACCATGCTACACTGGACTGGGTTCCTGTAGCAATGGTTAGTCATGTTTATGACTGTGTTTTCTTATGTGTTTTTAAATGCCTTTTTTAATGCAGAGTAATAAATCATTATTAAATGCTTAAGTAATTAGAATGGATTGTCCATGTTGATTTATTGGGTTATGTGCTGAGGCATTTACCTTGTTATATTTCTGATTAGAGAGATATTTGTTACTCATGTTATGTTTACATTTGAGAGGACTCGAGGGTCAGATCCTACACTTTGATTCCAGTATCATGGATTTTAGACTACTATGTTGTTCAGTTAATCATATTGCATGATGATGCCATTTTGAGATGACAGTGTGTTTTGTGATGTTATTTGGTATTTGGACATATCTCTTATTATGTTGTGTGATGGATTTAATGCTATGGTTATTTACTTCATTCCTGCGTTGTTATGCTTTATGCGAACGTGAGTGATGTAAATAGATTATTTTAATATATTTAAATAAATGGTTAAATTAGGTGATTTAACGCATTATTGCTTTGGCTATGTTATTATATGCAATTGTACTTGATCGTGTTGTTTAGTGTGCAGGATTATAACCCTAGCAGTGGCACATGGAGTCAGTGATTCAGCCTTTCATATTTTACCAATGTCATCTTTGTATGGTCGACGTATCTTTTATTAAAATGTTTAAATTAAACCTTTCGGTGATTATTAAATCCAAACTCATTTGCATTATGTGATTAGACCAGTAAGCGTGTTTGTGCATTTAGAGGTTCGCATTGTCGCGAAAGTTGTTTAAGGAGATTTATGTGTTTTTGGGTTTTTGGGCTTTTTAATTGTTTTATTTTAATTTCTGGCAGCTTTTCCATAGATGAATTCCTATTTATAGGAATAGCTTGTTTTCGTTTGGGTCGATTCGGGGTTTAACTAGATTGGTTGATTAAATGCCCTAATCAATTATTCACCCGAAAAGTGAATAAGTATCCAATGAGGAATTTAATTCCTCACTTCTCAATTTCAAATTGGAAAGTTGGAGAGTAAAACCCAAAATCCTCTTCATGAGGATTTACTGTTTTGTTTGTTGTGGGAGCTACGGGCATGGGATCGTCATGAGGTTGGGCTCGTTGGATCCAGCTGGGGAAAACCTTGGATTGCCGCGATTTTCAGCTACTTCTACAGGATATTTATTTTATGGTTCAGATTCCTGTTTTGCCCTTTTGGCTATGAGGTAGGGCTTTCCCGTTTTATTATTTCTGCTCCGTTTCAGCTTCTGTTTTTGGTAGCCGTTTGTTTGGAGGCTGAGAACTAGTGTTCCCCTCCGTTTCTATATGCTAGTTCTACCCAGTTGGGCGGGTATGAACATTTCTCTATTTTTTGAGATGAGGGTTTGGGATTTTGCACCGTTATGCTGGCCATTTTTGCATACGGTGTCTGGTTTCATTTATTTTTGGATTTTTGGGGTTTTTGAACCCAAAGGCCAAATGGGTTTTAATTTTTTAGTTTTCCAAATTTTTGGGGTTTTTACCTCGTTTTGCATGCTGCCCTACCACTTTTGTACCTTTTTGTTGCATTGGGATGAGTGTTGCATCCATACTCCCGACGTGTTCGGTTGAGTGATTTTATACCTATTATGGTTTCTTTTGGACCTTTGCTTTTGTCTCATGAGCACTAGGATTCATGTAGAATCCATACTCTCGGATTGAGGCCAGTTGAGTAAGTTCATGACTGTTGGTCTTATTGCATCATTGGGATTCATGTAGAATCCATACTCTCAGATTGAGGCCGGTCGAGTGATTTCATGGTGTATGATTTTATTGGCTTTGGGATTCGTGTAGAATCCATCCTTCCCATGTTGCTTTCAGTGGGGTTTTTTCTTTGCATTATGTTCTCATTCCTGTCCTTGTGTTATGATCTTCATGATGGTGGTGCGCCACACACGAGTACATGCACGTACATTTGTTGGGTGACTTGCAAGGCCCAATATTTCATGGATTTACCAGACGTTATGATCATTGGGGCTGGGATGGGAGTATGCATGCCCATGGGCACTTGTTGTAGGATGAGCATGGGTAGGGTAGGGTAGCATCTGGAGGGGGCTTCTATCTTGCAGCTCGACGATCATGGCGTCATGGGTTGGCAGAGGAAGCTTTATATAAGTGATAACTAAATAAAATGTGTGATTGTTAATAAAACTTAAGATAAGTACAATGTGTGAGCACTTGATTAAGTTCGAGGACACAATGTGTGAGCACCTGTTTAAGTTTGAGGACACACGATCCGAGCTTGGGCTTTTTGATGCCAAGCGACTCTCCAGGATGTCAGCCCCTACATAGTAGCTTATTGAGTGTCTAACTAGGAACTTTACTCCTTGCATTGTCTTAGGTTCTTGGTTCAACCATCATACTGTTTGGCGTGAGTGTTAGCCTTGGAAGTTGTGCTTTATGTGTGTTTGTGGTTGGATCATTATCTCCATCAGCACGGCGGGTGTGGACCTATGGGTGCCACGTGGTTGGGAGGCATAGCTACCTTCACCACTGCTAGGAATCGGTGTACAGAGACGATCTTTGTCCTAGTGCGACCGTTGCTGGATGTTTTCACTTGGTACTTCGAGTTCTGAAGTATGCTTTCTTGTGATTTATGCTTTCATTGGGATGCTTGTATATCATGTTTAGATGATGTTATTTTATTTGGTGCATTCCCTTATTATGATGTTTAGCATATGATTAGATGATGTGATTTTCTTTAGTAGTATATATGTTGCTTACTGCTATTTAGCATGTGATAGGTGATCTTATCTACTGTAGGATTATCTTATGCGTTATCACTAGCATGTTAGATTTTCTTATGTTGTTATTATTGCATGTTTTTAGTAGTGACATCCCTATTATGACAGTACTGACGATTTGGTCGGTGGCTTGGGATGTTACGCGCGGGGGATGGCTAGGACCCATGATGGTCTTATGATGCTATTGACGGTTGGGAGGAATTGCATACTTAGTTTGGTTGTTTTGTTCCTAAGATGTATTTCTGTACATTGTGATGTTGCTTTTGTTCTCTGTGATGTTTAATTCAGTGTGTTCTTTGCTGCTATAGTTTAGATGGTTTGATGTTCTTCATTCCATGTTGTTCTTGCACTCGAGTGTTCATTCCTCGAGCCTTTGTGGATCCGGTACTCCCCAGTGTGGAGGTTCTTTTGTTGGTTTTTCCCTGTTTTTGAGTTTTGGAAGTGTTTTTACTTTCTATGGGTGACATTTGTTCAGCATTGTGCGACATTGATAAAGTATCGCACGCCCATAGAAAGAATGTCGTACGATACTGAAGAAGTGTCACACGCATTACTGAAGAAGTGTCGTACAACACTAGAAGAGTGTCGCACGACTTTATGAGAAATGTCACGCGATACTTTTCCAGTATCGCACGCCTTCTTGAGAAGTGTCGCACGCAGTAAGGGAGAAGTGTCGCCCTCCCTTAGTAAAAAGTGTCGCACGATTTTTGTAAAAAACCTGCGCGTGCCATCAGCGGGCACTTTTCTTCATGATCTAATCTTTTTGAGAGTGGTTTTGGATACCCTTTTGGCCGTTCTTCAAGCCTATGTTGTTGCATTTTGTATTCAGGAGGTTTTCTTTGAAATTCATATTTTGGGTTTCTGTTGTAGTCCTTCGAGGTTTAAAATATATTGTTTAAGTATAAGTTGATGTATATTTAATTCCTTATACTTAAGATATATTTTAATATATGTGACAAATCGTTTGAGATAGGTTTCAGACCTCTCAGAGATAAGTTATGGATTCTAGGAAATTTCAGGGCTTCAAAAATCTAGACTTAGCCAATTTTCAGGGCTTCAGGATTTCAGGCTTAGCCAAATTTTGAGATACTGCATTTTACCCGAGCTTGGTGTTTTGTTGATTAGTGGTTGTTTCTTGTGCCCTCATCATGTGCGTTGTCTTTGTTGGCTTTGTTTGTGTGTGTCAGTTTGGTAGTGGTGTTCAGAGATTCGTTGGTTGCCGGGATTGTGTTGAAGTCTTCTGTTGCGATCTTTGTGATCCCTATATGATGTTGTCTTGTGCATTCATAATTGTAAAAAAAAAAAAATATCTTGTCTTGATTTGAATCCTTGTTTCCAAGGATCTCCGGGCGGGGCATTACATGCCCTTGGAATTGTGGCTATTGGGAATGGTATGTAATCATAATTTCCTTTGCAATGGTTTTTTTCCAAAACATCATGCAGATAGTTGTTTAATTAATTTTATCCTTTGCATTTAAGACTATTATTTTTCCTTAGAATTCATTATATAAAGAATAATTAAGGTTCATAAATTATTTTCCGCCAAATTTGAGGGACAGGGACAACGAGGAATGCAAGACTTTTTTGAGTTTTTAGGATGTAGAAGATTGTAATTAAGAAAATAGGGAAAATTATAAGAAATTTCAAATGTTCATAAGATAAGATAATCATCATATACATTATAGAACACTTTTGCATAAGGTTAGAACTAAATTGAAATTTTCACATGAAAGCAACTAAATAGGAGTAATAAAAATTTCAATAAACTCTTTGTTAATGAATATGTATTATGTATATATATGTATAGCAACCAAATGTTCAATGACTACAAGTATTAGCTGTAGAGTTTCAAACAACTAAAGCTAACTTCCAAATTGAAATTAAAACCAAAAATTAGTAAATGAATATATTTGTCCACAAATTGTTGTACCTACCTTTCTAAAAAATTTTTTATGCTATTTAAACCAGCAGATGGTTTGCCATTCCTCTGAGCACTACATAGATACCCTCCTTTGTATGGTTTTTTCTACTATACAAAAATAGATAGATTTTGATTTTAGTACAATCTATTTGTAATAGAAGTAATATGGCAGACAAATAGGAAACTTTTTTGTTTGGGTTAAAACTTGCCAGTTTTGTCTTTCAAGCCCACATTTAGATTTTAATGCAACCATGTTTGATCCTATGAGAATTGGTAACACATTAATTATACTCCCTTTATACGATTTCTTTTTTGCTATAAAATGGTGTACACGACATGGAGATCAAGTTTTTGTATGCTTTACTGATTCACTTATATTCTCATCTACTTCACTAATTGAAATGGCTCTTGTCAATGCATAATTATCTTGTGGACTAAACTATTGATAGACAAGTTTTATACACTCACAACTAGGGCAAATGAATGATGCCAAAGCAAAATGGAAAACAAACTATGGATAGTGGCAGAGTCACTTACATTATTCAATGTGTAAAAAAAATTATTTCATCCCTCTGGTAGCTTATAGTTGATTAAGTCCACTACATAGATGCCAAGGGTTAGAAATGTTGGCATTCATGTTAATTTAGAGTTTTAAAACTTTTATTGCCGCATAAGAGTTAAGACATGAACGTTGTTTGTTAGACTAGATTTGGAGAAAAAACTCTCAGCACAACAAATTGAAATGAAGGACACCAATCCCAAATTTATATTAAGGGTGAAGGAAATGAATTTGAGAAAGTTAATGCACTAGCATTTGATACTATATATAGAATCATCCACAAATGGGAGGGTTTCCCTAAGGCATAAAGTAACCATCATAATTAGGGCTTCATTACTAGGGATTCTTCAAACTATGCTTTCCCCTAATCAATCCCCAATCAATCATTGTTTAAACAAAGGTATCAACGTAACTCACCTATGCACCTATTCACCGATTGCGATGTGAAGCTAGGAAAGTTCGTGTGTGTATGTTCAAATGATGGCTAGCAGTTCCACTTTAGGGCTATAATAGATGGGTTTTCAAATGCTCCAAGGATGAAGAATGCACTTGAAATCCTCAATTATCCACAAAATGATACTTGATTGGTATGGCACTCAAGTGAAGTGAAATGCACTCAGCTGACTTGCCATGCTCAACTGAAATGCTCCAATGAAATGCCAATTTCTTTTTTTGGTCTTTATGTTGTTGTGTTGGTCGCAATTGAGACTAAGACAAAAGAAAAAGAATTGGTCGCAATTGCAACCAACATGGGCATATATTAAAAAAAACAAAAGTTCCCTTTATAATGATGACCAACCAAGCCATTTAAATTTGTTGGTAAAATTTTTAGGTCAAAATTTAGGGTTAAATCTACTAGTTCATCATGACACACTGATATGTTTCCCTGATGTTCTTTAGCCTAAATGGCATCATGTAGTAGCAGAATGTGCCCAAGGTGTAATGAATGTCATCTTATGTCGGTCTTCCTCTACTATCTAAATTTGGTTGTGTCTAGAGAAACCATCCATTAGTGACAAGAGCTCATGACCTATGATGAGATCAATAATCATGTTGATATTTGGTAATGGGAAGTCATCCTTTGGACACAATTTGTTGAGATCTCTGAATTCTATGTAGATTTTAATGTCACTAGAAGGCTTGGTATTAGGTACCATGTTGGAAATCCATTTGAAATAATCTATTGGGTGAATGATTTTTGCCTCTAGCAACTTTTCTAGCTTTGTTTTAACCAATAAAGAAACTTTGGGGTGCATTTTACAGAGCTTTTTCTTAACAGGTTTGGCCTTCAGATCCATGGCCAAATGGTGCATAACTAACTTGGGGTCCAACCCTAGCATGTCTTGATAGGACCATGCAAAGTGCCCAACATTTTTGTGGAGGACTTCAATGAGAAGATCTACCTTCTTGGGTGGTAGAGATGCTGCAATGTATGTGATGTGTGGTATCTCTGTCAAACTGATATTGTCTGTTCAAGTTTCTTCTATCAAGATTGAAGATATGGGCAGTCTATGCCCCTATGGAGGGAGGATTAAATCTCCATCTTTGGGTACCTTTGAGAGGTTTTCACCATCAAATACATCCTTTATTTTTATTTAATTTTGTGAGTCATCCAATGGCACGCTAGAGGATTTTTCACCAGAGGATGTTTTGCTTTTTCTTTTCTATTTTTTTATTTCTTTTTTAATGTCAATTTTGCAACTAGAGATTTCCTCCTCCCCAAAGTAACCTGCTGGATCTAGTTTGTAGACATATGTTGATGGCAGTGGCAGCCATTTATGTGGTGTTTCTACCATCATGAATTTAAGGAGAGCATTCTTGGTAGAGAATTTTTCAACATGAATGACACTTGGTTGGTCCCAATCAATGAGTTTGGGGTGAGCGAGGGGTAGGTCTATGAGATTCAAGGATAATTGGTAGAGCACAAGTGCTACTAGGATAATTTTTTCAAGGAAAATATCATTGTAGGATTTCTTTTCTACTTCCTCAGGAATGTCTTCAACCTCAATAGGGTTTTTTTGAATTTTTGTGAAGGCATGACCTTCCTTCATAGTGCCCCCAGTCACATGGAGTCCATAGCTTAAGCCTTTTTTTTTCTCTTTTTTGTATGCTTCTACAAGCTCCCTAATGCCTAACTCTATGTGGCCTAGACAACCTCCTTGATAATCCCATTATTTAGTAGCAAGGTGATGAGACCATGGGTATTTTTGTTTGAAGTGATAAAAAAGTTCTTTACTTTTTGGAGGTGGTTCTTTGTAAAACCATGTACTAATGTTGGGAGCATTTTCCTCTCCATCGAGGATACCGTTGGTAAGAAATGTGGTAGATCCAAGCTATTTGATCTGAGGGGTAGCATCTGGTCTTGGTATCTGATAGGTTGGGCACCCTTGAGTATGGGGATCAATTAGTAGAGTGCCAATAACAAAAGCATCTATATGATTGTATTTTCCACAACCTTGGTAGTTGATCCTAACCATGGAAAGAGTGGAGGCTAAAATGGTGTCTGGATCATGGTAGGTGCCAAAGGAACTGACTATGGTGTGGCCAATTTTGATTCCAAGACAATGGTTGGTGTATGAAGCTTCAATTGCATTACAATAAGCAAAGGGTTTGGGATCTGAATGGATGGTTACCTCAGTGCCATTATGCAAAAATTTGATGCATTGATGATATGTGGATGGAATGGCCTTCATGTCATGAATCCATGGGCGATCGAGGAGGATGTTGTATGGAAGGTTAAGATCAACTATGTGACAAAGTGTTTCTTGAGTTTTTGGGCCAACTTTGAGAGGGACCAAGATGGTTCTTTTAGTGGTGCACTCCAAGTTATTATATACTTTGATGGTGATCACCTCATTAATGATATCTACCTTAGTGTATCCTACCTATTTAATGAATTTTAAAGTACATAGATTCAAAGCCGATCCATTATCTATCATGACCTGTTTGACTGCAAAGTCAAAAACCATGACAACTATGTGAAGTGGAAGGATATGATTGGGTTCAATTTCTAGGATGTTAGTGGTTTTGAAGGATAAAGCACATGATGTAGAAAGATGGCCAACCAAGTTGTGGAACTCGATGGCATTTATGTCAGAGAGGACATGTGACTCATATAGACTACTGTCGAGGATCTCTTACTAAAGTGGGCTTCTTCATAAGAGATCCTAAATGGAAATTTGAGCCGGTGTGTTTCCAACGTATTCTAAGATGTTATACTATGGTCCTAACAAGGATGATCCTAATGGAGATTCTCTAGATGGAGGTGGTCTTGATTGTGTAGACATAGGTGGGCCAACTATATTGAGTTGAGTTTGGCAAGTTGTAACTGCACATCGAGTATCTGGGCCTTTGATGTTTATAAAATTGATAGATGACTCAATTTGTGATATGCAGCTGATAAGGCTCCCATAGTCTAAATATTCTAAGGTGTAGTTTTGAGACTTGTCTCGGTTATCTCCTTGTTTGCCTTGAGTATTGTTCAATTTGTTGATAGGAGGGTTTGCAAGTTCTTTTCCTAGGTTTGTGTTATGAGGAGGGAAAGCATTTTGATACATCATTAGTCTTGCATTAGGTGAAGCTTGTGCCCCCACTATGATTTCGTTCTGGTCAATGAGGTCCTGGACATAATCCTTGAGTTGCATGCATTGAAGGGTAGTGTGTCCTTTGACACGATGGAATTTATAGAATTCATTATCTTTGTACTAGGATGCTCTGTATTGATTGGGCTCCAAAGGTTGTGTTTGTGGATACCAAACAAGGTTATCCTTGGCTAGTTTGTCAAATATTACATCAAGGGGTTCCCCCAATGGGGTGTATGCGCATAGTTGTCTCTGAACATAGGGTTTAGCACCTATTGAAAGTGTGATGGCATGGGTTTGATTTTGATGAGCAGGTACTTTTTGATTGGTTTGCATAGGTGGTTGTTGATATACAAGGGGTTGTTGCTAATAAGGTTGTTGTTGACAAAATGTGGTGGGAATATTGGTTGCTACCCCAACAATATGATTTTTTTGGGTGTCGGTGGCACCATCTGTCACTATATTTTTGTTTTTATTCCAATATCAAGTTTTGTCATTGCTGGGACCTCGGTCTTGGGTGTTTTCCTTGAAAAGTATGATAACACCATCCTTAATGAGGCATTGTTCAAGTCCCATCCCCTTTTCCTTAATGTCTTTGTATGTTTGCAAATAGTTCATAACCATGTGATGGGCAAGACTAAGGTGTGCATTATTTATGAAAATTTTCACAAGATGATGCTTTGGGATGGTACATGAGATCCTAGTTGTGTATTTTCCAATGTTGCAAGTATTCTACAAGGCTTTCTCCTCCTTTTTGCTTAGTATGAACTAGGTCCACTATAGATAATTTAGTTTCAATAAGATGGGTGTATTGAGCCACAAAGGCTTTAGAAAGGCCAGCAAAAGTTTTAATAGTGCCTTGATGGATATGATAAAACCATTCTAGGGTTGGTCCTCCTAAGCTTTTTAGAAAGAGCCGCATGAGGAACACATCATTATAGGAAACCTCTTGACATTGCATATAGAATTCCTTAACATGTGTGAATGGATCACTTTTCCTTCTAAATTTGTCAAACTTGAGGATCTCAAAATGTTTAGGAAATGGTGTCATTATTATAGTTTTGTCAAATGAATATAGGCAATCATTTTTGAACTTAAAATTTTTGGAGTCTATCCCATCTCTAAGGGTTTTGAGAGCATTTTTCATCTCTTCCCATTCAGAGTTTATAGGTGGGGGAGCAAATGCCCCCAATCTAGGTGCCCCCAATGTAGGGAACATGACAAGTGCTGAAGATTGATAGGAAAAACTTTGATTGTCATATGGAATCTGTGGAAAAATAGGGTGGACAGCTGGTGGGATGGATGCTATGGGTTGTTGGAATGTGTTTTCTGCATATTACTGCATCTTTCGAGAATTTTTCTAGTGGGGAGGATAAGTATAAGGTTATTGTCTGATGAGATAGTTCTACATGGATACCTGAGCATACTGTTGGCATGAAGACTATGGCTAAAAGGGTGGTAATGTTGGTAATGCTTGAGCCATGCTTTGGGAATATATACTGTGCTCAATATATGCGGGTTGTGCTCCTATTTGAGAAAAATATTTTGAATAGGTGCAAGGTAATTAATCTGCAGTAGAGCATTCACAAAAGGGAATTACAGTGGTGGGGTGTTTTGGCTATTTCCTAAAGGTGGCATAGAAAAGTAGTTGGTAAGGGGTGGTAGTGAATAGCTATATGAAGTGATGGATGAAAGTTCCTGAGGTACGAACATGGCTACAGTGCTAGGGGGAAGGCTAGTGGTAGGGCCCTATGTCAGAGCAACAATTCCAAGGTCCCAAAGGAAATGAGGCTAAAGAGCTTTGGCTAGCTACAAAGGGGTTGATAGTAATGTTGGGTGGGATGGAAGATGAGGTATTTGACCCTAGTGGTGGAATTTGCATAGTAGATGGACTAGATGTAATGTGAGGTGGAAGCAAAAAGGTAGTGCTACAAGATGAAAATTGAGGATTTGGAGTAGGAAAATGAGTGGTGGAAGCAGATATAGATGGTGCACTTGGGGTTGGTTGGGATGTAGTATGCACTAAGTGTTGAGTGATAATGGGATGGGTGTTTTGTGGAATGGGAATATGCACCTATGTTGAGGGTATATTAGGGTCTGCTGGTTCCATCTATGGTAGTTTCCATCCAAACAAAGGGTGCATAGTATCTAATATGTTGATAGGTGGTGGACACCCAAATTCAAAGATACCAACATTATCCCTTATGAAATTTTCTGTGATGGTTTCCTTGTTTCGATCTATGATGGCATTTACAATGGTGGCATGAGCAAGTTGGTTCATGAAGGCCTCAATATATATGGAGGAACTTGGCTCTCCTAGGATTTGTGGTGGTGGATCTCATGGCATCATGGAAACTATGGGGTATGGCCGAGCTCGAGATGTGTTACTACTATGATTGGGATCCATGTCATTCTTTTTTCATGTGTTCCCGCCAAAACATGTGGTTGGTGGAATGGAAGGATGATTTTCCTATGGATGAAAATGCAAAGAGGGATGACGGTAGGTATATATGATACTTTAGCAGTCTAGATGATATGATTCTAAGTGAAGGAGATTATGTTTTCCTAAAATATGAGTGTGGAAATGTGATGGTGATATGAAATGTGTGGCCCTAACCTTTGACTCAAGGTGATGTGGGACACAAATGACAAACTATTTCTAGAAAATGCTGAGTTTCAAGGATAACTATGATGGTGGGATAGATGATGCTAAATGCTTCTAAATAAGTGAGGAAATGATGGGAGATGCTAGGTTTTAATAATGCATGTGGAGGATTCTTTTTTTTTTTTTGAAATACTAAGATGGGACGAGGTGATCCTATTTTGAAATGTTTTTGTGTGGTAGTGAGGTTTCTAAATGAGAGATTAAACCTATAAGTGCACAAGTCTGTGTGGAAAGGAGGACCTAATAAGAATGAGTAACACTAGAATTGTTGATAAGGCTCTGATTAACATCGCGTCAAAGAGTTAGGTTCTGGATTTTGTAGTCCCACTCAGTTTATAATGCTACCTCTACACCATCTTTCTCAATTTGATCTAGTTTGGAAATCCTCGAGTTGGGGGTGTATTTCTTTCATTCTACTTCTATTTCCTTGTAAACTGGTATTTGTGGAAGTTTAGCCTTTTTGAACTTAGTCTTGGGATGGCCTGACATGAGACATTTCCAAGAGATTTTGATCACAACTATGGGTTTTAGAGGTAGTGACTATGCTAAGTATACCTTTTTGACCTTGGGTTGGAAACACAAATCAATTGAGAAATAGCTAAGGTTTCTTCAACAATGGAAAAGTTTTAGTGAAGTGGGCCAAGCTTTGACTTTAAGTTTTGTTGTGAATGAACTTGCTAACAAAATTTTGGTCAAGGGAAAAATGTGATATTTTTGGTCAAGTAGGATGGATAACAAGGATAGTTTGGAAAGATAATTTTTTGGATAAATGGCAAAAGGGTTGTTTGCAACTAGATTTTGTTGATTATTTCGTGGGTTTTTAGATAACAAGTATAGGTAAAACCAAGAAGGCAAAATGTTGTTGCAAATGGACTTGCTAACAACTACTTTGTATATGCAAAGATGGGGTTTCTAAAAGGAAATATGTGTTATTTTTGGTCAAGTAGGATGGGTAATAAGGATATTTTAAAAAAGGACAAACTTTGGGCTAAGGAAAAAGGATTGGTAACTAGGATTTGCTTCAGTGTTTTTGTTGTTTTTTTGAGCGAATAAGTATAACTTTTTTGGCAAAGAGAAAATTTGGACCAACAAGACAAATAGTTGTTGCAAATAGACTTGCTAACAATTGCCTTTTGAAATAACAAAGGTGGAATTTCTTTCATATGAGGGTTTTTGTGAAAAAATAGTTTCTCAAAGGACAAAGCAACTTTGAGAAAGACAAACAAATGATCTCTTTAGAAAAAAGATTTTTGATAGTAACCACATAATTGTGTATGTTTTACAGATGTTTTCCATAGGTCTTGAGCACAAGTAAGATGATTCAAACACAAACTTTATCCCTAAGGTCAAAATTTTGATTGCAATATGCTATTCAATGGCCCACAACTTGGTGTCTCTTGATTCTAGTGCAATATGTCTCTCTCATTGAAGAGGTGAGTCGATACAAGAGTCAATTGACAAATGATACACATCAAAGAACCTTCAAGGCATGGCAAATAGAAGTTCCCCTTCTATGGGAACGATGACCCTTGGAGATGAAACCCAAGTGGCCTTATGCCTCTACTAGGAGAGCACAATGGTGAGTAATCTTGAGGGATGCTATGTCCCTTGCACCATGGAAAAAAAGTGAGATACTTTTGACTAAAACGGTTGTAAATGGGTCTGTGGCATCTCACCAAATGGTTGTTACATATATGATCCACTTAAGAATCTATTTCAAACATGGTAAAATTGTGGGAAAGTTTTCCCACCTCAGGCTACCCCCAGAAACAAATTGCCCGAACTTGGGTGATAGAGTGAGAAAGTTTACCTTTCCCCTCATTTTTATATTGGTCAAACTTTTTACTAGTTTGAACTTCTCACCAAAGGGGAAGTGCTTCCCAAAGGTGGATGAACTTGCTAGAAGCACTCCTAGGTTGTTGTGGATGATCTTGCTAACAAATTTTGGTACATGTATCATGTATTTTAAGGTCTTACTTTGCAAGAAAGAGAGAAGTCAAAGATGTGCTAAAATGCACAATCTCAAGACATGCAAGCCATTGGATTCATTACTATTTGGATGCTTTAGTGCTCTATTTTATGATTTGAAGACATGTGTGATTAATTATTCAATGGTTTGTTTCAACTTCACAACATCGTCAACAAAAATAAATCGAGTCAACAAAGGGGAAATCGAGTGTGAAAGCTTTAAAGAGGAAGGAATTAGAACATTTTGACTTTAGGGCATTTAAGATTGGATGAAGTTTATTTTAAGCCCCAAATTTGAAGTGTTTGCACATAATGTTCATTAACACTTAAAATGAAATGTTCATCACATTGGTTAGTTTTAATCTTTAATCATTCATTCCATGAAAAACAAAAAGAAAGATTTGTTCAATTTTAAGTTATTTGAAAGAAGATTATGATAACGAAACTTGTAGAAAACCAATCAGCATAAAAACCTACACAAGAAAACATCAAAAAATTCAATAGAGCAGTCAACACCGCAAACCTGTAGGTTTGGGTAGCGATCCCGTAGGCACAAGAACATGGTCAAAAGTCATGAGAATATTCTTTACAGGACTGGTGAAAAAAGTAGGGAAATGAGGGCGTGGGATGAAAATGATAGAGTGATCCCACGAGCAAGCTATCCCACAAGAGGTTTATTAGTGTTCTTGCAGACAAATTCTTTGACAACTTTGATTGGTCAACACTGAAAGGTGGTTTCAAAGATTTGACAGACTGATGGCCACATTCCCAAAGCGATCCCATAGGTAGAGTCTGACGTTCCCATGGGAAGAAGTATGGAAAGGATGCAGAGCTAGTTTGGGACATGTGCAAAGGATGGATGGTGATAAACAATGAACTTGCGTCACAAGTTCACGTTCCCGCCGCTTAGAGCATTGGATAGGCCAAAAGGCATTACAACCCACTCAAATAATCCTTAATTTGTCTTGAAAGCACTTTTCCACTCATCCCCCTCTCTAATTTTGATTTGGTCATAGCCACTCTTCAAGTCAATCTTGGAGTAATATCTTGCATTTCCTAAACAGTCCATGAGATCCTCCATTCTAGGCATTGGGAACCTATATTTGATAGTCATCATGTTTATGGCTCTAAAGTTAGTACATACTCTCCATGTACCTTCCTTCTTAGGAGCTAGTACTTTTGGAACAACAAAAGGGCTGATACTCTTCCTTATGAAGCCTTTCTCTAACAATCCTTGAATTTTCTTTACTACTTCAACATTTTGCTTTGGAGTTAGTTTGTGGGTAGCCTTGTTGGGTAGTGTGGAACAAGGAATAAGATCTATGCACTAACTTATCTCCCTTTTAGGTGGCTAGGTATCTGTTCTCCAATCAACAGTTATCCCTTTATACTAATGCAAAAAGTTTGCAACTTCCTTTGGGCCAACTCTCCTCAAGGTCTCTTGTGTTTGCTTCTCCTTCCTAGGTATGTTCTCCTTACGTTTCATTACAACATCAAAACATGACACCTTATCCTCTTTTAATCCCTTCAAGAATTCCTTTTCACTTACTAACATGATAGTACTAGGTGTACTTGTATCCTTAGGTTCTCCTACCAATGGTGTCATGGTGTAAGTTTCCCCATTTTTAGTTAAGGTATACACATTAGTCTTCCCCTCATGTTGGGCATTTGTGTTATATTTCCAAGGCCTATAAAGAAGAAGATTACAAGCATCCATATCTATAATCTCACACATTACTTTATCCCCATATTCCCCAATTTGAAACTCAACACAATATTGCTCATTTACTAAGGTGTGCTACTCCTTAGTTAGCCAAGAAACCTTATAGGGATTATTTTTAAAGCTAGTTTACTCACCATCTCAGTAGAGGCTAAATTTTTAGAACCTAAATAAAAAATGACTTTACATACCTTTCCTTTCACCTTCCAGGTTATCTTGAAGATATACTTTCTTTGATGAGGTTCTTGGTTGAGTGGTGTATCACCTATGATTTAGTAGTGCAAATTGAATACTAATTTATTAAAGCATTCATACAACTAAAAAAGGAAAACACTTATGATAGGAAAAATATGGTTATCACCACCAAAGGAAGCAATCCAAGAATGGTAGGATCCTTATGGAATAACCCATGGTGAATTAGATTTGTCCCTGATAAGTAGATATGTATTCTCATAGTTGTGCTCAAGCTTCAAGTGGATGGATGGTGTGCATAAAGGATAGTTGCAACAACAGAGTCATGGAGGTATTTCAGCATTATAATGGTATTTTGGTAGTTTTCAAGCTCTCAAAATGGCATTATAACATTGCATGAAAAGTGGATGATGTTTTTGAGGGGAGAGGGTTCCATTGATAGACCAAGGGTGAGAGAGATGGATGGTCAAGATGCAAAGATGGTAATATGGTGAGGGAAGGTCAAGATGCACTCAAAAGGGAGCACGTGGATTGTGCTTGTTTAGCACTAATAGGAAGGTGACACATGTCAAAGGGTGATTGGATGAAGAGAAGGCAAGGTGGATGGTTGACAAAGGAGGCTCAAGAGATAAGGGCTCCATAAATGCTTTGTGAGAGTCATAAAGGGGGATGTAAGAGGTGTAAGAGATATTAAGGGAGGTGTAAGAGATATTTTGAGTTTAGCTTGGGTTAGGAAGTCTTAACCCTTGCTTAAAGTTGTGCACATGCTTAGGAGGGGGATTAGGATTAGCTTAGAAAGGGGGTTAGGAGGGCAAGTAGCTTAGCTTTGATGGGATGGGTTAGTTATGTGGCTAAGTGAGGTTAGTATGGGTGAATGGGTTTGATTAGGGGTTAGGATAAGGTTTAGGGAGGCTTTTAGGATTTTAGATATTTTATTAAATGATTTATTTAATAAAATGGGGTTATGAAATTAAATTGATTAGATTTGAGGATTTATTTAATTTAATAGAGAAACAAGGATTTAATTGATAAATTGATTTTGGGTGATCATTTTATTTTATCAATTGGACTATAGTTAATTAAATAAATAAATAAACTAGGGGATGACAAATAATTAATTAATTAGTAAATATTCAATCAATAATGTCCTAGGGGATAACCAAATATGATTACCTATTGATGTAATTAGATTTAGGTGTCTACAAGTGGTACCAAAAGTGATCTATTGAACATCAAGATTTCTCCAATCTTTGGGCCTACATATTTTGAAGAAGATGTAGCAGTATGGAATAAAGTTGTACTTTGGCAATCTTCATCTTAGAGCATTTGGATTCTCCTTTCTCCATGGTTAGTTGCACCTATCTTTTTTTGACACCTAAAGGACTAATGTCCAACTTGATTATAGGAGAAACATCTTCCAATGAACATACTTGTTCCTCTTCCTCCAAATCTGCCTCTTGGACTACGTCTTCTTCCCCTAAATGAACCTATGATGCTATTGTCACTTTCTACCCCTTGACTACTATTAGCCTCTCCTTTTTGTCTTTGAAAGTTTCCTCTTCCATAAAATCTACCTCTTCCTCTAAAAGACTTTCTTCTTCCTCCTCTATTGTTTTGGTGACTTTTCCTCTTTTTCTTTTCCTCAATTCTGATGGAAAGTTGATAACACTTGTGGATTGATTCCACTAACACCAAAGTTAATTCATCTTGAATATTAGACTCAATCCAATTAATGTACCTTGCAAATTTTTTTTTTCATTCTCATACAATTTCGACCTAAGAGTCAAGGTATGAAATTGTTGAGTGTAGGCTTACATTTATGTCTTTCTACTTGAGATTATGTAGCCTCTTATGTAGCATCACTTCATAATCCTCAAGAACAAACTACTTCATGATCTCTACCATCATTCTCTTCCATGTGGCAATGCATTTCTTCTCTTCTTGCACCCTTTCATTTTGAAGGAAGTTGCACCAACTTAGCGTTGGACCTTTCAACTTGGCTTTTTCCACTTTCACCCTCTGATTTGTATTTATCTCCTTAGCCTCAAAATGATTTTCAAGAGCCTCCAACCATTCCATGCATGCCCCTCTGGTTCCAACTTTCCATCAAACATAGGTAAATCCATTTGGTCTTTCATTCCCACCATTTGGAAGACTTCTACCATGATCCTCTTGTCTTCAGTCATATTATCTCCTTCTTATTCTTCTTCTTTCAACTCCTCATGGTCTCCTCTTTGTATAACTTTCCACTTTAACTTATCAATTTCTCTTTTCATTTCCCTATTTTCCTCTTTGACTACCCTGGTCTCAACCATTTGTTCTTTTACTATCTTTTCCAACTCAATGTTGGTTATCCTGAAAGGAACATCCTCTCCTTCTTCCATATTGTTCTCCCAAATAGATTCGTTGTGGCTCTGATAACACTTGATGCATCATGCTCACACCAAAATCTTAATGAGACCACAATCTTCAATACCCTAAGGTAACTCCACCTTACCTTATTGAGCCCAAAAGGACTCCTTCTAACAACCTTCAATATAATCACAAACTTCTCCACAATCTTTCAACCTTCCAAACAACTTCCTCTCTAGTGACTTTAGAGATTAATAATGGAGAAATGAACACAAACTAGGAAATGGGCTCTAAGCTATTCCCTAAACTAAACCAACACTTGGAAAATTCCAAGGGACACTTAAGGATTAGACTTTTACTAAAACTTGGTTTTCCCAACTCTAGTTATGCAATGTTTCTCTTAAGAGGCCTAACTCTCCTCGTAGCCTTTTTATTGGTTTTAGGATAGTAACTTACTATTTCTCCATAGGAATTGGAAAAAAAATGAGGGTTTTAGATACCCTTTTGAAAGTTGTATCAATCCCCCAAATACCAACTCTCCAACCTACTCTAGGACCCTTGAACCTACACAAGCCTCACGGGCCTAATTGGCCAAATTATGAATGGATCAATTGGAAATGAGAAAGGATGGGTACCTAGGTCCATTTTATTGGTGCATAAGGATTTACCTATCTTATTCCACCATGAAATGACCACTCACCAAGTTCTATGGACTCATTTCATGCCTTGTCCACAAAATCAACACTTTCTTGATTGAATACATAGCATCATTTAGCCTAGGGCACACTCATTGGACCCTTAGATCCTTTGAGAAAAAACCACCACTTAGGAATCCTAAATTACATGTCCTAAAATTGAAAATTCTAGAAGGCCATGAAAAACTACCTGTGGAATTGTAGCTTAGTGCCACATCTTCTTGAAAACCCTCAATTTCAGGGTTTACTAAACTACATGCAGAAAAAATGCTCTAAATTACATCAAAATAAACCAATCAAAATGAAATAAAGTGTAATGGAATCAAGACTCAAAAACCTAACAAATCATGCAACTAGGTTTGATCAACCAATCCATGTAGTTCTGTACAACCAAGAGATGCTTAGAAAATCTATGTATTCTTTGTGCAAAACTACTTGAACATACACCATATCACACCTCTAACTTCCTTGAGGATGTTAGGATCCAAATACATCATTTCCAATTGATACTTGGGTGGTTAGAATAGTTACAAGACAAGTTGCATCTTTTTGCAAAAGTTGTCAAAAAGTTGTAAGCATTTTTTCTTCCAAAAAACAATTTTCAACTATTGCCTCCTAAGACTTAACCACTTGGACACTTGCAACTCTTAGGACCCTAATAGGATGTAATGAATCATAAAACACACCTACAGTCATTTTACTATCTAAAACAACCAAAAAAAAAGATCCTTAGGACTAAGTGAACTTAGGCTTATATAGGTACCTCAAGTTCCTTGACCTAACAAAAGGATCAAACTTATTACAAATAAGAATAAACCAACATATTAATGAGGTTAATCATCACCCATTTTGTTTTTTAATGAGTGTCCTTGATGTTGATTAGATGATTTTTCAAGTCACCTAGGTGCCCTGCACCAGCCCTGCTCTTAGTTGCATCCTTTATTGGGGATGTGATATCTTCCCCTAAGATTTTATCCAGAGATAGGTAGGCTTCTAATAAGTTGCTATATAACATCAACATTGGGAATACAATTATGTACTTGTTTTATTAGAGAGGAAGTTGTATAGATATAGTCAAGAACTCGTGCCTTCCATATCATCAATTTTATTGATCAAGGAAGTATTTTTTTCTTCAAGTTGTACATTGTCAGCTTTGATGATTGTTGACTTTAAATGACCTTGACTAGCACTTGAGTCATATTAAACTAAAATAGTGAAGAGGAACTCTTTGAAACATCCTTGTTTGATTATCGTATCTACATTAGTCTTTGCATCATGATCAAACTGGAGCATGTATAAGTCCTTGTAATGTCCCCATTTTAGCAGTTGACCAAGTGTGTGTCCATTAGCCTTGTTCTACATGGTCTCAAGGGCTAACGAAGGGTTTAATGGGATCCTGGAGTGTTTTGGCCTAGTCATTTCTAGTTTGGGCCAAAACGAAGTTGATTTACTCAGTTTCAGGCATACTTGCTATTTTTAGTAAGTCGACAGGACACAGTGCAGGTCAATTTTTGTGATTGGATTCGATACTCCTCAATGAGAGCTTTTCGATGAGCTATCACTCGCATTATTCTGAGTCAGATTGCTAATACATTTTAATGCCTGAAGTTTTATTAAAGTAACGTCTAATTTAATTGTAAAATATTAAAGTGTTACTTTAATATTTATTTTATGGTGATGTGTACCCAAGGGAGACATAAGGGGTATTTTAATATATGTTTTATATATTACACATCTTTTATCCCACATTGCCCATATGAGTTGAGCGAACCCTTGGAAATAGAATAAAAGGAAGCATTTGTGGCTTCATTAGGCAGGTTGAATATGAGAAGAAATTGGTGTGTGAGTTGCAGCTCCATTCTTGGCATTTGAGGACGTCTATCCTCTCTTGTAACATTCTAGACGTCATTCCCTTGGGGTTTGGCCTTTGGAATTCTTTGTAATTAGCTTCATTATCAGGCAGATTTGGTATTTTGCTCATATCTTCTTCACTACTTGTCCGACGCTTATGCCACTTGGAAGGAATGGTATTATGAAGGTAGTGGACTGATTAAAGGACAAAGTATTGTAGCAGAAAGTTTTTAAGTATGGGCTAGAGTATTATGTCAATACTGCTGAAGTAATTAGTGAGTTGATAAATCTACTATGTATTTGGTTTTATGAATTCTGAAAATAACATTTTATTAGCAGCAGTTCATTTCCACTTTGCATATCATTGTAGTTTCTTTCTTGTTTATGTTGTATGATACAAATTCCATGCACAAAACACAACAAACAATAAACGTTTGATTTCCGGAGTTATAAGGGGTTTAAAACATTAAATGGAGAAATAAGAAGTTGAATGCAAACTATTTGACATAATTCCTTTCAGCAATTTGGTCTAGTTTTTTGGGACATCCAGGGGTGCCCATTACAGTGGTATCAGAGCTATAAGTCCTGCCATCCTATGGATGTCTTATAGGGAATTTGGAATAGCCAAATAGAGGGAAAAAGTGTTTGACGAAATGTCAAAACACTAAAATCAGAAATAAATAAAAAACATAGGCTAAGCATTTATGTTTGAGCATGCGACAGGGGTCTTATAATTTCCGCGATACTAGAGCAAGACAAAATAAGATTTCAGACTTGCAAAGCAAACAGTCTAGTACATCTGTGCAGGTGGACATTGAATCCAACCATACAAACACAGAGGAGATATTCTTTGATCAGGACAATAATATGGGTGATCGAGATGACAGGAATACAGGATTAGGCGGAGGCAGAAATGCTGGTCCAGATTAGGGGGAGGTACTGTTCAGATAGTTACTGGATACATTAGAGCAGGGGTAGCATATGCAATAGGAGCAGAATAGGCAAATGGACATGATGTTGCAGCTCATGGCTAGACAGATGGGTGTCAATATTAATCCAGGTGATGCCAACAACAAAAACAATAACAACGAGGGAAACAATAACAATGGGGGAAACAATAACCATGGAGGCCAAGGCAACAACAATGGTCTTGAGAATAACATTAATGGTAATAATGGACATGGCAACAATGGGAATGAGGCTAATAACTTTAGACACGTTGCACGCCCAGCGCGGACTGTGAGCTCGAGACCTCTTCTACCCACTTTCCCACCCAGAGATCCGGTTCAACCAGTAAACGAACCATAGATTATCGAGTTATAGGATCAGTTTAGGAGGGACTGGGAGGCTAGTGGACTAGAGTTTCAGGCGGATATTTCTCTTAGAGATTATATGGACTTGAGGATGAGACACATGCCTAAAGTAGGAGGGAGGAATCAAAACTTTGAGCTGAGGAAAAAAGTTGGAAAACTTTCTTTACCTTATTATGATGCTTCAGGGAAGATGACTGCACGAGCTTGGGTGTAGAAGGTAGATACATACTTGCAGCTAAATCCTATGCCTGAGGAGGAGGCTATCAAGTATGTGGCTATGCACTTGGATGGCGTTGCACATGAATGGTGGCATCATGGCATGGTGACTTTGGGGCATAATCAGATTACATCCTATGAGGAATTCACTGAAACATTGATTGGGAGATTTGACACTAAGGATCCCGAGTTACATTTCAAGGAGCTAGCACAGTTAAAATAGTCAGGTTCTATGGATGCTTACATTTCTGAGTTTCAGTTCTTGTCTATACTTGTTACTGATATATTTTCTAGGAGATTGGTGGTGTTATTTTGTGATGGTCTTGCTGATCCATTACGAGGTTGGGTGAAGGGACATGATCCACTCACCTTAGCTTAAGCAACTAAAAAGGCACAAGATTTAGCCCCTTCAGTATACAAAGGAAAAAACCATTCAACAAATTCTTCCTACCGCAAGGACAAAGACAAAAAACTATTTCAGAAAGAGTATAGAAACCCCAAAGAAGGATCAAAAGGACTAGACAACGAAACCTTGAATGAAATTTGAAAGAAGAAGCCGTGATTCCATTGTAGAGAGCCTTGGGACTTATCTCATAAATGTTCTCTCAAGGCTAAGGCAAATCAAATGGAGTATTTTTCAGTAGAAGAGTCAGAGTCAGAAGGGGAGGATCAACACTCTGATTCAAATGAGGGTAACACTATAGAGGAGAGCAACATTCCTAAGGATGATAGATCGTTGGCATGCTTGACAGGGGCCCAAAAGGCAATCACATTTAAGGTCAGGGGTACTATCCAGGGGAAAAAAGTGATATCTCTTATTGACACTGGGGCTACACATAACTTCATAGATGCACAGTTGGTAGCCAGGAGAGGGTTATAGATAGAGGAGCATGATGGGTTTAGAGTCATGGTGGCTAACGGTGATAAGTTATTATGCACTCGAAAGATATCTAATCTTTGCATCAGGTTTGGAGATGGCTACGAGTTGGAGGATGAGTTCTATGTTGTGGACATGTGAGATTATGATGTCATCCTCAGCATGACATGGATGGCTTCACTAGTTGAGTTCACACTCAATCTAGCAAAATTGGAGATGAGATTCCAGCATGAGGGCAGAACTGTGGTACTTAGAGGACTTTCAGATGGAGGTTGCAGAGTAGTGTCCTTGAGGAGAATGCAGAGACTTTTTCGTCCAGATGACATAGAGTGGGCAGCAGAATGCTACATTATGCCAACTTCACCAGAGCCACAAGAAAAGAGTCATCCACCAGATTTCCAGAAGATACTTGATAGACATGCTAAAGTATTTAGCGATATTCCTCATGGGGTTCCTCTTGACAGAGGGATGGAACATGTTATTGAGCTCAAGGAGGGAGCCAAACCAGTTATGATTACTCCCTATCATCATCCTAAGAAACACAAGGATGAGATAGAGAAGGAAATTAAGGATTTGTTGGAGATGGGGCATATCAGGCCCAGTAAGAGCCCCTTTGCTTCAGCAGTAGTATTGGTAAAGAAGAAGGATGGGATGATGTGCATGTACATCGATTACAGGGCACTGAATAAGAAAAAAATTAAAAATAGGTATCCCATTCCTAGGATTGATGAGCTAATTGATGAATTGCATGGGGCATGCTTCTTCACCAAAATTGATTTGTGATCCAGATACCATTAGATCAGGATGAGAGAAAAGGACATTGAGAAAATAGCCTTTCGATGTCACTATGGCCACTTTGAGTTTATGGTTATGCCATTTGGTCTAACCAATGCACCTGCTACATTTCAAAGTTGTTTGAACCAGGTATTCAGGAAGCAGCCGAGGATATTTGTCTTGATCTTCTTTGATGACATCTTGGTCTTCAGTAAGACCTGGGAGGAGCACTTACATCATCTGGAGGAGGTGTTATCTATTCTGGAGAGAGAGTCATTGTATGCTAAGGAATCTAAATGTGAGTTTGGCATGATTGAGCTCCTTTACCTTGGGCATATCATTAGTGCAGATGGCGTTTGGGTTGATCTCCAAAAGATTAGAGCTATTGTACAGTGGCCTACTCCCACAAACCTTACACAGCTTAAGGGATTCTTTGGTTTATGTGGTTTTTATAGGAGGTTTGTTAAGGGATTCTCACAGATTGCTACACCCTTGACAGATCTTACCAAGAAAGGAGCCTTCATGTGGACAGGGGCAGCACAGAGGTGTTTTGAGCATTTCAAGTAGGTAATGTCTTCATGTCTAGTTCTAGCTCTACCAGATTTCATGAAGCCTTTTGAGCTTCATTGTGATGCATCAGGTGATGGGGTTGGAGCAGTATTGATGTAGGAGAAGCATCCCATTGCATTCAAGAGTAGGAAGCTCCGGGGAGTTGAGAAAAGTTATTCTATCTATGATCGGGAGATGTTGGCCATAATGCATGCATTGGCCAAATTTTGATCATATTTGGTAGGTGGACATTTTGTGATCAAGACTGATCACAACAGTATTAAATACTTCATGAGCCAACATGATCTTAATGACCGACAACAAAAATGGGTGATTAAATTGCAGGCTTATGACTTTGACATTGAGTTTGTCAAAGGTAAGAAAAATGTGGTGGCTGATGCCTTATCTCGAAGACCTCACTTATGTGCTCTAGCAGAGATTTCAGGAGATTGGAGAGATTGGATTATAGCAGAGTATGTCGGAGATGCTTGGGCTTCTAGATTGATTTTAGGTACCATACAGGATGATCGCTATGAGGTGATAGATGGATTGATCAGAGTTCAAGACAAGGTTTATTTGATTCCATCATCACATTTGAGAGAGGCGATACTGAAGGCATTTCATGATGCACCCACAGCTAGACATCTGAGGGTCTTCAAGACCTACAGGCAGATCCGAGAGCAATTTTCGTGGAAAGGGCTCAAGGATGATGTTCAGAGGTATGTTAGGGAGTGTGTGGTTTGTCAACAGAATAAGGGAGAGCACACATTTCCTGTAGGTTTATTACAGCCCTTGCCCATTCCTGATAGGAAATGGGAAAGTATTTCAATGGACTTCATCATTGGTTTACCACGAGTGCAGGGAAGGGATTGTATCTATGTGGTGGTGGACCACTTGATGAAGTTTGCTCACTTCTTTGCTATTTCGTTCACTTACACAACAACACAGGTGGTAGATCTTTTCTTTAGAGAGATATTCAGGTTACATGGGCTGCCTAGATTCATTGTCAACAACCGGGATAGTAACTTTATGAGTGTTTTTTGGCAAGAGTTGTTTAGGTTGTGTGGTACAGATCTTACACCTAGCACTAGTTATCATCTGAAAACAGATGGGCAAACAGAGATTGTGAATAAATGGGCGGAAGGATATTTGAGGAACTATGTATTTACACAACAAAAGTCTTGGATCAGATGGTTGCATATGGGAGAGTATTGTTATAACACCACTTATCATATGTCCATCAAGATGACTCCTTTTATGGCACTCTATGGTTATGAAGCACTTAGCTTCATGGATTTAGTTTTGGGGGACAGTAGAGTGCCCAAAGCCAAAAACTTATTGTAGGATAGTCAGGACATCTTGAAAGTGCTCAAAGAGAATATACAATAGGCCCAGAATCAACAAAAATTGTATGCTGATCAGTACCGAATAGAACATAGCTTTGAGGTAGGGGATATGGTTTACTTGAGGCTACAACCATATAGACAGTCATCGCTCAAGAAGAGTGGAGCTGAAAAGTTGAAACCTAGATTTTATGGTCCCTACATGGTGATTCGCAAAATGGGCAAATTCGCCTATGAGCTTGAGCTTCCAGAGGGTAATCGAGTGCACAATGTGTTTCATGTGTCTAGGTTTAAGAAAGCCATTGGTCAAAGTGTAGTGCCTTCTGCAGATTTACCCCCTTTGGATGAGGAGGGGAAGCTTGTGTTAGTACCTGAGGCTATTCTGGACACTAGAGAGAGGAAGCTTAGAAACAGGATAGTGAAGGAGTATTTGGTCAGATGGAAAGACCTGCTGGAGGAAGATTCTACATGGGAGAGTGAGCAGGTTATTCAGCAGGCTGGACTAAGATTGCTTGAGGATAAGCAATTTCAAGGGGGGCGGACTATAATGTCCCCATTTTAGTAGTTGACCAAGTGTGTGTGCATTAGCCTTGTTCTACATGGTCCCAAGGGCTAATGAAGGGTTTAATGGGATCCTGGAGTGTTTTGGCCTAGTCATTTCCAGTTTGGGCCAAAATGAAGTTGATTTACTCAGTTTCAGGCATACTTGCTATTTTTAGTAAGTCAACAGGACACAGTGCAGGTCAATTTTGGTGATTGGATTCGATACTTCTCGATGAGAGCTTTCTGATGAGCTATCACTCACATTATTTGGAGTCCAATTGCTAATACATTTTAATGCTTGAAGTTTTATTAAAGTAACGTCTAATTTAATTGTAAAATATTAAAGTGTTACTTTAATATTTATTTTATGGTGATGTGTACCCAAGGGAGACATAAGGGGTATTTTAATATATGTTTTATATATTACACATCTTTTATCCCACATTGCCCATATGAGTTGAGCGGACCCTTGGAAATAGAATAAAAGGAAGCATTTGTGGCTTCATTAGGCAGGTTGAATATGAGAAGAAATTGGTGTGTGAGTTGCAGCTCCGTTCTTGGAATTTGAGGATGTCTATCCTCTCTTGTAACATTCTAGATGTCATTCCCTTGGGGTTTGGCCTTTGAAATTCTTTGTAATTAGCTTCATTATCAGGTAGTTTAGTTGCATTTCCGGTTATAGGCAGATTTGGTATTTTGCTCATATCTTCTTCACTACTTGTCTGACGCTTATGCCACTTGGGGGGAATGGTATTATGAAGGTAGTGGACTAATTAAAGGAAAAAGTATTGTAGCAGCAAGTTCGTAAGCATGGGCTGGAGTATTATGTCAATACTGCTGAAGTAATTAGTGAGTTGATAAATCTGCTATGTATTTGGTTTTATGAATTCTGAAAATAACATTTTATTAGCAGTAGTTCATTTCCACTTTGCATATCATTGTAGTTTCTTTCTTGTTTATGTTGTATGATACCAATTCCATTCACAAAACACAAAAAACAATAAACGTTTGATTTTTGGAGTTATAAGGGGTTTAAAACATTAAACGGAGAAATAAGAAGTTGAATGCAAACTGTTTGACATAATTCCTTTCAGCAATTTGGTTTAGTTTTTTGGGACATCCAGGGGTGCCCATTATAGTCCTGCGTTGACATACCTAGAAGGTAGATTGCAAGTTCATCAAAAGCAACACCCCAGAGTGTGCCTGTATGATCTATTAGCTTTAGTTAAAGTATGTACCTATAAATACAATCCACAAATTTCTTTATGCACTTTGCACAAGTCAATGTCTCATCAACATTTCTAACAAATTTTTTCTTGCATTATTTTCCATTCAAGTGGAGGGGGCAAGATGGATAGTAAACTGACCTCATTTTAATGAATTGAATTGTTGCCTTTACACTGTATTGAAAAGGTTGCTAGATATTCATGTTTTTCCCTCAATCTCAACAATTGTTTTCCTTAGAATTGGTAGAGGCACATCTATAGCTTGTGTTGTCGATGTCAAGATATCATTCCCATTGTCATTAAACCATAACCTTAGTTTTTTTGTCTCTGCTATGTCTGGGTTTATGAAGAGTTGAGTACTAGCCAAATTTTTTATGACCTTTCCATTATATTTAGTCGATTTTCAAGTTTTAATTGCAAGAAAAACAACATCATGTAAATGGTATATTTCTTAGAGTCGTGGGCCCTCGTTGTGAGTGGTTGGTCGCCATAAAGTTACATTTATAGTAGACGAAGATATATCCATCAATTGGACACTTCTTCATAGAACTTCTATCTCATCAAACTTTCTTATCGTGGTACATGGATCCACACAAACAACTATGCTGATAACATCAACAAGGAAGTCTTTGGTAACATGAACACTTTCATCAAGAGGGGTGAAAGTAAATTGATGTTTTGGAATTGTCAAGTCATCATCTCAGAGAGAAACCCTCGAGTTGTCTTCCAAGAAAATTTCAAGTTGGCTATTAAGCTTTTTGTAGAGCCTATTTTTTGTCTTCATGGTACCACTTACTATTGTATATATAGAACCTACTTGGATATTTATGTAATGAAGATCTACAATTTTGTTGAAGCAAGTGATACATACCTCAATTTTGTCACAATCTATAATATCAAAGGAGAAGATTTTACCTTCTCCATATTGCATCTTGAATGGGTGGATATCTTTTTTGGTTTTAATGCGATCCCTTATTAGCCACTTCATTTGATATGGGTTCAAGTTTTTAATTAGAGTAATAGTAGGGATGATTTCTTTATTCTTTAACGAAGATGATATCCTGAGCACCTCTCTATGGGTATGTTGTTGTGAATCGTCGCCATTTGTAGGCACATCTTTTGATGTAGAACCCAAGGTTGGTGCATCTACTTCTAGGCCTTGGTCCTTGCACATGTAGATGGGTTGAACATTGATATCATGATTCAAATAAATGATGTCTATTTCAAAAACAACAATCCACCAAGATAAGAACATTGATTTTAACTATTATGCACTGAAACATATCAGGAAAGGTTGATTTAAAACATGTTGTTCTATTCATACCTAGAAATTACTAGACAAGTTAAAAAAAGTACATACCTAGATTTGCAAATAGTAGGGTGACTAAACCCTTTAAGTAACACTATAGACCCCTTCAAGATTTCTCCCGCAACAATGCAATCATTATATTTCTTTGGAATGGTTTCTTTTTGTTTGGAAACATCATCAAAGAGGTCCATTCTATATCAAGGTGTTACCTTCTAATTCAAACCCAACTCAATAATGTCTATGACTTGGAGGTGTGGTTGCAATTGTAGGTTCCCATCATCAATCATTGTAATTGTAGATTCAGTTAACAGAGCCATTTAATATAGTGGAAGGAGGTAATTTAGATCTATAAATGAGAAACCACATTGATTAAAGTTTCATTTTTTGCAAATATATGACATTACTTTGTACCATACAAATTAAATATTAGAGATGATACTATATTTATTAAACATCCATTACCTATTTATCCACGACAAAATTGATCCAAAAGAGTACTAAAAAAAACCAAAACATTACATAAATATCTATCAATAAATGTCTCAATTATATGGATGTTATCGAGAATAACAGTAGCAACACCCCCCTATGTTATGGTTTCATTGTGAACAATATTCATGAGTTTTCAACTGGAGTTGTGCCTAGTTGTATTAACATATTAGAACTTGCCAAGGTGTCATACTTAGTGCATACCAATGTAATGTAGATGTTAGCAAGAGTTTAATGATAACCCTCTTATTAGCAAAATATTCAGATTGAAGATTGCAAAATATAATTAATGTAACAAATTACATCTAGATATGTTTTTAAGCTTCCTTAAATTTACCTTAAATTACATAGATATAATCAAAACTATAAATAAAAAATATTATTATACTTTGCAAAATATAATTAATGTAACAACTTACATATAGATATGCTTTTAAGCTTTCTTAAGTTTACCTTAAATTACATAGATATGATCAGAAATATAAATACAAAATATTATTATATATAGATATAATCAAAACCATAAATACAAAATAGTATTATATTAGATCTTGATCACTATAATATGCAAAAACATAGTATTATATTTATCAAAAAATCATTTATATCTAGAAAATGAATAATTTTAAATATGAAAGTGAGTATTAATATAAAAATAAACAAACCAAAATGCTAAATAAATTATATTTTATATTTGATTATTTTTCAAATAAGCAATAGAATTGTACTACATACAAAATAAAAATCAATTTTATAAGTCAATACAAGTTTAAACACACTATGATCATATCAATGGCACGATATTAATGGAGTTCATATTTTAACAATTTTAGTTTTGTTGAGGTTGCTCTTTAATAAATGAGGCAAGATATGCCCTTAAATACATGCATAAGTCGCTGAGGAAACATCTGCCCCTGTAACAGAAGTTGTGACACTTGCTGCTAAAGAAGAAGGGAAAACTGAAGCATCAGAGTAAATAATGAAGGTTGAATTATAATAATTAGGGATTTGCATGTTAAGAGATATTTATAGTAGATCAGATCAGATCAGATCATGGCATGAGGTGAGATGATGTTTACAACAGAATTTTTTGGTGGTTGATATAGTTAGGGACAAGGTCAAGTGTATAAGCCATAGTTGGAAGATTTAGCTTTAGCTAAAATGGATTACACATATAGAAGAAGTCTTCTTTACCCCATTATGTCACTATAGTGTGGCTCATATTAAATAGAACCCAAAAGCATTTGTATTTCAGTCCAGAGATAATAAAAATACGGGTCTAGCTTTTACGTAATTTTCTTTTCAATGGTTATTTTGACTAGTGTCCTTGAAAGTTTTCACCTTTTTGATGTTGTAATCATCTCTAGTTGGTTTCCAATTGCAATAATTGGATTGTATTTGTAAATTCAACATGAAAGAAAGCTAAAAAAAAGAGAGTTGGAAGCTATTAAAAGGATGGAATTCCATTGTCATGGATAGGAAATTGCGGGTTCAAATCTCTCTAAATTCATTGATTGTCTCGTTTGTAAATTAACCAAGAATGCAAAAGAAAATACAGAACAACAAAAACACATAAACACAGTTTATCGTGGTTCACCACAAATTGTGGCTACGTCCATACTGAGAGCAGAGGAATAATATTAATGAGAAAACCAAATTGAGTTTACAATACATGCGATCAACATTTATAGATCACAAATGATCAATTGAAGAGACAAAATAAATGGAGGGAAAAACACAAGTGTCTATTGGCCTTCACAATTCAACAAATCTCCCACCTGAAGACAAAAAATACACTAGCTAATCATCCATTCCCCTACTCTACATGCTGACTTACTTCTTTTTAACAAGGCCAAGAGAAGTCCTGGCACATTCGAACTTCTCCTTGGCAACAACCTTCATCAACATGTCCGCCGGATTGATCTTAGTATCAATTTTGGCAACCTTCAGTTTTCCTTCTGCTACCACATAATGAACATAGTGAGCATGCTTGTCAATATGTTTGGAGTGTCACTTAGAGGAATGATTGTGAACCATAAAAATTGCACTCTGACTATCTGAAAATAAAACATAATCATCTTTCTGCCAATGGAAATCGCTGAATAAGTGTTGCAACCAAATAATCTCTCTAGCCCCTTCAGAAAGAGCCAAGTATTCGACTTTAGTAGAAGAAAGTGCAACACAATGTTGCAGTCTTGAGGCCCAACTAATGGCAGCCCCGACAAATGTGAAAGCATAACTAGTAGTAGACTTGCACTTTTCTCGATCTTCGGCAAGATCTAAGTCACTGAATCCTTGTAGCTGAGTATGATTTCTACCAAAACACAATGCATAATCAGCAGTACCCTTGAGATACCACAATATCCATTTCACTACTTCCCAATGAGGTTTCTTAGGATTGCTCATGTATCTACTAACTACTCCCACCGCATGAGCAATGTCAGGACGTGTAGAAACCATAGCATACATTAAGCTACCAACCACTGATTTATAAAGAACATTAATCATAAAATCCTTCTCATCTTGTGTTTTGGGACACAATTCATAACTGAGGTGAAAATGAGAAGCAAGAGGAATAGGAATGTGTTTAGCTTTAGCCATGCAAAACCATTCTACAACTTTGTCAATATATGATTTTTGTGACAAGGTCAATACCTTTTTTTGTCTATCCCTAGTGATATTCATCCCAAGAATCTTTTTGGCTGCTCCTAAATCTTTCATGGAAAATCGAGAAGCTAAATCTTTCTTTAGCTAGCATATTATTTGAGGAGAAGTACCAGCAACTAGCATGTCATCAACATAAAGTAACAGAATAACAAACTCACCATTAGGTGTATATGAGCAATGTTAGTATGCTAATAGAAACCAAATTTAAATAAAGCTTCTACAAACTAAACAAAATTCATAAACTTCAAGATAGACTAAGATGAGCTCTCAATTGAAAATATGAGCCATTAATGGGCTCTCTCAATGAGAAGCTCTCTTGTTGAGTAGCTTTGTCTAAAAAGATAGGATGTATGCTCAATATGCTTCCAAAGGCTTCAATGGATGATTGTGGATTTTTGGTGTGGATAGATGGCTTTAGTATGGATTTGGATCTCAAAATAGCATTATAACTTTACTTCATGGATTGTGTTATTTTGTAAAGGGGAAGGATCCAATTTATAGGCAAGAGGCTTGAGGGATTGAGGGCTAAGATGCAAGGATGGGAAAAAGCTTATGGAAGGCTCAGATTGCATGAGAGGAGAGCACATGGATTGTGCTTCCTTATAGCTAATCAAGGAGTGACACATGTCACATGGTGAGAGGATGGAGGAAAGGGCAAGGATGAGTCAACAAAGGAGGCTCAAGAGATAAAATCTTCATAAAGACCCTCATAATGACTTGTAAGAGCAATAAAAGGGCTTGTAAGAGTCATTTATGACCTAGTGGACTTCATAAAGTTTTATGGTTGAGATATTTTGAGGGTGATGAGAGCAAATTCGACTTGGACTTGATTAGGAAGGTTTTAAGCTTGCTTAGGCTTGTGCAAATGATTAGAGGATGGATTAGGATGGTTTAGGATTAGCTTAGGGATAGGCAAGTGGATGGCATTTAATGAGGGTGGGTGAAGGAGGAGATATTTGTTAACTTTGGCTTGGGTTAGTAAGTCTTAACCCATGTTTAGGGAATGTGACAAGGTTAGGAGGGGATTAGGATTAGGTTTAAAGACATCTTCTAGAAGAGTCTAGATTTTGGAGGAGGATAAAGACTTTCTAGAATAGTCTAGAATTTCCTAGGATGAGGATGAAGACTTTCTAGAAGAGTCTAGAACTTCTTAGGATGAGGATAAATTAGATTTTTAGGAAATAAATAAAGTTTTATTTATTTCAAGGGTTTGGGTTGAGGAGATATTTATTAAAACTTTTTTAATAAACATGAGGATTAATATTTAATTTTAATTAAATATTTTGAGTTGGGATTAGGGGTAGGAAATGATGGGATTAGCCTTTAATCAAAATTAAAGAAGGATTAGAAGATTTTGGAAGAGGTTATTGGTCATAAGGAAATTGGCCAACTTTTGGGAAAAAAATAAATTTTTTATTTATTTTAGGATTTTTGGTCAATTTATTAATTAAATAATTAATAAATAAGGAAATAATGTTTAAATAAGATTTAAACATTTTTGGGAGGGATTCCTTAATTAAATATTTTTAATTAAGATAAAAGGATTTAATGGCATAAAAATTAATTAATAAATGATGATGTCATCGGGAATTTTTCAGAAAATAAAAATACTTTATTTTCTAAAGGATTTTTAGGTGTCTACATTTTGCCCCTCTTTGATGTGATGCTGCAAGTGGCATGACATCAAAGATAAGAAAATAAGATGCCCAAGGCTAGAGCAGAAGAGGAGAGAATGGACTATGAGATGCCCCCTCAAGAAGGCAGCGGGGAGAGAAAGCGAGGCTTGGTGGCTTCTTGAAAAATACAAGAATCTGGGATGAGCAAGGAGACTCAAATTGGATTAAGAGAAGAGGTTTAGTTAGCTCAAACTCTTACTATGAGAGAATGATAAAGGGAGAATCAGAGGCACAAGAGGAAGCAAGCTTAAGATCTTAGGTATTGCAGAGGATGAAGGAGCGGAGCACTATAAAAAAGAATCCAGGATAGGGAGATGGATGAGGGGATTATAAAGATGATGCAACAGGATTTCAAAGAGTTAGATTGGCGGAAGATGGGTTTCGGAGATCCTTAGGACTAGGATTGTGGATCTCGAAAGATGAGGCTTGGTGGGTTGATTTGGATTGGTGGATCCCTAAGACTAGGATTGTGGATCCCTAAAGCTAAGAGTGATGATTGATTCAAAGAGATACTGATGCATCAGCTGGGGTAGGAGAGACGGATGCTGGATATGGATGGGGAATAATGGAGATGAAGGAAAACCATTGAAGCTTTTTGAGCGGGGGGATACTTCAAAGAGAAGTACCACCATGTAGTTGAGCACTAGATTTGCTATAGGACTATTGGTTAATTGCCAAGGTTACCAAGAACATCAAGGCCTTTTCACCAACCATCCAAAGGACTGACAAACTAACTCAAAACAAACACACAAGGATTGCCCCAGCATCACACATGAATCCTAGAGGAAGCAGCATGGAAACGACACTGGAGAACCCACACACAAAAAAGAAAAACAAACGAAAGACCTGATCAAGACCTTACGCTCTAATTGCCCCATTCGCAGCATACCATGATATGGAAGATCGTGGCAACCTTGAGGAGGGAACAAGGAGATTGCTTGGAAAAGATACTTCAAGACCCAAAAGGGAAGATCCCAAATCAAAAGAAAGTGAAAATCCAAAAGAGAGCCGTTTGCCAACGAGATGGGTAGGACAAGGCACTAACGGACCAAGATCAGACATGAGGAAAGCTATATCCTGCAAGGACCTATTGGAGAGCACCGAAGCTGGTGGATTTGGATGAGTGATGCATCTGGCAAGCTGAACTAAGAAAGATAACACTTTGGTGACAGGAAATCTAGCTAAAGGATGCGTTGGAATAGCTAACCAAGATGTGTGATGGGTGCAAGATGCTGATCAAGGATGAACTGACACGAACGCTGGATAGATACAATGGTACTAAGCTAAAGAGGATGTACAAGCTGATGGACCAAGATATGTTACAAATCTACAAGTTTTTTCATGTTTTGGTTTTTGTGAGATGGAAATGTTTGTGAAGGATTGGATGTCTATAATAGGTGATAGGTGGATAGGTAGATGGTTTGCGAAAAGATTAAGTGAAAATGGGGTTTTGTGTGTGCACATGATAGTATACAAGCTAGGATACAAGATTATTTATAGGCTGGAATATGGTACAAACCTTGGACAAGATTCGGATAGACAAGGTATGGTACAAGATTTACAAGGTATAATACAAGCTTTGGTACAAGATTTACAAGCTGTACAGGAGGTATTTACAAGCTTCATCAGATTTTGGATATTTGGTTGGAACACCAAGGGAACAAGCAAGTGTGTCTTATGGGATGGTGGGTAAATGGATGAGGGATAGGATAGTGATAGATAATGGATTAGTCTTTAGTACACAAGGTGCCTGAATTACCAGGTTTTCACCAAGGTACCTATCCAAGGTGCCTGAATTGCCAAGTTTTCACCATTGGACGCTTATTTCTCTTTACTATTTTTTTCTTTTGTATTTTTCAAAAGCCTGGTATACCAAGGATCTTCAAGCATAGAACTTCTTGAGATGAATGATGTTAGTAGGATCATTCAAGAGTTCTCCTTCTGGTGTAGATAGCTGATAAGCTCCAGAGCCAAAGGAAGCAGTGACAACATAAGGACCAAGCCATGTAGGTTCAAACTTGCCTTTCTTTTCTCGATCTGCTTGGACTTTCATGTTTTCTTTAAGGACCATGTCACCTGGCCGAAAGTTTTGTGGAAGCACCTTCTTGTTGAAATTCCTTTTGAGACAAGTTTGATAGACTGTGAGATGATCATAGGCTTGTTGTCAGTTCTCGTCTAAGAGATCTAGCTGGGTGAGCCGAGCTACTCTATATTCTTCATCTGATATTTTCCCTTGCAAAGATATGCGCAAGGAGGGAAGTTCAACCTCTATAGGTAGTACTGCTTCGGCACCATAGACTAGGGAGTATGGAGTTGTGCCTGTGGATGTATGGAAGGAAGTTCGATAGGCCCATAGGGCTGGATTTATTTGTAGGTGCCAATCACGGCCGGAATCATTGACAACTTTCTTTAGAATTTTGAGGAGGGTTTTGTTAGTTGCCTCTGCCTGGCCGTTACCTTGTGGGAAATATGGGCTAGAAAAGCGGTGATGGATGCGGAGGGAAGTGCATAATTCTTCCATGTTGAGATTTTCAAAGTTACCTCCGTGGTCAGTGAAGATGGTGGATGGGATGCCGAAGCGGCAAACAATGTGGTACAAGATGAACTTGGAGACCTGAACTCCTGTAGCTGAGACTAGGGGGACTGCTTCCGCCCATTTAGTGAAATAGTCTGTAGCTGTTATTATCCATTTATGTCCATCAGATGAGAGGGGTGTGATAGTTCCAACTAGATCAAGGCCCCAACAAGCGAAAGGCCAAGGTGGTGCAATAGGTTGTAGATCCTGTGCTGAAGCGTGCACAAGATTTGCATGTTGCTGACATGGGAGACACTTTCTGACAAAGTCACAGGAGTCTTCTTCAATGGTAGGCCAATAGTAGCCTGCTCTAAGGATTTGTCGCGCTAGGACAATACCACTCGTGTGGGCACCGCAAAGTCCAGAGTGTACTTCCTTTAACACCATCGCGGCCTCATTTTGGTCTAAACATCGAGAGAGACTATCGTGATAACCCCGACGATATAGGGTATTGGCTATGATAACATAGCAGGATGATTTTCGAATGAGGTTCTGGCGTTGGGTACGTGTGAGGTGAGGGGATATGATACCATCGTTAAGGTAAGCATGAATCTCATGGTACCAAGGGGATTGGGAACCAACCAAGATACAAACACGGTTTGAATCCTCATTCGCATAGGCGGGTGTGAGGAGCTGCTCCACTAAAAACTCATACTGTGTAGCTGCTTGGGGAATTTCCAAGAGTGAGCCTATAGTAGCCATAGCATCTGCTGCTTTGTTCTGTATTCGAGGCACTTGTGTAAACTGAAGCTTTGTAAAATGTTGGGTTAGCTGATCAACTAGCTCTTTGTAGGGTAATAGCTTTTCATCTTTGGTTTGATATTCATTTAGGGCTTGCTTGATGATGAGCTGAGAATCGCCAAAGATTTGTAGCTCAACAATGTTCCATTCTACAGCTATCTTTAATCCTGCTATGAGGGCCTCATATTCAGCTATATTGTTGGTGCTAGGGAATTGTAGCTTGAAGGCTTTTGGAATGTAATCTCCTTGAGGTGTGACCAACAATATTCCTGCCCCTGATCCATGAGATGTGTATGAGCCATCAAAATAAAGTTTCCATGGGGGTTGTTCTTCAATTAGACAGATATGCTCATCTGGAAATTCTGTGATCAACGGATAAGCATCTATTAGAGGTGCATCAGCTAGGTGATCTGCTATAGCTTGCCCTTTGATTGCCTTTCTATCCACATACTGGATGTCAAATTCACTAAGAAGCATAACCCATTTGGCCAAACGGCCTGTAAGTGCTGTTCTAGAGAGCATATACTTGAGAGGGTCAATCTTGGAGACTAGTTGGATGGTATGACTTAGCATGTAATGGCGAAGCTTTTGAGTTGAGAAGACAACTGCCAAACAAGCTTTTTCCATAGGAGTGTAATTGAGTTCATAACCAACTAGGGTTCTACTGATGTAGTAGATGGCTCTTTCTCTTTTGTAGTCATCAAGCTGTGCTAGAAGTGCCCCTAGAGCAGTAGGTGTTGCTGATATGTACAAAATTAGGGGACGACCAGGAATTGGTGGAACCAAGATAGGGGGATTGATGAGATACTGCTTGAGATGGTCGAAGCTGCGCTGACATAAAGGATCCCACTTGAAGTTCTCATCCTTCTTTAGTAAATGTGAAAATGGTGTACACTTATTTGCAAGCTGGGAGATGAAGCGCCGAACAGATTGGAGCTTTCCTTGAAGAGAGCGAAGTTGTCGCAGTGTCTGGGGAGGAGGCATGTCTAAGATAGCCTTGACCTTCTTGGGGTCGATCTCTATACCTCATTTAGAAACTATGAAGCCTAGAAGCTTGCCAGATGTGACCCCAAAGACACATTTCTTGGGATTCAGCATGAGATGATATTTGGCTAACCTATCAAAGACTTTCTCCAAGTCAGCAAGATGATCCATGAAGGTATGAGACTTGACCAAGATATCATCCACATAATCCTCCAAAATGCTATGGATGAGATCATGAAAAATGGCTGTCATAGCTCTTTGATAGGTAGCCCCAGCATTCTTTAGGCCAAAAGGCATCATGTTGTAGCAAAAGGTTCCCCAAGGGGTAGTGAATGCTGTCTTATGCTGATCCTCTTCTGCAATCTTGATTTGATTATACCCAGAAAATCCATCCATGAGGGACAAAATTTCATGTCCAGCTGTAAGATCTACAATCATATCTATGTTGGGCAAGGGAAAATCATCTTTTGGACAAGCTTTGTTAAGATCTCTAAAATCAGTGCAGATTCTGATGTCACCGGAAGGTTTAGTGACAGGGACCATGTTGGAGATCCACTCTGAGTAGTCGATAGGTCGAATAACCTTAGCAGCTAACATTCTTTCTAATTTAGCTTTGACCAATAATGCTACCTTGGGGTGCATTTTTCTAAGCTTTTGTCTGACGGGCTTGATCTTTGGATCAACTGCAAGATGATGAACTACAAGCTTTGGATCAAGTCCTGGCATGTCCTGATATGACCATGCAAATCGGCCAATGTTCTCTCTTAAGACCTCAAAGAGGAGGTCAACTTGGTCTTGTGATAGGGATGCAGCAATGTGAACAAGTCTGGGGATCTCTAATGAACCAATGTTGACTTCTTGAGTATCCTCAATTAGAATAGAAGACACCTCTGGTTGATTATCTTGAGGAGGCAATGCTAAATCCTCATGTTCTTCTGGATTTTCTTGCTGAGGGGTTCTCTTCGTTGCCTTAGCTAGTCTTAGATTCACCTTAGTTCCAGTTTTGGGTGTATCGGAACTAGGTTGGGGATTTTCTCCAAAATACCCCTTGGGATCTAGCTTGTAGATATAGGCAGAATCTGGCTTTGTTTTCTTGTGAGGAGTTTCAGCTCCCATGAATCTTAGAAGTGCCTCCTCTGATGTGAACTCATCGATGTGTATGACACTTGGTTGGTCCCAATCTATGAGTTGTGGATGGGCGAGTGTTAGGTCAATGAGGTGGATGGATAGTTCTTGGAGAACAGAGTCTCCGAGGGAGATTTGGTCTAGGATATCATCGTAGGCTCTCTTTTCAACTTCCTCAGGAATGTCTTCGATTTTGACAAGGTTACGGTGAATGTTTAAAAAAGCGTGACCGTTCTCATTGGTGCCCCCAATTGTGGGTATGCCAAAGCCAAGACCTGACTTCGATTCCCACTTGTGTGCGTCGATGGGGCACTGCATGCCTCTTTCTTCTGGTCCTAGACCACCACCTTGATAGTTCCATTTGTCAGTGATGAGCTTATGTTCTTGGGGATACTTTTGGCTGAAGTGATCAAGGCGTGCTTGATTTCTTTGAGGTGCATCCTTATGTAACCATTTGTTGATATCTGGAGTGAGCTCCTCATGAAGAGGGATTTTTGAGGATACAAAGGTTGTTGGGCCAAACTGTTTGTATCGAGGAGGTGGAACCTCCTTAGCTTTGTGATATGTCGGTCGTCCATGGGCATGTGGATCAAGTGGGAGTGCCCCGACAGCAAATGCATCTGACAGACTATACTCTCCACAACCTTTGTTATTGATCTTCACGGTAGACAGGGTAGAGGCAAGGATGGTTTCTGGGTCATTATAAGTGTGGGATGAGCTGGCGATGGATGTGCCGATATCAATTCCAGGGCAATGGTTTGTATATGAAGCTTCAACTGCATTGCAGTAAGCAAAGGGTTCTGGATCGGCATGGATGGTTACCTCAGTGCCTTGATGCAGAAATTTGATGCACTGATGGTAAGTGGATGGAACGGCTTTCATGGCATGAATCCATGGGCGACCGAGGAGGATGTTAAATGGTAGGTTTAGATCAATAACATGGCAAAGTGTCTCTTGGATGACTGGCCCAACCTTGATTGGCAGCAAAATAGTTCCTTCTGTGGTTCTTTCCAAGTTGTCATAAGCTTTGATGGTGATAACCTCACTGATGATATCTGCCTCAGTATACCCAGCTTGTTTTATGAATTTTAGGGTGCAAATATTCAAGGCTGATCCATTATCTATCATTACTCTTTTCACAGCAAAGTTGGATACCATGATGGCTATGCGAAGCGGAAGGGTGTGATCTGGGTCGACCACGGGTATGTCGATGGATTTGAACGATAGGGCACATGAGGATGAGAGGTGTCCAACAAGATTACGAAAATCAGTAGCATTGATATCAGAAGGGACACGAGATTCTATGAGAGCACTTTCAAGGATGTTCTTGTACATAGGACTAGTGCGAAGAAGGTCTAAAATGGAGATTTGGGCTGGCATGTTCCCAAGGTGTTCCAAGATATTGTACTGGCTTTTTGATGGAGCTGATGGTGTTGGTGTAACAGGTGGGCCTGTGATGTTAAATCGCGCTCTTCGAGTGGTGATTGCACACTCATTGTTTGGTCCTTGGATATTGATAACATTGACGGAAGGCTCTTTCTCGGATATACAACCTATAAGGCTACCATAGTCTATATAGGATGAAGTGTGGTCATTGTTCTTCCCATGCTGTTGGTTTGGCTGACGGTTGTTGGTGTTGTTGTTGTTGGTTTGGATAGGTGCTTTTCCAGGATTTTGGTTGTGGTGTGGAGGAAAAGCATTTTGATAGATCTGTAAGCCTGCATTGGGAGAGGTTTGGGCACCAACAGTGATTTCCTTCCGATCAATGAGGTCCTGCACATAGTCTTTCAGTTTCATGCATCTGAGGGTAGTGTGACCTTTTACCCTATGAAATTTGCAGTACTCATTATCTTTGTACCATGCAGCTTTGGATTGGCTTGGGTCAATTTGCTGGGTAGGAGGAAATTTGATGAGGTTTTCTTTGACTAATTTCTCAAAAATGACATCCAATGGCTCACCAAAGGGTGTATAGTTTCTAGGTGTAGGTTGGAATCTAGGCTTTTGTCCTGCAGCTACATTGATGGCATTAGCTTGATTGCTAGACCCTTGAAAGTTGGGTCTTGGAGTGTGGTTTTGATAGCTTTGGTTATTCTGTTGTTGGTAGTTGATAGCTTGTTGATTTTTTGGTTGATATGGTGGGTTGGACTGGTTGTGAGAAGGACCAACAATATTCACATGTCTGGTGTCAGTGACGCCATCTGTTGCAACGTGCTTGTTTTTGTTCCAATACCTAGACTTGTCATTGGAATGTGTTTGATTTTGGTTGGCTTCCTTGTAAAGCTTGACCACACCATCTTTAATGAGTCCTTGCTCAAGGATCATTCCTTTCTCTTTGATATCTTTGTAGGTTTGCAAACAGTTCATGGTCATGTGGTGAGCCAAGCTAGGATGGGCATTATCAATAAACATTTTCACAACATGGCGTTCTGGCAAGGTGTAGGATATGCGGGTGGTAAGGGTTTGCCATCTTTGCAGGTATTCGGCAAGGCTTTCTCCACCTTTTTGCTTGGTGTGGACAAGATCAACTATTGATAGTTCTGTTTCAACAAGATGGGCATATTGGGCTACAAATGCCTCAGATAATTCAGCAAAGTTTTTAATTGTACCATAGGGGATTCTATAAAACCATTCAAGAGCTGGTCCAGCTAAGCTTTTGGGAAAAAGGCGCAAGAGGAAGACATCATTGTATGCTACATCTTGGCAGTGCATGTAAAATTCTTTGATATGTGTGACAGGGTCTCCTTTTCCTCTGAATTTGTCAAATTTGGGTACCTCAAAGTGTTTGGGAAATGGTGTCATGGTAATGGCTCTGTCAAATGGGTAAGGACACACATTCTCAAACTTGAATGTCTTCGGATCATTCCCTTCTTGGATGGCTTTCAGAGCTATCTTCATTTGCTCCCATTCTGAATTGATAGGTGATGGCTGGGGTGCCCCCAATGTAGGAGTGCCTTGAGGTAGGTATGTACTGGATGGGGCCACTGAATATGGATGGCTATGAGGGATTTGCTGATAGGGATTGTACATTGTTTGGGTAGCTGCATGGTGGATGATAGGTTGCTGAGGGGGAGGTGGCGCATATTGCTGCATGTGCTGCGAGGCTTGCTGTTGATATGGGATTTGAGGTTGGGATTGAGGAACATAAGCTGGCTGTGGGATAAATGGATTGCTTTTTGGAGGTAAGGTATAAGATGGTTGAGAGGCTTGGGGAAAGGATTGGGGGGCTTGTGGGGTTTGACCAATATATGTGGGTTGTGCCCCCATTTGGGATGGTATCTGCAAATAATTGGTGGTTGGCTGGGGTGGTGGATTACCTCCTAGAAGTGGCATTGAAAAGTAGTTGGTAATTGGAGGTAATGGATTAGTTGGTGGTGGAGGTGGTGGGAATTGAAAGCTTGGGAATGGAACTGATGGGGTTTGATAGCTTTGTGGTTGGATTTGGAAGCTTGGTAGAGTGGTGGCAGGGGCTGGGGTCACTTGGGAGCTTGGTAGAAAATTGGTAGTAGCTTGTGGGATTTGATAGCTTTGTGGAGTGAGGGTAGTAGCTTGTAGATTTGTGGCTAATGCTATTGAGCTCCCAAGACCTAATGGAAATGATGGGATTGTGTGTTGGGCTGCAGTGAACAAGCTGGGGGTGATGAAAGGTTGATTACTTGGCCCCATGGGTGGCATCCCTGTTGTATATTGCTGAGGTTGGCCAAAGATGCTAGCACTGATTTGGGAGATGGGTGGATTTGGAAGGCTGGGTTGGGGAGCAGCAGCAGCAATAGTGAAGGGGGTGAACGGTGAGCTGTTTTGGGTAAAGGGGGTTTGGAGTGGAGAGGTATGAACCAAGGATGGAGTGGTGGTGGCTGGGTTGGCTTGCAGCATGGAGATTTCAACTTGGGTGGATGATGGTATGTTTGGGTCTGTTGGATCATATGGATTGGCTGGAGGCTCTTCTTTTGGCATATATTGAGGATAATTTGGATCATAAGAGCCTATGGGTGGTGGTAGCTGCCCAAAAAATGGGTGAGATGGATCTGATAATGGAGGGGGTCTTCCAAAGTCAAAGGTTCCTACATTTTCCCTTCGAAAATTAGCCATGATTGTCTCTTTATTCTTGTCTATAATGGCATTTACCAATACTGCATTTCCTGGTTGGTTCATGAAAGCTTCAATGTTAGTACGTGATGGCATAGCTTTCTCTACGCTGAAGGATGGCTGAGTGCTCAAGGGGGGTGAGGTTGTTCGATCCAAATGATAGGGCTCCATTGTTTCTTTCTTCTTGGCTAAGCGAGTGACGGGTGGCATGAAAAATGCTCTTAGGGATGAGATGCAATAATGCTGATGGATGCAAAAGGGGGAAGGCTTCTCTATGCAAATGATTTCCTAGGTTAAGGAAAAGCTATACGACAAAACCTAAGGAGGATTGGGTTGGAGATTCTAACTTCAAAGATATGTTGCCAAAGCACGAAAGGTCTGCTTTCCTATGTGTAAGCTTGGTGGTGATTGTGTCAACTTAAGGATAGACTGATGATCCTTTAGGAAGAACACGAGATTGACCACTTGTGGATCCCAACCTTTAGCTCAAGGTGATGAGGGATAACAAGTGACAAAGCTGGATCACCCTAGACAAAGCTCTGTCAAAGGGATAACCTTGGTGAGATTGATGGATTTGGAAGATTTTAGGAGTGGCAAACTTTTGGCAAAAGTGACAACAATTGTGAAGGCTTGGATGTGAGGTTTTGGTTGCTGGCTAGATGGTTTGATTCTAAATGAGATGGATGAGCTAATAATGCTTAAGGGGATAACCTAAGATGGTTGTCTTTTCTACAAAAATGACTCTAAAGTGAAGCTTATCCAAGAAGATGTGGAGAAACAAGGGTGTCTAATCATAGAAATCATGCCTAGTTGGTAAGGCATAAGCAGGATTAACTCCTGGATGTTGGCTAAATTTGATGGTGCGCTCTAACCAGGCCTCTTGAAGTGCTTCGTCGGTAGCTTTTGCCTCTACTTTGTGGAGTTTGGCAATTCGTGGGCTTGGTGTTATTTCTTTTCTCTTGGCTGAAAGTTCTTGGTATGCTAGAGATGGTTTGAGTTTAACTTTGTGGAACTTCTGTTTGGGTTTGGGTTGCTCTGACATCAATTTCTGAATTTGCTTGGCTTTGAGAGATCTTGGTTGTTTTGCTTCAACTCATTCAACTTCTGGAATAGGTAGTGACTAAACTAAGTATGCCCTAAGCTAGGATTGACCAAGTTTGAAAAACATTCATTCAACAAATAAAAGATCAAGCAATAGATAGAAACAACCAGATAGAAGTTTTTGATTCTCAGAAAGTGATACCTGCGCCAAGGAGTGTGTATGTTCTACAAATGTTTCGATCAGTCACCTCAAACACATTAACATCCTAGATGGTTGTCTACAAGGCTGACAGTTGGTTTAGCTAAGGAGTCCTCGATATACCCAAGGTACGTGAGGCCCAAATCCGTAGATGAGACCAAAAAGATGTCACACAGCCAAGAGGAGCGGTAATCCACTTCTCCTCTTTCACTTCTCAAGGGTATAAAGTTCCTTGAGGCTTAGCCCGAGTGACAAAATCTTGATTCCAAGAGAGGTGTCTTTCGATTCACCTTTCGATTCTTATACTCCGCCAGAATGCTGGAGTTGAGGTCGTCCAAGGGGTGATGAAATCCCCAAGCAGGCCTCCTAAAAAGAAACAAGGTTTTGGATCCTAATCTTATGCACCCAAGATGGCCTCGAAAGACAACAAGGGGAGAGAAGACTTGGATGACCTTGGGCTAAAAAACACATTTGTTCTTTTACCAACGGACGCTTAAGTTTTCTGATCTAGACTTTGCAAGCACTCATGTTTAAGATACAATGTTTATTCCAACTTGAAGCGCCAACAAAAGTAAATCGATCGAAGAATGAAAACAATAAGAAGAGTTAGGGTCAACAAAAGAAAACTCGCGCGCCCAGAGGCCCTCCACGTCAAGTATCGATTAATTTTCTTTAAGGCATTCAAGATTGAGTGTGAGTTTGTTTTAAGCCCAAAACAAAAGTGTGTGAGATTCGATTTCAAGCGCGCGCCCGGAGGCTCTCCACGTCAGTTGTTGTTCAATTTTAGTGCCCAAACTTGAAGTGTGATCGATTTAATCTAGAGTTTTGATCATTTAAGAATTTTGATAAAGTTAAAGAAAAAATTCAAAGACCAAGTGAGTGAGTTAGATTGTGGAACATTTAACACCTTTTTCAAGTAGACCCATCCCCATAAATGGCGCTGAGATTGCAACCAATGGTTAATATTTGATGGGTGATTAGAAAAGAGGTGAGTCCAAGGAACTACTCAAATTGATTTTTGCAAATTTGTATTTTAACTTAACAAGGTTTCTTAAATGTCCAAAAATCAAACTTTACCTAGATTGCATGTGGAAAAGAGATTTGTTTTGTTCAATTTTTAGAAGCTCCAAATGAAGTGTTTGATATTGCAATAGTTAATTGATCCTTAAAATTCAAGATTGGATTTGTTGTTTTAACCATGCATTCAAGGAAAATTTGATTTTAATCCATGGCATTCAAGAGTGATTTTAGCAACATGCATTCAAAGAAAAGTGGTTAAACATTCAAGTGTTTTCTTTTGAGCATTCAAGATTGAGATTTTGTGTGTTGTTTTAAGAACTTTGAAGTGCTTTGTTTTAACCTTAGATCATTCAAGATTGTTTTGGACTCAAAAGTGAAAATGACTCTTTGGACTTTGGTTTTCATTCAAGATTTTGTGTTCTAGTTTGCATATTTTAAGCCCAAAAATGATATTCCTAGATTGTTTTGATGCATGAAAATCCTAAGAAACATTCAAGATTTTGCAATAAGACATTTTTTTGGAACAAATAACAAAGCTTTTAGGACAATTTTTGGCAACCATTTAGGACTCTTAGTTTTTATGAGATTTTTTAAAAGAACTTTAGTGTGCACTTAGTGTTGATTTTGAACCTTTTGAAATGGAAACTTGAAGTTCTTTTTAAATTCCCAAAAATGAAGTGTTCCTAATTTTGCATGAATGTATCTAAAACCTTGATGTTGCAAGGATGCAAATGATTAGATTGGTTTAGTTTCACTTGTTAAAAGATTTTTTTCTTTTTTGCAAATTTTTAATTTTTCAATGGATTTAAGTATGATTTGGGGGTTCATTTTAAGCACTAAAAAGAAGTGTGTATGATTTTGCTTTCTTAAAAAAAAATGGCCAAGATCTCCCACAAGAAGAAGAAGAAGAAGTAGATGGAATAAGAAGAATATAGACAAGAAGAAGAAGAAGAAGTAGATGGAATAAGAAGAATATAGACAAGAAGAAGAAGAAGAATTTCAAGTTCTTTGTCCACCTATAAGCTTGAAAAATCTGCAAACACTATGAGATAGATTATGAGTTCCTTTGTCTTCTTCATGCTCATGTGGACCTACAAAACCAATTTATACAATCCTACCAATAACAAAAATAAGAAAAATTAGCCAAAATCAGCAAATGACATACAAAACTTGACTAAAAAAGCTAATGAAGATGACCCATGCGGGGTCCCACCGGGCGTGCCAAAATGTATATGAGCAATGTTAGTATGCTAATAGAAACCAAATTTAAATAAAGCTTCTACAAACTAAACAAAATTCATAAACTTCAAGATAGACTAAGATGAGCTCTCAATTGAAAATATGAGCCATTAATGGGCTCTCTCAATGAGAAGCTCTCTTGTTGAGTAGCTTTGTCTAAAAAGATAGGATGTATGCTCAATATGCTTCCAAAGGCTTCAATGGATGATTGTGGATTTTTGGTGTGGATAGATGGCTTTAGTATGGATTTGGATCTCAAAATAGTATTATAACTTTACTTCATGGATTGTGTTATTTTGTAAAGGGGAAGGATCCAATTTATAGGCAAGAGGCTTGAGGGATTGAGGGCTAAGATGCAAGGATGGGAAAAAGCTTATGGAAGGCTCAGATTGCATGAGAGGAGAGCACATGGATTGTGCTTCCTTATAGCCAATCAAGGAGTGACACATGTCACATGGTGAGAGGATGGAGGAAAGGGCAAGGATGAGTCAACAAAGGAGGCTCAAGAGATAAAATCTTCATAAAGACCCTCATAATGACTTGTAAGAGCAATAAAAGGGCTTTTAAGAGTCATTTATGACCTAGTGGACTTCATAAAGTTTTATGGTTGAGATATTTTGAGGGTGATGAGAGCAAATTCGACTTGGACTTGATTAGGAAGGTTTTAAGCTTTCTTAGGCTTGTGCAAATGATTAGAGGATGGATTAGGATGGTTTAGGATTAGCTTAGGGATAGGCAAGTGGATGGCATTTAATGAGGGTGGGTGAAGGAGGAGATATTTGTTAACTTTGGCTTGGGTTAGTAAGTCTTAACCCATGTTTAGGGAATGTGACAAGGTTAGGAGGGGATTAGGATTAGGTTTAAAGACATCTTCTAGAAGAGTCTAGATTTTGGAGGAGGATAAAGACTTTCTAGAATAGTCTAGAATTTCCTAGGATGAGGATGAAGACTTTCTAGAAGAGTCTAGAACTTCTTAGGATGAGGATAAATTAGATTTTTAGGAAATAAATAAAGTTTTATTTATTTCAAGGGTTTGGGTTGAGGAGATATTTATTAAAACTTTTTTAATAAACATGAGGATTAATATTTAATTTTAATTAAATATTTTGAGTTGGGATTAGGGGTAGGAAATGATGGGATTAGCCTTTAATCAAAATTAAAGAAGGATTAGAAGATTTTGGAAGAGGTTATTGGTCATAAGGAAATTGGCCAACTTTTGGGAAAAAAATAAATTTTTTATTTATTTTAGGATTTTTGGTCAATTTATTAATTAAATAATTAATAAATAAGGAAATAATGTTTAAATAAGATTTAAACATTTTTGGGAGGGATTCCTTAATTAAATATGTTTAATTAAGATAAAAGGATTTAATGGCATAAAAATTAATTAATTAATTAATTAATTAATTAAATAATTAATTAATTAATAAATGATGATGTCATCGGGAATTTTTCAGAAAATAAAAATACTTTATTTTCTAAAGGATTTTTAGGTGTCTACATTAGGAAGTCTTTTGTAGTAGACACAAGGATCTGATTCGCATCGGGTGAAGTTATGTTCAACCATGAACCAATCAAACTTAACGTACCATTGTCTTGGAGTTTGTTTGAGCCCATACAAACTCTGCTTCAGCCGACAATAGAGATGTTCTTTCCCCTTTTGAACAAAGCCTTCAGGCTGTTCCATGTACAATTCTTCATTGATGTCACCATGTAGAAAAGCTGTCTTGACATCAAGCTGTTCGAGCTCAAGATCCCAAATGGCTACCAATCCCAAAACTACCCGGATTGTAGTCATTTGAACAACAGGTGAGAAAATCTCTTCAAAATCTAAGCCCTTTTTCTGAGCATATCCTTTGATGACAAGTCGAGCACGATACCTCTTTCTTCTACCATCTTCTTCTTTCACCTTATATACCCAACAATTTTTCAGAGCTTTCTGGTTGGGTGGAAGTGGAACTAAATCCCATGTTTTATTTGTTTTAAGAGAGTTCATCTCTTCTTCCATTACAATCATCCACTGATTTTTATCAGTACTATTGTAGACGTCTTTGAAATTAGCTGGCTCTACTTGATCAGAGATTAAAATCTCAGGCTCTGCCTCCTTGGAATAAAGAAGCTCATAATCTGAATATTTTGCAGGCATCCTCCTCTGCCTTGTAGATCGCCTTAAATCTGGATTTTGTTGCTCATTCTAAGAATTACTTCTTAGTAATTCGTAATCACTACCCTTTGAAGATGTTCCCATCCTCTGTTGAATTTCATGACCAGACTTATCCATCGAATTACCAGTGTAAGACGGAGTTAGGTTTGATTCTTCAGCTCCAAAATCATGATTTCCAACTGATCTATCATTATCTTGCCCATGTTTTTCTTGATGACAATGATCAAAACATAAATCATTTTCACCGCCAATCCTAGGCATGAGTGCAGCAGATCCAAAAGTTTGTCTTTGAAAAGGTGCAAATATTTCAAAGGTATGTGAATTCTAGCTATCGCTCGGGCCAAAGGAACTACCAGGTGTGTTCTATTCTTCACCTATAGGAATTTGTTTCCACTGCTGTGTGGGTGAAAGACCCCCAAATCTGCAGACATTCTACTCACTACCGTGGCCTAGGTCAATATCATGAGTTGAAACTGTTGGAGGAGAAAGCACTAATTGAAGATTGGATGGAGGGGGCCAGGGGTGAATGTTACCACGTCCTTGGTAGCCATCATAACCAAGACCAGGACCATCGACCCTTTGAATGGCACCCTCTTTATACCTGCCGTGAGCTAAAATATATTCTTTCCGTGTGGAGCAGACCATGGGATCTCCCTACGTAACATATGGATGCTCTCCCTCAGTAGGAGCATTGCCACATAAAGTTCTTATACTTTCACCATTCTGGTTGCTATCCAATACTCCACATCTCCTGCGAATTGACTGATTAGAACTACTGTCAATTCTTTTCCCATATCCTTGTGGATGGAATTGCTCATACTCAGAAGTATGCTCTGACTGTTGTAATGATGGCAGAATATTAGAAGAAGAAGGCTCTAAATCACTGCTAATACCAGGAAAAGGAGCTAAAATAGAGGTAGGAGTGGAAATGATAGGCTGAGACTATGACTGTGAGTTCAATGAAGAATTATTCTCATTAAATAAAGGCATAGGAATAAAATCTTCAACAACTCTTGCCTGTGGCGCTGAATGAAGAGCCAAAAACTTTGTCTCATTAAATACCACATTGCGACTCTGTACAATCTTCTTTGCAATAGGATCCTATAATCGAAATCCATATTGATCTTCACCATAACCTAGGAAGATACATTCCTATGATTTTGAATCCAGCTTGCTCCTTTTCTCTTTATGAACATGAACAAATGCTTGACACCCGTACACTCGAAGATGTGAGTAAGAAATCCTTCTACCCAACCATTCCTCCTCTGGAATTCCAAAGTCAAAACGTGATGAAGGACTTCGATTAATCAAGTATACTGTTGTATTGCAGGCCTCTACCCAAAATTCTTTGCCTAAACCGGCATTAGATTGCATACATCAAACTTTCTCAAGTATAGTTCGATTTAGTCTTTCCACTGCCCCATTTTCTTGAGGGGTGTATGGCACAACTTTCACCTGTCGAATACCATGATCTGCAAAAAAGTTATCAAACTCCAAGGAACAAAATTCACCTCCATTATTTGATTTTAAACATTTAACTTTGTGCCCACTCTAATTTTCAACAAGAGCTTTAAAAAATTTAAATTTGGAGAAAACTTCAGACTTTCTAGACATCATATAAACCCAAACCTTTCTAGTACAATCATCAAGAAAGGAAACAAAGAAATTTGCGCCTCCATGGGAGGTTACCTCTGTTGGACCAAAGACATCTGAGTGCACCAACTCCAATGGTGTTGTCTTCTTGTCATGACCATGCTTCAAAAAACTAACACATTTTTGTTTCCCATGAAGACAATGTTCGCTGAATTCTAAATCTGCTGATTGGAGACCCAAAAGTTGCTCTCTATTAAGCATAACCTGTAGGCCATTCTTGATCATGTGGCCTAATCTTTGATGCCAAAGTGCGGCATCACTGTCCGCAACAGTCATCGTAGCTCCCACCTCATCATTAGTTTTTATAACATATAAATTTCCAACTTTATCCCCTTTGGCAATAATCCTGGAACCCTTGGTAATTTTCCATGTGTCTGTGAGGAGTGTAAGAAAACCTTGAGCATATAACTGACTGACTGAAATCAAATTTATTTTTAATTTGGGAACATACCTCACATCTTGAAGCAATAATTGAGCGCCTCCTTTAATTGATAATAAAATATCACCCTTTCCTACGATTTCACAAGATTTGTTATCACCCAAAAAAACATTCCCAAATTTACCTTCCTTGTAGTTTGTGAAGGTTTCACTGCAAGAAGATGCATGAAATGAAGCCCTAGAGTCAATTACCCATGAATTTGAAGTTGTTTCACTTGATGCAGGAACCAAAATACCATCACCGAGATCATGAATGATGTTTGCTCCGTTGTCCAAAATTTTTTCTTGAGTTCTTTTATACTTTCTACAGTCTTTTTTGACATGACCAGCCTTTCCACAAAACCAACAACCATTTTGTCTACCTCGGGACTACGACCTTCTAGCTGATTGTGATCTTCGGTTGTTGTTATTATTTCTACCTCTATGTTGAGTTCTACCTCTATTTTCTATACTAACCATTGTTAGTGCATCGTTGGATGAAGACTCTTTATTAGTTCTCCTCATGTCTTCACTAAGCAACGTAGAGACTACCTCATCATAGAACAACTTGTTTTTGCTGGTTACAGAAGTGCTAATTGCTGTTACCACACCATCCCAGCTATCCGGTAAGGAACATAACAAGATGATTGCCTTATTTTCATCATCTTGAGGCATATCAATGGAGTGTGCTTGACATAAAAGAGTATTTAACTCATTTATGTGATTCGACATCACTATTCCTTCCTTCATCTTCAATTTTTAAAGCTTCTTCATGATAAAATTTTTTTTTGCAGCAGATGCCGTTTGATACATACTATGAAGTTTGTCCCACACATCCTTTGTTGATGTTTGATCGTTCACATTGAACAATACATTTAGAGATAGTGAAAGAAAAATCTCTGCCATTGCCTTCTCATCAGTTTTAGTCCAGTCTTCATTTGACATAGCGGTAGGCTTATTTTCTTTACCTTCAATTGCTATTGCAAGATCGTGCTTGACCAAAAGTGATCGCATTTGTACCTTCCACAAATTGAAATTCTTCCCTGAGAATTTTTGCACTCTTGTTTCCTCCATGACTTCGGAATTTGATCACCAAAATTGATTACGTCTCTGATACCAATTGTAAATTAACCAAGAATGTGAAAGAAAATACAGAACAAAAAAAACACATAAACACAGTTTATCATGGTTCACCACAAATCGTGGCTACGTCCACACTGAGAGTAGAGGAATAATATTAATGAGAAAACCAAATTGAGTTTACAATACATGTGATCAACATTTATGGATCACAAATGATCAGATGAAGAGATAAAATAAATGGAGGGAAAAACACAAGTGTCTGTTGGCCTTCACAATTCAACACTATTCTCCCTCAAGTTGCAACATTCTTCATATACTGTTTCGATACCATTTTAACTTTAAATATTATATTTAACTTGTGTGTCTATAGAGAACTCAAAAAAGATACAAATATGTGGTGATTCTGCCCAATTTTTTAGAAACACACAGAGCTGAGTTTATCGTATGCAATCTCATCTAAAATATTACTGTTTCAGGTTCAATGTTCCTAGTATTTTTCTATGGTGGGCATCTTGTTATGCTTTTATATAAAAATATCAGTATTGCAGGTTCACCATTTTAAAATAATTTTCGTGATTTTTTAACTATTGTGCTAACATTCTTGTTTACATGTTATTCAATGAAATATCACTGTTGCAAGTTCAAAATTGTTCAAGAATTTTCACGATTATTTTACTGTTGTGCACATTCTTGTCTCCATGTTATTCAATGACTATATATGCCTTAAGGCTATTATCTTTGGTAATAAAATTATTGCAATAGGTTTCCTTGGGTATTACAATGTTGCTTTGGAAATGCTCGAACTATAACTTTGAGAAAATGAAAAGCTACAAAAATACTGTAATAGAACCTTCACTATCACCAAATAATTTTCCAAAAATTCAATAAAACACTTCCACATTGTCTGCCTGGGTTTCAAAAAATAGACCAAATATGCCTACAAAAGCTCAGGCTCTTATACACTGTCACAACAATAAGAATAATATTGACACGGGAAAATAATATCACAAGAATTTCCAATGCAACAAAGTCATTTTGTTATGTATTAAAAAATATACAACAATTTGGTATACATGTCAAGTAATTTGAAGTTGTATACAAAATACGCTTCAGGGTTATGCTCTTGTTTAACTGGATATATCTATCCATGTCTAATCATTCCAAGCAACACCAAAAGGTGTACACTCAATCAAAGTTACAAAGTTTCTTACAATATAGGGTTCACATCAACAACCTCCATTTTCCCAACAACATGTATAGGTAGCCATTTCAGCACAAAAGTACAAAAAGGGGAACACTTGATCAGCACTGTGTGTAGGTGGCCACTTAATCACAAAAGTAAAAAAAAGGAGATACTCGATCATGCATACTAGTGTACGATATCAGTTAAGCTATATTTGTAGGTACAAATTCTATACACTACACATTATTAAGGTAATTTTGAAATGTAATTTTGAGACTAGGAGCACAACCAAGAGCATCGTATTCATCCATTTACATATCATGTAGGAAGTTACAAGAACCAGTTAACATGTCACACGTCAAGTGGAACTCGAGGACTCTTGCCTCCATCATAGTTACATCAGTATCTTGCATAGTCTAGATCGCTAAGCACATTGCCTTGGCATGTTCTAGTATGTTAATGCAACTAAGTGAAACTTCAGTTGAAAAATGTAAAATACTATTCATAGGAAAACCTATTGTTTGATTGAGGGAGGTGACTGATTTGGCAACATAGGGGGGGCATTGCTACTGTTAATCTCAATAAAATCCACGAAAGCAACTATATTTTCCATAGCTAACTGCAAACATTCAATAAAATATTAGAGTTCATGAATGTGTAGTTAACATGATGCAACAAAAAAAGAGTTACTTTAAGGACTTGAAGAAATCTATGAAAAAGAGAATGAGGGTTCTAGTATCATTAGTGGAAAAACATTATGATGATGTTTGTTTCCTAGTTGATGTTGATTATACATTGTTAGAAATAATAGTCCACCAAGATAACTGGGGGGGTGGGGTAAATTAGTTATCCAATAATTAAAACACTTATCTTCTTCAAGAAAACTTAACCATTCAACAAAAATAAATAGCAACCATACAATGATGTACATAGATAATTACACTAGATATGTTGACTAGGGATACCCTTATCAAAGGGAAAACCCCGGTGGGAATGATGCCCACAAGATGATGCAATAATATAAATATTCCTTGTTAGAGGATACACCATGTTAGGAGTCTGTTACAGCATTTAGTATAATGAGTCCCTATTAGGAAACTTTGAATCCTTGTTAGGAGATTCCAACCATGTTAGGAGTTGTGCCAACACTATTAGCAGTTGTAGTATAATATATGCAAGAAGAGCCCACTGCCCAAACATGCAATTTCAAATACCAAAAGAGCTCACTCCTCAAACAAGCAATTTACAGGTATGTTCTTCTTTTGTCTATCCTTTCCTTTGTCTTATCAACTAGACCAATCAATGTCAGACTTTGTATACTAGGTCACAAACCTTAGATCCAAATACTAAACCTCAAATCACTCAAAAAAACCTTAGTAATGAAGTTTCCTTCACTTTTACACTACTCAACTCAACTTCACATTCCACACTCTCTGTTGCTCTCTTAACATTCACAATTCACATATCACCATGTCATGATCAATGAAAAATTCCTTCCTTTATACCAAGTCCATAAAATAATTCCTGAGTTGGTTGTTAGTCCTTCTCAATTAATTATTATAAGACACACATTAAGAACACATTACAGTTAGTAATAACACAAATCTTCTACCTTGCAGCTTGAATAAATTTCCATACATGCAATATTATGATGAGAAAGATTATCCAAGTCATTATCAACATGCCTTCTCCATGTCCTTAAACTCAATCCTTGAGATATCAACTCTGCTAGGATATATAACAAGTTTACCAGAACATGTCTCTATAAACTCTATCTCATAACATAGATCACCAAAACTTACATAACTTCTTCTAGACTTATCCTTTCTACTTTTGATATTAACCACATGTACAAGATACTCCAAAGTATCTCCCATAACCTTGGGTGGTTATCATGCTTAGTTAGCCATCTGTACCACATTAATCTTTCCATTGTTCTATTTTTAGATACCACATAATGCATCAAACATGATATGTTGACATCAATGACAATCTCAATCCTGAATGTAACATATCATCATCAAAAAAATCTCTCCAAACTCCCAAAAATCTTTCCAATCTTCAATCAATCTCTCCTTTTAGCATTGATGGCAGTATAGATAAAAAACATCTAGTTCCAAGAATATAAACAAAAGATAGATATTCTTCAAATCCATATTTCCCCATTGATATACCTCAATGTGCTCTATACAAAATTTTTATTTCAAATTCATGCCACATTCTCCCATACCCATGCCAAACATCTTAACATAATCTTTTTCTGCAATACTTCTCCCCCATAGTATAATGCTTTTCATGCCACACTTCTCCCCCATTGACATCAATGTCAAAGGTTTCTACAACCAACATCTCTACATCAAACTCTACAACAAGTAATATGTGTTCAACTCAAGTGTTCAAAGACACTATTCAAATAAACATCAATAAGAGTCCTAAATGAATCTATCCATCATAGATACCCCACATATAGGAAGCATTTTTTTGGAAATAATCAAGACTAGCTAGGTTACTGAGAGGGGAGGGTTGAATTAGTAACCTCAAAAACTTTTATTAGATCCAACACTTAATCAACATAATCCATTCAACATTAAATTATCTAATCTACTACATGCATGAGAAACTAAAAGATAAACATTCATAGTACATGAACACAATATTTGGTGACCTAGAAACCTTCCAAATAGAAAGTAAAACTGGGGTGGGGATGATACCCACAAAACTTCAATACTACGGTATAAAGTTGACCTGTTAAGGCTTACAATGATCACTTGTGATGATCTACCCTATTAGGAGCAATTAGGACTGCTAGGTCCACCTTGTTAGAGGTTTTACAAACATACAATGAAGTATGCACTTTGTTAGGAGATTTAGAGAAAAGACTATTAAGTCTACCCTGTTAAAGGATTTGAATCTAATTCACCTATTAGGATGAAATAGTAGATCCGACTTACAACTTGATTGCTGATTAGATCCTTGAAATTCTGATCACATCTTGTGATAGATTTAACTTGATTGCTCCTTATAGACCTTGCTAAATACTCTGCTCTGCTATTGATTTACATTCACTCTTCTCAAAACATTACTTCCCATCATATGCACATATTGGGTATGATATAATACATTACATATATACCATCCCAATTCTCATATTTACAAAGTTGACCAAAACAAAAGTTAACACAAATATTACTAAGTTGGCCCAAATGTAAAAAATCAGGTTCAAAAGGTTGACTTGGTGACCTTCTGATACTCGGCATCCATTGCATCACTCGACATCATCATGCATTTGGTAGAAGTAGAGGCTCGGTCCATACTAATCACTCAACATAGCTTCAAATTCAATAAACATTGGAGACTCAGTAGATATAGTGTAACTCAGTAAGAATTGAATACTATGCTTACCTTTCTTGCACTTGGTAAACACTGCTCATCCCATCACTTAGTAGACACTAGCTTCATATCACAGTAGTTGATGACTCAATAAATATTTTGAAGCTCGGTATCCACTAATCTTCTTAGTGATAACTTTTGGACTGCACATTGTCTATTTTCACTCAGTAACCACTAGATTGCTTGGTGTGAACTACTAAACTACTAAACTTACATTGCAACCACTGAGTGTTCGGTGAACACTAAGTGATGAATTCAATAACCCTATAGAAGTATGAATAAGTGTTGTCACTAATGATAAACATAACTTAATGCCAACATATCCCCCTTTGGAATTAGTGACAAAAACACTTATTAGCCAAAAGTATATGTATAGTGACATGCTAATTTTTTATTTTTCAAAATTTTTCTTTGTAATTTTACTGTATATACATTTTCATATATCTCCCCCATACAATGTATATATTATATAAGGCATAGTACCATACTATATATACAAGTCTCTCTACTATACATATGTCTCTAGAAATATCTCTTTTTCTCCCCCTTTTGACAATAATGCCAAACATTTATACACCATACTTTATACAGAGACACTAAAATGTGAGAGAAACTTAGAATGTACTTTGAGAATAAGAGCTAAAGTCTTATCCCAGTTCGCTTGCAAAATTTTGTAGTTGTGAAGTGCCACTTGAACTTCTATTGAAAGTTCAATCATATGATCTACAATAGAAAGATTGTTATTATGGATCTATGTTTTTGAATATGCAATATGTTTTTGCATTATGTCTATGATTGGTAGGATCATGTTTTGGATGTCTATTAATGTATACATGATCCTTGCTTCTTCTCTTAACAATTTAGAATGTATGTCTACCAAAAAATTGACCTTTATGTGATGTGTAGAGCTTGAACTGGGGTCAAGTTGCAACTTTTGGGCACTGGCCTTCAAATCTTCATCAATTTTATTCAATTTTACCTTTATTTCCTTGTGTATTCGATAACATCACAAATTTTGGCAAAAAGAGATGTTACATGGGTAAAAGAAATTTCAAGATTACCCAAAATTGGGAAAATCTCTATCTGATGAGTAGCAATGTGTTGAGCAATGTGCTCAAGCACCTTATTGTCAAACTTTTTCTCAACTTTCTCTAACAACTTTTCTTGACCAGTTGTGTCCTCATTGAATTTATTAACTGCTTCCTCTAACTATAGAAAAATATGTTGAGATGAATCAACATCTATGCCTATAGCCTCTGTCAAGATATTCTTTGCACTTTCAATTATTCTAAACTCTCTATCCCTTTCCTCTCTTAACTACTTCTGTCTGGCTTCCTATTCCAAAAGTTGGCTGACCAATCTCATTTATTCCATAGTGGCATTGTCAAGATCCAACTTAGGAATTATAATCTCTTTGTACAAGTTTATATCTTCATCAATTTCTTTTCTAGTAAGAATAAGTTTTAGGGGTGCCCTTGGTTCTACTTCTGACATTACTGCCTTAGACTTAGAAATAGAAACAATTGTAGAAATAGTAGAGTTTGCTGTGAAAACTTGAATAGGGCCTATTGAAATAATCTTGATAGGAGTGCTAACAGAGTTCAAAATTGAAGTGCTACACAAAATTGAAGTAATAATAGGTGGAATATTGACTGAAGTACATACAATAGGAGCACTAGTAGAAGTATTTACAAATGAAGTACTTACAGAAGCATGAAAAATTAAAGTTGACAAAATTGTAGAACTTGTACTCAATGTTGATGTTCCTGACTTGGGAGCTGAAGAAGAAGAGGTCTGTATCTCAGTGGATGAAGTGGTAGACACTTCCATTAGTGATTCCTAGAGTTGAGAGAGAGAAAATAGTGATTGAGCAGATGATGTATCTATGGTGGTTGTAATCACACTTGCTAAAGCTATCTCCATGCCAAATGATGTAGCAGTCTTTGGTGGAGAGTGAGGAAGGGAGGCTATAACTTGTGCAACTAGCCTTACTAGATCATTTTCTTCATCTCCTTCCTTATTTTCCTCATTAGCTTCTTCATCTTTCTCTTGTTCATCATCCTTCATCACTACCTGATAGTCCTCAGCATCAATAGTGACACAAGGTGTGCTATCTTCTTCATTGTTACTATCATCATCATCATTTATTTCAACTAGACCCTCACTAGGTTTATGTAAATGATAATCATTTTCCCACATAGATGTAGCATCCTTGACTACATGCTCAATTTCCTTCACCAAAATTAAACAAGTACAAAATCTCATCATCATCTTCTCTTCATTTTTCTTCATTGCTTCCTTAACCTTAGCATTAGTAAGATTCGGTAGCAACTTTCTCAAAGTTTGCTCATATATCTTTGGCTATTTGTATAGCTTCTTACCATCTAACATTGACTTTTTTTAACAAGACTATAGAGATTTGTGAATCAAACTAATCAGGAGAGAATTTCCATCTTCCTAACTTTTCCATGATTAGATCTTCAACCTCCTTCTATTCTACTGGAGTCCTAGTTTCATATTTAAGTGCTTTGAAGTTATTGATTCCAACATCTACTCTTAATTGATTGATTTTTTCCTAAAAAGTGGGAGGAGGCTTGTTAAACACAACTTCACTATCTCCTTTCTTCTTAGATATTATAGTAAACACAATTGTGGAGGCCTTGGGTGGCTTGGTTATAGTCATCTTGCCTTTCTTTCTTGGAGGCTCTTCCTCCTTTTCAGATTCTTTCTCTTCATCTTCAGATTCTTCATTATCTTCACCTTTGCCCTTGGTAAGCATAAGAGGGGCACTTGCAATTTATAGCTTTGCTATCTTCCTCTTACCTTTGCTTATCACCTAAGGTAGCTTGATCTCAAGCTCTATTCTAGCCTTTGCATCATCATATGTTCCAAAGATGGGTAACTTTGGATCTACAGGTTCATTCACTAGGGCTTTAATTATATCCTTGGTTTCATCAATATTAACCTCATAAGGAAGAGGTTTCACTCATACAATTCTAGGTCTAACTACCTAAATGTATACCCTATCATAGTCAACCATGAAACAAACATCATCCTTGTAGTCTTCAACTAGTTTTGGTGGAATTTGGAATCTATTATTCATTTTCTCCATGAAAACTTCAAAATAGTTATCCATAATACTGTCAAAATTTTCACCCATTTCTGTAGTAAACTTATTGATTTGATATAGAAATGGAGTATCCTTTTTCCATACCACTGATCCTTTTGATGGGAAAAAAATTTGTACATAAAGAACAAACAAGTTAACAAAGAACCAAGTTTGCATAGATTATTCTTTGATGTCTTCATGCTTTCCATGTTCTTGTTAAGTTGTTTCAACATCAAATCTGCCAAATCATACTCCAAATTCTTCTTCACAACTTTGTATGCTAAGTCCATAGCCTCACATGACATTCTATTCAATCTACTGGAGCTATATCTTATGGGAAATGATATGAATACAAAACCTTAGTTCCATGTTAGATATATTACTAATTTTCAATTCTCTACTATCCCATTCAGCTAGGGTTTTCTTTTGTAGCTCATCCCTACCTAGGGTTTTGGTAACCTTAACCTTGTTAAGTATGGGGAGACCCATGATTCTATGAATCATCTTCTTTGTTATCAATATAGGCTGATCTAACCATAGATGACCATTGTGCACTTGGCTAAAAATATACCTTATCCACTTAATTTGGAAATTCCTTGGCAGGTGTGGAATGTTGGTCAGACCTTTCTCCTCTAAGTGGTTATGCTTGGGTTTGAGGGTTTCATCCACATGCAATTTAGCTAGGGTGCTATCCATTTCTAGGGTTCCAATTTCTTACACAACACATTTAAAATGAGTACGAATATCATTTATGAGAATTACATTTTCTAAAATTTGAGATTGAGCTCCATTAGGGTCAAGTGATTTTGTAATTGCTAACACTAGCTTGAAGTTTGGAGCTTTCCATTCAGCACCATGCACCAACATCTCTAAACCTTTCTTTGCCTTGTTGTTGCTAGTGGATTCCATAATTGATTAGTAGATTGATAAAATCTCCTTTGAAAATTTCACTATAAACTATGCTCATGATTACTTGGATGCTCTTGTAAATCACTCTACTTTGGATACACTAAATTAGCAGTGAGAATGGAGTCAAAATTCTGCCTTTTTGATGAAACTTTCCATTAATACTTGGTATGAAGAGAGCCATAATTACATAGTGCTTGATAGGTTGTCATCGACTATCTATCCAGATAACTCGGTGACCAAACAAAACTTGTTACTCTTGACCTCACTCGGTATGATCTAGCCTTGCCTAGTTAATATTGATGTTAAACTTCCTATGATACCTCTGTATCTACAATACTAATTTGGATCTTTTTCTTTCATTCATTAGAAATGCTTAAGATATGACCTTGAGAATATAGTTCTAGATCTTTCTTAAGAACCTAATTGGAAATGGTGGAGTCACCCACTTCTTGAGTGACATGGCCATCATTTGAATTGGCTTGCTTAGTAGATTTTGAAATCCATTGCTATCTCATCTACTTCCTAATGTTATTAGCTTTAGCTTTCTTTTCATCTTCAACCTTTCCTGTATTCATGCAATTCATAGCTATATGACCAAGTTTAGTGCATGTATAACATCTTATTGTTGTACTCTTCTTTCTCAAGTGATGCCTTGCACAGTTTATGCCAATGTGTCCATATTCTCCACAATAATGACATCTATACCAAGTATTGTAGTCCCAACCAAATTTTGCCTTTACAAGTTGTTCAACTAGATTGAATGGTTTAGATCTACATTTAGATTCTTTGTGACCTTGTTTCTTTCATTTGTGACATTTATCTTCAAACTTTGGTTTCTCCTTGCATTCATTAGCTTTATGACCATGCTGACTACAATTGTAGCATTTTCTAGTGAATTTTTCCTTTTCATTGCTCCAACATTTGTTTGATGTATGACCTATCTTACCATAGTGATTACAAGTAGGTCTTTGATTCCTTTGAGCACCTTGTTTGGAGGATTCACCTTCTTCTTTGTATACAAGTCTTGTTTTACCCTTTTTCCTAAGATTTATCTCACTTTGCTGATTTATTTGATCCATGTCTACATGGGATTTCATTATTCTTTCATTAAGTTTCTTCTCAAAATTTAGATGAGCTTTCAATCTTTCATTGATTTGTCTTTCAGTGCTTAAGTCATTTCTTAACCTTTCATTTTCAAATCTCAGACTCATGATTTCCTCATTTGCATTGGAGAGCTGATTGATAAGATTTTCTTACTCAAGGGATTGATTTTGAGTTTCATTGTTTCTTTCCTCCAAGTATTCATTTGCCTTATTCCTTTGTTCTATGATTTCACACAGTCTTATTGACTGAATTTCTTGTTCTCTTTTCAATTTTCTTACCTCTTCTTGTAGGGAGCCATTCTTTTTTTTTTAATTGACTCATTTGCTTCATCTAAACTACTTGAAGGGAAAAAATATTCAATCTTTTCTTTAACATATTGATGGTCATTCATTTGTTTAGCAAGTTACTTCCTTCTTTTCAAGGATTGGGAAAGATGCTTTTTTGCTTCCTTGAGTTGAGCTATGGCCATCTCTAGATCTAGCTTCTCATTTTCAATAGTTTTTTCAAGTCTAAATATCTCCATTTTCCTTGATCTTTTCTCAAGTTGTCAAGCTTTATCCTAAGAACCACAAGGCTCTGATACCAATTGTCAGAAATAATCAAGACTAGCTAAGTTACTAAGAGGGGAGGGGTGAATCAATAACCTCAAAAATTTTTAATAGATCTAACACTTAGTCAACATAATCCATTCACCATTAGATTATCTAATCCACTACAAGCATTAGATACTAAAAGATAAACATTCATAGCACATAAACACAATATTTGGTGACCTAGAAACCTTCTAAATAGAAAGTAAAATTTAAGTGGGGATGATACCCACAAAAATTCAATACTATAGTATAAAGTTGGCCTATTAAGGCTTAAAATGATCACTTCTAAGGATCTACCTTATTAGGAGCAATTAGGACTTCTAGGTCCACCTTGTTAGAGGTTTTACAAACATATAATGAAGTATGCACTCTGTTAGGAGATTTAGAGAAAAGACTATTAATTCTACCTTGTTAAAGGATTTGAATTTGATTCACCTGTTAGGATGAAATGGTAGATCTAACTTACAACTTGATTTTTGATTAGATCCTTGAAATGTTGATCACCTCTTGTGATAGATTTAACTTGACTACTCCTTATAGACCTTGCTGAATACTCTACTCTACTACTGATTTGCATTCACTCTTCTCAAAACATTACTTCCCATCATATGCACATATTAGGTATGATATAATACATTACATATATACCATCCCAATTCTCATATTTACAAGGTTGGCCAAAACACAAGTTAACACAAATATTATTGAGTCAACCCAAATGTAGAAACTCGGGTTCAGAAGGCTGACTTGGTGACCTTCTGATAATTGGCATCCACTGCATTAATCAACATCATCATGCATTTGGTAGAAGTAAAGGCTCAATCCATACTAATCACTCAAGGTAGCTTTGAATTTGATGAACATTGGAGACTCGTTAGATATACTATTACTCAATAATAACTAAACACTATGTTTACCTTGCTTGCACTTAGTAAACACTACTCATCCCATCACTTAGTAGACACTAGCTTCATATCATAGTAGCTAATGACTTGGTAAATACTATGAAGCTCAGTATCCACTAATCTACTCAGTGATAATTACTAGACTACACACTATCTATTTTCACTCAATAACCACTGGAGTGCTTGGTGTGAACTATTAAACTACTAAACTTACTTGGAAACCAAAAAATTCTTGGTGAACACAGAGTGATGAACTCAGTAACCATACATAAGTATGAATAAGTGTTGTTACTAATGACCAACATAACCTAATGTCACCAACATTAGCATCCAGTCTAGACAAACAATGGTGCTTTGTTACCTTGGATTAATGTACTCTTACATCTTCTACTTTGACATAGGAAGGGGTATAACCCCAAGCATACCTCACAAATATTCAAAAGTCTCTCTAAGAAGAGGCTTAGTGAATATATTTGCAATCTTCTCTTCAGTGAGCTCACATACTCTAATCTGATTTCTTTTTCTGCAACTTTTTCTCTTAATATATGATACCTAATAGAAATATGCCTCATTCTTGAGTGCAACACTAGATTTTAAGACATATTTAATGTGCTTGTGTTGTCAAAATATATAATAATAGGTTCACTGATCTCTATCCTAATATCCTTCAACATCTACTTTATCCAAATAACTTGACTGCAATTATTTTTTGCTGCAACATACTCTACTTCTATTGTACTTTGAGATTACAATCCTACTTCTTGCTTAACCAAGAAACCAATCTTCTTCCAAGAAAGAGAGCTCCTCCACTAGTGCTCTTTCTATCATCCATACTACCTACCCAATTTGTAATAGTATAAGCACTTAGTGTAAAATCATTAGATTTGTCATACCATAATCCAAATTCTAAAGTTCCTTTTAGATAGTTGAATATCTTTTTTACTACTACATAATGTGTTTCTTTGGGATCATCCTAGAATCTTACAATTATTCCAACTACATTTTCTATATCTAGCCTTATGTGAGTCAAATATTGTAATCCTCTAATCATGGATATGTACTTCTTCTACTTAAAAAAAGGTGTCTCCTCTTTAGTAGATAACTTGTGTCTAGTTACAATAGGTGTTCATCTATGGAAGGACATCCTTCAGGTTGCTCAATGTATAACTCTTCTACAAGTTCTCCATTTAGAAATGTTGATTTGACATCCATTTGATTTACATTGAATTTTTTTTGTGCTACATAGGCTAAGAATAATCTTATAGCTTCTATTCTAGCCATTGGAGCATAAGTCTCCTCATAATCAATTTCTTGTTGTTGTGAGTAACCTTTACATACCAATCTTGCTTTGCTTCTTACAACTTCACCTTTCTCATTCATCTTGTTCCTGGATACCCATTTGGTTCTTATCACATTCTTGTTTGTTGGCCTAGGGACCAATTCCCATGTCTCATTATTTTCTATCTGATCCAATTCCTCTTTCATAGCTTGCTTCCAATAGTCATCTTTACATGCTTCATTTGCATTCTTTAGATCAACTTGAGATATTAAGCATAGTTCCTCATTAACTCTGCTTCTTTTCATCACACCTTTGTCCTTGCTTCTGATGATCTGTTCTAATGGGTGATTATTTATCATGTTCTATCCTAAAGTAGGAGTTTTTATCTCAACTCTTGGCTCTACTAAAGGTTCCAAACTTTATTTCCACTTTTTCTCTCCTTCATTCTACAAATCATGGTTGTTCTCAAGAAATACCTCATCATTCCTTGGCTTAGTAACAACATCATCATCTAAATTATAATCAATTATTCTCTCTTGTACTCTGAACTTTTCATCAATTTTAACATTAGCTTTTTCCATCATAGTCTTAGTTCTTTGATTATAACATCTATAGGCCTTGCTTCTCAATAATAACCAAGAAACATACCTTCATCACTTCTAACATCAAACTTACCAATGTCATCATCTCTCTTTATGTAACATTTACTTCCAAATATTTTGAAATACTTAACTATAGTTGAGTGACCAAACCAGTTCATAAGGTGTCTTATTTGTGTCCTTCTTGACTTGAACTCTGTTCATACTATAGACTGATGTATTCACTACTTCTCTCCAAAATATCTTGGATACATTATTCTTTGCTAACATAACTCTATCTACTTTTGTAATAGACTTGTTTCTTCTCTCTACAATGTCATTCTATTTAGGGGTTCTCAAAGTTGATAGCTATCTCTTAATTCCATTTTCCTCACAAAACATGTTAAAATCATTCAAAGAAAATTCTACTCCCCTATCTGATCTTAAACATTTAATTTGTACTCTAGATTCATTCTCAACTCTATTCTTGAATATCTTAAACTTGTCAAATGCCTTAGATTTCTCTTTAAGAAATGCAACCCACATAATTTTCAAAAAATCATCCACTAGAATCGTAAAATACCTTTCACCATAGAATCCTATTATCTTTGTAGGATTGCTAAGATCTATGTGTGAAATCTCCAACTTTAGTATAGTGGTAAACTTCTTACTAAGAAAAGAGGTTCTGTCATGCTTTGCCAAAACATATTCCTTGCAAATTGTGTTAGTAGGCTTCACAATCTTCAAAAAATCTCTAACAACAAACATTTTACTAGTCCTCACAATACTATATGATAGAATCTCTTATGCCATAACCAACTATTATCTACTTTTGCAACCAAACATGTCATTTTAGTAGGATTCAACTGAAATACATTACCTCAAGATTTGGATCCTATTCCAATTACCTTTCCATCTTTATCTTTGATCATGCATGTCTTTTTTGTGAACTACAACTAATAACCTTTGTTTACTAGTTGTCCAACACTCAAAAGATTGTGTTTTAAACCATCGACAAAGTATTCATCCTCAATATTAGTTTTACCATCAAGATTTATAGATCCAATACCTTTTACTTTGCATGCTACATTGTTTCCAAATCTGACAATTCCTCTATCTTGACTTTTGAAATCAAAAAAATTGTTCATATCACCAATCATATGATGTGAACAACCATTTTCAATTATGCAATTAGTTTTCTTCTCAACTTGTGATACCAAAGCTACCTTTTTTGGACTTTCTTCTGTAATTGCCACAAAGACAATTTCATCATTAGTATCACTTAATCCTTGTTCATCAGAATCATAATCTTCATTTGCATACAAACAATATCTATCTTTTCTAGATTTATGGTTTCCCTTGTACTTTTCCTCCCTTTTAGGATACTTAGATGCATAATGACCATATTCATCACAAGTCCAACACAAATATTTTCTTACCTCATTTCTCTCTTCTTACCAGAAGGGCCACTACTTCTTCAATCTTCCTTTCTTCCTTAGATCTATTATTGCTAGTGAAATCTCCTCTAGCACTTCTGCTCCTTAATAGAATAGGTCGAACGTTCAAGGCACTAAATGTTGTCTCTATTCTAGTCAATTCTCCAAAATGTCTGAGTTCATTCTCAACTACTTCAAGTCTTCCATGAAATCTCTCATTTGTGAAGTATTTGGTACATGATAACAATAGCTATATCATCTAAACTATTGGCTTGAATGGTGGTGTAAGAGTCTTCAATATCTTCCATATAACCTCATCATCTTCTTTGTTTCCTCCTTGAGCTTTAATACCTATTGCAATTTTTGATATCCTACCTATATATGTTCTTACAGATTCATCTCTCATCATCTTAGCATCTTGAAATTCACAAATCCAACTTTGTAGCCTCAACTTTTTAGAGTGTGAATCACCTTCAAAACTATTTTCCAAAGCTTTCCAAATCAAATGTGAGGTAGGAAGTGATTCTACTTGATTGTACTCAATCTTAAGAAATGCAGTCAATAGTGCTTCCTTGGCTCTCATGTCACACATGAAAAGATCTCTTTCTATTGAGGAGAAACATTCCAATTCATTCTCTTCAATGATTATCTTCACTAATTTTGTCAAGCTCCAATATCCCAGACCCATACATAACAAATGTGTCTTTATCTTTTCCTTCTAACTATCATAGATTGTTCTACCAAACTTTAGACTATCTTTCCTAAACATGTTCACCATGGATCTCCAAAATCTATTAAACTTTTTCTTCAAGGACCTTATGCTCTAATACCAATTGCTAGAAACAATAGTCCACCAAGATAACTAAGATGGGGATGAATCAATTATCCAATAATTAAAACACTTATCTTCTTTAAAAAAACTTAACCATTCAACCAAAATAAACAACCATACAATGATGCACATAGATAGGTACACCGGATATCTTGACTAGAGAAACCCTTGATCAGAGGGAAAACCCTAGTGGCAATGATTCCCACAAGATGATGTATTAATGTAAATATTTCTTTTTAGAGGATAGACCTTGTTAGGAGTCTATTACAACATTCAGTAAAATGACTCCATGTTAGGAGACTTTAAATCCTTGTAATAATATTCCAACCCTATTATGAGTTGTGCCAACCCTGTTAGGAGTTATAGTATAATGTATGCAAGAAGAGCCCACTACCCAAACATGCAATTTCAACTACAAGAAGAGCTCACTCCTCAAACAAATAATTTACTAGTATCTTCTTCTTTTCTTTATCCTTTCCTTTGTCTTGTCAACTAGACCAATCACTATCAGACCTTGTAGACTAGGTCACAAACTTTGGATCCAAATACCAAAGCTCACATCACTCATCAAAACATTGGCAATGAAGTTTCCTTCACTTTCACACCGCTCAGCTCAACTTTTCATTCTGCACTCTCTGCTACCTTTTGAACATTCATAATTTGCATATCACTATGCTATTATAATGGAAAAGGTCCTTCCTTTGTACGAAGTCTATAAAATAATTTCTAAGTTAGCTATTAGTCCTTCTTAATTAATTATTATAGGACCACATTAAGAATAGGTTACACTTAGCAATAACACAAATCATCCACCTTGCAACTTGAATAAATTTCCATACACACAATATTATGATAAGCAAGCTTAGCCATGTTATCCTCAACATTTATTCTCCATATCCTCAACCTTGATCTTCAAGATATCAAATCTACTAGGAGATATAACAATTTTACCAAAACATGCCTTTGTAAACTCTATCTTAGAACATACATCACCAAAACTTACATAACTTCTTCTAGGCTTATCCTTTCTACTTTTAAACATTAACTACATATACTAGATACTCCAAAGTATCTTCCATAACCTTAGGCGTTTATCATGCTCAATTAGTTATCCATACCAACTTAATCTTTCCATTGTTCTTCTATCAGATACCACATAATACATCAAACATGCTATGTTGACATCAGTGACAAACTTAGTCATGAATGTAACATGTCGTCATCAAAAAAATTTCTCCAAACTTCCAACATACATTTATTCAAGAAACAACTCCAAGGGTAATAAGGCTAAGGCCATTAGGCTATGAAATTAATGTAGATGAGGGCTTTACAACAATAAATTCATTACTTGTAGAAGATATAAATAAAAATGCCAAAGCATTTGGTAATTATGAGATTGCAAAATCTAAGATTTTCATGGAACTAAAGACTACCTCTATCATCAAAAAGAAGGTGAAGTTGGTAAAGAAGTTAAAAGCTAAATTTGGTGAAGGTGTCAAGAAGGAAGAGGATGAAGAGGAAAAAGATATTCTGATCCAAGCACCACTAACATTAACACAAAAAATGGATGAATATTAGCAAGAGAAGGAGACTAAAATTGTAGAAGGCATCAAGGAAGAAGAAGCCAAGGAAGCAACTACTCCTACTGATAAGAAGAAGAGAAAGGCTAAGGCTCAACGAGTGACAAGATCCAAGAAGATTGCCAAACCAAGTTAGCCCAAACTTACAAAACCTACCACAAGGGCTAGTGCACATGTCAATGCATAAAAGGAAAAAGAGAAAGCCAAACCTATAGAGTAGGAAGAAGGAGTATTGAAAATACCAAGAAGAAAGTACATTGCTAAAGCTAAATCTAATGAGGAAAGAACAAAATCTAGTGACAATAGCCAATTCCAAGTGGTGAGTCACAATCCATCATTATATTTAGACAACCTAAGTGAGAATGTTAGAAATAGTGCATATTTATTAGGATTTTCTCATATTGATTTTGATAATCTTGGTAAAGTTGAAAAGAATAAAGTGGAGAAGGCAATATATGCCATGATGGAAAATTTTAAGAAAGCCCCTCTAGAGATTGCAAACTCTATGCCTAAAAGTTTATATGAAAGAATGGAGCTGAAATGACATTATTGTTTAAACCTAGAAAGAAAAATTAGGGAGACATCACTTGCTCAAGTTATGCCTAAACTTAGCAAGGCACAAATTGTTAAAGAAGTAAAGAAATATAATACCAGATTTGTCCCAAAATATAGAGCCTTTAGCATACTATAGAATAATATTGAAGATTTTGTAAAGAAGACCACACAAATGCGGAAAAATACATATGGACTAGCTATATTAAAAGAAGGAGAACATGAGCCTATTGAGGTTAAAGATGATGAAGAAGATGACAACAATGAAAACATAGTTGAGGGAGGTATAGAAATGAATGTAGATGAATAGACAATAGCACAGAGTGTACAAGATACACAATTGCCTAATGTCATCCCTCAACAAATATCAAGTGTAAATACTAAAACAATAATAGTGAAGGATGTTTCTAATCTCACTACTTAGAACATCAATCCTGTAACAAAGGAAAATCTAAAAAAGATAATTGATCAATCTATACTACAAGCTAAACGATGTGATTCATGTATTAGTAATTGTAGATGAAATTCAAAAATTACTGACTTACACTAAAAGGGAAGAGGTGAAAACACAAGAAACACCTACCATAACCCCTCAAGGCACTCATGTACAACCTTTAGATAAAGTACCAGAAGCTACACCAACAAATATTGATACAATTGGAAAGGATAAAGTAAAAAACCAAGGTACTACTGATACATAGAGTCAAATAGGTTAGATAGATGTATCTGTACCTCTAGCAAAAATTCAAGGTGTAATTCAAGGAATTGTGGTAGAAAAGGACAAGCTTGAAGAGACCAAGTTGACACCTAAGCTGAAGGAGCAAGAAGCCATTCAATCCCTAGTAACTTTTACCATAATCTGGCACTCCTTCCAGTCACACTCTTTAGAAGCGGAGAATAGATGCAACACCCTTGCAATTCTCAATGTTGAGTCCAAGTTCATCAAAGGTAAAAGAGGTAATAAAATATGGAGATGTAAGACTTGATGAAGAAATTATTTTACCAAAATATAATTTTGCCACAATGATAATAGAATAGATTGGCATACTACAACAAGCCTTGGCTAGAAAAAAGCATCAAGAACTACTCAAAAGGGAGCATAGGTAGAAGCAAGAATTGCTTGCTATTAAAGACATCTTCCTAGATGCATTATGTCTACCTACTCTAGATGAATCAAAGCTAGTTATTGAACAATTGAAAATAATAGTGGTAAAGGTAAGTGATGCATACCTTGATACAAATACAAAATTATTAAATTGGTCTAAAAAGAAATTTGAAAGTAAATGAGAAAATATCAGGTGACATAGTGCTTACACAAGTTGCATTAGCAACTAAAGTACAAAGTGTGAAGAAGGTACTTGAGAACATTTTGTCACTATACACCAAATTGTGCAACCCCACACTCTTCACAAAAGAGACAAGGAGTCACATTTTGAGTTTGGAAAGTCAAATTAATGCATTAGGTGCAAAATTGCCTATGACTCTAGCTCAAGGTGAGAAGCATTTGAGAAATTTATTGCAGACCCAGATTCACTTAGCATTATTATCTACCAAAGAACCCAACATAAGGGCCAAACTAATTAGCATCCAATCCACATTGACTTAACACATTGAGATTTCACACAAGGCTTTGTAGAAACTCTTCTGAAGAAAGACCCCAATCTTTCTAAATTAGATGACCTAGTCCACCTTTTTGTCGAGCTTTCTATCCAAATTAAGTCTTTGGATGTAGCTTGGGAAAATTGGGATTTAGCTCTTAAGATTATACTAGAGGTCCATAAATCTTTCTTGGACAAGCTCACTATCAGTTTATACCCCATTGACATCAGTGTCAAAAAGGAGAAGTATAAGAGTTATCTAAGAGGGAGAAAGAATAAGGGGGAGAAAGAAGCAAAAGAGAGAAAGAAAATATGATTTGAAAGAATATCGGACAACATAGACAACAAGAAAGTAAAATAGTATCATTTGAGGCATATTTACTCAGCAGGAGTGTAATTTTTTGAGTACAAAACTGGACCTAACAACTCAGGGGGAGTATAAGAGATATGTTATGCTTGTAAGACAAAGGATATTAATGCATGACCAAGTGTTTTTGACACTCATTTCAAAGGGGGAGATTGTTGATATTAGATTGGTTTTGACAAATGAGTGTCTATACACTTAAGTCATTTACTTAGTTCATGCCAAACAAATAGTACATGCTGAGCACAACATGTATACAATAGAGCATGTTGACTCCACAATGGGTGTCAAGCCACTCAAGTGCCAAAAAAATAGTGTATGTTGAGTGATTCAAGAGTTGAGTGATTAGTGCATGCCAAGTTATTTAGATGCCAAGTCAAGGTATAGAAATTAGTATATGTTGAGCATCAGAGACTTCTATTTCTAAGTAAGACAATTTTGTCATAGTTGTTTGTAATGGCACAAACTACTATGTAAACCATTTTTGAGCTGATTTAAAGATTATATTATGATACTTTGGAGATAAGGAAAAATATTAAGTTGGAATCGCTATGAATTACATGCATTCAATCAGATAAAGGGAATGTTTAAGCGAAAAAATGGATGAATCACAGTCATTGATTCATACCAAACCCTAAGTCACCTAGATCTTTTTAAGGAGGAAAAACCATAAACTTTCTAACAAGAGTGGAAGGAGTGAAGCAAGAAGTTTGCATGTGCAAATAGAGCATTCATGGTGGTTGAGGTATTGTGAATTGAAATTGCATTGCAGAATCAGTTAAAGGAGAATAGAGGAAGGAGAAAGTATACATCAATGAGACATTTGATCAAGAAGGATCAAGAATACACTAGTTTAGATGTGATCTATCATCAAGAAAAAAAGTGCTAACTATAGGATAAATATTGAGTCATTCTAATAGGTGAATCAGTTAAATGCCATAACAGAGTAGTCCTAATAGGCTATATTGAAATCCTCTAACAAGGTGCTTACTTGATTGTGAGTTGAATTCTTTTATCAAGGTACACTTCTAATAGGGTGTTGAAATCCTTTAACTGGGTGAGACCTAACAATCTTTGTAAGCCTTTAATAGGGAAGACCTTTCATAGGGTAGATCATGTTTCATGATCAAACATTGTAACCTTCATTGGATACACTTTATTACTATAGTAGTAAATATTTTTGGGTGTCATCCCCACCCCAATTTTATCTTCTCATTGGAGGTTTTCTAGGTAATCATATATATATCATATATATGTTAATATTTACTTGTTTACATGATTTAGATTTACATGCTTTACATGGTATTTCAATTTACTTATTGAATGTATGAGATGGATGTGTGGTGAATGTTTTATTGGTCAAAGTTTAAATTACTAATTCACCCCCCTCTCACAAATTTACCTTCCCTATTATAATTCCAACACAATTCTTACTAGACACATATGCACTAGGTTAATATTGAAAATCTATTGTAACTTGACAAATGCTTAACATGTAAATCATTAGATATTATTTGTGATCAACCTTACTTAACTTAGTTGCATACACATAAAAGAAATAGCATGAATACAAGTGACACCAAGATTTAATGTGGAAATCCAATTTGGGAAAAAATACCAATTTCAACTAGTTATTTATTTTCACTACTCTAAAGTGTGTTGTGTTTGGAGCCAACCCTGTTAAAGGTTACACAACACATTGTTATGTGTGACCCTATTAGAGGATTCAATCACCATGTTAGGAGTGGCTTGGTTAGAGGTATTTTGACACTTCAATAGAAATTACACCTTGTTAGAGGATTTTAAAATAGCTATTAAATCAACTTTGTTAAGAGATTTAGATCACTTCTATAATGGTTAGAGAGTAACAATGAGATGACCTAATTTATGATGCAATTGAATTGCTAATTACAGATCTCAATTTTGGCTTATATACTTGATCCTTTCTGACCAAATGCATCTTTTTAGCTCCACAAGGATATTCTTCTTTTCCTTCTAATTTTCTTCCTCTAGGCATCTTGTATTCTTCAATACTCTTCCACACATTCAATCTTGAACTTGACCTTATACTTATACCTTATGCATTGTCAATTCAACTTGAATAGATCTTAGAATATTAATATTCATTACCTCAGTTGGATAGAACCAACAAAAAAATCTATTGAAATCAATATGCCAAAAAAATAAATTCCTTTGTTATCTGACTCTAATCTGTAGATACTAACTCAAAAATGATTTTCCTATGTTAACCAAGTGAACTCGGTTAACACTACATGTTCACAAGATTTCTTTGTTAATCAAGTGAGCTTAGTGAACACTGGATCCATCAAACTTTTCTTTCATTGATAGAGTGAGCTCAATTAACACTCATTTTCTTCAAACTTTTCTTTGATGCCTGAGTGAATTTCATAATCACTAACTTCTGAACTTGGCAAACTTTGAAATGCTCGGATGACAAAGGAAACTATCTTCAATGCCTAAGTGACCTCATTATACACTATTTGGTAAAGATATGATATTTTGTGTAACATTAAAGATAATACACAATTAACCAATTGTATTCAACAAAATCTAGATGCAACAAAGTGATTAGAAGGTTGAGACAATCTATCATTATGACATTTTTTGTTATTGTTGAGTATTAGAAAATTTTTAGTGATTGTTGAGGCATGAAGGTGTTGTATTTATTTCCAACCTTGCTATGTTAGCCAAGTGTATCAAAAACCCTATAGAGACTAAGCTAATTAAGGGTGCTCCCCTTAATACCACTGCAAATGTAGAATTACAATATTTACAAGTACAATATGCTAACACACATGGGCACCTTCATTATAATAATTTGCAAGACCAAGTTGCAAACTACCACCTAGAGTTGTTCTAGACAATGTTCAGGACTCTCTTAAATAGGCAATTTTATGCCACCAAGGAAGGTTCTAGACAATGAAACTTAACGCTTAGGGCCAACAGACCCTAACAATACATATAGAGCTAGCCAAATACATCTTTGACAATTATTTTAGATATTTCAAGTAGCTGAACTTTCGAAGGCCATAACTCTCAAATGTTTGCTTAGATTTTCTATTATAACCACTTTTGGGAAATGCCAGTTCCTAATCTATAGGCTTAGAATTGTGAAAGTGTCCTTCCATGAAGTTTGTGGACCTCATTTAGGTACTATAAGGCCTCCAATAGTGAGCTTGTAGATTTTTTTGAAAATATTTTCACCAAATAGATTGCCCACAATGAGGAGGATCAATCACTAGATTGATTTGGTTCCAAGAGCCAGTTAGCCAAACAAGGCAGTGCACAAAATGACACCAACAAAAAGTGAAGAGTTGAATAGAGAAGTTCATGAGTTGTTGAAGAAGGGGTTGATTCAAGAGAAACTAAGCCCATGTGTTGTACTAGCCATATTATATTGCCTACAAAAGTTGTAGATATGTTGGGAGAGTTTTTTTATATTATATTAGATAATGTACCTAATTAATTTCCCCCACTGAGGAGGATCATTCACTAGATGGATTTGATTCCAAGAGCCAGTTAGCTAAACAAGCCAACAGATAGAATGATAGCAATAGAAAGTAAAGATTGAACAGAAAAGTTCATGAGTTGTTGTGGAAGGGGTTGATTCAAGAGAGTCTAAGTCCATGTGCTATACTAGTTGTACTAGTACCAAAGAAGAATGAAGAATGGAGGATGTGCATAGATTCTTGTGCTATCAACAAGATTACAATCAAGTACAAATTTCCATTGCCAAGGATAGATGATATTATGGATTGTTTGAGTCAGGCTAAGTATTTCACAAAGATAGATCTGAAGATTATTTACTATCAGATTCATATTAGAGAAGGAGATGAATGGAAGACTACTTTCAAGACAAGGGAAGGTCTCTATGAGTGGTTAGTCATGCCCTTTGGGGTAACCAATGCACCAAGCACTTTCATGTGGCTCATGAATGAGGTATTGAAGGAGTTTTTGGGTTATTTTTTCATTGTTTATCTAGATGATATTTTGATCTTTAGTAAGACATTGGATAAGCATTTGATCCATATTCCTAGGGTGTTTGATAAGTTAAGGGAAGAAAAGTTGTTGATAAAATTGAAGAAGTGTAGTTTTGTAAAGGAGTTGGTGTTCCTAGGATTTGTAGTCTTAGTAGAAGGTCTAAAAATGGACCCAGAGAAAGTGAAGGCTATCCTTGAATGACCTTCTCCAAGGAGTGCAGCAAAGGTAAGATCTTTTCATGGAATGGCTAGCTTTTAGTAGTATTATGGACCCTTGACTAAAACAATGAGAGGGGATAGAAAAGAATTTAAGTGGATTGTAGGAGAAGATAAGAGTTTTAATCTATTGAAATATAAAATTAATAAGCAACCTTTTTTAGCACTTCATGATTTAAAAAAGATGTTTCAAGTGGGTTGTGATACTAGTGGTACTTCAGTAGGAGTTGTTATGAGCCAAGAAGGTAGAAATATTGCTTATTTTAGTGAGAAGTTGAATGATGCAAAAAGAAAAAATTTATGTTTATGATCAGGAATTTAATGCTATAGTTCAAGAATTGGAGAAGTGGAGACACTATCCTCTTCCTAAGGAGTTTTTTTTGTATACTGATCATCAAGCTTTGCAATATTTGAATAATCAAGGAAAATTAAACCTAAGGCATTTGAAGTGGGTTGAGTTTTTGTAGAGCTAAATATTTGTTTTGAAACACAAGAGTGGGAAGTCTAACAAAGTTGCAGATGGTCTTAGTAGAAGACAAATTTTGCTCAAAATTTGGGAGGTTCACATGCATCATTACTTATAAAATAAAAATTCATATCCTCTTTTCCTTCCCTTCTCTCTATTATCAAGAGCTTGCTACCATTGATGCTATTTGGGATTTTCAAACTTGAAGCAATGTAACTTGGCATTAGTAAAATACCTTTTGAATTGATGGAATAGTGTTGTGTTGCAATAGAATCTTATTTGCAGTCACTAAAATCATCTTCAAAATTTTCCTTTGTGCTTTTTGATTGCTTGTTAAGTGAAAATAACTCAAAACTTGATTATATAACCTTGAAAACCTTTTAATCAATGTTTACTACACTAATTATTGAGGACACAACGGGGGCATGATTCAATTTTTGTGGTGGTTGATAGGTTTTTAGAGATGACACATTTTATTCCTTGCAAGAAGACTAGTGATGTTGTTCATGTGGCAAAGTTGTTTTTTAGAGAAGTGGTGAGACTACATGGTCTTCCAAAGAGTATAGTTTTAGATCAAGGCACCAATATTGTTGGGTACTTCTAGGATACATTTTGGAATAAATTGAACATATAATTGAAGTTTAGTTCATAACATCATCCACAGACTGATGGATAGAGAAAATTTGTGCATCGCAATTTGGGAAACTTTGTTGAGAAGTTTGGTTGGAGACAAGCCAAAAGAATGGGATGTGATTTTACCACATGAAGAATTTACATATAATAATTTCATCAACTAGAGTACTAGTAAATCACCATTCTAGATTGTATATGGGAGTAGTCCCAAAAATGCTTCTGAATTGAGGTAGTTGGATAAAAGAGAGATAAGGGGTGCTAAAGCAGAAGAATTTTCTAAACATTTAAAGAACATCCATGAGGAGGTGAGGAAGCTCACCATAAAAATGAATACATAGTACAAGGCTAAGGAAGATATGAAAAGGAGGTATAAGGAATTTCATATTGGAGATGAAGTCATGGTTCATTTATAAAAGTAGCATTTTCCAATGGGTACATATAATAAGATGAAGTTGAAGAAATTTGGACCATGCAAGATAGTGAAAGGGTATGATTTTGAAAATTTTTATGAAGTCAAGTTGCCTACTAAATTGAATATTTTACCACTATTTAATATTTCAAATTTGATGGAGTATTATGAAGGAGGTGATGAAGATGAAGTTACAAAAGCATAGTGGAGTATTCTAGCAGCTAGTTTGACTAAAAAGGAGATTAAGGAGATACCAGACAGTCATGTTGGCAAAAGAACAAGGAACAAAACTAATGAAAAATACTTGGTCAAATGGAAAGGAAGGCCAATAGAGGATTCACCATGGCTAGCAAGGGAGGAGGTTAACTGTCTTAGAGTTTCTCTGCAAATTACCCTGGGTATTTGATGTAGGAGCATCCTGGGTGTAAGAGAAATTTTGATCAAGAATTTTTTTTTTGATATTATATTGAGAGAGTTTTCTAATATTATATTAGATAATGTACCTAATGGATTTCCCCCAGTAAGGAGGATCAATCACTAGATGGATTTGGTTCCAAGAGCCAATTAGCAAAAGAAGGTAGCAAACAAAATGACACAAACAGAAAGTGAAGAGTTGAATAGAAAATTTCATGAGTTGTTGTAGAATGGGTTGATTCAAGAGATTCTAAGTTCATGTATTGTACTAGCCTTACTAGAAACTAGGATGCTCCTACATCAAACACCTAAGGTAATTTGAGGAGTGACTCAGTCATGTCTTAGGTGTTTAGAGGAAAACCAAGATGGTTAACCTCCTCCCTTGCTAGCTATGATGAATCCTCTACTGGCCTCCCTTTCCATTTGACCAGGTATTCATCATTAGTTATGTTTCTTATTTTTTTTCCAACATGACTACACAATATCTCCTCAATCTCCTTTTTAGTCAAACTAGCTAGTAGAATACTCCACTGTGTTTCTACAACTCCATCTCCATCACCTCCTTCATAATACACTATCAAATCTAAAATATTAAATACTAATGAAATATTCAATTTAGTAGGCAACTCAACTTCATCATAATTTTCAAAATCATGCCTTTATACTATCTTGTATGGTCTAAACTACTTCATCTACATGTTATTATATGTACTCACTAGACAATGCTCCTTTCTCAAATGAACCCTGACTTCATCTCCAATCTGAAATTCCTTATACCTCATTTTCACATCTTCCTTAGCCTTGTACCATGTATTCATTTTTATGATGAGCTTCCTCACCTCCTCATTCATATTCTTTAGATGTTCAACAAATTTTTATGCTTCAACACTACTTATCTCTCCTTTATCTAACTACCTCAATTCAAAAGCATTTTTGGGACTACTCTCATATACAATCTGGAATGAAGATTTACTAGTACTCCTATTGAAAAATTTATTATATACAAATTATTCATGTGGTAAAATCATATCACATTCTTTTTTCTTGTCTCCAACCAAACATCTCAACAAGTTTCCCAAACTACAATTCATAACTTTTGTCTATCCATCAGTCTATGGATGATGTGATAAACTGAACTTCAACTATGTCTTCAATTTATTCCACAATGTATTCAATTTATTTTCCAATAGAAATTATTATAATTGTTTCCCCTCTAGTTCTGACTACTACTTCTAGCCTCATCATTTTTCTTCAAATCATCATTATAGCCTTCATAAGATTGTTCACCAGATCTTCCATTGTGACCTCTTCCACTATTCTTGTTGTTAACCTTCTTGCTCAGTTTCTCTTCAACTCTTAGGGAAAAATAGTATGCCTCTTCAATAATTTTCATTCGAACAAGAATTAGCTCATCCTAAATACTCAGCCTTAACACATTAAGATAATGGACCACTTTCTCCTTATTAGCTTTTGCATGCCTAGTTCTAACGAGAACTCGTTAGAACTTTATGGTATACTCTTGAACAGATTTTCCCACTTGCTTCAACCCTTGCATTTTCTTCAATAGATCAAGCTCATAATCTATGGAAATGAATTTTCCTATTAATTTAGCTAACATCTGATCCCATCTAGTGATTTTTTCCTTTCCCTTTCTATTTCACTCCAACTAAACCTCCTGGCATTAGATCTTTGCATGTCCCTTCATTTTCACCTTTGCAAACTTGACCCTATCAGGATCCTTAATATCTTCTTACTCAAAATACTCATTCAATTCATTGATCCAATTGATCAACTCCTTTGGGTTAAAATTTCCTAAAAATATGGGAACTTCAAACTTATGTCTTTTTCAAATCTTAGAGATGGCCTTAAAAATCCTCTCTTCCTCTGGGTTTAGAACCCCCTCTAGTTTGACATTTTCTTCTTCTTTGTCCTCATCCTCACTTTCATCTCTTATAGGAAGATTTATTCCTTTGTGTATTTTTTTTTCCAATGCTTTCACAATTCCTTGGAGGGATCTAAAATCCCCAAGTGTAACATCTACAACTTTTCTTCTACACTCTCTTCGTAGAGGCATTTTTTTGCACTTTTGATGAAACCCTAGTGCAAACTACCTCACAATTAGTGGTCTATCTACATGCTAGTCCCAAACCATGGTCCTAATGTGAACTAAATCATAGTTGATGATCTATCCACACACTCAAGAATTCTAGCTCTAATAGCCCTTGATGAAAGGTTCTCCCCTTAATACCATACACCCATAATAGAAACAACAACAAATGCAAGAACACAATATGGACTTCTTATTTGCACTACAAATGAAAAATTACATAATTTACAAGTACAATATGCTAACCCACATGAGTGCCTTCATTGTAGTAATCTACAATATTAAGCTGCAAACTACCACCCAAAGTTGTTCTAGACAATATTAAGTTGTTCTAGTATAAATAGGCAATTTTATACTGCACAAGAAGATTCTAGACATAGAAACTTAATACCTAGGGCCAACATACCCTAACAATACATATAGAGTTATCCAAATACATCTCTAATAATTATTTAAGATATTTCAAGTAGCCTAACTTTGGAAGGACAAAACTCTCAAACCCTTCCTTCGATTGGCTATTATAACCACTTTTTGGAAATGCTAGCTCTTGATCTACAAGTTCAAAATTGTGAAAGCCCCCTTCCATCAAGTTTTCATACCTCATCTGAACACTCTATGGCCTTTGATGGTGAGCCTAAATATTTTTCTAAAAATATTTCCACCAAAAATCTGCAATAACTTCTCCGATACTTAAGCTAGAGTAGTGATATTTTTTATGGTAGGCTTATAACTCTAAAATGGACCTTCATGTATAAAATGAGAACATTCCAAGCTCATATGAAAAACTTGCTAAAATAACAAGATTCCATAAATACTAACCACCCTATCTACTAGTCCTTATTAAAATAGAAAAGATTGAAAATAAAATATTTTTGGGTGATGCAAGATTGCTCTTATACCCAGGCTACTCCTATATAAGAGACCTAGGGTAATTTGAGAAGTGACTCCATCATGTCTCATGTGTTTACAGGAAAACCAAGATGGTTAACTTCATCCCTTCCTAGCAAAGATGAATCCTCAAATGGCCCCCCTCTCCATTTGACCAGGTATTCATCATTAGTTATGTTCCTTGTTCTTTTTCCAACACAAATATCTAGTATCTCCTCAATCTCCTTTTTAGTCAAACTAGCTACTAGAATATGTCACTGTGCTTATGCAACTTTATCTCCATCACCTCCTTCATAATACTCTATTGAATCTAAAGTATTAAATATTAGTTAAATATTTAATTCAGTAAGCAAGACTAATTCATAAGAAATTCTAGAATCATGTCTTTTCACTATCTTGCATGATCCAAACTTCTTTATCTTCATCTTATTATATGTACCCACTAGAAAAAACTCCTTTCTCAAATGAACCATGACTTCATATCCAATCTAAAATTCCTTATACCTCCTCTTCACATATGCCTTAGCCTTGTACTATGTATTCATTTTTATGATGTGCTTCCTCACCTCCTCATGGATGTTCTTCAAATGTTCACTTCTACTTCAGCACTACTTATATCTTCTTTATATAACTGCCTTAATTCAGAAGCATTTCTATGACTACTCTCATATACAATTTGGAATGGTGATTTACCAGTACTCTTGTTTATAGAATTATTATATACAAATTTTTCCTATGGTAAAATCGCATCCCATCCTTTTGGCTTGTCTCCAACCAAACATCTTAGCAAGTTTCCCAAACTGCAATTCATAAATTCTATTTGTCCATTAGTCTATGGATGATATGATGAACTAAACTTGAACTCTATCTTCAATTTCTTCTACAATGTATGCTAGAAATACCCAATAAATTTGCTATCTCAATTTGGAACTATACTCTTTGGAAGAGCATGTAGTCTCACCACTTCTCTCAAAAAAAAACTCTGCCACATGAACAACATCACTAGTCCTCTTGCAAGGAATAAAATGTGCCATCTTTGAAAACCTATCAACCACCATAAAAATAGAATCATGCCCTTGTTGCATCCTTAATAATTAATGTAGTAAACATTAATTACAAGGTTTTTAAGTCTATATAATCAATTTTTGAGTCATTTACACTCACCAAGGGATAAAAAAGAACAAAGGTGGATTGTGAAGAGGATTTCAGCAACTGTAAACAAGATTCTATTGCAACATGACAGTATTCCATCAATTGAAAAGGTATTTCACTAGTGCCAAGTTATATTATTTCAAGCTGTAAAATCTTATATAGAAAATATGGCAGTGAGCTCTTTGATAGCAAAGAGAAGGGAATGAAGAGAGGTTATAAATGTTTATTTTATAAGTAATGGTGCATGTGTGGTAAAAGCACAGATTTGTGTCACCATTTGTGATATCAAAACCTATTTTGGTCAAATTTCATTTCTCTATCAAAACTCAATTTTTTTCAAAAACTAAAAATACCCTTTTATAGATCTTAGATTCAATATCATTATTATATAAATTTTTGTGTGTTTTGATTAGTTATAATAGGTTAGAATTTCAAAATATTATAATCAATATTTCAACATTTTAGAAGATGCTCAATTAAAAAATGGAAAAAAATAGTAAATCATACAAAAAAAACAAAAAAAATTATATTTATCTCTAGAGGAGAGAGTCCTCTTCATAAATATATATTTTTTAGTGAAGAAGGTGTAGATTTGATTGGGAAGTTTTGACGAGAGGAAAAAGCTATTGGCTTCTGAGAAGGTCAAGCTTGAGTACTTATAACAAAGAAAATATAAATAAAAAATAATTATTTCTTTTTTTGTGCACTAGATATACATGTCATCTATAAGATATTTTCAAATCAAAACAAAAAAAGATGATTTGCATTTTATTTTTTGATAGGAACTACACCCTATATTTTTTATAGTTAAAAAAGGGACTTCAAAATAAAAGAAATGAATAAATTCTTAGTTATTTTAAAAAAAAAAAATGATAGGCATAAATTTCATCCAATTCTACACGTTTCATCAGTTTATATCATTTTTAAATTCTAAACACAAATACAATTTTTTTTGTCATTAATGTTGAACTGTCACATTCTGATATCACGTTTCTTCATAAAAGGTGATACAAGTTTGTGCTTTTACCCTGTGAACCTCCCAAATTTTAAGAAAAAGTTGTCTTCTACTAAGAGCATCTGCAACTTTGTTAGAGTTCCCACTCCTATGTTTCAAACCAAATGTATAACTCTCTAAAAACTCAACCCACTTCAAATGCCTTTGGTTTAATTTTCCTTCATTATTCAAATATTTAAATCTTGATGATTAGTATACAAAAAAAAATTCATAGGAAGAAGAGTGTCTCCACTTTTTTAGTGTTTGAACTATATTATAAAATTCTTGATCATTAACATAATATTTTCTTTTTGCATCATTCAACTTCTCACTAAAATAAGCAATACGTCTACCTTCTTGGCTCATAAAAGCTCCTATTGTAGTACCAATAACATCACAATCTACTTAAAACATCTTGTTAACATAAGGAAGTGCTAAAATAGGTTTCTTAGTAACTTTCTATTTCAATAGATTAAAAATCTTATCTACTCCTACACTCCACTTAAATTCTTTCCTATCCCCTCTCATTGTTTTAGTCATGGGTCCACAAATACTGCTAAAACCTCTTATAAATTTTTTGTAAAAAAACTAGCCAGTCCAAGATCTTATCTCTATTGCACTCTTTGGAGTAGGCCATTCAAGGATAGCCTTCACTTTCTTTGGGTCCATTTTCAAACTTTCTATAGAGAATACAAATGCTAGGTACACCAACTCCTTTATAAAACTACACTTCTTCAAGTTTATCAACAACTTTTCTTCACTCAACTTATCAAACACCTTATGGATATGTATCAAATGCTCATCCAATGTCTTACTAAATATCAAAATATCATCTAGGTAAACAAAGAAAAATTTACTCAGAAACTCCTTCAGTACCTCATTCATGAGCCACATGAAAGTGCTCGGTGCATTGCTTAGCCCAAAAGGCATGACTAGCCACTCATATAATCCTTCCCTTGTCTTGAAAAAAGTCTTCCATTCATCTCCTTCTTTGATATGAATCTAATAGTACCCACTCTTCAGATCTATCTTTGTGAAATACTCAGCCCCACTCAAATAATCCATAATATCATCCATCCTTGCCAATGAAAATTTGTACTTGATTGTGATCTTGTTGATAGTGCAAGAATCTGTGCACATCCTTCATTCTCCATTCTTCCTTGGTGCTAGTATGGATGGTACAATATATGGACTCAAACTCTCTCAAATAAACCCCTTCTACAACATGAATCATGAACTTGTCTATTCAACTCTTCACTTTCTACTAGTCTCATTTTGTGTGCTACCTTGTTTGGAAAACTGACTCCTAGAACCAAATCCATCTAGTGACTAATCCTCCTCAATGGGGGCAATCCATCAAGTACATTATCTGATACGATATTAGAAAACTCTTCCAATATGTCTACAACTTTTGTAGCACCTCCACTACTTCTTTACTATCTTTTGGGATTATAGAAAAACACATATGCTCATGCTTCATACATTTGAGAAGCTCTTTTTCATCAACAAAACATATTTTGGCAGCACTATATAACTTTTCTTATTTATCCTTCAATGACTTCAACTTATGCTTCACTCCATCCTTGGTTATAGTATAGGTATTTGCTCATCCATCATGTAGAACATGCCTATCAAATTGCTACATCCTACACAATAACATGTGACATATGTTGATAGGTATGATATCAAATAGTATGTTATCCTAGTAGCTTCTAATCTTGAACTTCACTGAGAACTATTCATTAACCATGACCTTGTCATTATCTTGTACCCAAGAAATATGATATAGACATGGGTGTTTCTGTCTCTTCAACTTCAGCTTTGTGATCATCATTTTTTACACTAGATTATCAGTACTTCTATCATCAATGATCACATCAAAACACTTATCTTCACATCTACACCTTGTGTGAAACAAGCTCCTTCTTTGATTAGGTTCATTCTCACCACTTAATAAGACTCTTCTATTAACTAGGACTTCTCCTCTTTTAGCATCTTCAAAAAGTGATGATCTGACATCTTCATCAATATGTGCAACTATAGCCTTGCCTTATGTTCTTTGATCTATCCTTCTTTGGTGCTAGGAACATTCAAATTCTCTATGCCCTTCTTCTCTATAGTGAAAACATTTCCCTTGGAAGCCTCCTCTTCCAGATCCTTGTCCGCTACCTCTACCTCTCTGATCTCTATTATTATGATCATTGAAATGATTGGAATTATTTCTCCTCTAGTTTTGATTGCTACTTCTAGCATCATCCTTATTCTTCTAATCATCATAATGGCCTACATAAGATCATTCTTTAGATCTTCCACTGTGACCTCTTCCACTATTGTTTTTGTCAAACTTTTTTCTCAGTTTCTCCTCAACTCTTAGGGAAAACTAGTATGTGTCTTCAATATAGTTCATTCTAACTAGACTCAACTCATCCTAAATACTTAGCCTTAACCCATTAATATAACGAGCCACTTTCTCCTTATTAGCTTATGCATGGCTAGTTCTAATGAGAACTAAGTAGAAATCTCTGGTATAGTCTTGAACCGATTTTCCTACTTGCTTCAACTCTTGCATTTTTTTCATCAAATAAAGTTCATAATCCACATAAATGAATTTTTTTCTTTAATTTAGCTAACATTTGATCCCATCTGGTGATTTTTCCTTTCCCTTTCTATTTCGCTCCAACTGAACCTCCTACCTCCAGAACTTTGCATGTCCCTTCAGTTTCACCTTCACAAACTTGATCATATCAAGATCCTTAATATATTCATACTCAAAATATTCCTCTAGTTCATTGATCCAATTGATTAGCTCCTCTATGGTAAGATTTCCAAAAAATGTGGGAACCTCAAACTTAGGTCTTTTTTTAATCTTGGAGATGGCCTTAAAAAGCCTCTCTTCCTCTGGGTTTAGAACTATCTCTGGTTCAACATCTTCTTCTTCTTCATCCTCATTCTCACTTTCATCTCTTATAGGAAGATTTATTCTTGTATATATTTGTTCTTCTAATGCTTTCATTTCTCTTTGGAGGGCTCTAAATCTCTTAGGTTTAATATCGACAACTCTTTTGCCACACTCTCTTTGTGGAAGCATTCTTTTGTGCTTTCACTAAAACCCTAGTGAAAACTTCCTCACAATTAGTGATCTATCTACATGCTCAACCCAAACTATAGTTTTGGTGTGAACTACCTCACAGTTGGCAATCTATCCACATACTCAAGAACTCTAGCTCTGATACCACTTGATGAAGGGTGCTTCCCTTAATACTATAAACCAAAAACAAAAACAAAGAAACAATAGCAAGTGTGAGAACAAAATATGTACTTCTTATTTGTGCCACAAATGTGGAATTACAAAATTCACAAGTACAATATACTAACCCACATGGGCACCTTTATTATAGTAATCTACAAGACTAAGCTGTGAACTACCATCCAGAGTTGTTCTAGACAATGTTTGGGCCTTTCTTAAATAGGCAATTGTATGCCACTCGGGAAGGTTCTAGATAGTGAAACTTAATACTTAGGGCTGATAGACCCTAGCAATACATATAGAGTTATCCAAATACATCTTTGACAATTATTTTAGATATTTTGAGTAGCCCAAATTCAAAAGGCCATAACTCTCAAATAGTTTCTTTGATTGGCTATTATAACAAACTTTTTGGAAATGCTAGCTCCTAATCTATAGGTTTAGAATTGTGCAAGCACCCTTCCATCAATTTTTTGGACCTCATCCAGGAACTCTAAGGCCTCCAATAGTGATCTTAAAGATTTTTTTGCAAATATTTCTACCCAAAATCTACAATAACTTCTTTGATACTTAAACTAGAGTAATGATATTTTTTATGGTAGGCTTGTAACTCTAAAATGAACCTTCATGTAGAAAATGAGAACATTCTGAGATTGTATGAAAAACTTACTAAAAATAACAAGTCCCCATAAATAGTAACCATCCTATCTACTTGTCCTTATTAAAATAGAAAAGATTGAAAAGAAAATATTTTTGGGTGATGCAAGATTGCTCTTACACCCAAGATGCTCCTACATCATGAGCTTACAATTGTTTATGCACTAAGCATTGATTACAAGGTTTTCAAGGGTATATAACCAATTTTTGAGTCATTTCACTTACCAACTGATTGAAAAGCACAAAGGTGAATTGTGAAGATGATTTTAGCGACTACAAACAAGATTCTATTGCAACACGACACTATTCCATTGATTCAAAAGGTATTCATTAGGATCAAGTTACATTTTTCAAGTTTGAAAATCCTAAATAGAAAAAATAGTAGAGAGCTCTTTGACAATAGAGAGAAGGGAAGGAAAAGAGGTTATCAATATTTATTTTATAAGTAACGATGCATGTGAATCTCCCAAATTTTGATCAATACCAGAAATCACATATAAGGGAGACCCATTAGGTGCTTTATCAACTATCACAATGATTTTTTTGATGATTCACAATGTATGTTATTGATATGCTTCTTCAACACTTTCCAACATCACAAAAATTATTTCGTATAGAATTCCAAATCTCAATCCATTCATGTACCTTGCAATTTTCTCAACATCATCATCCACATGTCTAGGTATGATGTCCAATCTATAGAATTCATCGTTATACTCTTTCACAGTCATGTCCTTTTGTTTCAAATTTTGCATCTTTCTCAACAAGCTAACTTGGTAATCAGCAAGAAGGAATTTTTTCTTTACCTTGTTCACTATCTTTGGCCATGTTCTAATTTTCTCCTTTCCTCTCCTTTGTCTATTAGTTTACAAATGTTCCCACCATAGTGATACATGACCTTTCAACCTAGTGATTATAATCTTCACCTTTCTATTATCAAGAGTGCTTTCATACTCAAAGAACTTCCCCATATCTAAGATTCAATCCAATATAGCATTGGTATCCAATTTTTTATCATAAGGAACAAGTTCTATAGCAAGCTTTGACTTTTTCATAGACAACACTCGCAACACTCTTTTCTCATATTGATCTTCCTCAAGTTCTAGATTATGGTTTGGTGTTGCTAATTCATCATCACTTACATCATCAAGATGTGCTCCTCTCCTCTAGGCTATCTCCATAGCATCTAATCTAGCTGTAGTTTGTCTCAACTGATGCAATATAACATTATCAATATTATTTCCTCTACCACAAACCATCTTTACAAATCACATTCCTACAAGATCATAACCCTCTGCAAGTTATAGGTCAAATCCATAGATCTACCACCCTACAACCAAATCCAAATCTGGGTTCTACACAATCCATTCTCCACAAGGATGGACCTCAAGCTCTGCTACCACCTAACATAGGTAAAGGATGAAATAACTAGGGTGAAGGGCACACCTAGCTATCCAAACCACCCTACAAGAGTTAACACAATGGAAGAAAACAAAAATAACAACAACCAAGGGAGGAGGAAGAACAAAACACATCTATTGATTCATCAAATAATCAACATACATGCATAGCTATAAGGCCTTCCGAGTTATGGCCAAATACAAAATAAAACTTCCAGATTTACAATCCAATTTCAAATTTTCACTTCCAAACACATGCATTCCCTTTTTAACCCTCTAAGTTCTACCCTTTAGTTTAAGCCTAAGCACTCTATTTATACTTGCCAAAATGGCTTATAGAAAATTTTAGAATATTACATAATAGAAAGGCCAACCTCAAAATGGTCAACACTCATCCCTAAATAAGATCCTATCATTAAATTCATGATCATAATTAAATACACAAGTTAGCTCCCACTAAGAACCAAAAATAAAGACAACTCAACATAGACTGGATAACTTCACACACACTAGAAAACTAGCACTTAGTATCAGCTAGAAACTAGCACTCGACATCAACTGGTAGAATGCACAAAAGAAATGTAGGATTACAAGGAAACCCAGGATGCTCTTACAACAAATTTTGTCAATCTACTCCTTTGAAGGAATTCTTAAGCTTATATTATGAATATTTGACTATACATTACATACATTGTCTTTATCATAATTTTCATCATCTGAGAATACTTGTTGATGATGTAGTTGGTAAGCAATTCTTTGACTAGTAACATCATGCTCATGTTCCTCTAAATTAGAATCTACACAATCATCAAACATACCTACCATATTATAGCTTACATCATCATGGTTCTTTTGTTCTTCTTCTTCCTCATGTTGTGTACTCTGATCTAAAGAAAATGATTGAGCAACTACATAATAATCTACAAAGTGAGGTGATTGACATATGATGCAACATGGTACATCATCATTCATGTTTATAGAATTTCTCTGTAGAGGATCTAGTGTACCCTTGTCCTTCCATTTTGGGTCTAGTTGGGAATTGGTTTACCATCCTTCCATTAAGTGGTATAAGGATAATTATGCATTCTTGGTTGTCTATTGAAATGGTTATTATTTGACAAGGCCTTCTCACCAACATTGGGCTTGTTTGAATTGAAAGTTGATGGATTCATCTTCTTTAATAAGTTGATTACTTGACCTATTGTGGGTTCTTTGGGTTTCTTTCCTACTAGGACTTTATCATTTTCTTTCTTGTTATTCTTGGGACTAAATAACTATGTGTCATCCCTTCCCTAGCTTACTAGATACTTTTCTATTATTTTCAATATTTATTGCAATTCTTAAAGCATCCCTTAAAGTTTTAAGCTCTTTGTCCCTCAATTGATAAGCCACCTTGCTATCAAAAGCATTGAAGTATGTCGTAAGGAAAACATCTTAATTTACCTTCATAACCTGAAACAATTTGTACATTCCCTTCTAGAATCTTACATTGAAATCGAATGTAGATTCATTAGGATTTTTCTTGATATTGTTGAAATCATTCAACATGAAACCAACATTAGTATTATCACCATATTGCTCTTTGAAAAATTTCTCCATATCACTCCAAGAACTGATATAGTCATCTAGTAATCTTCTAAACCAGCCCCTAGCATCCTCAATCAATGAATGTACAAACTATTTCATCACCACATCTTTATGCTAAACTTCAAAGTCATTTAACATATCTATAAAGACTCTCAAGTGTTCCTAACCAGTGACAACATTTTTTCAAGAGAACTTGACAACTTTATCCCTTAGATCAAAAGATATGGGATGAGGGAAACCAAGAATCCCTACAAATGATATTTGTCTAAAATTTTCCATATATATATATATAGTATTTTTCTAAAAACCAATAGCATTGGATGTGCTTGCTATATTAACCTGATTATAGGAAACATTTTATGATTGTTGTATTTGGATAGTAGGGATTTGAATGCTAGTAGTGGATGAATAGATAGTGGCACATTGAGACACAGCCTAACTAGATATTACTGGTCCACAAGTAGGCACAAAATTTGTAGTTTGAATAGACAAGTTAAGCCAAGAAGCTAAAGAAGAGTTAGACTTAATGAACTAAATCTTTCTCCTAGTTATTGCTTCTTAATCTTCATTCTCAACCTTCTCAAGTTCTTTTGCCAAATCCTCTTTCTCCTTTATAGCTTTTTCCAAATCAAGGTCTAGTTTAGACATGGGAAGATTTATGGATTTTTTCTGTGCAACTTGGAGTTCATTTATTTGGATTCCTATGCCTTTTCCCTTATCTGTGGGTTCCATAGGAGGTCCTACAAGATCTATTTGGACAGGCTTATAGCTGGCTTAGACTTGAGAAATGACAGGTTCTTGCCTTTGGCTCATGAGCTTTTCTTGTTCTAGAACCTTATATCTTAAACTATGTATATCTTCAAACACATCAGCATAAAGGACTGAGGTCCTTTCTTCTAACTTCTTGTTTTGTTCTTTTAAAGAATCCATCCTTCTAAGTAGGTTATCTCTTTCAATAATGGTGTTTAAGGTGGCTTACTCTCTTTCTTTCTCTAAATGGACATGCTTGTCCTCCTCTTCTACAACCCATTTCTTTAGGAAGTCTATCTTTGGGCATACCTTTTTAGGATCTACAAAAGTTTCTTTTGAATCAGTAGGGTCATCAAGATCTATAAGATTAGTTTCCATAAATGGGATTGTTCCTGGGTTCTTCATAATATTCCCATATCCTAACCTATGATTCATCTTTGATCTATGAAACATATCTCCTATCGAGGAAACATTCTTATCATGATAAACTTGGTCTTCTTGCAATGGGCTACTAAATATTCCCCCCCAAGAGCCTCGAAGTTTCTAACTCAGAATTCAATGAAGAGGATTCCTTTCCTACCACTGGTGGGTATTGAGGGTAAACTAATGTATTTCCCCTTGGTTTTCATGTGGGATTTGGATATGCTTTCTTTTTTCTTTGATTCTTACTACCAATTTTAGGTAGATTAGTGTATAATGGTACATCAAGATTGGCCCTTGTATATGCTCTTGTATTTTTCCTTTTATTTTCCATTAGAGAGAATTTCTTGTTAAATAAGCACTAGCTTCAAAACCTTGATTGAGTTGCCACCCTATTCTAGGGAGAAAATGATAGTAAAATAAATTTTGACTTCAAGGGAAAAAGTACAAGAAAATACCAAATAACTTTGCAACATAAAGGGACCAATCACAAAAAGCACATAGCTGCAACTCTTGCTTAATAGATAAGACACTTCATAAAGGATGTATACATCATTGCAAGTCTGTGATACTTATGGTCTTTATTTTTTATTTAAATTCTCAAGGTTTTTCACTAGAAACTCACATCCCCCATGAGCAATACTACAAGCTCAAACATACACATATACACTAGGACCAAAGAACTGCAATACGTTTTACACACAAACATGTGTTAAGAAACTCCCTAGCAAGGTTGCCATTTTTTGGTATTTTTCAACTATTGAGGAACAAAATACTTAATACCAAGATAATGAAACTCACAAAATCTATGGATCAACTACTTCCCATTAACAATCTATATGTGCTTCTTATCTAGATCCAACTTCAACAAAATCAAGACTGATTTTCTATTCATTAGGCTTTATTGAACCAAGGTGAGTATACCTAAAGGATGGAAGATTCTCAAAATAACACCATACATAGATTTGGTTCATTCCATGACACTCTATAATAATGCACATCCCTTAAAAGCAGATATGGTCACCATTCTTCTTAGGTTTACACATAATTCTAGCCACAACAGCTAACTATAACTCAAAAGTTAAATGTAAACAAGTGCTAACAAGCATTGATAACTCTTTAAATAGTAAAACAAAATTCATTTCAAATTTAAGCTTGATGCTTACTTATGATCTTTCCATCTGTAGACTAAAATAATTAGATCAGTGCCTTATCTATTGGGATTTAGAGTCTATTCAATTCATAGATTTGATTGATTGCATTACAATCAATGTTATCAATTTTTTTTGGTAAAAATCATTCTTATAAACATCCATCCTATTCCCATGGCTTTCCTATCAATTTTGCTAAAGCATTTACTTAATTCTTTGAATTAAAAGTAATAGTAAATTAGCATACAATTTGATTCAATTGCATTCAATTGAACAAGACTTATTCATACAAGTTCAAGATAACTAGTTAACAAAATGTAGACCAGATATAGCCAAAAAAATGTGGGGATAGTTCATCTTTGTACTGATTTCAATTGAAAAAATAGTATACAATTAAACAAGACTCAAAATGACTCAAGAAAAAACATCTAAATCTTTTCAAGTTGATGTATTCTCATAAATTTGTAGAGAAAACATATCACAAAGTATACATCAAGAAAAAATGGACCAAACAGACTTAGTAAAACCTTGGAAAGACAATAATTCAGACCCCCTCTCTAGCCTTGGAATCTCACTTAAATAATGTGAGATATAACAAGATCTAGGCATAGAGAGCTGCCAACTATCATTCAAACAAAAGATATTTATATTTATGCCTATCACAAAAAGACAAAAAATTGTGTAATAGAAAACTTATACATTAGAGTATTCTTTTGGTGGGCCCCTCTTCTATTACATCTCCAAATGCTATGAATTCCATAATTGGCTCTTGTGCTATTCTAATTCCTCAGAATATGTAGCTATCAAACTTATTGATGTTGTGTCCTATTTTGATATTTTCAAATTAACCTCAACTTAGGGATCTCCACTAGCTTCATCATGAACTAATAAAACCACATTTATTCTTGTTTCTTCCTCTACCATGTCATCATTTAGGGCCTTTGAACCTGTAACTATAATTGGTTGCTCATCTTTGTCCTCCTCTTTCCTCTGATGTCCTATAGTGTATCAATGATCTATATTTCATCTTGATTCCACTCATGATTATCACTTTCAACTTCCTCTCACTACTCATTAGAAGTAATATTTGCCATCCATTTGTAAAAAAGTGTGTCATCTAGCTAGTTAAACTGTAGAATATCATTTTGTTTCTTGTTCACATACTCAACCACTTTGTCAATGCTAACACAATCTTGTTTTAAAGTCAAAGAATAATTGGACCCTCACAATTTCCTCTATTGTGGTTCCCACCATGTATGTCCTTTTTCATTAATGACTCTATTTATTCTCAAAAAAAAGAAATAATGTAATTCCTTGGTCCATTCATCCTTACTTTTCAATCAATTCTTCTTATCCAAAGCAAATGGGAATGAACAAATTTTTTCACTTATGTACTTATCCAAGTAGCTAACAAGTCTTTTTTGCAACTGAACTCTTTTATCATCAAATTCTAGAAGATCATTAGTAACATGATAAGTTTTTTCTATGTGTCATGTAAATTTTTTATGATAGAATAACATAAAAAAGTGACCTATTTCCTTCTCTTGCTCCACTTATTAACAATGGGTTTCAAAATTTCATCACTTGCTTTTATTTCCTCCCATATGTTTATTACCCTTGCTAATTTATCATAAAAAAATTTCCATTCAATTTTATTAACCAAATACATGAGATCCTTTCTCAATTTGTCCTCATACTACACATTTAAATCTACATATAAGGCCCACAATTTGCTCTTCTCTTCTTCAAAATCTCTAGCTATATAATACTGTGGCCTTTGTGGTGTATAAAAAATCTCAATAAGGGGAGTGGATTTAAAAGGCTCCACTAGTGGGCAAGGGTATGTGATCCTTGGCCTAGAAGATTGTCCCCTTATTTTATTTTCAAGTTCAATTCTTTTTTGAACTTCTTTATTACAGGCCTCCAAAATGTTCTCATACTTATCCTACAATGTTAACCTTTCTTTCTCATCTCTCTCTACAGTGGCCAAAGCTAAGTTAGACGTACCAACATTCAAATGTGCAACCTCGGCATTGGTTGTATCTTCTACCCTCTTCACAATTATATTGCCCATTAATCCAGTATCATCTGATTGTGAGGAAATAATCTTATATCCTTTTATTATTGACCAAATGACTAAGGCAACATGGTCTACACTGAATGTGGCACCTTTTATTTCTTTCTTATTCTGGTCTTGTATTTTTAGTTTATTAGAAACATAATTAAAAACTAGAGCATCTGGTATATCCCAATTGGGTAGCAATAGAATACTAGCTACTTTTACCATCTATCTCCCCTCTTTAGGGATCAAGTTCTTAAATTCTTGTGCCATCTCCTCCTTTATTTGGTTTCGTCTATCTGGTTCCTTCATCTCTTGATGTTTTGCTCTCAATTTATTGCACCTTTCTTCAAAAAACCCTATATTTGTTCTCCAAGAAAACTGATAGAAGGCTCTTGACTTAACAAAATCATCATCTGAAAAAAATATTATGGCTAGCCTATTCTAATATAGTGTCCAATTCCCTTCCTTTGTAATCTGCCACTATCAAATCAAGGATAGGTATTGGAGGTTCTTGAGGATTTCCCTCTTCTAGCTCTACCTAGGTAATAAATACTCCCCCTTGGTACCCTAATTGTTCCACTTGCTCTCCAATGAGTTGCTCCTCTCCAATCTACAAAGCGGATTAGGTAGGTGAATATTCCTCAATGTGAGGACCTTGTTCTTTTATTATTTTTTGCCTCTTAGGCAAGGACTCATCAGGTCTCTCTTCCAAAACAACACTAGTTGGTCCTATTATTTTCTTGCCTTTGTCCATAGTGGCCTTCTTATTTTGGATCACATTGTAGCCTGGTCTTTTTTGGATAATTATCTACCCCATTCCAATATTAGGAGTGAATGCCAATCTCTTCATGACCTCTTAGGTTTTATCTAGATAGGCATTATTAATTTCTTCTTCTCATTCATTGTTTCCATTATCTCAAGAAAGGTAAGCATGACCTTATTTATTTTATCTGCCTCTCTTTTTACATTATCAAGAGGCTCGTAATATTTGTCAAAATAATGAATAAATTCCAAAACTCTTGAAAAAACTCTCCACATCTCCTTTTTGGTCTCTTGCTCCTATAAAGAGAACTCATTTCTTATTATATCCTTAGGGTAATAAGGCACATGTTTTATGGAACCAAGCTTAGCTTTGAATCTAAAAACCAAATCATAAAATCCCTCAGTATCACAAAAATAGGGATAAGACACAACCATCTTATACTAGTCTAGTAATTTGTATAAAACAACGAACCACTTTTTGTAATTAAAAAATGGTGGGCTATAGTACAAGTTGGAAAAAATGAGCCCCTTTGTCTTCTTACCAAATAGGTTTCCTCCAATCCTCCCAACTTCCACAATATCTTAGCTATTTCTACTTTTAGAGGCACTTGATAGGGAAATACATGAGGGGTCCCTTGGAAACCATAAATTCTAAAAATAGTTGAAACAAAGTATGGTATAATATCTCCCCAATTGTGTGATACTTTCAAACTAGAGGGGTTATCCATGGGCCTGATAAAATTTATTAACTCCCTAGGGATTCTAGGATTGTCCCTTAATAAGAGGCACCTTAACCTTGAGGCAAGGTACCTATCAAACCTAATGAAACTAGCCTTTTCTACATCCCAAGTAATATCTGCACTCTACAACTAAACTAGCAGAGCTTCTCCCTCTTGTTCTCTATTCAAAACCATTTCTTTCCTAAAATATGTTACACCTTTAAACAAGAACATATGCATCAGTAGTGAGTAGTGACCAAAAGTTTTTTCTACCTTGCACTTGGCACTTCCAACCAGGCATATATGGATTTCTTCTACTAAATAGGAGGAAAAATACAAAATAATATCAACACCAAAGGAAGAAATTTGAGCCATCATATACATAAAATTTACAGGCATGACATTCTGCTCATTCTCATTGAAAACCCTACACAAAGCCATATATATCTCCATAGCCTAGGAAATGAAATATTCATTTTAAAAAGGTTCCCTAGTAGATGTTGTGATTATTGGCAAGTTCCTAATTGTGCCTATGTGTACCCTTGGTGCACCCTGCCTGACCTTATCCCTTTTAGATAGATATTAGTTTTCCAAATCTTGTAGGTCAATAGCTATATGATAATCTGAAAGTGGCTCTAGACCAAAAACTTCTTGAATTTCCTCAGGGCTTATTTTGATTAGACATTCACCATCCAACCTTCTCACTACTCTAATTGCTAGGTCATAATTTTTGGCGATAGGCACTAATAGGTCATAATTCGTGAAAACAATAGGGACCACTAGTTTTCCCAAGTCAAAGTTCTAGATGTTCCCATGAGGGGCAAATATTTTCCTTTATGAGAACCATTTTTTGCAAAGGTGGAGCCCTGTTCTAGAAGTAGTAGCATCTCTAACCCAATTTCCCTTATCATACAATCCATCTGCAATTTTAAGTCTAGGGTTTAGAGAAGTTAATTTTTTTACTTTAGTAGACTCATTTGTGGACTCAAGCAATAATTCAAAGAGGTCATTATGAATATTTCTAGATAAATAGTCTTCATGACTCAAGAAAACTTTCTTTGAAAGCATGGTGAATATAAATCATAGAAAACTAGAACACTTTGATATATATGGTGAATTTAGGAACTTACTTGACTCTCCACTACCTTTTCACTGAAATTCTATAATATACTTTGGACAAATGGAAATTCTTGTATGTTCTCATCACACCAAGTGCAATTTCTTAATAGCTCTAAACTCTTTGGAAGCCTAAAAATTTATTTGTGTATGAAGGAAATAGCAATATTTTTGCAATATACTCTATTCTTGGTCTACGCAAGGAGCTTTCAATCTTCATAAATGAATTGTAAGGAGAACAGAGTGGCACCACCTTCTATTTTTGAAAATACACCATCAGTCCCAAAAAATTTGATGATCTAAGAATAGAATAAAAGATGACTCATTTTCTACTTTCCAAGCTTGAAGTCAAACCAATAAGCTTTCTCCACATAAGCCTTTCTTTTACTGCTATCAAATTAATCTAGACCCACTAGCACTTGCGGACATGCGTCATCTTTTCACTATATCGCCACACATAAATAGTGAGCAATTTCTTTATGTGACATAATGACCATCACTGATTCATTATAATCTAATGATGTGCATTTGATTAGTACTTCAACATGACTATGGTGGTTCCCTCCATTTCTCCCTTAGGTTTCCATGTCACTACCATTAAGAAGCAAGAAATTTCTCATAAAAAACTTAGTGCCTACCATAGATGCACTTTGATTTAACAGTCCTCTTTTACATGTATCTTCATTTTGAATGGGATAACACATCATATGTGACTCAAAAATGCTTTGGCATGCTAGAAAATCATGTATAATATTTTAATCCTTTTACAAAATTCAATAAAAGTAAGCTCCATCATGTCTTTTCTTTTCTAGTAAGGTGTTATGTCACTATCAGCATAAAACATGGGTTTTTCGATTGTGACATAGCGACCACCACACTTTTAAAAGAATTTGGCACATAGATTATACACATTCTTAATTACTACCAACCTATCAAAATGATTATGTATCTTATTGCTAACAAGGGAATTTTTGGGACTCACCTTTCAATATAAACTATTGCCGCATTCCATTTTCTAGTGAGGTGCTATGTCGCTACCAGAACAAAACATAGGTTTTTTGGTTGCAACCCAAGAAAATCACATGTTTCCACCATCATCATTGTATTTAATGTATCTAAAAATGCATCATAATCACATGACCACATTAATAATAGAAAACTTTATGGTGATCATCCCATTTGTTAATCGTACCTTTTTCATATTCCTGGCAAGGTGTTATGTCGCCACCGATAGGATTCTTGCATTTTCTAGTCACAATATAGTGAACTCCTAGATATTATAAAAACTAGTAAAAGAAGATGTAGCATATTACAATTAGTCATCTTTTTGATACCTAGTCATCTTTTTGATACCTAACATTTCAAACATCAAGCACACCACCAAACATTTCAAAATAATTAAACCCGATGCCCACTTTCTACTTCACATCACCATCTTTTTGTTTCGTGATGATTTCCATGTCACGTAGGATAAAATCTTTGGAATTTCTTCATGCAACATGATGACCACCATAGATCTAGAAGAGATCTAACAATAGAGATGCCTTTGGAAAAAAGATAACCGAAAAGAAAGAACTTAAATGGTCTCCTGAAAGAATATACCAATTTCAAAACTGATTCGCCCGCTAAGCTTTTCAAAATAGAAGCATGTGACCTAAAAACTCTACTTAGGGCACACATTTTAGTTTTAAAAAAGCTCTACCTAGGGTTAGTAAACTTTGTAAAAGGTCAAACCCTAGCTTTCAAGATTCATGCCCATCTATCTAATTTTTCAAAGCCTATTTTGTGGGAAATTTTTTGCATTGTGGAAAAAAAACCATCATCTTATATGGTTGTAAGCTCAACATCAACTAATTTCTTGCTCACTCAACTTCCACATGTCTTTCCATTCAATCAACAACCATTATGGGCTTGGTCTTAACTAACCAATTCCATTAGCTTGGCATCTACTAATATTTTACTTGACAACCATAAGATACTTTTCATGCTCAGCAGTAGCATGAATAACTAACAAAACTTTAAATATTTTTCCTTGTTTTTTTAACAAAACATTTCATCTTTATTCATGCATATGTAATTTTTTAAGAATTAAATGCTTTGAAACTTATATATGGTATAACTTTTAAGTATTAGTCCCACATATCTCTTGATTTCTTAGTTTGATGAGGTGTGATCACCTGACCTATTGGGTGATGTGATCCCATCTACACTTGATGTGCTATAATCTTCCTTTCTCTTCCATGTATTTTTCATCTCATCTCTAGAAAATCTACCTTTCCTTTACCTTCTTTGAACTCACAACTAGGTGCATTTGATATGGTTGGACAATATCGACTGACGTGACCAGTCTTCAAATAGCTAAAACATGTGGTTTGACTAAACCACCTTTTGTAGTCACTCTTGAAGTGTGTTCTAATATAGTTCTCAATAACGTTTCCACACTCTTTATAGTAGTGACAACTATACCTTGTATTATAATCCAAATTATAAAATTTTCCATTGTTATTTACCTTTTTTTTCTTGTTTGATGACCACATGGGTTTGGATCTCCACTCAAAAACTCTATGTCAATACTTCTAATAGTTATAACAATATTCTTCAAATCCTTGACTGTGCATGGTCTTAGTTCTACATTCATGTGCCTGATTACCTTGTTTTTTGCACTTGCAAAAATGACCCATGCTCTTCTTCTTAACATTCTAATTTACAGTCTTGCTCCTGCACACATTAGTAGTATGCCCTTTCTTACCACAATTACAAAAAGTAGGTTTTGATTTCTTACATTTATTACTTCTTTCTTCATAACTTTTGGATGATTCTCCTTCTTGATTACTTGTGTATCCCATTCTAGATGTATCATTGTTAGATCTAGGAGATCTCATCAATTATTCAAAGTACTTGATAGCTTCATATAGTTTATTGAAGCTTTTATCGAATTCTTTTTCCCTTTTTAGGTCATTGCTCAATTGTTCATTTTGCAACACCAGTGTTGTTGTCTCAATGTCCTTGGCATTTAGTTCATGGTTGCCATTCATCATTTGACCCAAAGTTTCTAATTGCATGTTAATAATCCTAGTTAACTTTGATGATTTCTCTAATTATTTTCATATCTACAAAACAAGTGCCAATAGGGAAATAAAGCCTTCCATCTCATTGCAACCAATGTTTGCTAATTAACACTCTTTTGTCATCTTCAATCATGACTTTGTCTTCCATAGCTTTCTTTTTCTATTCAGTCACCTCACATAGTAATATGGCTTGTGATTCTTGTTCTATCTTAAGATTTTTGATCTCTTTAGCTAGGGTTCTATTCTTTTCTATTAGATTTACAACTGTTGCATCATATTCATTGGAGTTTCCATTTGAAAATACCTTAGTAGTGTCCATCTCTTGGTATTTTGTGTCATTCTCCTCAATAGAATTTCTTTCCTTCTCCTCAATGATTTCTTTAGATATTCTTTGTCTTCATTCAACTGATGTAGAATGAGATGTATTTCAATTTCCTGGTTCTCAATAATCTTTCCCAACTTGTAGAAATCCATTTTCAAGATCTTTTCTGAAAGTTGCAAAGCTTTACTTTTAGAGAACAAGGCTCTGAGAACCATGATCTACCCTTTGAAAGGTCTGCCCTATTAAAGGCTTACAAAAACTATTAGGTCTCACCCTATTAGAAGTGTATATGATTAAAGGACTTCAACTCATAGTTAAGTAAGAACATTGTTATAGGATTTCAATATAGCCTATTAGGACTACATTGTTAAGAGATTTATCTAATTCACCTATTAGAATGTCTCATCATTGATCATACAATTAGCACTTTGATGCTTGATGATAGATCACCTCTATTCTACTATGTACTTGATCCTGCTTGGCTAGATGACTCTCTATTATTCATTGTTTCCTTCCTCTATTCTCCTTTAAGTGATTCTATAATACAATTTAGATCATAATACTTTGGTCACCATGAATTTCCTAGTTTGCACATGCAAAACTCTCCTTGATAATTCATTCATTCCCTTTGTCACTCATATGAAGTTTAGGGTTTTTCCTCCTTAAAAAGACCTAGTTGACTTAGGGTTAGGTATGAATCAACATTTGTGATTCATCCATATTTCTAATTAAAACTTCCCTTTACCTGATTGGGTCCATGTAATACATAAGGATTCCAACTTAAGATTCATCCTTATCACCAAAATATCATAATTCAATCTTTAAGTCAGCTCAAAAATGGTTTACAAAGTAGTTTGTACCAATACAAACAACTATGACAAAACTATGTTACTCTGCATCTAAAGTCCCTAGTGCTCAACATCAACTGACTTCAATATGGTCACTCAACATCTAAATGACTCAACATGCACTATTTGCTCAGCTCCTGAATCACTTAGCAAATACTATCTACTCAACACTTGAGTGAATTAGCATATGAGTGACTTGGCACTGACTATTTACTAAAAATGCTTTGACTTATATATTTTGCTTTACATATGTTACTTTTTTGATATGAACTAAGTAAATGACTTAAGTGTATAGACACTCACTAGTCAAAACCATTCTGAGATCAACACTTATTAATATACAAACTATAATACTTATCTAACTATATAGAATTATTATCATTTATTATTTGCATGTTAAGGTTTTCTACCCTAGGTTGGCATGCCTTCTTTCCTGCTAGTTTTCTTGCTTCCTATGCTACTTGCTCCACTAGTTTATCCTTAATTTCATCTTTAGATTCCTCCAAATAATTGACTTGTAGAGACTTCCACCTTTTGCTGGGTCTACTAGAGTTTTGCTTGACACTTTTCCTAGTGGATGGTGGAGGTTCTTACTTCATCTTCACCATTTATTCTGACTTACTCTATGCAATAGGTGTTTCAACCTCTAGTTTCCTTTTAGGTGCTTGAACTATTACTAGTTGCACTTGTACAAATACTACATATGGTGCATGCACACTTGGTTCATAAATAGTTACACCCTAAGAAGGTGTTGCAACAACAATAGGTGTTTCTGATATTACCTCAAATTTCCCACTTGCCTTCATTTCAAGTGCAATTCCCTTGACTTCATTGAATTCCTCTCAATTCATGCATGACTCCTTAAGGATGGAATCTATCACTTTCTCTACTTTCTTCTTGCTTTCCTTGTTCTGAAGTTTAGAATGAACTTCTCTCACTTTCTCTTCATAAGTACCCCATCTAGGGCACTCAATATCCCTTTCTTATTGTAGTATGATCTGTGCATACCATTCAATGAGTTCTTCACTCATCTCATATCCTATGGGCTCAATAAATTTTACCCTAAGTTCTACTACTTCCATGCATGTTTTATTAGTCTCCACCATGAAGCATAAATTATCTTTTTACTTATTTCATCTTAGTCTAGAAATTATTCATCATTCTATCTATGCCACTATCTATGATATTTTCTAGATTTGTCCTATAGCACTGCGTTACAAACTTCATTGTACACTCATTACTTTCCCAATTAGTCATTCTTGGAAATTTCTTTGTTGCATATAAAAACAAATGTGTTAATAAGGAATCAAATTTGAAGAATGTATTCTTGGTCTTCTTTAGTTTAGAAATGTTATGCAATAATTGTAATCTAATTATCTCACATAAGTTCACTTTTCTCCTTTCAACTATCATTATATAGGCTATGTGCAAGAATCCAACTAGTACTAATTTAACCCTTGAACCATGGTTAAACTTGTACCCTAAAATTTTACTTAATACCTTGACTCCTTTGTCTTGAATCATGTCCACCTTCATATTTCTTCCATCATGCCTAACAAATAGGTTTCTCTCAACCATCTTCCTTACATTTATTTCAATCACAGGATTGTATCCCTCATTACTTAGAACTATGACCTTTTGAATTGGGTCATTGCTAATTGTAACATGTGCATTACCTAACCAAAATATTTCATCATAAATCCTACTCATAATAATTCCATTCTAGTCATGATTATCAAACTTAATATATAACATATACTTCACTAGGTTCAACTCATTTAGGTGTGCATACTTAGATTTTGAACTTAGTTCATTATTACACATTATTCCTAAGTCCTTGTGTATATCCTCATCTTCAATACTTTCAATTTTGTAGTGGATATAACTCCTAACATCTTCTACATGAAGCAAATTCTATGAGATTTGTTAAAATGTGCCTAATGGATCATCCAAAAGACAAACAAATGGATGCTTCTTGAACATATATCTTGGCTTTTCACTAAAATCATATAAATTTTGACTATCCATTGAATCTCTAACTGTATGCACTAGAAATTTCATTCGAGCTCTATAAAATACCTTAAAAGTCATGTTTAGGGATTCTACAACTTTGCACTTCAAGAACTTCCTTTCGCACTACAATTCATTGTCAAATTTCTCTTCAATTTTTTCTAGACACTTTAAATGATAAAATGGTACTCATAATCTTTCTTTCAATCTATAAATCATATCAAATTAGAATCCACATTAAATATGTATGTACCACAAATTCAAAAGCTATCTCTTTTCACCAATAACCTTGTTTTCTTTATCATAGCTTCCAGAGATCATATCTCCACTTGTGCACTTGACCATAGCTTCCTTTCCATGTCTTCTTCCTTATGTTCACTACACAACTTCTCATTCTCTCTCTAACATTAGTTCTAACCAACTATCACTCTGTCTTTGTTGCTCATCCTTTAGTTCAAATAAGATGAGTCACAAACAATTGTTGACTTCAATCTCTCATTAAGTGCATTAAAATATTGTTCCTCCAAAACTATATAAGAACTTTATGGATCCTTGGATTTCATAAATTCTTCTTTGAATTTATCAACTTGTTCTTTGATTTCTTTCTTTTGACTATTATCATTGTTGTTATCATTCTTTCTGTTATTTCTATTATTATTTCTTCTGTGATTTTGATTCTTGTTTAAGTTTCTTCTATCCATTTTGCAATATCTCACCATGTGTCCATAGTTATTACAAAATTGGCATACAAGTGTGTTCTTCCTTTGATTAGTTACATTCTGACTATCAAGTGCTCTGCAATTGTTTGCAATGTGTCTAGGATTGTTATACTTGTAATATACAATTTTTTTCCTTTCTCCATTATATCTTCTTCCATTTTTAGATCTTTTGTGTGAACTTCCTCTTTCATTATGTGTAGGGTTACTATTCCTAAAAATTCTACTATTTTCATTATTATCATCAAACTTAGGTTTCCTAAAATCTATTGCTTTATGTCCATAACCATGACAATTACAACAATAGAATTTAGTAATAGGCTTGAAAGACTTACCTGTGAAATCTCTTTTCATATGACCAACTTCATTACATATGAAAAATATACTTCTAAATTTATATTTGAGTACCTTGGGTGGTTCATCTTGCTTAGGCTTGTCAACTTTCTCTATTTTCTTAGTCTCATAATGTTTTATAGACAAGTCAACCAATTCAATCTCTTTTGATACTTCAGTACTTGTGCTTGTTTATATTTTACTCAAATCAGATTCTTTAGGGGTTTCAACAAATAGATCTAGTTCTATTCTAATTTAAAATTTCTTGGTTGATTTCTCTCTAACAAGATATCCAAGTCCTTTCTTATAATAAGAAGATCTTTAGTGAAATAGCTACTCATCAATTTTCTCACTAGTGGAATAATGTTTCTCTAATTGCTACTTAGCTTATGTCAATTCTCCTTTCACAATGACATTGTACTTTTCTAATTCCACATGATTAATCTTAATAGAATCTAATTCAAATGTTACTTCATTCAACTAGGATCTAAGGTCTATATTATCAGATTTTAGATCAGGTTCACATTTACTACCATCTTTTTAAAGATTCTACTTAACTTCTAGAATTTTTAACTCACGTTTCAAGATCTCATTTTCTTTCTTGAGATTTCCTACTTCATCATTGTCACTAGTCTACAAATTTGACTCATTACCAAATTTTAGATCATCAATCTTGTCTTTCAGTTTCCCAATGTAAACTTTTGCATCTTCATACCTATCTTTCAAGTTATCTCTTTCTTTTTTAAGAAGGTCAATCTGTTCAAGAGCTTCTTCAATATTTCTCTTTAATTGTTCTATATCCATAGGAATCTTACTCAAGTTGTTAACCCTCTTCATAGTTACTAGGATTTGATACCAATTGTTAGAAATAAATAATAGTGAGAAGGGGGGAAGGGGAGGGGAGGGGGTTGAATTAGTATTCTACAAACTTGTTCCCACAACTAAATATTGTTAATTACTTTATAACTTGCATAGCAAAGTAAACCAACAACACTGAACAATAAATTTAACCATACACATAAAGAAATAATATCACCATTATTTCATAACTAGGGAATCCTTGGCCAAGGGAATACACCAATAGGGATGATACCCACTAGATGATCCACTAAACAAAAGAATCATGTTAAAGATATTAACCATGTTAGGAGCCTATTGGTGTGTTTTAGAATACCAAGCAGAAAAGGCCTGATACTATTTTAAAGAGAATTTATCTCAGTCTAAGGGCTTAGCTACTTCCTATATTTAACTAAGAAAACTTTAGATTTGGCTCCAACTTCGACACAATCACTAGGATTCTCCACTCTTCAAGCTCCACAAAAAGTAGGCAAGTGCACCTTAGGGACACATGGCTATATAATTTATTATTTGTAAATTTTCTAACAATTCATTCAACTGATGTTTCTTTTTTCTATATCTATCCCCTTTTTAAGAAGACAATGGGCATTTATCTTCTATATTATACAATTAATCCTTGATAGTAGCAGCTAACAATGACATTCAAGGAATTACTACAAAAAATTGTAGACCAACAATTTCATTTTTCATACAAAAAAGTAAATTTGATTTGATTTTATGTTTATGCCAAATGCAACCCTATGACTTCTTCAACATGTACCTACATATATTATAAGTTCCCTATCCATAAGGATTCAGAGTCTATCCAACAAAACATTTTGACTAATTAATTGCATTACAATTAATATTACCAACAATTATCCCTGAACCCATTCTTATGAATATCCCTATTGTATAACCATAAACCCTATTGATTTATTGGAGCACTTACTTAATTCCTTGAATTAAATGCAACAATAAATTGATATACAACCTATCCTAGTTGTATTAAATTGCATAAAACTTGCTTACAGAATCCCAAGATAGCCATTACACAACAATGGAGTAAGCATTCAAAGACAAAATAATGGCAGAACTTTCTCCTTTGCATTATTTTTTATTGAAAATTGAAAGAGTGTTGATAAGACTACAAAAACCTTCAAAATAAAACACTAGATCTCTCAATATTCACTTTTATTCTCAAACTTATAGGACAATACATCATAAATCTTACAAGACACTCAATGGACCAATAACAATAGCATAATTATCAAAATTACAAGAAAATTGGACCTCTACTCTACATCTTGGGAATCCTTTTATAGAAAGGATTGCAACAAGCTTCATATGGGAGGACACTTGTCAAAATATTAATTAAAAACTAGTACAAAGATATTCCTATTCTATTACAAATAAAATATTCTTTGCACTTGGCCCAAAAACTAAGATGTAGTTACAAAACTAACAAGTGACATTTGTCAGCAAATATCTCCTCAAAAAATTCAAATTGTCTCTAACTCCTATCACCATCCATGCCTTTTCTTTACCTTTTGTTTTTCTAAATTTCATCTCAATTGCATCTAGTCACTATCATCGAATGGTAATGCCTTGATATCTTCAATTAGATCCCATATGTTGATGTTTGTATCAATGTCAGGCCAGGTGACATCTTTGATTATGTCCAATTCCTCTAGGAATTTGATCCACTTGGCATCAGTTATGGCTTTTACCTTAGAGGCCACCTTAGACATCTTTGCTTCTAATTCATAAATTATATCTATCATATCATAGATAGTAGTGGCACTCACTTCATTATTACAAAAAGAAAAAAACCTAGGATGATCAAGGATATTATCAAATGATGATGACCATTCAACCCAGTATTTTATTTTTCCCTCACTATCAAAAATTGTAGGAACAAAATTTGGTGTCCCAGTAGCAATTTCCTTCATCTAATTTTGTACTACCTACATCTTCCCCCCCCGCCCCCCCCCCCCCCCCCCCCCCCCAAAAAAAAAAAAAAAAAACCATTTAGATCTCTTACTTGATGAATTTCTTTCCTTGTACTTATAATAGTTGCCTTTACTAGGACCTTCTTCTTAGAGAGTATAGTAATTATGAGGTAAAAAAATTGAATGTAGAGACCCCATGTGCTAAATAGTGGAGATAATAGAGCAATTTCTTATGTGCATTTGTATTCCACTTCTTCCAATTCAATGTAACTATCATGCACATTCTATGAGACTATCTTCAATGCATTGATCTTATGAATTAATAGACTCTTCAAAGCTCTGATCTCTTTATCTTTGCTGCCTTCTAAATTTTCTTCATCAATATCCATAGCTTGGCTTGATTTTTCCCCTATTTCAAAAGTTTGGCCCTCTATCTGCATTTCTTTTTCATGAACTTCTATGATAGTTCTGACATTTTTCTTTAGTGATGCTACCTCCATTTCTAACTTGATGAAATTTTACTATAAGACATAAGTCTTCTTCATTTCCTCTTCATAACTCCTTATCCCAAGAAATTTTTCATACATCTTTTGAACTTGGGCTTGAAGAGTTTCCATCTTATGCTTACCCATTAATGCTACCAAAGTATGCATTCCAAAGATCTGGTCACTGGAAGTAGATGGCACATGCCAAAATATAATATTTCCCCTAGGGGACTCCTTGATTTTTATGAGAGTGGGCTTAACATCCTCTAGAGCTAAACTCCATATGACCATTCTTTGTGTATCCACATTGAACCCTAATCCCATCATCTCCCCATATTGATTTTCATTATCAAAAGAAACTAATCTCTCTTGTCTTCTTATTTGATCTAGTAGAAAAGCAGTTCTCAGATCCTATCCTAGGAAGGTAATCATTCCACTCCTCCTAACTAGATCTCTAGCCTCTTCAATAGTGAGGGTTTCATTGGCATGGTCATGCTCCTGCAACTTTTTTATCAACCCAACAACCTCTTCATCTGAATCTCTAGGCTTCATCTATAATTTCAATTTATTTTATTTTTATTTTAAACAGGAAGTTTTTGAATTCATTTGACTTAATAAAATCATCATCATTCATAAACTCCTTAGGCTCAATAATTCTATCATCAATCATTTGTGTCTCTAATTGCAATTTCTTTGTTCTTTACTCATTCTTAGATGTTTAAGACATTAGGAATCTTCTTCTAACATCGTCAAAATATTTTCTCCCCCTTGGTAGAATCTAGATAGCCTTTTATTGATCTTTCTTTAGTATCTCTACCATCTTATGCTTCTTATATCTTTTTTCTACCCATGCAGAACTCTTAGGAAGATCTTGTTCAGGTTGGTCCTCTTCAAATTGATAATCTTCGTCAAATACCTCCATTTTGTATTCATCATCAACATAATCTAGATCAATATTCTTCTTGATTTCCTTTAGGACTTGAGACACCAACTCATCAAAATTATCAACACACTTATCCAATCTAACCCAATATTCCTCATTAGGATAGAACCCTTTAAAAGATTTGTCTGCTTTTCTAATTTCTCATTCATAGCCAACAATATCTCTACATTTAATCATTCTTTCTCTGTAGGCATCCTCACTCAACACATCATTAATAATATCCTCATCCCACATAGGCTTTATAGGGGATAGATTATATCCTCTCATGCTTTTCAAAGAATGCCTTACTACATTGCAAGGGTCATAGGTTCTAGCTGGCCCAATTGGCATCTTATAACTTTGTAAACATGAATTGGTCTACTCAATGGAATTCTTGCCAATTTCAAAATCCCCCATGCTAGTACATCTGCATAGAAATGTCCTCTTCTTGACACCTATTCCCAAATACTCCCTATTCAAAGAATTTAGTTGCCAAAATATTTCTACCAACCCTAACTTCTCAAAAAAATATTTAGTAAAAATGTTGGGTGGCTGAGGACACCCTAAAACTCTTATAATAGTATATTCTTCAAATAAGAAAACACTACCTCAATCATGAATCAATTGCTTTCCAGCATCAAAGCATCGTTTAGGTCTAACAATATTCCTAACATTTCTAGGAAATCTTTTAATCATACATCCTATCATTTTCAAAACTAGATATAGAATATCATTATAGAAAGAGATAATGTTTGAATATGAATAATACATTTTCCATACCAGTGTCCACCTTTGCACTAGTAGCCTCTCTCCCCATTCCTATGTTTATTTGAAGAAGCTTTGATCAAATATGTCAACATTTTTTGACAAGATAAGGTGCATGATTAGGGAGTAGTTAGGGAATTTGAAATCCTTTAGTTCTCCATGTTGGGCAGAAGTGATTTCTTTGTGAATACTCTCAATGATCTGTTCTACCAAATCATATCCAACAAAATGATTATAGTCTTGGATATTCAAATCCATGACATAGTATGCCCTTGAGGCATTCATGGTTCCATCTATACCTAGGTCTTTTTAAATCCCCAACATGGTATTCTGAAAATACCTCTAAAAGAAATCTAAGGGAATGTTTTCTTTGATATCTTTCCTCTTTGGAATCTCTCCTACATCCTTCTTCACCTTGGGAATGGATTTGGTCATGTTTTTACCCATATTAAAACTCTCATGTTTCATGAAATTCTCATCCAACTCTTTAATATCAATGAGAAATGACACAGGTCCATGCAAATCAAATGCCTCTATGAATGTATCCTTATCTAGTGCTAGAGAAACACTTTTATCTTTCATGTAGAATGACATATTAATAGGATTATAACATTTGATTAATTCCTTGACCAAATATATGTCCACAAATACTTTCAACATTATCAATTTTCCCAAATTTTTTACCCAAGGGTTGCAAATTGGAACTTCTTTCACTCTATTTTTGTAGAAAAACTAGTACAATTAATACCCATTTTTGTCAGGGACAACTGTATGTCTACACATTGCATATGGATCTTTGAACATAAGGTCATTAGCATTCTGAGTGTTAGTTGAACTGGGCAAGATGTGCATCCATTCTTCTACAAATGTGCTAGGAGCCTTTGGTGGTGTATCTAGTACTTCAATTACTTCTTGTGCAATCAATTCTCCTTCTCTTTGGGCCATTTCTACAAGTATTTCACTGATTTTGTATGCTATTTAGATAAAAATCACTTAAAGATCACTTTTACAACTTGAAATCAGTCAAAAAACTTTGACAATTGTGAAAATAATAATAATAACCTATTTCCTTCCAAGCTTTATCAATTTCCATGATGAGAGCCTAGCTTTAATTCGCATTTAAGGGTAGCACACTTGAAAACCTATCAATCTTGGAAAAATAGGTTAAATCTACATTTTTTCAAATTTTAACACATCTTGCTCATCCCATCTTTATCCAACTCAGATTTGTGCCATTGAAGAGTCATTTTATGCTTTAAAACTTATAGATGTGAATATTGCAAACAAGACCATTTCACCACTTTGTACCAGAATTTTTCTTCGTTACAACATGGGTTATGATGTTGCAAACCCTTTGTTTCTCATTCACTCATGACTTTGCAACTACATTTAATCATACCTTTGTGACCACTATGACCTTGTGATAAGCCTTTAACTTCTAACACTTCACAACCTCGCCATGGTCTATCCCTCAAAAAAATTTATGCGTATGACCATGTGATGCTTTAGACTTCACCCTATCATTCCTTCACAACTACAAAATTGGGTGTTCAAGTTAATTGTGTGATGGTGCACTCAGATGACTAATATTAACATTTATTTTACCTCACAACTTTACAAATTAGTATTTTAACTATTTATGAAAGCTTGTGAATGTAATTTCATTGATAATCACCATTTTGCAACTTAAAACATCAACCTCATTTGGAACTATGCAAGGCTATGACAACATCTTTGACCGCCACACATATCCTTTCTCATGTTCATGATTCAATTTATTCCCTTTTTTTTCTAACATGTGAAGGTGAGATCAATTCTTTTTCTAATCTTCATCTTATTTTTCTTGGCTTCACATCTTTACTTAAGATGTTACTTCAACTCCATGTGAGCATGTGATAGCCTTCAATTTAACTGCCTTTGCCATTTTTCAACCTAAAAGTCTTAAGTGCAATTTGTCCCTGTAATGGCATGATCACAAGCATTCGCAACTTCACTTCTCTAACCCATGGTTCATTCATACTACATGCGATGATATGCTAACAAAAAACATTTAACTTAGCACTAACTCATCACACCTTTGCAGGTTATCTTTGACCATTTCTCTAAACCTTTTTTATGTTGCACCAATAGTTTATTCACTATTTTCCTTCATTCACACAATCATAGCTATAAATTCCTTAAGCCAAAATAAGCATGCAAACATGAACTCTTCTTTGTTTCACATAGTTGCAACTTATCAAATTTGAAGCTTTCATGAAATATAATAGCAGAAACATTTCAATACTAAGGGTAAGAATGCATGCTTTGAAAAATACGTACATCCTTTCAAGGATCAAAATCATATTACATGAGCTTCAAAATATTAATAAAAAAATAACTTTCCTAGGGTTTTTCTTAAGGGCTAATAAATTTTTACAAACCTTAGCTTAGTCTCCACACAATTCTTCCTAATTATTTTAAAAGAATTTTGCACAAATTGGGTGAGAAAAAAATTAGGCCATCAGAGTCTATGAAGTACATATAGTGTCTTGAGTCCTTGTTGGAAAACTAGGCCATGTTAAAAGCCTTGAATCTGTTAGAATTTTCTTCAATCCTATTAGGAGTTGGTACAACAAATGCAATGTATGCAAGAAGAGCCCACTTCCCTAACATGCAGCTATACATTAAAGTTATTCACAAGAATAGATATACATACAATACTTTCTCGCTACTATAATTCACACTTTCTCTAATCATATATTAGATCTCACATCACATAAGTCTCATATATCTTTCAAGTAGTCCATACAATAGTTTTCATATCATACAACTTCACATTCTTTGTGCAAGATAAGATCTCTACTTATACTTTGCACATTAATAATTCTCTACTCAATCAACCTTCATGTCTTCACACGCTTTACATAATATAAAATAACTTATGGATTAATATCCACAAAGTCATCTTATCATGATGTAGTAATTATTTTTTTACCAAAATAATTCCTTAAGCCATATGACTCAATTCTTTGCTATGCTCTATTTTTCTCTATTAAATACCAATACTAGTATTTTGACTATAACTTGCATCATACTAATTGTATACATTTTCACACTTAACCATGGTGTCATGAGATTTTCATGATAAGATATCCTCAACTATACATAGGATAACTGAATTTGTGTCATCCATACACATCATATCTATCTATGTACTACTATAAACTATCTAACACTTAGACAATTTGCTAGCTCTAAATGCATAAATGAAATGCTGAATATATGTTGCCATAAATGAAAACATTCAAGACATCTAACTAACCATATTGTGACATATGGATCAAGTGTAGAAGATTATGATTAAATATCATGAGTATGATCTTTCCAAGCTATAGAAGTTATAACTTGTAGAAAATCTTTCATCAATAAGAAAAGTGAAGAATTCAATGTGCAAGTTTGGGTCCCTCATTGTTTGTATTTTCTTTTATATTTAGAAGTACTTTCTTGGTACTAGAAATGTTGGATGGGAGAAAGATAAACCAATGACAAAAAAGATCAATGAGCACATTACTTAATTGGGAGAACACTTTGAAAATGTAATGCATACTAATTTTGATGAATTCAAGCAAAGGATGAAAAGAAGAATGAGAATTCCTAAAGAATTTGGCACAGGATATTATAGTGACATATTTTTTCTTGTTGATATGGACAAAACTTTTGTACATTCAGTTAAGAAAAGGAAGGCTTGGTTACAAAGATTTGATTAAGAGGTAGATAGTGATATAGTGGGTGCAAACATTGAGTTATTACTAAAGGAAGAGATAGATGTTGAGGTTGAACCTTTTGGTAGATACGAGGAAGCCAAAGAAATAATAATTATGAACATCAAGATAGCTTCTAAGGAGAAGAAAAGGAAGAAGATGATTGAAGACCTAGAAGCTAAAGTGGGCACCCTAGCCAAGGGAAAGGAACCATTGCAAATTACACAAGGTCTTGGTGAAGATGAAGAACAAGATAGTAAGAATGAGGAAGAAGAAAAAGAAGAATAAGTTAATGAGGGAAAATCTATAGTTGTTGTCATACCACCAAGCAAGAAGGTTCAAGCAACACAAAAGAAGCCAACAATGACACATCCACCACCAAAAAAGCCAAGGACTAGGGCAAGTACTAGTGTTGAGTAGTTTGCAAAGAAGAAGGTAGTAAAGACTATTGTGCCTAGTGCCCCCAAGACTAGGAAAAGGAGAATGGTTAGAGGACCACCTATTAGGAAGATAAGGACCATTTATGAGGTATGTGAGAATTTAAGAAGATGTGTAGGATTATCTAGTTTTATATATATCAAATATGACACACTAGATAATGATGATATAAATAAATTTGAGGAGTCTATGGTAGAAATTATTTCAAATAAAAAACTAGCTCCTAGTGCAATAGAGAAGAAAGTATCCAAAGTTCTTTATGATAGACTAGAGAGATAGATGACAACGAGATGAAGTAGCAGAGAAAAGGATAAGAACTAACACATTAGTTAGAGTTATGCCTGATCTATCACAAGATCAATGAGACACATTTTTGGAACAATATAGGAGAAAATTTGTTCCTAAGTATATATATTTTTTAATATTAAAAGAACAAGAGAAAGTTGTACAACATCAAGGTGAGTTTCTTTGGAAGAGCATTTTTGGGTTAACAACCAAAAATGTATAGATAGACACTGTAAATATCAAAGATGATTATAGTAGTGGAGAAAGTTTGTGTATGCCAAGTCCACAAGGAATCATGTCCCCTATACATCCTAACACCCCTAACACTCTAGAGGCCAAGAAGTCAAGACTCACAAATATAGAGGTAGATGGTGAAGATAGAGAAACAAGGGTAAATGATAAGATTATTTCAACACATCATATTAAGGAAAACATAGAAGTAAATAAATTTGAACCAAGTGTGATTATTTTGGTCTTGAGAATAGATTCACAAGTATGACCAACTAGTGACACCCCCTCACCAACCCCCAAGGAAGCGTCAAACAAAAACACTCTTTCACCTAGCAAAAATAGGAAAGCAATAAAATATGTTTCACTAGATATTGAGGTTAGTCTAGATGAAATAATTGAGATGCAACAATAGGATCTGGAAAATATCACCTTGGAGAAAATTATTTTTCTATAAGAAATTTTTATGAATAACAAGAGAAATGAAGAGCTTAGAAGAGTACACAAGAAGAAATAGGTAATACATGATGTAAATAATATTTTTGTTGATGTTTTTGACATTTATAATTATGAAGAAGATGTACCAATCATAACTAGCTTGTAAATATAGTCAAACAAGTGAATGCTACAAATATGGAGTCAAATGAGAAGCTCATGGATTGGTCTACTAGAGTATTTGAAACCAAGGTTGTGGAAAAAAATTTCATAACTATTTTCAAGAAGAAAGTGCTACTAGAAGAGAAATAAAGGTTATGATTGAATTAATGTAGAAGGTACAATATTTGTACACAATTTTGTCAAATGTGCCAAGATTTACTCACAATATTTAGACACAAATAAATACAATTCAGCTTGAGATGAAGAGATCCAACAAGATTATTTCAAAGTTAGTAAGGATCAAACATTGTTCACTATAATGATCTACTAAATGCTCAAGACATATTGACCAAGTTGTAGGTAGATGACAGAAATATGTGATCTAAATTGATCTCTAGTCAAGCGATGATGATACCTCATTTGGAGGTCATGCAAACAGAACTAAAAACAACCCAAAATATTAATATAGAAGATCACAATTTATTAGTGGATGATACATTAATTGATTTGGCTACAAGACTTTAGTTGCATAATCATATTTTGGAGGCAAAAATAAGCACATGGGATCATACATTGTCCATGATTACCAGAGTACATAAAGAATTCATTGAAACATATAGTTTAATTCCACCCATTCAACCCGAGCAGTAATGACATATAGTGTTAAAAAAAAGGGGAATGGAAAAGAGATTTTAAAAGGGAAAAATAGATTTGAATAAAGGTGAAATAGATTTTTTATTCATGTTTACATTGTTTATTCATTGGCATAAGTCATAAGATGTAGGGGAGATCTCATTTATCTAATTGAATTGTATAGATGTAAATATGTCAAAGTGATGTAAATATGACAAAGTTTTTTTTCCACTAATGTCAAAGAAGGAGAATGTTGGTATCTCTAACCATTGTATTCTATTAGTCTAAACCACTTAGTCATTTGCAAGGTAGAGTTAGATGGAAATCACTATGACCAAGCTGCTCTATATAGGACTAGTCATGTACATAACTAAGTACATATCAAGCTCTATAGGAGTTAAGTAAGTTTTTGGTTATAGAGTATTTTATATACAAGATGATCTCATTAGTGACAGAGCAACTCATCAGCAATTGAGAAAATTCCAAGTACACAACTACCAAGTTTTATAGTATGTGTCATGCATAATACATGCCAAGAATCAAAAGGGTAATAGAGGTTGACTAATAACAATGTTAAGCATTAGAAAACAATAAAGATTGAGAAATATAGAGTTTACATAAAATTCAAGAATGGAATAGAGTTTGAGACAAAACAATTATCATGTCAACATAGAAGGAATATTTAATTTTTGAAGAGGTTTTTATATAATATTTATAGGATCATAGATACATATGTTGTGTATTCAATGATCAAGATGAAGAGTCAAAACATGGAACTATCTGGAAAATGGATCACCAATCAATTTAATTAATGATGATCTTAGCCTAGATCATAAGCATGTGAAGAAAGAGAAACTGAAGAGAGGTGAATTCATGCAAATAAGAAGGTTTGAAAATAGATTGGAAGTCAGTGAAGGTTTCTGTTATCATCTAATAGAGAAAATGACCTAGTCATGGGAGTGAAGTGAAAGGGAAAGAAAAGTTATATCATATCAAGGGAGAGGATTAGTTAGAAAGAAGAAGACTCAAAATCAACTTGCAAAGAAAATTGAGAGTCAGGTATTGAATCAATTTTAATAGAATTAAATCAAGGTAAATCTATTAACAGAGTGGTCTTAAAAGATATATGTAAATCTCCTAAAAATGTCCTTTCTTAGTTGTAAGTGTTAAGCCCTCTAACAATGTGAGACCTAACAATTCCTTAAGCCTTTAATAGGGTAGACTCCTCATAGGGTAGATCCTATCTTATGATCAATCATTGTAACCTTATCTAGTTAATTTTATTACTGTAGTAGTGAAGATCTGTGGGTCTGATCCCCACCCAAGTTTTACCTTCACCTTGGAAGGTTTTTGGGTAAAAAATATTGTGTTATGTGTTTTATTTTCATGTATGTGGTTGATCAGATTTATATGTTACAAAATATTTACATTACAAGTTCTCAATGCACAAATTATTGATAGAGGTGAATGAATTAGTGAAAAGTAAGAGCGTTAAAGATTCTAATTCATCCCCCTATCAATATCTAGTTTATTCTATTTGCTCCTCCATAAATCTATAGTACATAGTAGAATATAGGAGGGCCACTTTTTGAGCATAATGACTAATTTTATGTCTTTTATGAGGGTCTAAACTATGGAACAAATTTTTGGATGGGAATAATATTTTAGCCTATTTCTTTTCCCATCTTGGAAATGTAAATATGAAGAATGGGAAACACTTGGAATATTGGTCCACCCCATTGTATTAGAAACCAAAAGTGGCTTCCAAGTTATTAAATCACCATTTAAATTGGGTTTGGTGAGGAGATTATATCATTGAGCCTTTTTTCCAAGGCCAAGTGCTAAAAGTATTCTCTCCAAGCTCAAGTTGTGGTGATGTCGATGTAAGAACATGAATTGCAAGTGTATTGTGATATTTTTTATTGGATAATACATTATGGGAGTTTTGGAGGGAAGTTTTTTCATCCTATAAGGGTTTCCCCATGGTAATCATCATGTTATGTGTTCATTGTTATTTTCATTATTCTTATATGCATTTCTTGAATACTTTTTGATACTTAAGTTGAAATTTTCATAGCAATCCTCTTGATATTATTGTAAAAAGTGTTTTACACACCTTTTCTTCCTTACAAGTGATATTAGAGTTTGGTAAGCTTTGGTTCTATATGTTGGATATGAAATTTTTTGAGCTAATAAAGGTTTGATTAGGGAGCTTGTGTAGAGCATTTTATTTTTCTATTGGAGGATTAAAAACATAGAAAGAAAATTAGGGAGGATTGATGTAGAGAAGTTTTTTGACACAAAATTTTAGATTTGGAAGCTAAAGATGGAAGATGTATTGGTTGATAGGTATTTATGGAAAATAGTCATGGATGAAGAGATGGAACCTCTTAAGAGGAACAACACATTGAACCTTGTACTATTTCCTAACTGGAAAAAGCATGTTTCTAGTAAATAGGTGTTCAAAGGGAAGATGGGTCTAGATGGAAGAAGTGAGAAGTATAAAGCACATTGGGATGCAAAAGGTTACTCCTTGGTTGTAGGAGTTGATTATGGTGAAATTTTTGGTCTTGTAGAAAAAATGAAATCCATTTGATTTTAACTTTGTATTGAATCTCATTATGATCTAGAATTTGAGAAGATGATGTGAAAATAACTTTCCTTCATGGATATTTGGATGAAAAAATTTAGATGATATAACATGAGCACTATCTAGTGAATGAAAAAAGTCATTTTTTCTGTAGGTTGAATAAATCCTTGTATGATTTAAAAAAAAGTCCTAGGATGTGGTACCAAAATTTTGATACATATGTGTTGAGTTTGGAATATGTCTAGTCTAAATATAGTCACTATCTATGTTTCAATTTTCACTATTCCTGATGGTTTACCTCTAGTAAGAAGTATAAGTCATTGTATGGATTTGATCCCTAGAGCTAGTTTGCCAAACAAAGCACCATATAGATTGACACATGTAGAGAATGAAGAACTTAATAGACAAGTGAATGAGTTGTTATAGAAAGGTTTGATCAGAGAAAGCTTGAGTCCATGTTCTTTACCTACTGTATTAGCACCTAAAAAAAATGGAGAATGGAGAATGTGTACTGATTCTAGAGCCATTAACAAGATAACAGTGAAATATAGGTTTCCTATGCCGAGGATGGATGACATAATGGATTGTTTGAGTGGAGCAAAATATTTTACCAAGATTGATTTGAAGAGTGGCTATCATCAGATTAGAATCAAAGAAGGTGATGAATGGAAGACTTCTTTCAAGACAAAAGATGGTTTGTATGAATGGTTGGTTATGCCTTTTGGTTTGACTAATGCACCTAGTACTTTCATGAGGTTGATGAATGAAGTTCTAAAAAGATTCTTGGGTAAATTTGTGATTTTTTGTTTGGATGATATTCTAATATTCAGCAAGACTAAGGAAGAAAATCTTGAGCATATTAGACAAGTATTGCAGAGGTTGAAAGAGGAAAAGTTTCTGATTAATCTAAAAAAGTGTTCTTTTATGCAAGAGGAGATTGTGTATTTGGGATTTGTGATTTCATCTGTTGGATTGAGGATGGATCTGAAGAAGGTTAAAGCAATTTTGGAATGGCCTACACTTGAGAATGTGGGCAAGGTAAGATCATTTCATGGTTTGGCTAGTTTTTATAGAAAGTTTATAAAGAATTTCAGCATTGTTTGTAATGCTATGACTGAAACAATGAGGCGAGATAAAAAGGAATTCAAGTGGACATAGGGAGCTGATAAGAGTTTTGAGACTTTGAAACAAAAGGTTGTTGAATTACCTATATTGGCTTTACCTGATTTTAACAAAGTATTTCAAGTTGAATGTGATGCAAGTGGTAATGCAATAGGAGCTGTATTAAGTCAAGAAGGTAAGCCTATTGCTTTCTTTAGTGAAAATTTGAATGATGTTAAAAGGAAATATTCTGTGTATGATCAAGAGTTTTATGCTATTGTTCAAGCATTGAAGAAGTGGAGACATTATTTGATGCTTAAGGAGTTTGTGTTGTATACTGATCATAAAGCTTTACAATACTTGGGAAGTCAACATAAATTGAATCAAAGACATATGAAGTGGGTTGAGTATTTGCACAGTTTTACATTTTTGATCAAGCACAAGAGTGGAGTTACTAACAAAGTTGTTGATGCATTGAGTAGAAGACATTCTTTGTTGACTAAAATGAAGGTTGAAGTTCTTGGTTTTGATGAGATGAAAGAATTGTATGATGTTGATCCTAATTTTTCTAAGGCATGGAGAGAGTATAGAGCACCAAATCTGATAGATCACATAAGTAAGTAAGATGAGTATTTCATTCAAGAAGGTATGTTGTTCAAAGGCATCCAGTTGTGTATTCCTAGAAGTCCTATGAGGTTGAATTTGATTAAGGAAAAGCATAGTGGTGGATTAGATGGACATTTTAGAATTGATAAGACATTGAGTTTGCTGAAAGAGAAATATTATTGGCCACAAATGTATAAAGATGTTCAAAAATTTGTAAAGAGTTGTGGAGTTTGTCAAGTTGCAAAAGGAGTGAGTCAAAATACTAGTTTGTATACACCTATTACTATTCCTAAGAAACTTTGGACTGATATCAGTATGGATTTTGTTCTTGGATTGCCTAAAACAGTGAAAGGGTATGATTCCATATTTGTTGTAGTGGACAGATTTTCTAATATGGCTCATTTTATACCATGTAAGAAGAAATCAGATGTTGAGCATGTTGCTGAACATTTCTTTAAAGAGATTGTGAGATTGCATGGATTACCAAGAAGCATTATTTCAAATAGAGACAATAAGTTTGTTGGTTATTTTTGGAAGACTTTGTGGAAGAAGATGGGTATTGAATTGAAGTTTAGTCCTACATTCCATCCACAAATAGATGGATAGGCAGAGGTTGTGAATAGAAGCTTGGGTAATTTGCTAAGATGTTTAGTTGGGAATAAGCCAAGTAATTGGGAGATGGTATTGGCACAAGCTGAATTTGCATTTAACAATTCTATGAATAGGAGTACAGGAAGACACTTTTTGAGATTGTTACCAGAATGCATCCTAGAGGTATATCAGATTTGAGAGATGTTGCTGGCGAAGAAAAGAAAAGCATTGCAGGAGAAGAATTTGCTGATTTTATGGAGTGCTTGCATAAGGAAGTGAAGTTGAGGTTGGAACAAAGCAATCAGAAGTATAAGGAGAATGCTGATCAGTCTAGAAGACTCCATGATTTTCAAGTTGGTGATGAGGTGATGGTTCATATAGAGAAAGGAAGATTCCCAGTTAGAACATATAGCAAGCTGAAGATTAAGAAATTTGGACCTTGTAAGATCTTGAAGAAGTTTGGCAGTGGTAATACTTATGAAGTTGAGTTACCTGATGACATGGATATATCTCCTATATTTAATATTGCTGATTTGTATAAGTATCTTGAGTTAGAGGATGAAGTTGTTATACCAAATGATTATCCTAAGAAATAGATTTAGGAAGTTGAATAGATATTGGATCAGAGAGTTGGCAAGAGTACAAGAGGAAAAGATTACTATGAATATTTGGTGAAGTGGAAGAATAGACCTATTGAAGATGCTTCGTGGATTTCTCAATTTGAGTTGGATTTAGCTCAGGTTGGGACATCTAAATGATTCAAGAGAATCATTTCTTTCAACCTTGGTTGATACCAACTGATGCAGGCAGGAGGGTGAATAACTAGGGTCAAAGGCTCACCCAGCTATCCAAACCACCCTGCAAGAGTTAACACAACGGAAGCAAACACAAGTAGACAACAACTAAAGGAGGAAGAAGAGTGAATTACTTTTATTGATTCATCAAAATATCTTCATACATAGATCCAACAACAAATTCGCACCTTCAGTTCTGCTCTAAAATCTTCTTCTCCAAAAACTTCTTCTCAAAAACTTTTTCTTTAAAAACTTACTTAACTCTAAGCCTAAACACTCTATTTATACTTGTCAAAATGGATTACAAATCATTTTAGAATCATTACATAAGAGGAAGGCTGACCCAACAATGGTCTAGACTCATCCCAAGAAAAGATCTTAACATAAATGTCGTGAATGAAATAAATCTCGCAAATTGACTCACAAAATCACGTCCAAATATTAACACTCAACATACACTGGGTAACTTGGCACATGAAGAAACACTCAGCATACACTGAGTAACTTGGCATACACTAAGTAACTCAACACATGAAGAAACACTAAGCATACACTGGGTAACTTGACACATGAAGAAACACTCGGCATACACTAAGTAACTCGGCACATGAAGAAACACTCGGCATACACTGGGTAACTCAGCACATGAAGAATCACTTGGCATACACTTGGTAACTCAACACATGAAGGAATGTTACAGTAACTCGACACATGAAGGAATTTCTAGGCACATGAAGGACTGCTAGGCACATGAAAGAACTACTAGGTGAACAAAATGAGTAGGATAACAAGGCAACCCAAGATGCTCCTACATCAAGGAAAAACTCAAGGTCAAGGATAACCTTTTAGGTCAAGGTTGACCTCAAACCTAACTTAGTTTAAGGATGACCATGACCCTTACCTAGGGTAGGGTCAACCTCATCCCAGACACTAGGTCCAAATTTCAAGGTTCCATGATTTTTGGATGTCAAGTTTTAGAAAGAGTTATTTTCTCACTTTCAAGTTGATTATTTCAGGTTTTAAAATGCTACACTCTTAAATTACATTTAATGTAGGTCCATTTATAGGTGTTAAGGTTAATTGGAATTTAGTGCTCCTATGTCAGCCTTCTCTAGAAGTTTGTACCCTAGATCTCTATATAAGGAAGCCTTCTACTCTCATTTTCTCTAAGAACCTATGAACACATAACAAGGCATAAGGAAATTAGACAAAGCTATAATCTTCCATGATCAATAATTCAAGCATTATCAAGTTCAAGAAAGAATCCATCTTCTAGAATTCAATTTATTAAGGAGATCCAATAATAGCCATTGAAGGATTCAAGCTCTACAGAGTCCTTCATCCATTTCCATTCAAGGCTCTTCCTAATCCAAGATCCATTCAAGATTGGTGTTGAAAATCTAATGCCATTGATTTGAAAAATCTTATATTCATTTCTATAGTCATTTGGAGCTTCCATACTTATGGATTCAAGGATTCGAATCCTCCACAAGGATTTCAATATAAGTGAGGTGAATAGTTCCATTTACTTTGTTTATGCATATTACAATTTGAATTCAATTTCAAGATTAATTCCAAACTAGGGTTTGACTAAGGCAACATGCCCCCCCCCCCTCCAATTAAAAAAATAAATCATTTTTCTTATAGGTATAGGTGTGGAATAGAGAATTAAAATGTAGATTTGGATACCCTTTTCATTGAACTTGCAAGATCTATAAATAGAAATATTGTTAGAGTAGTGTAGGTCAAGGTTGAATTTTTGGTGCACTATTGTGCCCTAGGGTATAATTATGCCCCACTATCTAAGTCAAGGTTTACCTACCCTAAGAAAAGATAAAGATTTTTGGGTTTTGTAGAACTCATAGTTTTGATTCAAGACTATTGAAATTGATAGTTTTTGAGATAGTTTGACAGGGTTTTCAGCCGATTCTTTTTTAGAGGTAAGTACCTTTTATTTTATTCATTTCAATAATAGTCTCTTATATTTGCATTCCCTATGATAAGAATCTATATGTATGTGTAAAATATGGGTTTAGGGTCTCTTTCATGTGCACTATTCTAAAACCTTATTCATTCAACCATATTTTTTGCTATACATTTTCATGAATCCAATGTGTTTGTGGTGTTTGATTTCCTTATAAATTTCATTTTAATGCATTTTGATATATATAGATCTATTGTTTATGCATTTATTTATTCATTATCATGTTGCACAAGTTGTTTCAAATAATTTTCAAAAGTTCATGAATAAATTTTGGGACTACACAACATTCTCCTCTTACCCTACCATCACATGGTGTTACACCTAGAAAGACTTTGTTTAGTTTGTGTGATGTTTATTTGTCCTCTTTTGAATTACATTGTAAGAATACATGATATTAATCTATCTCTCCATCATATTTCTCTTTATGGAGATGAGTTGAGGATTGATGTTAATTATTCTCCTAACATATGTCCTTTCTATGAGCCTACTTTAAAATAAAATTTACCTTCTTCCCCCTTTAGGGGTCAATGTTTAGTGATTTATGACACTTCTACAATGTGCTTTATTGATAGGGATGATAATCCTCCTATTTGGGATGAACCTTTGGATTTGGATGCTGATTACTCTCTTCGTCATGAAACCATTATGGATGATACCTTGAATAAAGACATTGAATAATCCCCTCCTCATGAAGAAGATTTGAATCAAGAGGGTGATTTATCAATGGATGACATATTTGTCCATGGCAACTCTTTTTCTTACACACATTCATCTTATGTAGACATTATAGATGTTTTACCTTCATTAGGGATTCCTTTTAGCGATGAGGCATTAATAGAGAATGATATGAACTCTCTTAATGCTTTTAGTATTGATCTTATGAAGAATCAAGATTCTACCTCATCTTCTCCTAGGATGTCTTCTTTTCTTCCTTCTTGTGACATTTTTTATAGTATTGAGACAACTAGCATGATTTATCCATAACCTTTGTTAACTATAAAAGATTGTCCTCCCATTACTATAAAATGTAAATATATGGAGTCTTTAGAGTCTTTCAGTGACCAAAGTTCTATAGCCCACACATATCATACAAGGAATAACCTTTGCCCTAATCTAATGATTTCTACTTCTTTTCCACCTTCTCAACCCATTCTTCCTCCTCCGCCCATCTTCCTAGCAAGTAGTATGAATAGATAAACCAATTGCAAAATACCCTTCTAGGATTTCTTTATGGGAGCTTCTTCAAACTTCACCTAGCTACTATGAAGCCTTGAAAAATGCTCTAGCAACTCTTCCCACTCCACCTCCCAATCAAGAGAACATGAAGAACTTCTTACAATGCATGCATACTAATGAGCCTCTAAAAGGCCATTATTTGGAGATCATTTTTATCTTGTTTTTAGACAATTATATTACAAAAAAGTTTATGACTCTATGGATTTAACTAAAGGGACTTATGTTTTTATGAATATGTTATCTATATGTTAAGACATGAATTTGAAGAATAGATAGTTTGGATAGGCTATGTTTTCTTGAATCTATGGTATTCTATGATATAATGAAGGAATGTTACATGATGATAAATGTTTTCTCATCCAACCTATGTTTGGGTAGATTCTCCCCTAGAGCCATAGGATTTGCAAAGATTGATAGTTTGCACATGATATATTTTCTAACATTTATGATGAAATGGATATATGTATGTGGAAGTTATATGTATTTAATGTTTTATAGGTACTTATCATGTGTATCCAAAGTTAGCACTTTAGCACTAAGTCAAAGCCAACTAGATTGCTAAATCACTGCAACAAGAAAACTATTATGTGATTTGTGTAATGGTAGCACATGAATATAGCTCCCTCAACTAGATATATTCTTGGAGGAGTTAATCATAGTTATGATATTTCTGTTGTAAACTTTATGAACCTATAATTGATCCTTATTGATGGAGTGATCATAAAGTAGGAAGTTTTTGCAGTTTCCCTTTAAATAATACCCATTGTAGCTTTGGAAGAAGTTTTTAGAAGGAGATAGGATAGATTGATTTTCATAACAGCATCGTATGATCTTGTTTTCAATAAGATGTAATCTCTCACCATGAATGAATAGTATAAAAAATTCAAGTTTTCATCTTCTCTCTTGATTGTCTTTTTTGTTCACTCATCCAAGGGGGGCCACTTGGTGAGTGAACTGATTTGTTAGAATATATTTCATTTCCTTGTTTGTTTCTTTGCAAGGTAGGATTATGTTGTTCCTACAACCTTTGATAATAGAAGTAGTGAATCATTTCTACAGCATAGGTGCATAGATCTAGATTTACTATTTGTAACACTACTTTAAGCTCTAAAATAGAATTTTTTAAAGTTCCTACTTTAAGTCTCCTTTAGTATTACCTTTGTTTTAGTGATAATGAATTAAAGAGGAATCATAACATATACTTTGTAGCCACCCTCTCAAGCGTATGCTCTTAGGTTGAAAAAAAAATGAAGTCAGTATGTTATTCTTAGAAAGACACGTGATTCTGTCCAATTATGGAGTCTATGTGAAAGGATGTCCAATCCTTTTTTTCTATGGTATTAAGTTGACCAACCATTTTTGGTGTCATTACCAAGGAAGGTGTCAATCTAATTCAACCTTGAATTCATTATCTTAACTTAAATTTTACATTATTTTGCATGCATAGAAGAAGAGACCTCCTTGGGAGATTTCTTCCCCATAATATACAGGAAGACATTGTTAATCCTAAACCTAAAGAACCTCATAGTGAGAACAAAGAAGAACCTTTTGAAAATCCATTCACTACTACTCAAGAATGAACACCCTCATCCTTTGATGAATCCTTACATTTGAATGATCTCTTTGTTGAACTTTAATACCAAGATAATCCACTTACCCTTGTTATCTATCAACCACCACTACCGGTACCTCCTCTAGGAATGGCTTAGCCTCAACCTACATTTCCTTTTCCTATCCCTCCTCAATAGGGTAACCAAAATTTGAAGAACATACCTATTATTGTACTTCCTAATTTTTATGGCCTAATCACTAAAGACCATGAAACCTTTCTCTTTGAGTTAGACATACTTTGTAGAAGTTATGACTATACAACTAATTCCCATAAACTAAAGATATTTTCTTTTACCCTAAAACATATTGCTCTGATATGGTTCATGGGGTTGGGTGTTAATGCTGTAGAAAATTGGACTGCAATGAGAAACCTATTTCTCACAAATTATAAGAAATACTATAGTAGTTGAGATTTGAAAGGGGATGAAATTTTCAAAATGTCCCAAAAGGATGATGAAACATTGGAAAACTATGTTTCTTGGTTCATGTTCAACCTATAGCATAATACATAACATCAATTGAATGAGGAATCAAAGAAACATTTTTTTTTAAGAGGCATGAATGATGGAAGCATTGAAGTTGTATATCTTATGAAAAGAGGAGATATCACTCAAAATACTTCGAATGATATAAAGAACATATACCTAAATTATTCTAGAGTCACTATGAAGAAAGGTAGGGGAGTTAGAGATCTACCACATAAGCCCAATGATAGTTTAGGATTATCCAAGATGGAGTTGTCCAATTTTCTATTAGATTTCAAGAAATACATCATTAATGATGTAGCCACTCAGCTAGACACCATGCAAGCTAGAAGAAGGGAAGATGAAGTTAATGCTATGTTGACTGAATACTACCCACATTGTAGAGAAAAGAGAAGGCACTATAGATGCAAGTCTATTGCAAGTGTGGAGATACAACCGATACCTACAAAGTTCAAAGTTGTTAATGAAAATGGAGAGGTGCTTTATTTCACTCAATGAAGGCCATGGGCTCAAAGACCAAGTATACCACAAGATCCTCTTCAAAGTTATAATAAAAATAATCAATGGAAATTTTTTTAGAATAATGGTTTTAGTGGAAATAATAGTTGGCAACAACCTCAGCAAGGTTACAAGAAAATTCAATAAGGTTGGCAACAACCTTAGTAGAGTTGGAAAGAACCCCACCAAGGTTGGTAGAAACTTGATCAAGGTTGGTGGCAACCTTAGTAGGGTTGGAAAAAACTCAGAATTGGAATACCCAACCTAGTCAGTAAACCCTATTGCCGCCACCTTAGTGAAAATCTTTTATACCTCCTCTTACAGCCACTGATACTCTACCCAAGAAGACCCAACTACTAGTTTAGCCTAACCCTAATCCAAACAATACTAAACAACAAACTCAACAACAAAGATATGCTATCTCCTTGAATGATATTCACTTAAGGTCAGGCATCACTCTTCCTAGACCTCAAAAGCCTATAATAATTGAATTTTAAGATCCTCTAACTGAACATGCAAATGAGTCAAATGCACAGGCTTCTCCTATAACCAAAGAACCTACATTCCCCCAGAGCTTGATGGAACAAAGCTAGTCTGCAAAGAACCATGGAGTCATTGATTTTCTTGATCCATTGAAGCATATGATAGTAAAAATACCATTATTGGATGCTATTAAGGATGTCATTATTTATACTAAAGCTCTTAAAGAATCATATATTAAATAACTAGTAAGGAAGAGGTAAGATCCTGAAACCATTCATGTCCTAGGACATATGTTAAACTTAATGTTGGAGAAATTAATTGTACCTCAATACTCTAACCATGGGAGTCTTGTAGTTATAGTATATCCATGGGATTCAAGTTCAAAATGCTTTGGTTGACCTAGGAGCATCTATAAACATCATGACAAAGGAGGTATTGTCTTAACTTCATATCATTGGCCTTAGGGAGGCCCCCACCATACTTCAACATGCTAATAGCTCTACCATAAAGCTAGATGGGATGATATAAGATGTCATAGTCACCTTAAATTCTTTGGAGTATCCAATTAGTTTTGTTTCCCTCTCCCCAAAGGCTAATATGGGAGGATATCCTTTAATTTTGGGAAGACAATGGTTGGCACTAGAGATGCCTATATAGCTTGCCAATCTAGAAAGATGAAAATATCCAATGATATTCATACCAAGAATCTGAATTTATACTCCCCCACTCAAACATTGTTACTAGATGACCAAGTAATCCAGTTAGACTTGGTGATGATGACCTAGAAGTTAAGTCCATCCATCAGTTGATGATGATAAGAAGAGAATCATTTATGAGTGCTCGAGAAGAAGATGAAATAATTTCATCTACTATTCTTAATGAATATGGAATAGAATCTCAAGTGTGTTCTCAAGTTGAATGTATCTTAGAGACCATATTACCATCCTTGAATTCACCACATCATTCAAAAGCTTCATAATTTCTCCACTCATTATTACCTAATGAGATGGTGTCTTCTCCTATTTCCCAATTATTCATGGTAGATAAGGTTATTAAGATGGAAGTTGGTTTAGACAAGGAATTAAATGTAAGCAATGCCTTATCGCTCTCCCAGTAGAAGATTATGGTGTAGTTATTATAGGAGAATCAAAGAGCATTTGATTGGGATTAGATGGAGATGAAAGGATTAGATCCCATGCTCTACACTCACAAGATGTACATTAGCCATGACTTAAAACCTATTTGACAACCTTAGATGAGAGTTAACCCTATTTTAAAAGATATTGTTAAGAATGAATTGCATAAAGTACTAAGTGTTGGTTTTATATACCCCATCTCTGATAGTTAAGGGGTCTCACCCCTAGTAATAGGACTTAAGAAGGGAGGAAAATGGAAAGTTTGTGTAGATTATAGGGAACTCAATTAAACCACTAAGAAAGACCACTTTCCCTTTCCATTCATAGATCAAGTCCTTGATAACCTAGGTAACAAAAACTATTTTTCTTTTCTAGATGGTTTCAGTGCTTACAATCAAATACAAATAGGCCCAGAGGATCAAGAAAAAAACAAGTTTTACCTTCCTATGGGGAACGTTTTCCTACTCAATTTTTTCTTTTGGCATGTGAAATGCTCCATTCACATTTCAATGATATATCATCAATATCTTTTCATATATCTCTACTAACTGTATGGAAATCTATAGATGATTTTACTATTTTTGGTGCTACTTTTGAGGAAGCAAAAGCAAATTCAGAAATAGTTCTCAAGAGATGTCAAGACTATAACCTTTCCTTAAATATTGAAAAATGTTTTATGATGATGGAGGAAGGTGTAGTGTTAGGCCATTTCATCTCATCTAAGGGCATCCAAGTAGATCTAGCAAATATATAAGTAATTAGTACCTTTTCTATGCTAGAGAAGCAAAAAGATGTACGCAATTTTTTGGGACATACTAGGTATTATAGAATATTCATTAAATAATTCAGTCAACTTGCCACACACCTCTATAACTTTCTTAAGAAGAATTCTAAAGTTTCTTGGGACTCTAATTGTGCTACATCTTTCCTATAGCTTAAGGAAGTTCTTACCAAAAAACCTATTCTGAGAGGACCCAATTGGGGATTCCCTTTTCACATTCATACGAATGCCTCAGACTATGCTATAGGTGTCATGCTAGGATAAAAAGTAGACTCAGTTAAACATGCCATTTATTTCATTAGTAAGAATTTTCAAGGTGCATATTTTAACTATATAGTCACTAAAAAGGAACTACTTGCAATTATCTATGTCCTCAATAAATTTAGGCACTATATTACTGGTTGTGCAATATTTTTCCACATTGACCATTCTGCTATAAAATATTTAGTGAACAAGCCTACAATATTAGGAAGATTGGCTCACTAGTTGTTACTCATGCAAGAATATTATATCACTATAGTAGATAAACCTAGAAAGGCCAATGTGGTAGCTGAATTTCTCTCTTGGTTATATAACCTTGATGATCCTACAACCATTAATGGTAGCTTTCTAGATGAACACCTTTTTCTATTATCAGCATAGAACCCATGATATGTAGATACTGCCAACTATCTCACTATAGGTAAAATGTCAATTCACTTCCCTACCAAAGCAAGAAAATTACTAGTAGAGTAAAGATTTAACTATTCATGGATTTCTAGATTTATGTTCTATACTAGACCTGATCAAGTCATGTGGTGGTGTCTAACAGAAGTTAAAACATATGATGTCTTAAATGCATTTCATGATGAGCCCTTTGGAGGCCACTTTTTAGCTAAGAGAACAACTTTCAAAATCTTGACAACTAGCTATTATTGGCCAAGTTTACACAAGGATGTAGCTAGGTATACAAAAAAAATCTGACAAGTGCCAATGTATGGGAAGACCAACTAAATTAGATGAAATGCCCTTACAACCTCAAGTAGTTGTTACACCCTTTGACAAATGGGGATTTGACTCTGTAGGACCCATTGAACCTTCTTTAGAAGGAAAATCCTACATTCTGGTTTGCATTGACTATGTAACCAAATTGGCAAAGGCTAAACCCGTGAAACACCCAAGGGATACCAATGTGGTAAAGTTTTTGTGTAGATCCATATTTACATGATTTAGATTCCCTAGGAAGTTGACATCTGATCAAGGGGCTCAGTTTGCATCCAATTTGATAACTACTCTTATGATGGAGTATACTATCAAGCCTAGTAAATCATCACCTTATCATCCATAGGCTAATAGTCAAGTAAAAGTTACTAGTAGGGAGCTAGAATCCATCCTCACCAAGAGAGTAGCACTCCACAGGAAGGATTGGGCCATACACCTTCCTAAAGATCTTTGGCCTTATAGAACCACCTGGAAGTCCACAACTAGTTTTACTCTCTTTGAGATTGTCTATGGTAAGTAAGTAGTAATGCCTATTGAATTTGAATATAAAAGATTGAGGACTACCTTGGAACCTAGTATGGAAATCACTATTGCACAATAGGACAAAATCTTGAGTTTAAATGGTCTTGATGAATGGAGGAAATCTGAATTGAATAACACCGAACCCATTCAACTCCAAAGAAAATAATGGCATGATAAGTTTATCAAAGAGAAAATGATTGTTGTAGGAGATTGGACACTCCTTTATGACTCAAAGTACTAGCATAATCTAGGAAAGTTCCAAATGTACTAGTTAGGACTATATGAGATTTTTGTTGTATTTCCAAATAGTGTAGTTCAACTATCTACCATTGACCCTATCCACTTCAGTTTACTTGGAAAAGAGCATCACCTCAAGCTTTACAATAAACTAGTTAGCCATGAGGAGTTCCTACAACATTTCTAGCACAATGAGGACATTCTTGTTCCTATAGCCAAAGAGTCTGGGTCTCCTACCCTAACTCTTGATACTTTTGACTTTGTTCAAGACATTCAAAATAAACACTTTCTTCCTGAAAGTACTTTCTTCACCATCCATTCCACTTCACCTTCTCTCTTTCCCATCTCACTATTCCATCCCATCACTCTATCAATTTTGATGATCTTTTCCAAAATATCTTTCTTGCAATAGTTACCAGGTACATACCACATAACTTGCATTTTATTTTATTTTATTTTATTCATGCTTTGTTAGGAATTGGTATTGTTTATACATTTTCACTCTTGCATATCTTGTCCTAGTGGAATCCATGCCTTTTCATAGTTGGGGGGAGGGAAATATTTAAATATTTGTTTTCAAATCAATTTCAAATCACATGTAACTTTAAAAGTTTATTGAAATGACTGGAATTAATTGTATGCTTATTGTCAAGAGTTGATGACTTGTCCCTCTACGATTGTGTCATTATGAAATTAAGGACATTAAAAGAGGTTACTTAACTTTTAATGATAATTGGTAACATGTTGGGGTGATGGATGTATATACGAGGGAAAACTATGAAATCTAATGCAAGAAGGATATTATGAGATATTGTGCATTAAATTCTCCAAGTATAGACCATTTTTCTAAGTTTTTATAAGATAACTAGTGCCATAATATTGTAAAATTTAATTCACCATGCTCAAAAACATCAAGATAATGTCAACAATCCACTAAAACCAACAATGGGTGGAGGAATTTAGAGGAATGAAATAGTTGATCACCATATTCTTCTGGGTGATGCAGTTAGTTGTGAAATTTTTAGAAGAAGGGGATGGTTGGATTATTGCCTTAGTTTAAAAGAATTTGATGAAGAGGTTACTCTTCAAGTTATGAGCACCTTAAAGAATGGCAATGCAATTGTTAAGGGCCTAAGGATTGAGTTCATAGAAGAGGTGGTAGCCAAGGTCATAGGGTTACCTACGAAGGAAAAAAATTGGAAAAAGAGTTTGACCTAAGGACAACTAGGGAAAAAATTAGTGTGCACTAGGATCCTCCACTAGAAATTGACAAGAAACAAGGTACTTCTAGATTATCCTTGCCAATTGAGTTTATTCAGATTGTGGTGTTTATCATCTAGTACTTCATGTGTGAAGGGCATTACAAATACCTGCATGCCTTACATTTCAAGATTTTGGCTCACCTACGACATGATTACAGACAAGTAAACCTTCTAAGTTTCCTATTTAACATTGTTAAGAAGCAAGCTTCTCTACTGTAATCAAGAAAAGATCAGTCTGTCTCTCACCATTGGTTAATAAAATTAATCGTAGAAAGGGAGTTGAATAAACAAGCAATTAGGTCATGGGAAGGATTTCTATTATTGAAGGAGGTAGAGCCTAGGTTGGTTGGCCCCAGAGGCTAGGGTGTTGGATGTAGGGAAATAAAATCTATTGGTTCCTATAAAGTTGTTCCTAGATCTAAAAATCCTCTCAAAGCCTCTCCCTCTAGTTCTAGATTGACTAAGAAGAGGATTTTCAAAGTTGAACCCTTGATTTCTAGTAAAAAGAGAAGAAAAAATGTAGAAGTTGATAATGCCCCTAAAACCCCATCATTTGCTAAGAATAGGTCTACAATTAAGAAATGTAAAGATAAAACTATGGAACCTAAGGCAAAAAGGATAGAGCAACAACTATATGAGGAGAGTAACATTAATGAAGTCATGCATCCACAAAAGGAGGAAGATTGAGAGAAATCTCTTGTGGAAATACTTCTAGGCAAGAGGAAATGAAAGAATCCTCCATGCTTGACAACACCACCCACTAGGCAAAGTACAAGGCTTTTTGAGGGTAGGGTTCCTAAGGCCTTTGTTCCCATATTTACCCCTAATTTTTTTGAATGTAAAAAGGAGTTCTCTCTGGGAAAAAAAGTAGCAAAATGAACCTAGTGAAAAATAATGCAATTCCTAGAATTTGCAACCTAAAGTTGACCAGAGTGTCAACTATGTGGTTATTGATAGTGATAAGAGTTTGATGAGCTTGAAATATCTAAGAAGATTGAGAAAAACCTTGATATGAAAGATATAGGTGAGAATTCTATAGAGTTCCCTTTGGAAGACTATCCAGAATTTAGACCTAAAATTGTTAAAGAGGTAATAGAAAAATAGAATCAAGATGGGTTAGACACATTAGCTATAATAGCTACTAAATCTAGTATGGAAGAATATGCAGTGACAACAGTGATCATAAGAAAATAATACTACTCCATGCCATAGAATATCAACAAAACTCCCCATTTAGCACTTGAATGGATAGACCTCTTTAATCAAGAACTATTATCACCACCTAATCTATCCACAGCTTTATCTATAGGAATTAATTTGTTTCAACAATTATTATGGGAGAGAGCCCAATGGAAATTGGAGAAAGAAAAATTAAAGCATATTATTAATGAGCAAAGCTATTAGTTGAAACAAAGTTCAAATTAGAACAAGTCTTGAAAAAAAAATTGAGCAGGTCATAGGGTTGATTCCTCAATTAATGGAACATAGGTCACCATCACCAATATATTCCCTATTTGTTTAAGAGAAATTTGTAAATTATAAATTGACTATAATTGTGGAAGGTCTCAATCCCTCTATTTCTACCCCACATGAGTTTTATGATGCATTTCAACCTGTTCCCATGGCTTTGAAAAATTTATTGTGTGAATTGTATCTTCATAATTTGGTAGTAACTAATGACACAGAGTGAAACCCAATCATATATGTAGGGGATGTGCATTTAAGAGTAGTGATGTCATGGATACAAAATGAAATAAGTAGAGAACATCAAGTTGAACCTTACAAGGAGAGTGAAATGACAACACCATTGTTCATGAGACTAGAAGTTCAACATTCTAGATAGACATATCTAGATTGGATTTCTATTTTGGGAAATCATATAGGACTTGGTAAGGTGTGTTCAATTAGAGAACATGCATTTATAGACTAGAAAAAACACTCGTATAAAAATGTTGAGACAAAAACTGTTGCCTCAAGGTAGTGATGGATTAGGATACCACATGATCCAAAAATAAGAGAACCCCACTCTCCTTAGAATTTGACTTTTGTTACAATTAGGATTCCATGGTATATTGACTTTGGAAGAAATTAGAGCAAACATTGTTTGCCATTAAGGTATCAACCCCCTATTCTTTTGCAACCACTATTAGTAGTAAATGTTAATGTCAAGGATCACAATATGATAGCTGAAGTAAGGCACTGGAAAAGGCTCAAGGAAAATTATGGTTATTTTGACTATGTGAAGAATGAGCCAAGGGAAAGGACACCAAGTGATTGGTAATTGCAAGCCCAAATTAGGAACTTCATGATTGCTAGGGATCAACAATAGATCACTTGGAGGGAATGATGAGCTTCTGAAAGGCTATTATTTTAAGATCCTTCTTATCTTGTTTTTAGACAATTATCTTGTAGAAAATTTTATGACCCTATGGTTTTAGGTGAAGGAACTTATATTTTTATGAATATGTTATCTATATGTTAAGACATGAAGTAGAAGAATAAATATTTTAGATATGTTATGTTTTCTTGAATCTATGCACTTCTTTGGTATAATGAGGAATGTTGCATGTTGATAAATGGTTTCTCATCCATGCTATGTTTTTGTAGATTCCTTCCTATAGCCATAGGATTTGCAAATAGTGATAGTTTGAATATTATACCTTTCCTAATATTGATGATGAAATGAATATATGCATGTGGAAGTTGTATGTATTTAATGTTTTTTAGGTACTTGCTGTGTGTATTCAAAGTCAGCACTTCAATGCCAGGTCAAAGCTAACTAGATTGCTAAATCACTGCAATGAGTAGAATATTGTTTGATTTCTATTATGGTAGCACACGAATATAGCTCCCTAAACTTGCTATATTCTTGGAGGAGTTAATCATGGTTAATGATTTCTTTTTTATAAACTTTATGAACATATGATTGATCCTCATTGATGGAGTGATCATAGAAGTAGGAAGTTGTTGTAGTTTCCCTTTAAATAACACCCATTATAGCTTTGAAAGAAATTTTTAGGAGATAGAATAGATTGATTTTCATAAATCAACATGTGATCTTGTTTTGAATCAGATGTAATCTCTTAACATTAATGAATAGTATACAAATTTTTTGTCTTGATTGTCTTTTATGTTCACTCATCCAAGGGGGCCCACTTGGTGAGTGAACTACTTTGTTAGAATAGATTTCATTTCTATTTTTGTTTCTTTACAAGGTAGAATTCTAATATTCTTGCAACCATTGATAATAGAATTAGTGAATTGTTGTTGTAGTGTAGGTTCATACAAAGATTTACTATTTGTAGTATTACTTTAAGCTTTAAAATATCATGTTGTTTCAGTTCCTAGTTTAAGTCTCCTTTAACATTTCCTTTGTTTTAGTGGTAATGATTGAGGAATCAAAGCATATACTTTGCAGCCACCCTCTCAAGCTTACACTCCTAGTTTAACAAAATAAAATGAAGTTAATATATTATGCTTAGGAAAAAACATGATTCTATCTAATCATGGAGTCTTTATGAAAGGATGTCCAATCCTTTGTTACTAAGGTATTAAGCTGACTGACCACATACTACCTCGAGTGTTTCTGACATTATTTTTACTCAAAAGGATTTAATTTCTAAAGAAGTTAAAAATCAATATGGTGCTCTTATGGTGGTTTTTACTATAAATAAAATTATCATTCATAGTACTTTGATTGATAATGGATCTGGGCTTAATATTTGTAGCATGGACATGCTCAAAGAAATTCAAGCCAATCTTTTAACTATTTAGCTTGATAATATTCCTATACATGGATTTGTTAACATTTCTAAGAGAACTTTGGGAATAATTACCTTACCTATCAAAGTAGGTCTTTTCATCTTGAATACACCTATTCATCTTATGCCTAGACCTCTTAATTATAACCTTCTTTTGGGTAGACCTTGGTTGCATGATATGATTGCTATCCCTTCCACCCTTCATCGTAAATTAAAGTTTATACATAACAACATGATGTATAAACTTCATGTTGATGATGCACCAAATCCTTTTCTAAATATTCAAAACAATACTCCTATTTATAATAGTAATCTTTCTTCCTCTAATGCTCTTCATGGTGATGATTGGGGAACATTAGATTTTAATCCTACCTTTATTGGAGAGTATAAGGTTTCTAATATTGATCTTATGAAGCCATAAAGAGAGTTTGAATAAAGAGTTTTTACTTTTGAATCTCTTCATAACAGCTTTGTCACTACTTCTATCCATAATGAAACTATCAAACCTACTAACAATGACATAGTGATTAATGATTTTCCATTGCCTTCTTCTGATATGGCTTCTTATTATGGTCTTGGTTATGATTTCCTAGTTGAACAAGGATTCAATGGTAAATCATATGGTAATCATAAATAGGGAATGTAAATTTCCTTATAGAATGGGGGGCATAAGCATTCTTATGGATTGGGATTTTATCCTCAACAACAAATTAATGTTAACAACATCTCAAATAATACTTCAAAACATGATGAGACTATGATGAATTTTGACCAAGAATTTTTTTAACCTAAACTCATTCATTCTAAGATGATTACTAGACCTAAATGCAAAAAGAAACATTGTCCACACTTCAAGGCTCTTCCTTTTTGTTTATATCATAGATTTCAACAAATGAATGTCCAACTTTACATTATAAGATTAGGTAGCTCATTGATAGTAAGGTTATTTATGTATCATGTGACAATGATTTTTATTTCAATCCTTTTTACTCTAAATAAAATTTATGTTCCTATTATAGAGATCCACATTATGTAAACAATATTAAACTTATCTTTAGGGGCTTATTGTCTTGTATAGTGTTGCAGGAAATATAATAGGTTTCCTTTCATCCTTGTTCCTAGGATTGGGGGGCAAGGATACCATCTCCTTCATTTATATCTTTCTAGGATAAGCTTTTCCTTGTTTAAGAAATATCTATCTATTATGTGATATCCAATCATACATGTAAATTTTGGTTTGAATTGAGGATCTATGTCCTCAATCGTAACCTATTCCTTTGTTGGACATTGGGTTTCCATGGTTGATGAATCCTCACCATGGAAGCTAAATTGTATTATTTCCCTCGCAAGGGTTATTTTTTCACTTCTTGCATGATATCTCTTTGCATTTGTCCTTGCTATGGTCTCATAGGAGTTGTGACCTTCTTGGCTTGGATTGGGTGTTGTCTATGGATATTGTCTTGATCTCGAAGAAGGCTTTATTCTTGATGTCTTCATTCCTTAATATATCAAAATGGTATGTATTTTTTCCATCTTAAGAAGAGGGGCATATATATAGCCTCACTCATTTTATATTATGCACTTTTTTTCTAACCTTTTATTTTGCACCATGCTAAATCTTGGAAGGTAACACACATAAGTTGCTAAATCCTGAAGAGGCATGAATTTAAAATTTTCAATATGCTAAATCCTTCAAAGGTAACACACATAAGTTGCTAAATCCTTAAGAGACACCCATTTCCAATTTTCAAATATGATAAATACTTGAAATGTAACACACATAAGTTGCTAAATCCTGAAAGATACACATTTTACAAATGTATTCTATGGTGATATGAGAGTATGGATCCATACTTACTTTATAATAGCCATTAGAAATGAATTACATACATGCAAAAAGATTCCAAAAGCCACATAAATTTATGAGGTGACTATCAAGTTGTTTCTTGGTTGGCCATCCTATCCATTTTTTGGTTCACAATGAGATACACACATCTTACTAGGTGAGCTAGCCACTTCTCTCTCTTTCCTTTTCTACTTTTTTTTCCCCTAGTGATGTCTCTATTATTATAATCTTGGGGTCAATGAAGACTTAAGTCCTTGGGGACTTAATGATCTCTTTATTCTTTTGATTTTAATAAGATTACCTTTTCTTTGTAATCTCCTTTACCAAGAGTTTGCATCAAGCCTATACTCTTGCTAAAGTAGAGACTAAATATATCATCATAAAATAGAAGTACTTCTATTTAGGATTGGTTTAGCACTCTGCATAAGTGGTTTGGGGTCATGTCAAGTGCCTAGAATGGGTATTTGACTTGGATATATCTCTTTCCCCTATTCTTCCCCCTTTTCCACTTTCTTTTTGCACTTTTTTGGCATTCTAGACTAAAATCCTGAGATTCTTGACTTTTGGGTCAACAACGACCTTAGGTTAAAAGAAGACCTTTTAGGTCAAGGTCAAACTTGAGCCTTACCTAGGTCAAAAATGACCTTGAGCCTAACCTAGGGTAGGGTTGACCTCGTCCTTGACTCTAGGTCCAAATTTCAAGGTTCCATGATTTTTGAATGTCAAGTTTTAGGAAGAGTTTTTTTCTCACTCCCTGGTTAGCTATTTTAGGTTTTAGAATGGTACACTCTTAATTTACATGTAATCTAGGTCCATTTAGAGGGCTTAAGGTTAATTTGGATTTAATGATCCTATGTCAGCCTTGTCTAGAAGTTTGTGCTCTAGATCTCTATATAAGGAAGCCTTCCCCTCCTATTTTCTCTAAGAACCTATGAATGCATAACAAGGCATAAGGCAAAGAGACAAAGTTATACTCTTTCATGATGAAGAATTAAGAATCATCAAGTTCAAGAAAGCATCCATCTTCAAGCATTAAATTCATCAAGGAGATCCATTAGTAGCCATTAAAGGATTCAATCTCTATGGAGCCCTCTTGTTGAAGATTCATCTATTTCCATTCATGCCTCTTCCTAATCCAAGATCCATTCAAGATTGGTGTTGAAGATATAATTCTATTTATTTGAGACATCTTACATTCATTTCTACATTCATTTGGATCATCCATACTTGTCAATTCAAGTATTCAAATCCTCCATAAGGATTTCAATATAAGCAAGGTGAATATTTCCATTTACTTTGTTTATGCATATTACAATTTTAATTCAATTTCAAGGTTAATTCCAAACTAGGGTTTGACTAAGGCAAACCCCCCATAAAAATAAAAAAATAAAAACCATTTTTCTTTCAATTATAGGTGTGCAACAACAAATTAGAGTGTAGATTTGGATATCTTTTTCATTAAACTTGCAGGATCTACAAACAAAAAAATTTGTCAAAGCACTACAGGTCAAGGTCAAATTTTTGGGCACAATTGAGGGCACAATTGTGCCCTCCTATCTAGGTCAAGTTTGACCTATCCTCAGAAAAGAAAAACATTTCTTGGGTTTTGTAGAACTCATAGTTTCAGTTTAAAACACTAAAATTGATAGTTTTTGAGATTATTTGACAGGGTTTTGAACTAATTCTTATTTGGATGTAAGCACCTTTTATTTTTTCATTCCAATATTAGTCTCTTTCAAGTGCACTATTCTAAAACCCTATTCATTCAACCATATTTTTAACTATACAAGTTCTTTTTGCAATATGGTCTTTGTAGGATTATCATAAACATGTAATATCTTTCATTGGTTAGTGGGGATATATAGTTTTGCACCAAATCTCCAAAGTGGCTAAACAAATACTCCATAGATGGTTGGAATCTAGAGTAGGTAAGGGGCCCTTCATCATCCTCCTAGAAGTCAATGGTAGCTCTATCCCCTAATACCCATTTTATACCCTTCTTAGAAAAATTTATAGTGTATAATATGTTATTCCAAATTCAAGACCCTTGGGGAAGACTACTGCTATTGAGATGAAGGGGGAATGAGTCTCCCCTTATGTATTTAGAATAGATAATAGTGCACTAGTTACTCAAGATGTTTGCCAGTCTCCATCCCACATTAGATAATAGAAATCTATTCAAATTATTGATCTTTCTAATGTTTAAATTGCCTAGGGGCTTGGGCTTAAAGATTTTTTTCTAGTTAGCAAGATTTAACTTTACCTTATCCTATATCCAAGAGTAGAGAAAATTCCTTTCAATATTCTCAATAATGTCCTTATATCTATCTGGGAGTTTAAAGAGGGATATATAGTTTTCTTAGATACCCTATAAGGATGAAAAGAGGAGTTGGATTTTTCCTGCATCTCTTAGCATCATTTCCAACCCATAATATTTCTCTACATACATTTCACTAGCCCATTCTAGTATTGGGATGTGACCTCCATAACCATGAGTGGGATACCAAGAGAGATGTTTGGTAACTTAGCTTCTTGGCACTCCAATATTTTGATCACTTTCTACCCAAGGTCCCTTTCGATGATGGAGAAGAATAAATTTCTTTTCTGATAGATTTTTTTTGCCCCAAGAACTCCTCTTTCCATCAAGTAATTTTCTCTAGGCCCTAGCGTCATTGATTGAAAAGCTACCATAAAGGAAAGTATCATCGACAAATTGTTGTAGCACTTGCGGTAGGAGAGAGGAGGTGCATCTTATTCTCTTTATTTTTCCATGATGGGATAAAGAAATTAATTTTCTTCCTAACATCTTTTCAATAATGATGAATAAGTAAGGTGACAGGGAGGTCCCCTTGTTGAAGACCTTGGCTAGAGGTGAAAAATATTCCTCAAGTGTCATTCAATAGAATAAAAAGTTGGACCATGATGACTACTTCCTAAACCATTCTTATAAAATTTTATTTAAATCCCTACTTCATGAGAATTTAAATAAAAAATCCATCCTCACCTTATCATTAGCCTTATAAATATCAAGTTTTAGAGCCATACCTAGGTTCCTTCATTTCTCAATGGAGTGAATCATCTCAAGGGTAGCAATCACCATAGCCAGAATCTATCTACTTGTAACAAATCCATTTTGATAGAGACCAATGAATTTTTCTAACAGGGATTTAATGTGATTAACCATCACCATAGATAGAATCTTATAAATTATAGTGCATAGACTTATAGGTCTAAATTCATCCAGTCACTTTGGTTCATCAATTTTTGGTATCAAAACAATAAAGGACTACTTGAGTTCCTTCAGGAACTTTCTTGTTCTAAAAAAATCCCAAGAAGCATGGGTAACATCACACTTGAAAATTTACAAAAAGCTATAGAAGAATGTAGGGGGAAACCATCTAGTCCTAGAGTTTTATTCAAGCCTATAGAAAAAAATAGATTTTCTAACTTCCTCTTTTGTAACCTTCCCAGTAAATTGCTTATTAATCTATTCATCAATGATTGTGATTATAATCCATATTAATGTTGTCTAAGTATTGGTATTTATGCTAGATAGGGGAGGATTGTAAATTTCCTAAAAGTAGTTTGAAACTCATTCCTTCATCTCTTCCTCATTCAACAACTCATCAGTAGTGTTATCCACTAGTTAGTCTATAGTGTTCCTCTTTTTTCTTGTTGAATTTATCTTGTCAAAAAGAGAAGTATTTATGTCACCCTTGGCCATGCATTGAACCCTTGATAGTTCTTTTCAAAAAATTTCCTCTCTCCCTAATAAAATCTTCCATTGGGTACACTAAGCTAGTTCTTCTTATTGGGAGTTTTAAAATAAATTTCCACTAGCCATATTATTTTATGGGATCTCCAATTTTATATTAATCTTTTTTTCCTTAAAAATGTTACCAAAAGATGATTTTATCCACCCTATAACCTCTTTTTGTATCCTTTCTAACTTCCTAGCAATGTGGAAGATTTATGAACCATGAACTGGGAGATTCCACCATTAAGAAATACAATATTTGAACTCTAGAAGTGAGTTCCATATTATCTTGTATCTAAAGGTCTTCTTTTGAGCTTTTGAGTTATATTCCAGGAAAAAGATACATGAAATAATTAGAGATGGTCCTAGGATAAGTTGTTGAAGTGGTAATTAGGAGAATCTTTTAATTATTAGAGATTATAACATGACCTAATCTATCCTAGATAATATTATCCCCCATCCTATTATTCAACTAGTTAAAGGGGACTCCCTGGAGATCAATATCAAGGAGGTCATTTTACCCTAGTAAATTTGCCAAATCATACATACTTTAATAGAGGTCCTATATGCCTCTCATCTTCTCCAAGTGATAAAGAATCATATTAATATCTTCTATACATAACATATTTTTATTCCTCATTGATTTATCTATATTCATTTCCTCCATATTTCAAATCACAAGTCTTCCATTTTGAGTATTAAGGGCATAAATACTACACATATTTCATCTATGGGTTTTGGAAATGAAACCAACAATAGTAAAATGGGGATTTAGATGGATATCCTTACCTAAAACATTTTAAGTGTTCCAAAAAGTAGCCATGCTCCTAGAAGCCCCAGTAGAAACATTTAAGATAATTTAGCACCCATCCAAACATACTTAATAACTTTAGAAAATGTTTGAGTTGTAAAAAGAAGTATATCATCTTTCAACTCAAAGATAATTTGTTTCACTTCATACTACTTCTTGGGGCTATCAAACCCCCTCACATTTCCAAGAAGTAATTTTTGTTTTTTTTGTTTTTAATATTTGCTAAGGTATTTTTCTTTCCCTACGCTATATCCCTCACTACCTCCTTCTAGAAAATGGTCTTGGTCAGGGGTCTCCCAACTTTTGTAGTCCAATCAACATCTACCTTTCCAACACCTCTCTATTTCCTCTTGCATAAAATCTATTAGGTGTGACTGTCAATAGTAACTGCTTCCTATTGTGAGTTTAGGAAGGAAGGTTCCGATGAGTAAACCCCAACAATACTTAGGATGGATACCACTAGGGTACCACTTAGCTAGGATGAGTTGTTTTCCCTTCTAGAGTGGTTTTAGAAAGGATCCAAATTAAACTAATTCTTCTCAACCTCTTTCAGTAGTCCCATAAAACTATTTGCTACACCCACCACTTGAGATGTAACCTTAGTAGCCCACATTGAAGGAAACTCCCCTTCCCCAAGACTTTTTCCACCTTTCTCACCTATCTTTAAGACTCTAGAAGTAGATACATCCAAATGATTCTTCTTATCATCATGTTGGTTATTTATGCAAGAAGCAGGAGATAATTGTAGTTCAACTCCCTTGGCCGACCCTTCCAACTCATTTTGGGAACCCTCTTTCCCCACCATAGGTTGAGGGGGATTTAAACAAATATCTAAAACCTTCTCAAGGGTCATAGGTGTCTTAGCCATGTCTCGATACCTTATCACTAACTCCATTGAGTAGACAACTTCAACCACTCTATAAGAGGAAACTTTTTCCTTCAACTTCTCATTATTGATGGATATTTTATGATCAAAAACTGTGTGTCTAAGCATATTGCATTTTTGGAAGAAGGGGGTCATGTTCTTATACAATATGAGTTGAAACAAAGCACCTTCTTTTGAATTTAGCTACATAGAAGTTGGAAAATATTTATTCACCACTACATTCACATAGAATCTAGCATAACCTAGTTTGGCTTTGGTACTATTGGTAATGAAAAGTTTAATGAAGTATCCAAAAGAATCCCCAATCCATCTAAAAAAAAAATCATCCTAGACTAGAGAAGGCCTATGTAGGGCTAGGCTTGGATTAAATGATAGCTTTGATTTTGTGATGACAAAAGGTTTTTAACATAGTGTGAGGAGCCCACTAGAAAAGAGTTTCTGACAACTTTGGTTGTGAAGCTAAACAGAAAGAGACACTAGTAAATATGGACCTATTTTTGACATGAGTTGGTCAATTTTTTTTATGCCAAGTGGTCAATTTGTTTTACCAAATCCTTTAAATTTCTAACTTCTCATTTAAATTGCAACGAATCTCTATATCATCTATTGATCGATAAAAGATGACATAGAAAAATAGCCCGAAGTCTACCAAATGGAGGCTTGGAAAATAATTTGATTTGACAATCATCATCAGAATTTCTACCTACTTACATCAAACCTTTAAAAAAATCTAGTTGTATTTTTTATGAGGGTATCATGCCATCAATGATATTTTTTGTCAAAATATCTACCAGATTATGTTAAAAGTTCAATGGAAATTAGTTCTTGTTCCTACAAGGATGCCAAGCCATTAATGGTTGTCCTTGGTGAAAGATCTAGATGAGAGGACATTAAAAGTTCAATGAAAGCCAACATTTTATTCAACGAGGATTCCAAGCCATAAATGACTTTACTTTTTGAAATATCTACCTGATATTATTGAAAGATCAAGGAAAGAAAGTAGTTGTTTTTGTTGCTAACAATTGATTAATTGTGTATTTTATTTGATGTTACATAAAATGTCATATCATTTCCAGTCAATATATATTAAGCTCACTCAGGCATTGAAGATAGTTTCCTATGTTTGCTGAGCATTCTAGAGTTTGCATAGTTTAGAAGATAGTGTTTTTCAAGTTCACTCGGGTGACAAAGTAAACTTTAGAGAAGTTGAGTGTTAACTAAGCTCACTTGGTTAATGAAGGAAATGTTGGATAAAACCAATGTTAAATGAGCTCACTTGTTTGCCAAAGGAACTTTCTAAATATGCAATGTTGATTGAGTTCACTTGGTTAATACAGAAAAATAATCTACTGAGTAGTGTTGGCTAACGAAGTATTTTCTTGGTTTGGCATATTGACTCTTTAGTTCAATTGAATTTTTTGTTGGTTCTATCTGATTGAGAAGATAAATATTAATTATTCTAAGTTGTATTCAACCTAACTTGACAATGTGTAAGATATAAATATAAGTTCAAGTTGAAGATTGAATGTGTGGAACATAATTGAAGATTTAGTAATGCTTAGATGAAACAGATTAAAAGGATGAGTAGAATATCCTTGGTGAACTACAAAGATACATTCAATCAGGAAGGATCAAGTATACAAGCTAGAGCTAAGATCTATAATAATAAATTTAGTTGCATTAGAAATTAGCTCATTTCATTGTTACTCTCTAGCCATTGTAGCCATTATGTAAATCTCTTAACAGAGTTGGCCTAACAGTTATTTATACATCCTCTAACAAGGTGTCATTTCTATTGAAGTATCTAAAGACCTCTAACAAGGCCGCTCCCAAAAAGGTGATTAAATCCTCTAATAGGGTCACACCTAACAATCTATTTTGTAACTTTTAATAGGGTCAACTCCTAAAAAGGCTTACTTTAGAAAAGTGAAAATCAGTAACTAGTTGCAATTGGTGGTTTTTCCCAAATTGGGTTTCTACGTGAAATCTTGGTGCCAATCGTGTTCATGCTATCTCTTTTATGTGTATGAAACTAACTTAAAGTAAGATCAATCACAAATAATATCTTAAGATTTTCATGATAAGCATTTGCCAAGTTATTTCAGTGTTTACTGAGTTACAACATTTGCTAGTGTAAATTGAGTTCCTATGTATTTGACAAGTTACAATAGAGTTTAGTTTAATGAGATTTTTTATTTGCATTGACATCTAAGGTATTTGGGATTTATTTTTTTCTAACTAATTCACCTTGACCCCTTAGTTACTCCTCTTATATTTCCAATAGTTTTGACAAGGATGCCAAGCCATCAACAACATTCCTTGTCGAAATATCTACCAAATATCATGAAAAGATGGAGAAGTTCATTGTATTAGAAAAAAATTGATAATGGATTTTCATTTTTAACAACTATATATAGGATCCTAAATTTTGAAAAATCATAATCAAATTGAACCATCCTTTAGAATTGGAATTCATTAAATCCTAGGGTGACTTGGACTATATGAAATACAAAACATAATAAAATGAAGGTTTTATCCTTAACCATGGTTTAAGGTCTAACATCCTATGTTCTACACATTATGAAAATATTGGAACATCAATGAGAGGTGACATTGTGTGATGGTTATTATAATTAGTGGAAAAGAGAAGGACAACATAAAAATACATTTCACTCTTTTAACACTCAACTAAAGGAAACCTGTTGGAATTAACAATTGGGAAGATTTACTTCTAAGAGGGGGGAGTGAATCAAAAGTAACTTAACATTAACCTTTTCATATTTCTTTAACTAAAACCATTCAAATTCATCTTATTTATCTAATAAAAATGAAAGTAAAGAAATACATAAAAATAGACAAAACACAAATTTGGCAAACCCAAAAACCCTTCAAGAATGAGAAGGTAAAACTAGGGTGGGGATGACACCCACAAAATATCATTGCAACAATGTGTAACTGTTAGGGGTTACAATGTTTGACCACTTCCAATGGTCTTCCCTATGAAACACTTATCCTATTAAATACTTTACACTTTGTCAAAAGTGACATGGTTAAAGGATTTCACTACCCTGTTCAAAGTAGGAACGATTAAAGGACTTCTATACATTCACTTGGAATGCCACCCTATTAAAGGATTTACAAATGGTTGCTAGGCTAACCTAAGTCCATAGGATTTCCATATCTAATACAATTGCTAGATATTATTAGAAAATCTTTCACCTGATAGCTTTCTAATCTTCAATTGATGATTCTAGATCCTTGCTCTACTCTATCACTCTGATCCTTGTTTGATCTAATATGTCACTCTGCACAATTCTAATATATGTTCTCCAATAATTGAATTCTACAATGTTGCTCTATTATTCACTAAGTCTCTTACCCTTCTAAATTTTTCTATAGTTCACCCATACACTTCTCTCTTCCATACTTATAATGGGGTTTCATTCCCCTTTGAAATACTTTGAAGACTTAGGATTAGATATGAATCTATGATCAATATTAAATCTTCATTTCCTACTCATTCCTTGAACTTTTCCTATTGGTTGCATTCCTTATTGGTTCCATGCCTTCTCCATTTTTCTTGTTGGTTGCATGTTGAATGCATAGGTAATGTGGAAGATTCGATCTTATCTTCAAGATCCTTTGAGATTTATCCATGTCGGCTCCAAAAATGGTTTACATTTGAGTTTGTGAAGGCACAAACTCATATGTTGATTTTTGTTTAATAGAAAAACTAGCTCATGTGGCTCATATAGTAATTATGTTTCACTCGACATCTATAGTGACTCGGCATCTATACTTTTCTCGATACTTGAACTTTACTTGGTAGCTGAAGATTGCTCGGCACCTAAAGATTTCTCTAATTCAACATACATTTTGGCTTAGCTTCTATATTATACTCAACATTAACTTGAGATTTTAGTTAAATTTGGAAAAAATATAATCAAGTTGAACCATCCTTTACAATTGGAATTCATTAAACCCTAGGGTGACTTGGACTATATGAAAGACAACACATAATAAAAGGAAAGTTTTATCCTTAACCATGGTTTAAGGTCTAGCATCCTATGTTCTACACATTGTGAAAATATTGGAACATCAATGAGAGGTGACATTGTGTGATGGTGATTATAATTAGTGGAAAAGAGAAGCACAACATAAAAATACATTTCACTCTTTTAACACTCAACTAAAGGAAACCTATTGGAATTAACAATTGGGAAGATTTACTTCTAGGGGGGGCGAATCAGAAGTAACTTAATAGTAACATTTTCAAATTTCTTTAACTAAAACCATTCACATGCATCTTATTTATCTAATGAACATGAAAGTAAAGACATGCATAAAAATAGACAACACACAAATTTGGTAACCCAAAAACTGATCCAGGGGATAAAAATTACTAAAAAATAAAATGTCCCCAATGCTCCAAGAATCAACATCATTACAAAGTGTTCACAATTTTGACTCCAACATAACTTGAATGAGAAAAATTGGAGTTTAGGTGCAAAATTTATAATTGGTCAAGGTTTGGTCAAATCAGAACCAAAGGTCATAAAAGGGTGAAAAAGTAATCATCTCAAAATTATTTGACAATGGATTTCAAATGGAAGAGCTCGTCAAAAGCTTTCCAATGGCGTTCGTTTCATCAAGAATGGAGATCAGATATAAAAGTTATGATGGTTTCAAATTCAAGCAAAAGTATGGATTTTGATGATGTCAGCATGACATCACAAAATCTTAAAGAGAGGGAAAATATTCAAATTGAAATTAAAATGGCTATTTAATTCGAATTAAAGGAATGAGATAATGGGAGTTGAACTCGTAACCATTGGCCTCCTAAAATTAAGGCCAACCAATGGGCTATTTATAGCATATATAATATTAAGGGAAGAGTTGTTGTCTATGCATAACAAATCCGCCCAAGATTATTTAATTAAGGGTATTTGTTGAAAACAAACCCTTAATTTTGGTGGGAGATCATAACAAAATAATGGTAAAAGGGGCAAATTCGAAAATATGTAATCAAAATAGGGGATTATGTTTGTTAATTGTTTTATCCCATTTTTGGCTAAATTTGATGTATAAAATGGGGGTAGTAGGCTTTGGAAAGGCATCTAGGTGGTGAGAAGGAGATTATGATCTTGGAGACTTGATGATTATTCTTGCACATTGGAGAGTAATGCTGCAATTGTGCTTAAAGGGAAGATCTTGAACACTTTTAATTGATTTTGGAGCAAATTGGATCGGTCCCCCTATTGGAGCTGGACCCGGAGATGTAGTCCTTCCTGGATGAACTCCATTATCAATCGTGTTTTGTCTTATGTCTCTCTACTCTCTTTCTTTTAGTCATTACCTTTTTATGCTTTGTTCATTTAAGCATGTAAGTTGTGTTAATTTGCTAATTAACACTTTGAAATTTTACTTTATGAAATAATGTTAAGCATTCTTCTGTAATAGTCCTAGATCCTAATCAGATCAAATTTGGTATCAGAGCTTTTTTTGGACTAGTATTGCAAATTTGAATGTTAACAATATCCAAGTTGAATCAAGGCGAAGGTGATCTTGAAGAATATAATTCTGAGATTGAAAAACGAAGAGTTAATCCACCGTCTCAGATGGAAGATAAAGGTGGTGGACAAGGTTTAGAAGATTGAAGTATCCAGAAGACTCTTCAAAATTTGCAAACAATGGTAGAAGTTTTGGTATGAGAAAGAGAAGAGAAGATGCAAAGACGTGCAGCTCAAAAGGACAAAGGGAAAAAGAAAGGAGTTGATCGTGATCCACCAAAGACACCTCCATCTTCTCCTTCTTCTCCCTCTTCTCCTTCTTCCGCCTCTTCTCCTTCTTCTACCCATTCTGAGTCTTCTAATATTTTTAAGGGTGGACATAAGCATCAAATCAAGTTGGATGTAAAGTTTGACTTGCCAAAATATTGTGGGGAGTTAAATGCCAAAAAACTAGATGACTAGATTCAGCAAGTAGAAGTCTACTATAGAGTTCAAAACCTTGTAGATGATGTTGATAGAATTCAGTTAGCCACTCTTGGATTAGGTGGTATAGCCTTAACTTGGTGGGAGAGTAGGTCTTGGGATGAAACTTCACAGCATGGTAAATTTAATTTGTCTTGGTCAGAATTTGTTACTGCTTTAAAGAAGCAATTCTATCCCCTAGGCCATATGCAATAGTTAATGATGAACTGGCAACATTTTAGGCAAGGGAAAGGTAAGTCTATCCAGGATTACACCCACAAATTTCATAAAAAGGCTATTTCATTAAATGTACCATTATATACCAAGGACACTTTACTCAAGTATATAGGTGGTCTTCATTCTTACCTAAGGCATTCTATTCTCATCCTAAATCCTTGTAATTTGGATGAAGTATGTGTCTAGGCAACACAATTAGAATCAAGGGGTAAGGGTACTTTCATTGATAAGTCTGATAAAAAGCCATCTAATTTTGAGGAAAATTCCAAAGGAAAAGGAAAGGGTAAAAATATGGCAACAAAAAAGAAAGAGGGTGAGAAACCCACATGTTCACATTGCAAGAAAGAAGGGCATGATGATTCTAAGTGCTGGAAGCTGCATCCTAAAAAGAGGCCAAAGAGATTTGGTGGAAACAAAGGCAAACAAAAGACTGTTGCTATAACTCAACAAGATCTTGGATTTGATTCTAGAGATGAGACAAAAACTATTGCTACTGGGATCCAAGGTAAAGAAAAAGGTATATCTCTCTCATCAACTATAAATTCTTCTAGCATAAGTGCAAGTACAAGTAAAGAATCTTCTCCTAAGGATGATAAGCTAAGGAATGAATTATTTCACATCCGAGTTGTTATTAAGCATACTAAGGTTGATACACTATTTGACATGGATTCTCAAGTTAATTTGATATCTGAAGAAGTTATTAAAAAGCTTAATTTGACTACAATGCCTCATCTAAAACCATACCCTCTTGGATGGGTTTGCGATGATGCACAATTACAATTAACTAAACAATGCAAGTTAAGATTTGCTATCACTACAAACTTTGTGGATGAGGTAGAAGCTGATGTAGTCCCTTTAGATATTTTTGGTCTTGTACTTGGGAGTCCCTATTTGTATGATCGACAGGCTATCTTCTATTGGGGGGAAAATAAATATCATTTGTTTAAAGACAAGATTGAATACATTGTACAGGCACATAAGGTTAAGACTAATTTGGCATTAGTCAATGCTGGTCAAATGAAAAGGTTAGTCAACTCTAGTAAGAATTTTGTATTGATGATTGTGAAAGCCAAAGAAGATGACACATTTGAGGCATTTAAGGGATGTGATCCAAAACATAAATCTGAAATGGTCAAAGTTGTTTCTGCTTATGATGACTTGTTTCAAGAACCGAAAAGATTGCCTCCTAAGAGAGAGATACAACATGAGATTTAGTTGCAGCAAGATGCACCACTTCCTAATATCAGCATGTACCATTTATCAGTCTTGTAGAACGAAGAAATCAAAAAGCAAGTTCAGGAGCTCATTGAGAAAGGAGTTATCTATCTTAGTAATTCTCCTTGTGGTTCTCCTATTGTGTTGGTTCCAAAGAAAGATGGGACTTGGAGAATGTCTATTGACTACAGGGCTCTAAACAAGATAACAGTAAAGAATATGTACCCTCTTCCTAGAATTGATGATTTACTTGATCAATTGAAACATGCAATTTATTTCACTAAGCTAGACTTACATAGTGGATATCATCAAATGAGAATTGCAGAAAGTGATATTTGGAAAATTGCTTTTAAGACAAAATAGGGACTTTTTGAGTGGTTGGTCATGCCATTTGGGCTTTGTAATGCACTAGCTACATTCATGAGAGTCATGAATGATGTCTTTCATCCCTTTATTGATGATTTTTTCATAGTCTATATAGATGATATTCTTGTATTTAGTAAGTCTTGGGATGATCATGTAATTCATGTAAAGAAAGTATTTGAAATACTGAGAAAAGAATTTTTTTTTGTAAAGATGTCTAAATGCAAATTTGCAAAGACATCCTTAGTGTACTTAGGCTATGTCATAGGAATGGTCAATTGAAAGTAGACCCTACAAAGGTTGAATGTATTGTAAAATGGCCTAAGTCAAGTACAGTTATAGAAGTCAAGAGTTTCTTAGGTGCAGTTCAGTACTGGAGGAAGTTCATTGCAAACTTCTCTTTTATTGCATCATCGTTGCACACATTGACCAGTACCAAGGCAACTTTTTAGTGGGGAGGTCCACAACAAAAGGCTTTTGACACTTTAAAGGAAAAGTTGAGCACTGCACCAGTTCTAGCTCTACCTGATTTACATCAACGTTTGAGATTGAGACAGATGCGAGTGGGTTTTCCATGGGAGCTGTACTCATGCAAGGAGGTAAACCAGTCTGCTACCACTCTAAAACTTTTTCAGGAGCAGTAAGTAACTATCCTACATATGATAAAGAACTTTATGCTTTAGTTTAGAGTGTTAAAAAATGGAAACATTACTTAATGGGAAAAGAAACTGTAATCCACACCGATCACCAGCCATTGCAATATTTGCACTCACAGTCTAAGTTGCAAAAAAGTAGTCACTTTAGGTGGATGGGTTTTCTACAATAGTTTCATTTGGTAATTAAGTATAAGAAGGGTTCCCATAAAAAAGTAGCAGATATGCTATCTAGACCTCCTATTCAGAATGCTTTGATAATCCTTCAAAATAGTTCTATGGTTCATGAAAGTTTTCAAGAACAATATGCTAATGATGAGAACTTTAAGGATATCTATGCAGCTTTAATCCAGGGTAAACATGTGGAAGAGAAAGATTACTATGTGCAGGACAATTTGTTGTACCACTTGGGAAAACTATGCATTCCTATAGATGAACATGCACATGTAATTCGTGAAGCACACACTTCTTTGATTGCAGGGCATTTCGAGGTAAGTAAGACATTAGCTCAATTGCAAAAATATTGTTACTAGCCTCATATATAGGAAACTGTCACCAAGTATATAAAAGGATGTGTAATGTGTGCAACCAGCAAACCAAGTAATAGGAAATTGGGTTTGTACACACCATTACCTATACCATCTCATCCATGGGAAAGTGTGTCTATGGACTTTGTAGGAGGTTTAACTATGTATAGGAAGGGTCATGATTATTTGTATGTAGTAGTTGATCAGTTTAGCAAAATGTGTATTTTAATGCCTTGTAAAAAGTAGGTCAGTACTGAGCTGACAACTCATTTGTACTTTCAAAATGTATGGGTTCATTTTGGGTTACCCACTTCTATTGTATCAGATCGAGATTCTTGATTCTTAGGGGAATTTTGGTCATCTTTGTGGGGACTGATGGACACCAAGTTGAAGAAGAGTATAGCCTTCCATTCACAGACCGACCGATAGACAGAGGTAGTGAATAGGATAGTTGTGCATCTACTTAGAGGCTAATGTAACAAACATCCTAAGTTGTGGGATGAAAGTCTTCATTATGTGCAGCATGCTTACAACCATGCTGCACACTGTTCTACAAAAAGATCTCCTTTTGAGACTTGCTTCGGTTACTTGCCTAAGACACCAATGGATTTTGCTTTTGGGAAGGACAATGTTGTAGATGGATGCCATGATGCAAAAAAGGCTTTAAAGTTCATCCAAAAAGTTCAAGCAATCCATCAGGAAGTAGAAGCACAATTAGAGCATAGCCAAACAAAATACAAGGCTCGCCATGATAAGCATCACATTGATCACCAATTCCAAGTTGGTGATAGAGTTTGGTTACATATCAGCAAGGAAAGAATGCAAGGTGAAGGAAGGAAGCTCAAAGCTATTAGGTATGGTCCTTTTGAGATCTTGGAAAAGATCGGTACTAATGCTTTTTGCCTTAATCTTCCTCCATACATGCAAATTTACTCAGTTGTCAATGTTGAGAATCTGAAGTTGTATGAGCCTCCAATGATCTTGGATGAAGACATTAGTGTTCAAGTTCCATCAGTTGATGATCTGTCACCAAAGTATATGTCAGAATTGCCAGAAGATGTTATCCTAGACAGGAATATCAGAACTTCAAGAAGAGGACCAGTTGAATACCTCTGAGTGGGATTGAAGGGGATACATCCAAGAAAGGCAAGATGGATGGAGATGGGTAAAGTGAGGGAAAAATACCCTCACCTTCTTTCCGATTAATCCAAACTTTTGGAGGTCTGAAAGCTCTTCAGTGGGGAGGCTTGATCCACGGGATAAAAATTACTAAAAAATAAAATGTCCCCAATGCTCCAAGAATCAACACCATTACAAAGTGTTCACAATTTTGACTCCAACATAACTCGAATGAGAAAAATTGGAGTTTAGGTGAAAAATTTATAATTGGTCAAGGTTTGGTCAAATCGAAAACAAAGGTCATAAAAGGGTGAAAAAGTAATCATCTCAAAATTATTTGACAATGGATTTCAAATGGAAGAGCTTGTCAAAAGCTTTCCAATGGCATTCGTTTCATCAAGAACGGAGATTGGATATAAAAGTTATGATGGTTTCAAATTCAAGCAAAAGTATGGATTTTGATGATGTCAGCATGACATCATGAAATCATAAAGAGAGGGAAAATATTCAAATTGAAATTAAAATGGCTATTTAATTCAAATTAAAGGAATGAGATAATGGGAGTTGAACTCCTAACCATTGGCCTCCTAAAATTAAGGCCAACCAATGGGCTATTTATGCCATATATAATATTAAGGGAAGAGTTGTTATCTATCCATAACAAATCTGCCCAAGCTTATTTAATTAAGGGTATTTGTTGAAAACAAACCCTTAATTTTGGTGGGAGATCATAACAAAATAATGGTAAAAGGGGAAAATTCGAAAATATGTAATCAAAATAGGGGATTATGTTTGTTAATTGTGTTAGCCCATTTTTGGCTAACTTTGATGTATAAAATGGGGGTAGTAGGCTTTGGAAAGGCATTCAGGTGGTGAGAAGGAGATTATGATCTTGGAGACTTGATGATTATTCCTGCACATTGGAGAGTAATGCTGCAATTGTGCTTGAAGGGAAGATCTTGAACACTTGTAATTGATTTTGGAGCAAATTGGACCGGTCCCCCTATTGGAGCTAGACCCAGAGATGTAGTCCTTCCTGGATGAACTCTGTTATCAATCATGTTTTGTCTTATGTCTCTCTAATCTCTTTCTTTTAGTCATTACCTTTTTATGCTTTGTTGATTTAAGCATTTAAGTTGTGTTAATTTGCTAATTAACGCTTTGAAATTTTACTTTATGAAATAATGTTAAGCATTCCTCTGTAATAGTCCTAAATCCTAATCAGATAAAAAACCCTTCAAGAATGAGAAGGTAAAACTAGGGTGGGAATGAAACCCACAAAATATCACTGCAACAATGTGTAACTGTCCAAGGTTACAATGTTTGACCACTTCCAACGATCTTCCCTATGAAAGGTCTATCCTATTAAAGACTTTACACTTTGTCAAAAGTGACATGATTAAAGGATTTCACTACCCTACTAAATGTAGGAATGGTTAAAGGACTCCTATACATTCACTTGGAATGCCACCTTGTTAAAGGATTTACAAATGGTTGCTAGGCCAACCTAAGTCCATAGGATTTCCATATATGATACAATTGCTAGAGATTATTAGAAAATATTTGACTTGATAGCTTTACAATCTTCAATTGTTGATTCCAGATCCTTGCTCTACTCTATCACTCTAATCCTTGTTTGATCTAATATGTCACTCTGCATACTTCTAATACTATGTTCTTCAATAACTAAATTCTACAATGCTACTCTGTTATTCACTAAGTCTCTTACCCTTTTGAATTTCACTATAGTTCACCCATACATTTCTCTCTTCCAAACTTATAATGGGGTTTCATTCTCCTTTGAAAGATTTTGAAGACTTAGGATTAGATATGAATCTACAATCAATATTAAATCTTCATTCCTGCTCATTCCTTGCACTTTTCCTATTGGTTGCATGCCTTCTCCATTTTTTTTATTTTTTGCATGCTGAATGCATAGGTAATGTGAAAGATTTGATCTTATCTTCAAGATCCTTTGAGATTCATCCATGTCGGCTCCAAAAATGGTTTACATCTAAGTTTGTGAAGGCACAAACTCATATGTTGATTTCTATGCAATAGAAAAACTGGCTCACTTGGCTCATATAGTAATTCTATTTCACTTGGCATCTATAGTGACTCAACACCTATACTTTTCTTGGTACTTGAACTTTACTCGACAGCTGAAGATTGCTCGGCACCTGAAGTTGACTCGGCACCTAAAGATTGCTCTAACTTGGCATGCATTGTGGCTTGACTTCTATATTATACTTGGCATTAACTTGATATTTTAGTTAAATCTGGAAAAATCATAATCAAATTGAACCATCCTTTACAATTGGAATTCATTAAACCCTAGGATGACTTGGACTATATGAAAGACAACACATAATAAAAGGAAGGTTTTATCCTTAACCATGGTTTAAGGTCTAGCATCCTATGTTCTACACATTATGAAAACATTGGAACATCAATTAGAGGTGACATTGTGTGATGGTGATTATAATTAGTGGAAAAGAGAAGTACAACATAAAAATACATTTCACTCTTTTAACACTCAACTAAAGGAAACCTGTTGGAATTAACAATTGGGAAGATTTACTTCTAAGAGGGGGGTGAATTAGAAGTAACTTTACATTAACCTTTTCAATTTTCTTTAACTAAAACCATTCACATGCATCTTATTTATCTAATGAACATGAAAGTAAAGACATGCATGAAAATAGACAACACACAAATTTGGTAACCCAAAAACCCTTCAAGAATGAGAAGGTAAAACTGAGGTGGAGATGACACCTACAAAATATCACTACAACAATGTGTAACTATTCAAGGTTACAATATTTGACCACTTCCAATGGTCTTCCCTATGAAAGGCATGTCTTATTAAAGACTTTATACTTTGTCAAAAGTGACATGGTTAAAGGATTTCAATACCATGCTTAAAGTAGGCATGGTTAAATGACTTCTATACATTCACTTGCAATGCCATCCTATTAAAGGATTTGCAAATGGTTGCTAGGCCATCCTAAGTCCGTAGGATTTCCATATCTAATACAATTGCTAGAGAGTATTAGAAAATATTTGACTTGATAGTTTTGCAATCTTTAATTACTGATTCTAGATCATTGCTCTACTCTATCACTCTGATCCTTGTTTGATCTCATATGTCACTCTACATAGTTCTAATACTGTGTTCTTCAATAACTGAATTCTACAATCCTACTTTATTATTCACTAAGTCTCGTACCCTTCTGAATTTTTCCATAGTTCACCCATACACTTCTCTCTTCCACACTTATAATGGGGTTTCATTCTCCTTTGAAATATTTTGAAGAGTTAGGATTAGATATGAATCTATGATCAATATCAAATCTTCATTTCCTTCTCATTCATTGTACTTTTCCTATTGGTTTCATGCCTTATCCATTTTTCTTATTGGTTGCATGCTGAATGCATAGGTAATGTGAAAGATTCGATCTTATCTTCAAGATCCTTCAAGATTCATCCATGTCAGCTCCAAAAAAGCTTAACATCTGAGTTTGTGAAGGCACAAACTCATATGTTGATTTCTATGTAATAGAAAAACTAGCTCACTTGGCTCATATAGTAATTCTATTTCACTTGACATCTATAGTGACTCAACACCTATACTTTGCTTAGTACTTGAACTTTACTCGGCACTTAAACATTGCTCAACACCTGAAGTTCACTCAGCACCTAAAGATTTCTCTAACTCGGCATACATTGTGGCTCAGCTTCTATATTATACTCAGCATTAACTTGAGATTTTAGTTAACTGTGTTGACACTCAAATGTCAAAACCAATTTGAGACCAACAATCTCCTCCTTTGACATGAATGGCAACAACACTTAACTAAACTTTATGCATCTGATTTCTATGAGTATAGTACATGTTCTATTTGGCATATGTATAAGACTTCTAAAAAACTTAATCAAAAATTTTGTATACTTCAAAATACAGTAACTCTCCCTAAGCTGTTGTGTTATTTCCATTCTTGTAAGGAAAATTTTGTGCTAAATATACTGATATATCTGATACTGTCTGCCTTATCTGCCCTTGCTATATCTGTATACCCTATTTCTAAATTCTATACTCTATATCTATTACCTATCATATCTTCTTTTAGTTTGAATGTGAATATGTCCCCCTTTGGATATTCTTTATTACTTCCATCAAAGAATGTATTATGTAACCATTCTTATTCACATCTCTATTCAATGAATTATACTCCTTTTTATTAGATGCAATAAATAATGAATGAATATTCTTATTCTCCCCCTTATTATCTCTCTCCCTTTTTAACACTTATGTCAAAGGGTCCTAAGGATGAATAGGATACTTTGGAAAAAATGTTTTATTTACCTCCATAATCATCTTGAGAGAAGCCTCCCAATTGTCTAAAGCTATCTTCAATGACTTGTGCTAGATGGTTGTCTCTGTTGCAAGATGAACAAGGCCTTCTAGGGTAGAAAGATTAGGATCTTTCTTGAGAACATTTTCTACATAGACCTACTCCTTATGAAGTACTTCCACACGTGGAGTTATGGAGGATTGAATTTGCATCAACTTGGCCTTAATATTGGCCTCCTCAGCTATCAACATAACTAATTATTTTTGTGTGTGAAGTGTTTTTGCAAAATTCTTCTCACTCTAAGCTAGATCTTTTTGGAGTTGAGTGTTCGAAATCTTTAGATTTCACTCCAAACTCGATAGTCTTTGGCTAGTTTCTTGTGTGAAATAAGATGAATCACACAACTTGGTGTACAATGAGAATACATTCTCAAGTACCTTTTTCACTTTTTGAATCTTCTTTGCCAATTCAACCCATGAAAGTGCTATTTCACTTGATATCTTCTCATTTACTCTCATCTAAAATTTCTTTTCTGAGCATTCCAATAATTTGACATTGGTTTCTAGGTCCTCATTTTGTACCTAGTCCACAATATTGGATAGTTGCTCCATGATGGGCTGAGTTTCATTAGGTATTTGCAAGCTAAAGGCATCAAGAAATATTTCTTTGATTTCTACCAATTCTTGCTTCTACCTATACTCATTTCTGAGTATCTCTTGTCTATTTCTCCTTTCTAGTGCCTCTTACACTTCATTTATCTATTGTAGGCTCATGGTTCTTGAGTCATATCTTGGTATGACTATTTCTTCATCAAGTGCAGGGTCTCCATAGTGAAGTACCCTTGCAACCTTGGTAGTGCTCAAGCTTGGTGCTGATATCTACAATGTTACTACATTAGTGTTCCACTTCTTATGAGAAGTCCTCGAGGTAGGCAAGTTTACCAAAAAAAATTATTGCCTTCTGCTCCTTAGGGGTTTTCTCTACTTCTTTCTCCTCTTGTCCACTACCTTGATCAATGATGACAATTTGTGGAGGTGCACTTTGGGTTGTGCTACAAGAACATCTTGTCTTGTTTTCTCCTTTGGTTGCTCCTCAACAATAGTTGTCACATTTATTGTAGAGTCAACCTTAGCAATTTTTTCTTGTACCTCTTGCTCTTTAGGTTGCTATTCTATATCTATAGGAGGTTGTATAGATTGTTTGCATGTGGTTTCCTTCTCCCTTGTTATTTCTACTAAAACTTTCTATAGTTCATCAACACTCACCAAAACTAGATTTGTACAAAGTTGTGCTTGAAGTGTTGATTGGTGAAGGATCTTTTTGAGATCCTCTGTAGTTAAAGGGTTGATGTTCTAAGATGAAGTGTTAGGAACATCCTGTATAGTTACTGTATCTACAAGTGTTATGTGTGGAGAACTTGGTGGTGGTAGTTGGCTGTCTTGGACACTCTGTTCTGTATACTGTTGTTCAGCTATTGCCTCTTCACCATGTGTCTCCACAGTCTCTTTTTCTGGCTCTTTTTCTCCTTCATCTTTTTCTTGTTCTCTTTCTTCCTCTTTCTCATTCTCTTATTCTTCATCATTCCCACCCTCAAATGGATCTTCCTATCCATCTTTAATAGTTATCAATCCATATATTAATTTACACATCTGTGTGGATTTCTAGACAACATCTTCAATTTGATTTTACAAAATATTGAAGGCTTTGTATTTGGGTGCAAATTTGCTCCCATTATTTTTACTAGCCTTAGTTATTTGACCCTTGGTGAGGTCTAGCATTACATGAGCCAATGCAAACTCTCTTATTTCTTTCTCCATCTAAAGATAGTAATGCCATTTATTTTCAATTAATGAATTTAACTCCTTAGGCATTAAAGTGTCTAGTTCAAGTGGAGTAGTCTTGAACTTAGCCATCATATCGTAGATAGACTCTTCCACTATGCTTTGTTCTTCTTTTGAAAACTTATTGAATTCAATGGTCTTTAGACCAATAAATCTGCATTATCTCTTATATTGTTGCAAATATTTGCTAATTTGGATGTGGTGGAACATCTTACCAATCTAAATTATTCTTCATTAGACTCTGTTCTCTCCTTGTCTGATTCTGGAGATGCAATATACTTCCTTCTCTTTCTCTACTCGGTAGGTTCTACTTGTTTTATTTCTTTTCATTTTTCCTACTCCTTGGCCCCTTGTGTAGTAGTCCTAGTGTTAGCCCTTGTAGCTGGCTTGGCTGGGCTTGGCTTTGCAGGTTTCTTCTTCTTTCCTTTTGGTTGGGCAATTGTTTGATTATGAGCTTTCCTCTTTTATGGCTTGGCCTTTGGAGCTTCCGGCTTGGCACCTTCTTCTTCATCTACATCTTTTCCCATACCTTGGGTTAGGGAAAATGGCCCTTGATCTTGCTCTTCTTCTTCATCCTTGGCATCTTCACCTTCTTCTCTAGCTTCTTTTATAGTGCCTTCTCCAAACTTTTCTTTAAGCTTCTTTACAAGCTTATCTTTCTTCTTCAAAGTGCAGGAATTTTCAACTCCATATCTACTTTGGATCTCACCACATCATAGGTTCCAAAATGTGGTGCATCCTTGCCAATTTCCTTTGCAAGTAGTGTAGTTATTGCTACTAATGCTTCATCTATGTTTATCTCATACCCAAGAGGTCTCAACCATCTCACTCTTGGTATGGCCACTTGTATATATGTGTAATCAATATCTACAACAAATCAAACTTCATTTACATGTGTATCCACTAAAGAAACTAGAATTCTGAGCCTCTTCTTCATTGATTTCTTAAAATCTTCAAAATAACTTGTCATTAAGGTCTCAAAATTAGCTCCCATTTTCTCTATATATTCATTGACTTGAGCTATGATAGAACTATCATTCTTCTATTCCACTTTACCAAAAGAAGGGAATTCATTTTGTCCATAAGAGAAAATACATATCAAAATTGCATCAAATTTGCATTGTGCTCCTTTTGTTCTCTTGATTACTACCAGATTTTCATTTATCTATTGTAGCTATAGCTCCACAAGATCATATGTGTGATCCTTCTTTACCAGTTTATATCCTACATCCACTAGTATACATGGCACACTGTTGAATCTAATAGATTGGTAGAACTTGTGTGCAATGACCCTTACTGCAAAGTCAACTAGAGAGTCTTGGATTGTGTCAATTCTCATCCCTCTTTTATTCCATTTTGCACCTTTGTTTTTCTTAATTGCCTCCTTAGAGTCACTTCTAAGGGTCTTTGGCTGATCTAGGGTTGGGTACCCAGTCACTCTATATACTATCCTCTTAGTGATTTTGATTGGACCATCCTCCAACCATAAACTACAATCATGCACTTGCCTCAAAACTAATCTAATCCATTCAGTCTTAAACACTATGGGGAAATCTAGGGCATGTGTTAAACCCTTCCTCTCAACAATTTTGTACTCATCCTTCAATACTCCATTTTCACACAATTTCTCATATGCCTTCCTCCTTTCCATATCACCTATGGCTACTATCTTGTATTTATAACATTTCCTTACGTCTTGAACCATTACAACTTTTGGGGGTATGATGGAAAGTGCTACAGTTGAGTCATTTTTATATGGAACCTCAGGTGTTGGATGAAAATTGGGTTGCCTAACCTCCTTAGACACTAATTGGACTTCAAATGTTTCCTTCTCCTGAGCTTTTCTTGATCTAGATGCAATTTTTCACAAAATAGGGTTTCAACACAATGAAAACATGAAACTACATAGCTCAGCATAGTCATAAATACCTTAGAATTGATGAAATTATGCTTGAAATGCTATTGAAATCTTCTTTTATGTTGGATTCTTCACCTTCAATTTTCTCTATGCTCCTTCTCATCTTTTCTCTATGTTTGTAGTGAAGAAAAATGAATGAAAATATGATAATATACCCTATTTTTATCACATTTAATGCTTAGTATGTTTCCACCTATCCACTTAGCTTCTAAAGGATTCTACATTACTCAGCTTCTATTGCCTTTTCACTACTCAACTTCCATTGGAGTGTTACTTACTTAGCTTCAACTAAGATTTCTTCTTCACTTGGCTTTCTCTACCAACTCGACTCTTATTTTTTTCAATCAAATTGGCTTGTACTAGATTTTTACTTGGCATCTAGGCAACTTGACAACATTTGTGAAATCTTGAATTTTCAACTTTGCATCTTTGTTCATGCTGATCCATTCTTTTGAGTACTTTCTTTTCTAGGAATTGATGTAGGATAAAGCTTTTTAAATCAGTCCCTTGTGCCTTATCTTGATTAGTTGGATTAAGTATGACCACTTGACTTGTTAGGTGAAGTGATCCCTTCATTTGATGTGCTAACCTCATCTTTCTTCTTCCATATCTTGTTCATTTTTCCTTTGATGTGTTCAACATCTACCTTATCTTTACTTTTGTCATTCCTTGAGTTAGGTGCCTTTGACTTTGTTGGGCAATTTTTACTGATATGACCAGTCTTCAAGCAACTGAAACATTATAGTTTGGCTTAGCCATCTACTATAGTTTCCTCTATAATGTATCCTTATACAATTTTTTAGGTATGTGTCTATATTCTTGACAATAATGATAGCTATACCTAGTGGTATAGTCCCAGTTGTAGTGATGACCATGGTTACCTTCCCTTGTTGCCTAATTTGATGTGCACATAGGCTTTGATTTGCACTCAAAAGCTCTATGTCCATACTTCTTGCAAGTGTGGTAGTGACCTTCAAATTTTGGTGTTTTGATAGTCCTAGTCCTATAGTTATCTACTTGATGTCCTATTCTTTTGCACTTATGACAATAGCTTGCATTCTTAGGCTTGTGATGCTGATGGGCATTCTTGCTCCTGCATACATTAGAACTATGTCCCATTTTACCACAAAAATGACAAGTAGGTTTAGTGTTCTTACCTCTATTATTCCTTTCTTCTATAGTCTTAGAGGACTTCTTCTTGTTTAGTGCTAGTGTAACCAAGTCCTGAAGTATCATCACTAGTCCTTAGTGATTTCAGTAGCTTCTCAAAGTACTTTATGGCCTCATTAGGTTTGTTGAAGTTTTCTTCAATCTCCTTCTCTCTTTTTAGGCCATTTTTTAGTTGTTCATTTTTCATCTTTAGTGTAGAGATCTCAATGTCCTTGACATTTAGTTCATGATGTGCATTCATCATCTGACTCAGGGTGTCTAGCTACATGTATGAGATTCTTGCAAGTTCAATTGATTTTTCTTCCAATCTATTGGCAAGATTTCTCTTGTCTTCTTTTAGCATAGCCTTGTCTTCAATGGCTCTTTTCCTCTATTTAGTTACCTCACAAAGCATCATGGCTTGTGATTCTTGTTCAAACTTGAGTATTCTAATTTCTTCTACTTGAGCTCTATTCTTTTCCATTAGGTCTATTGTTGCTGCATCAAACTCTTTGGAATCTCCATTTGAAAAAAAATTTGAGGTGTCAATCTCCTTGTATTATGTGTCATTCTTAGCTATGGTAATCTCTTTTCTTCTTTTTAAGGATTTCTTTAGTTCTCATCTAGCTTCTTCCAAAGCATGTAAGGCAAGTTGTATGTCAATTTTTGCATTCTCTATGGTCTTTCCAAGTTTGTAGAATTTCATTTCTAGATCTTTTCTCTAATTTGTAAGGCTCCTTCTTGTGAGAACTTAGCTCTGATACCAATTGTTGGAATTAGGAATTGGGAAGATTTACTTCTGAGAGGGGGGTGAATCAGAAGTAACTTAACATTAACCTTTTCAAATTTCTTTAACCAAAACCATTCATATGCATCTTATTTATCTAATGAACATGAAAGTAAAGATCTGCATGAAAATAGACAACATGCAAATTTGGTAACCCAAAAACCCTTCAAGAATGAGAATGTAAAACTGGAGTGGAGATGACACCCACAAAATATCACTATAGCAATGTGTAACTATTCAAGGTTACAATGTTTGACCACTTCCAATGGTTTTCCCTGTGAAAGGCCTATCTTGTTAAAGACTTTACACTTTGTCAAAAGTGACCTGGTTAAAGGATTTCACTACCCTACTAAAAGTAGGCATGGTTAAAGGACTTCTATACATTCACTTGGGATGCCACCCTGTTAAAGGATTTACAAATGGATGCTAGGCCAACCTAAGTCCATAGGATTTCCATGGGTCAGTGCAAGAAGCTGGGTCTCACTTGTGACCAAAATGTGGAAGTGTTTTTCCTATTTTTGAAATATTTTGTCAATTGATGCAAAAATTTGAGCCATTTAGAGATTAAATATAAAAAAACTTCAGAAATAAAAATTGTAGTGCCTAGAATCTTATTTTTGAATATGTAATTTATTTGTATACCCATATGATAGATTATGTTTTTGGTATGGATCTTTAAAAACCACTTTTTCAAAATGCCTGTTTCAGGACCATACCACGCTCGTGTATGGACACCATAATTTGACACAAATGAATGAATTTTTGTGAATCCTTTTAAATGGAGTTACCTGATACACCAAAGATTGATGCGAATATTTTTCTTGAATTTTTAAATGAATATTTTTATTATTATTAATTTTTAATTGGCTATAAAGGAAAATTTTAAAACCTCTCATGTACGGACACCATAATTTGATCAAAATTTGACTTTTTTCAAATTTTTTTTTTTTAACTTCAAAAGAATTGAATGTAGATTGATGGCATATAAATTAATTTAAGAAAAAATATAAAATAAAAAAGTTATTAAAGTTTTAGTGAACATTGCTATTTTAAATTTAGGTACCACCTTTGATTAAAAAAAAAAAAAAGTAAATAAAATCATAACTCTATAAAATTTATATTTTTGGAATCAGGATAGTGAGAGATCTAATGGGCTTTTGTTTCATAAAAAATTTTGATCGGGAAGACCCTCTAAAAATTATGGCAAGGCATGAATTTGTCAGTTCAATGCCTTAGCCAAATCTTGAGAGGCCAAGGCATAGGCTTGGTCTCACCAAGCCTGTCCCAAACCAAAATCCAAGGTAGGAAAAAAAAATCCTGCCTCATGTTGTAAGAAACGGGCACCCGTTATTTGAATTTCAAAAAATGGGTATCCATTTTGAAAAGCTAAAAGCGGCATGTAAAATTTGCCAAAAACTTAAAAAATTGAATTTTTAAGAAATGGGCACCCATTTTTTACTTTTAAAAAATGGGTATCCATTTTTTATAAAAATTCAAATTTTTAATTTTTTGAGAAATGGGTACCCATTTTTTGAAAATAAAAAACAGGTACCCAATTTTTAAAAATAACAGGTGCCCATTTTTTAAATTTAGGGTCGGGCACCTGAGCTGAAAACGGGTTCCCATTTTTTAAAATTGGGTACCTGTTTCTAGGAGGTCTCATTTCGTGGATTTGACTTCCGCAGAATTGCGACCCAACTTTGTGCATTCACCCCCATATCTAATACAATTTCTAGAGAGTATTAGAAAATCCTTGCCAAATCCTTGCTCTACCCTATCACTCTGATCCTTGTTTGATCTGATATGCCACTCTACATAATTCTGATACTATGTTCTTCAATAACTAAATTCTATAATGCTACTCTATTCTTCACTAAGTCTCTTTCCCTTCTGAATTTTGCTATAGTTTACCCATATAGTTCTCTCTTCCACACTTACAATGGGGTTTTTTTCTCCTTTTGAAGATTTTGAAGACTTAGGATTAGGTATGAATCTATGATCAATATTAAATCTTTATTTCCTGCTCATTCATTGCACTTTTCCTATTGGTTGCATGTCTTCTCCATTTTTCTTATTGGTTGCATGTTGAATGCATAGGTAATGTGGAAGATTGGATCTTATCTAAATATCCTTCAAGATTCATCCATGTTGACTCCAAAAATGGTTTACATCTGAGTTTGTGAAGGCACAAACTCATATGCTAATTTTTGTGTTACTTGACACATACTAGTTGCTAATGCTTGACACATATAGAAAAATTGGCTTACTCAGCTCCTATATTAATTCTTTTTCACTCAGCATCTATAGTGACTTGGCACCTATGCTTTACTCAATACTTGAACTTTACTCAACACTTGAAGATTGCTTGGCACCTAAAGTTCACTCAGCACCTAAAGATTGTTTTGACTCAACATACATTGTGGCTCAGCTTCTGTATTATAGTCGACATTAAATTGAGATTTTAGTCAAGTGTGTTGACACTCAAATGTCAAAATCAATCTGAGACCAACAAAAACTTCATCAAGGAGACTTCATTTGAAATCATTTTATTTTGGCTATCATCTTTGAGACTTCAAACAAATAATTTAACTTTTTTTTAGGTCTGATAACTATTAAAATTCCATAGAATTACACCCTATTTCAAGCCTAGGGGCTCATATCATATCATTCTAATCATATCAAAGGTTTTAAATTTTTAGAAATATGGTTGTTTCTACTTGTTTTTGTTAATTTTATCAAAACCTTTTGAGTAAATTTTAACAAAAGTCAAGTTTAACATTAATACCAATAGGACTCGTAGTATTAAACTCAATAAGTTTTTATAGTTTTTAAAGGCATCAAGAATCAAGATCAGTCTATCTCTAATTGTTATATAAATAAAAATTTCTAATTTGATGACTTGAGCTAACCTTTATTTTAGGATCAAATTTGATTAAAGAAAAATCTTAGCCTAATTGAGTTGCTTGTCATAGGGTTGAGCATGAAAGAGGGAACTGAAAGAGTTCCAAATATGATGCTTTAAGCCATGATGAGAGGTGACTATGATCAAATTGATCCAAATGCAAGAAATATGTTCTCAAAATAAATCTAGGCAATACACACATGACTAAGATCAAATAATATCAATTCCAATAAGATCATAGCTAAACCTAGCAATTGAAAAGAATCTTGGATTGAAACCCATTTGTTGGGATGGCTTAGAAGATTAAAGAAATAAGAAACTCTAAGGGAAAAAGTCCATGAAGAAATTTCAAGAGATAAAGAAATTTGAAGGATAAGACATCAAAAATAGAGTAACAAATGGTTTCTCATGAACAAGTTAAGGGGGTATTTATCAGGTTTAAAGGATTGGTTTTTTGAGATGGGAATCCTATCCTCAATCAATAAAAGAATGTCAAGTGTAAGATTTCCTCAGATGATATCTAGGCTCATTATTAGTATCAATGCAAATACCACTCAATCCTCCATACTAAATACTCACAAGATCTCTATTATCAAGGTCCATTTTATTATCCCAAAGTTTGATTGTAGTCTTGTTTATCACACCTTCTCCATTTATTATCTTCGAAAAATTCCATCTTCACACATACACCTATCCTAAATCTATGACGACATACTTTTTCATTGATCCAATGTAGGGTCTAATTAACCTTATCTAGTTTCATCAACTACGATTCTCCTAATTCAAGGACATTTTCCACACCATTCCCTAATGTCTATAATAGGTTCAACCTATGATAATAGTATTCAAAATCATCTTGTGTCATAAATGAAAGTAATATATTTCACAAAATAGTCACCCCACTACTCTATCTTGGACAAGAAACCATGGCCTACCATGTGATAATCTTATAATAATTCCACTCTATATAATATAACACTTAGAATAACCCTACTCAACCTATATGGAAAAAAACTAAACAAATTTTCCTTATTACTATCATGTCAACATAGAGACAACCTATTGTCACCTTTCTTGGAAAATTTATGTGCCTAATCTTGTATACTTGCATCATTTGGAACAAATAAAATACAACATACCCTATCATTCTACAAAATTTTGGGTTTTACTACATCCAATAATGTAAAAATACATTTTAATAGTGGTTGATTACCATAAATGAGGAGTGGATAGATCTAGTTCAAAATACAATTTATTTTATAGTTTGAAACCAAATATTGTTCTATAAGAACCACAACGCTCAAGATTTAAAGTATCAACATATTGAATTAGTGATGTTTAAGATATATCCATTCAACCTCTGGTAAGGATGTTCAAATCTTATTGTGACAATACTAAATACAAAAATATAGGGAGTGAAAAAATAAAGGAATTGGGGTAGGCATATTATCATTAACAAGATCATCTCTCCTATCATCTTTAGGTTGTGAAGAAAGATGAGGTTTATCTAATATTTTTAAAAATATTAAATTATCTAGGAAATATATAACATCCTTATTATGAATAACATTTTGATAGGAATCAAAGAAATTTCTAACTATTTTGAGACTATCTACTAAAATAGGTTGAGGAATAGGAGAATTAGGTCTTGAAACCATAGGATCACTAGGAAGTAGAACTAGAGGGATATTAGTTGGTAATTTATAGGAGTACAATTAGGAAGATTATGATTACCATTAGGCTCATTTATGAAGATTTGTCTTTTGTTTATATACTTCATGAATTTTGTTCCAATTTGAAGAAAATTAAGACATTAAATATTGATAAATATTTTTAATGGATAATCATAAAAAAAATAGTGATAAATATAAATTCTAATTCAACCTCTATATATTTCATAAATAGAGGTAACAATGACTGTGAAAAATGTGTCTGACAAGAAAAAGAAACCACTAATTATTTCAACTCAAACGAGTTAGCATCATATATTTACAACCCAATATATCTTAACTACATTATCTAATAAATAATTAGAGAGGACATACTAATAATCATGGTCATCGAACATAATAATGAAAAGGCACAAATATACTAAATAATGCATACAATGATCAACATGAAATATCATTTGCATTTTTATAACTATAGTTTAATCCTTTGGGTTGTTTCTATGCAACAAAAGTGAATTGAAATGATATGTCAGGAAGTGGATTCATATGTGGATGGAGTATAGTTGGATGTGGAGAAACTTGGAATTTAATGAGGAATTTGATTTTCCATTTTGAAAACCACACAACAAAGTAGGATGAGCATATGACCATAGAATAGCTTAGTCTTTACTCAAGGGCAGCCCTTGACTCTTAATGTGTTAATTTTTTGAAGCCCAACCAAGACATTCATGTTAGGATTCAAGAGAATCACACAACTGGAATCTTTAGTTGCCCTTGAGTGGAGCATGAGCTAGTCTATGGTGATACTCTCATTGTATTATATTGTCCAATTTTCTATATTGTCCATCAGCTAATTTTATCATTCAATTCCTAGATGCTCTAGTACATCCCACCATGCCCCATCCATGTCCTATAGATGAATACCCTTGACATTTCAATTGAATGAGTTTGTACACCTTATTGTTCAATAGAAAGAAAACCAATCATTGTTAAAATAATAAGCTATTAAATCTATAATCTATAATAATGTTGTTTAATTAAAACATATTCACAAAATATAGAGCTATAGAAAAAGAGTCATAAACATAATAACCACATTAAAAAATTTATTTATGTCAAGTGTGAGAAAATGAATCTGAAGTCTTAATAAGAACACATAAGACTTAATTCCTTGTCACATCTAGCTACCTCAACATCATATCACCCTATCCAATTAGGCCATATTAAACATATTGTGTTACATTATTTGTAGTAAGCCTTCTTACTTTCATCTACACAGAGAGAAAATTTTAATGCTTTAGATTGTTAATCTCATGCAAGATGTATTGTCAATTAGTTTCAAAACACTTAGTCATAATGAAAAGAAGGTTACAAATGAGTTACTAGTATATAGTTTTAACTAATCTCACAATGGATCCAAACAAATAAGTTAACCTTGCAGAAAGTTGTAGTGTCAACCGAGTTGTAGTAGCAAGCGAGGAGATAGTTCACATCGAGCTCTTGTGTTAATCGAGTTGACTATGTCTACTGATCTCTAGTGTGAACCAAGTTAACAGAGTAGCTTTGTTCCAATGTAATAATCTAGATGGAAGAATAGTGCAAGCCAAATTAGAAGCATCTATTGAATGATTAATGTGAGCTGTGCACCTATCATCTAACAAGTGCCAGGGCTAGCAAAAGATATAGTGGTGAACAAGTATTTCTAGTATCACTCAAGTATGACATTGACCCAAGTTAGTGCACCAAGCCAAATTGGTGATTATTTTTTAAACTATTTTTATTATTTTAGGCCTATGTAACAACTATTTGAATGGATATAATTATTAGATTTATTTTTTCCAAAGTGCAGTAGTAGCATTATTAATTGTATCATCATTTAAGTATTAGCAAATATGGAACTACAAATTATCTAGAAGGATACAAGTGTCACAAGAAAAGGAAGAGACTCATCTATAAAAATCAAGTGATTAATTTACTTCAAAGGATATTTATTAGAATTCATAGTTTCATTTTAGAGATCATCCACTAATTCATCATAATAGGTGCATCAGTCTAAAATCCTTTAATCTAGTGGACTTAACAATCCTTTGCAAAACTCCTAACAAAGTACATACTTAACTATAATGTATAATTCCTTTCACAAGTTGGACATAATAGTCCTTATTACTCCTAATAGGGTAAGATCATCAGAAGTGATCATTTTTAAGCTTTAAATGATAAAAAATATTACTGCAGTTGTTAAGCATTGTGTGTGTCATCCCCACCCTAGTTTTACCTTCCACTTGGAGGGTTTCTAGGTTACCAAAATATTTTGTTATGTTGTTGTTAATTTAATTATTTAATTTTTCATACATGTAAGTATATTAAATTATCTAATTAAAGTGGTTCTAGAGAAGAACTTTAAGTGGTTCTTGATTCGCCCTCCTCTCAGTCACCTAGTTTGTATTACATTTCCAACAATTGGTAATAGAGCATGGTTCTCTTATTAGAAATTTTAGCAGCTTGAGAGAAATGATTGGGCATAATGGAGGTATAAAAGCTAGAGAAGGCCATTGAAAATAAAAATTTGGATCTACATGTGACAATGGAGAAACTAAAGAAACTAAAGGAGCATCTCTCTCAATCCATAAGAAGATGAAAAGAATTGGCATCACATATGAATGTCAATCTCTACATAGAAGAAAGAATTGAAGATATCTATAAAGAAATAAATTCAAATGAAGAAGATACAACAATAGAAGATCTACTTGGAAGGAACCTTATTCTTCAAGAACATGTCAGAAAATTAAAAAAGGGAATAAGAGATCCACTTAGTTAGAATATGTGAAGTCATGGAACAAAAAATCAAGCTGAAAATGAAAAAGGCATGATAGAAGAAGAAAAAAGACTACTCAACACTAGGTTATAAGAAAAGATAATGAAATCCATCAAATTTCACTACATCAGGTAGACTTGGTAAATTAGTTGAACAATTCAAATCTAGAAGTCATCCATCTAAGGACAAAAAATGAAAGACTCATAAAGGATCTTAGAGAAGGAAAAGAAGCCAATGAAAGAATTATAAATGCATAAGAAAGCATGAATTAGTTAGCTGAGATATCCTAGGAAAGATAGAAAGCTAAAGAAATATTGGGCTACACTAAACAAGGAGAGCCATCATAAGAAGGAGATCAAAAAAATAAAAGACCCACATGTAATCATTGTGGAAAAATAGGGCATACTTAAAAAAAGTGTTGGAGAAATTGAAAGTCAAATTTTAATGACAAATGTTATAGTTGTAAAAAGCATGGGAATAAAGCAAGTAGATCCACAAAAAAGACCAAATTTGAAGGAAATTGTTTCTCATGCAACAAACAGGGTCATAAATCTTAAGAGTGTAGAACCAAGAATTGGAATCCTACTGAACAATTTGATCTTAAAGCTATCTTTGGTTGGGATTACAACACTTGGTGTAGATTTTATTTATGTGGAGAGTTTGGGCACATTGGACCAAACTTCATGAAGAATCACCCTAGAAAAAGCAATCCTACCAAAAGATGTTATATATTTAAGGAATTTGGTCATCTAGTGAAAAATTTAACGAATAGAGGAAAAAGCGAAGATGAAAAGAAAACAAAGGTTAACATATTTAGAAGTCAAATAAAGAAGAAATGGGTAAAGAAGTCTATAGAGAATTCAAGTGAAATCAAAGGGGGCATTGACACCCAAGCCAATGGATTGTGTGACTCAATCATCTTTGCATAAATATGCAAGGAGATCACTAGAGTTGTAATACAATTCATAATTTACATCATCTCCAATCATCCATGTTAATCTCAAATTGGTATTGAAGAGATAGTGGACATTGGGAATTAGACACTTTAAGTTTCAAGTGATACAATTTTGACATACTTTTGTGTGATGGCACAAACTACTATGTAAACTATTTTTGCACTAACTTGAGGATTGATTTGCAATCCTAGATCATAAGGAAAAATCTTTATTGAGGATTCGTATGCAATACATGCAACCAATTAGTTTAAGGGATGTTTAAAGTGACTAGATGGATGATGTAAAATTTCTGATTCATACATAACCTTAAGTCACATAGGTCTTATTAAGGAGGACAAACCCTAAACTATTTCTATGAGTGTGGAAAGATAAAAGAGAGAAGTTTGTATGTGAAAAAGAGCATTCATGGTGACTAAGGTATTGTGAACTAAGATAAATTGTAGAATTAGTTAGAGGAGAATAAGAGGAAAGGAATTATAGGACATAAGAGATACATCTTACCAGTGAGGATCAAGTACACATTAGGAAAGAGGTAATTTTTTATCTAGCAAAAAAGTACTAACTAGAGGATCATTGCCATAACATTCAAATAGGTGAATTAGTTAAATCTCTTAACTAAGCATTCTTAACAAGCTATTGTAAATCCTTTAACATTGTGCTTACTTCATTGTAAGTTAAATTCCTTTTACCAACCACACTTCTAATAGGTATTGAAATCTTTTAATAGGGTAAGATCTAATAGTCTTGTAAGCCTTTAACAAGGAAAACCTTTCACAGGGTAAATCATGTTTCATGGTCAAACATTGAAGCCTTCATTAGATACACTTTATTACTATACTAAAGGATATTTATTTGTGTCATCCCGACCCTAGTTTTACCTTCCCATTGGAGGGTTTCTGGGTAACCAAATATCTTGTGTCATACATGTGTTGATTTTTATTTTCTTTCATATTATGGATGAATATGTTTATCTAGCTATTTGAGTTTACATACAAAATTATGAGACGAATGTGTGGTGAATGATTCTATGGTTAAAGTTTTGAAGGAATGATTCACCCCCCCATCTTAGAGTTTACTTTCGCTATTGTATTTCCAACAAGTCATATCAGAGCAAAGGTTTTCTGGAAAGAAAAGCTTTGCAACTTTGAGGAAAGATAGTGATGATGAAAATCTACAAGTTGGGAAAGATTATTGATAACCAAAAGATTGAAATACAATTTGCCATACATCAGCTGAATGAAGCAAGAGATGAGTTAAAATGATCATTGAAAAGAAGGAAAGTGATAGCTATTGAAGAGAATGACACACATTACAAGGATATTGACACTACTAGGTTATTTGTAGATGTAAACACTAGTGAATTTGATGTAATAGATGCAAATCTGATAGAAAATAATGGACCCTTAACTAAAGAGGTCAAAATTTAAAGATAGAATAAGTAGTCCAATTAGTATTTCTCTTTGAGGTGACTAAATATATAAAGAAAGCTAAAGAGGAAAAAGTCATGATTGAAGATGACAAAAGGATACTAACCAACAAACTAGAAGAGAAGACATTAGAGGTGGATAGGATTTCTCACATGAAATTATAAAAAATGAATCAAATGATGATTACAAATCATGAATTGAATGAAAAATATATTGAGATCACAACATTGAAGTTGCATAATGAAAAATTAATAAATGATCTAAAAAGAGAAAAAGAATTTGCTAAAAGTTTCAACACACCTAATAAATCCATCAAGTATTTTAAGAAATTGATGAGATCTCCTAGATCCAAACTTGATACTACTAGATTGGGTTATAAAAGTACTGAAGAAGGAGAATCATCTAAAAGTGGTGAACAAAGGAGCAACAATGGTAAGAAATCCAAACCTACTTGTCATAATTATGGAAAATTTGGACATACTGCTAATGTTTGCATAAGCAAGACTACAAATTAGAATCCTAAGAAGAAGTTCATGGGTCACTATCACAACTGCAACAAGCAAGGACATCAAGCACATAAATGTAAGAACAAGACATCAAGTGCACAAAGATTTAAAAGATACTACTATAACTATTAGAAGTATGGGCATGGAGCATATGAGTGTAGATCCAAGCCAAAATGGTCATCAAACAAGAAGAAAAAGGGAAATTACAATGGAAACTATTATAATTGGGATTACAATACAAGGTATAGTTGTCACTGTTATTTATAGTATAGACATGTTGCTGAAAATTGCATTAGAACACATCTCATAAGTGACTACAAAAGATGGTTGAGTCAAACTACATGTTTTAGCTATTTGAAGATTGGTCACAAAAGGAGAAATTGTCCAACAAGATCAAAAGCACCTAGAAATGAGTTCAATAAAGGCAAAGGAAAGGTTGATGTTGAAGAAGTCAAAGTACATATGAACAAGACATGGAAAAAGAAGGAAGATTGCAACACATCAAGTTCAAATGTGATCACTTCATCTAATGGATCAAGTGATCACACCACCCCCAACTAGGAAATTAAGAGGTATGTATGGGACTAATAATTCAAAGTTCAATTATACATCAATTCCAAGGATTGAGTTTTGAAAAGATCATATATACATAAAGTAAGATGCAAAGTATTAGTTAGAACTTAGAAGAAATCTGTAAGTTTTCATGTTACTGTCAAGCATGAAATGTTCCACTGTGATTACCAACTAAATGTTAGTTGATGCCAAGCTATCAAAGGTGACAATTTTGGCTGAGCTCATAGTGGTTGGTTAGCATAAAGGAAATTACATGAAAGATGAGTGTGTCAAAATTTCTATTGGAGCTGAGCTTATAGCTATGTAAGCACTAAGCATTTATTGTGATGTTTTAAGGGCTATATGGTCAATTTTTGACTCATTTGCAATCATTCAAATTTGGAGAGAGCACAAAGAGCTAAAGGAAAATTGGAAAGAAGGATTTAAGCATTTTTAGATTGAATTCAATTGCTACTCAATCCCAGTCATCATATTTTTGAGGTATTTATCTTGTGTTGAGCTATGTTGTTTGAATTTCACAAACCCTAGTTAGCTATAATGGCATTTAGTTCTTCTAGTGTTGTGTTTATGTAAGGAAATGAAGTTTTGAGAGTTCAATTGATAATTAATGAAATAAAACAACCACATTTTAAAGAAATTCCTTATATTTCATATAAAGGAGAGCTGTTTCCTGTTTAATCAATGATACCACCACAAGTTTTGATGATACGAGGTGTAAGGTGTTTCTACACTTGTAAGGTTGGAAGCATTGGAGACATGGAGATAAGAGAGTATATGAAAAATTGTGTGAGAATGCATTATTAAAAGAATAATTCAAGGTTGTAGAGAGAAAAGGGTTATTCTATGCCCTAGATTTTCCAAACATGTTTAGAACATAATGGATTAAGATTGGTCTTAGTAGAGTTTGTGACAATTCTATATGGTTTGAGGATGGCCCTATAAAAATCACAAAGAGGACCATTCATTGAGTGATAAAGTATCCAACCCTAGATAGACCTAATACAATGAGGAGTGATGCAAAAGAGGCAATTGAAAAGAATATAGGAGCACTATGGAACAAGAGAGGAATAACCATAGACATAAATTTTGATCCTCTAATTTCTTTTGTAGTAAGAATTATTGCACATAAGTTCTTTCAATCTAGTAGGTTAAATAGTCTACCATTTATGGTTGTGGATTTGGGTTACAAGGTAGTGAAGAAAGACCACTCTTATGACCTTGTCAAGTTACAATTTCGGTAGTGGTCTAAAAACTTGAGAGTTATAATGAAAAAAAAAGTTCACAATATAAATTTGGTTCAATACTTGTTTGTATATTTTTCTATGTGCAGAACACTTTTCCCACATTTCGGGTGTTAAGATTAAACCACAGACAAAAAAAAACAATTACATGCAAATATAACCAATATCAAAAAATAATAGATCACACAGAAAAGAACACAAGACACTAGGATTTAATGTGGTTCACCCAAACCCTGGGCTATGTCTTCCAAATAGAAAATTCAATATTTTTATAATTTAGTGATTACAATTTGATTACAATCTATAATCCCTTACAGCTCGCAAGAACCAATTTTTGTGTCACCTTATGAAACAATCCCTAACCCTAAACCCTTTTATACAAGTATTTTTACTACTTTAGGGTTATAATTAATTATTACATATCCACCCAAAATCTTGATACAATAGTGCCCAATTTTATTTTTTTGGGGCAATGCCCTAAGCCCCAAAGAATTTATGAAGTATGTACAATACTTTCCTAATCAGTCACCACAAACTAACAATCTCCCACTTGGGGACTAATCAAGCTCCACACTAAACAATAATCTCCCACTTGGAGATTGATCCTATAGCTATGCCACTACTCCATGAGGCTCCCATTGGATCAAATCACCCTAGACTCTATTGTTCTTTTATTCATGTTCAATCTAGATGATCAATCAAAGTTGAAGTGGAGTTTAGCTTCTCCCTTGTTACTACCTTTGTAAACATATCTGCTAGATTGTCATCTATATAGATCTTGTCCAAATTTAATTGTCCATCCTCCAAAACTAATCGAATGAAATGGTACCACAAATGTATGTATTTGGTCTTTGAATGTAGAGCTGAATTCTTTACAAGATGAACGCCACTTTGATTATCTATAAACAAACACTTATCCTTCTGAGGGTGTCCCAATTCTTCCAAGAAGAACTAAAACCATGTCATATCCTTGGCTGCCTTTGTAGTAGCTACATACTCTACCTCTGTAGTAGATAAAGCATTAACCTTTTGTAACCTAGAAACCTAGCTCACAGTTGCCCACCAATAGTAAAGACATAACCTATAGTACTCCACCTAGTATCAATATCCCCTGCCAAATCTGAATCAACATAGCCTTGTAGATAATTAGTAAAGCTCCCAAAGTGTAAACACTTATTGGATGTTCCTCTCAAATATTTGAGAATCCATTTAACTAAATTCCAATGCTCGATTCCTAGATGACTCATATACCTTCTAACAGCTCCCACTACATGTTTAATATGTGTCCTAGTACATACCATAGCATATATCAAGCTTCTTACATTCGAAGCATAGGATACCTTAGACATCTTATCTTCCTCTTCTTGTGTCTTGGGACACATCTCCTTAGTCAACTTCAAATGACTAGGTAAAGGTGTGTTGACAGCTTTAGTATTCTCCATAGAGAAATGTTGCAACACCTTCTCAACATAATCAACCTGAGATAGCATCAATTTTTTTGTTCTTGCTATCTCCAAAAATCTTCATATGAAGGATTTGTTTTGTTGCCTCCAAATCCTTCATAACAAATGCATGTGTTAGTTGGTGTTTCAACCCCTTAATATGATCCATGTTAGACCTAGCTACAAGCATATCATCAACATATAAACATAAAATAATGTAGCTATCATCATCCAATATCTTAAAATAAACACAATGATCTAAATGACATCTATTTTATCCATGCTCATGCATAAAACTATAAAATTTTAGATACCATTTCCAAGGTGCTTGCTTCAAGCCATATAAACTTTTCTTCAATTTGTACACTAAGACCTCAAATCCTCGTGGCTGAGCCATATATATCTCTTCATCAAAATCACTATGAAGGAAGGTTGTTTTAACATCAAGTTGCTCCAAATGCAAATCTTTAGTAGCCACAAGACTTAAAATAGTATGAATAGAAGTCATCTTAACAATAGGAGAAAATATTTCATCATAATCAATGACCTTTTTCTATGCAAATCCTTTCACAACTAACCTGACTTCAAATATTTTCTTACCTCCATCCTCTTCTTTTAACCTATAAACCCACTTATTCTATAAAGCTCTTTTACTTTTAGGCAACTTGCACAAATCCCATGTCTTATTCTTTAGTAAAGAGTCCATTTCATCTTTCATTGCAGACTCCCATTGAATCTTAGTATCCACCTATGTAGCTTCATCATAACATTCAAGTTCACCAGTATCAGTAAGTAAAATAGAATACAAAGAGGGAGAAAATATTTCTAGAGGTCTAATTTTCCTTGTTGATCATCTAACATTCACTAGTGGTTGTGGTATTTGTTGTTGCGGTTGTTGCACATCATTAGGAATGACTAGAACATCATCTTTTGGAGTATCATCTAACACTACATAATCATCTTCTTTCATCTCATGTTGCTGTAATAGATCTTTGTACAAAACTTTCTCATTGAATATGACATCCATACTTCTTAAAATTTTATGATTTTAAAAATTCCAAAGCCTATAATCAAATTCATTAATGCCATATCCAACAAATACACATTTCTTTGACTTATCTTCCAACATGGTTCTATTTTTAGAATATATACGAGCAAAAGCTTCACAACCAAAGGTCTAGAGAAAAGAATAACTCACCTTCTTACCAATCCATGCTTCCTCTAGAATACCATAGCCCAAAGGAGTAAAGGGACCTCTATTAATCAAATATACAACATTATTGATAGCCTCTACCCACATGTCTAAGGGAAACCTAACATGCAACCTCATGCTCCTTGCACGCTCTATTATAGTCTTGCTCATGCATTTAGCCACTCCATTTTCATGTAGAGTCCTTGGAATAGTTTTTTGTCTATGAATACTATTAGTGGAGCAATAATCGTCAAATTCATGACTGCAATACTCACCACCATTATCAGATCTAAGACATTTCAATTTCTTACCAATCTCATTTTCAACCAAGCATTTCCATTTCTTAAAAGTTTGAAATACATGAAATTTCTATCTAAGGAAATAAATCCATACCTTTCTAGTTGCATCATCAATAAATGTAACATAATAATGAGAGTTACCAAGGGAAGATACCTAAGCTAGTCCCCATACATTGGTATGCACAAGCTCTAATTTCTCCTTTTTTGTTTTCCTTCCTAGTTTTTGCAAAACTCACTCTCTTTTTTTTTTCATACACATAAATTTCACCAAAAATCATATTAACACATTTTAGACCTAGTAAAACTTTCTTTGAATGAAGTACTTTCATACCTTTCTCACTCATGTGCCCAAGTCTGTTGTGCCATAGTGCTATATCAAAATTTACAACAATTATTTGATCTCCCTGCTCAACTACAACAACTATTCCTGAACATTCATTTTTCTTTGAAACAATCAAAGTAGAAGGAACAATATGACTTGTAAAAAGTTATAAGGTGCCTACTTTCAGACCTTTTTTTTTCTACAAGGGAACCTTTTGAAACTTCCAATTTTTATCATTAAAAGTAACTACACAACCCTCATCACTGAGTTGCCCTACTAAAATTAAATTCTTACTCAACCTTAGAACATGTCTTACCTCATGCAGTAGCCAATGATTCCCATTCTGTAACTTAATCTTAACTTTTCCCTTTCCAACAGTTTGATAGGGTTTATTATCCCCTAAATAAACAAGTCCAAAATCCCTTTGGACATAATCAATGAAATAACCTCTATGAGGTGTAGCATGAAATGAAGCACTAGAATCTAAAACCCATGAATCATCAACACTTTTTAAAGACAGAAGCAAAGCATCCTCTTCAAATTTTTTACTTACCACATTTTCCTCCTTGTCTCCATCTAGTTTATCTCTTTCATTTTTCTTTCAATTCCAACAATCTTTCTTTTTATGCCCTGGTTTCCCATAGTACCAATAATCGTGTGGTCTTCTCAATTGAGACCTCCTCCCCTTTGACTTTCCCCTTGATTTCCCACAATTTCTAGAATTACTTCCTCTCTCAGTCATTATGCCTCTGCTTTGTGCATTGAAAGCACTTCCTGATGTAGATCCACCTGAGGTTTTCCTACAAATTTATTCACTCAAATTAACACCGATCACATTATCATATTTTAGGGTACTAGATCTAGGAATAGAATTACTCATATCCATTACCAAGCCATTCCATCTTTCAAGCAAAGAACATGAAATCAAGAGAGCCCTAATTTCTTCATCAAAATTGATACCCATAGAAGATAACTAACTAGTAGTAGTATTAAACTCATTTAAATGGTCTGCAATAGAACCACCTTCTATCATTTTCATATTAAATAAATGCTTCATGAGAAATACCTCATTTAAAGTGGAGGGCTTTTCATATAGTTTTCAGAGGGTTTGCATTAATTCTTCTATTGTCTTTTCTTTTTTTAATATTAAATGCCACTGATGGTGCTAGGCATAATTGAATGCTTCCAAGTGACTTTCTATCCAAAAGATCCCATTCATCATTTGACATAGATCCCTAATTCTTGGCTTTACCTTCTAATGACTTCCATAAAACTTTCTGATAAAGATATTCTTCCATTTGCATCTTCTATAACTAGAAGTTCTACCCATTAAACTTGTTAACCCTTAGCTTACCCTCATCTACCATCACTCCCACTCAACCATGAAATTTTCCTCTAGATGATAATTGAAAAATAACCTAACTCTTATACTACTTGTTAGGATTAAACCATAGATAGAAATAACAATTACATGCAAATATAACCAATATCAAAAAATAATAGATCACATAGAAAAGAACACACGACACCAAGATTTAATGTGGTTCACCCAAACCTTGGGCTACATCCACCAAATAGGAAGTCCAATATTTTTATAATCCAATGATTACATCCTGATTACAATCTGTAATCCCTTACCACTCAATACCACCACAAGAACCAATTTTTGCATCACCTTATGAACCAATCCCTAACCCTAAGCCCTTTTATACATGTATTTTTACCATTTTAGGGTTATAATTAATAATTACATTTCGGCCCAAAATCTCAATAAAATAGGGCCCAAAGTTTTTTTTTGGGGCCAAAGAATTTATGAAGTATATACAGTACTTTCCTAATCAGTCACCACAAACTAACATGTGGAAGTAGCCTAGAAAACTAATAGATCAGTTGCAGTGTAGATTGGTGAATTTATAGAGAAATTTGGAGATATTTTGAGAATGTGATGACTACATATTTTGAAGACTTCAAGAAGTTAATGAAACAAAGATAAAGGATTCTAGTATCACTAGTAGAGAAACATTTCAATGATGTTTGTTTTCTAGTTGATGGTGATTTCACATATGTTCAAGCTGATGTTCCAAGGGTGAGATGGATCAAACCACTACCTTATGAGATTAATGTTGATGAGGCATTTGTAGCCATCATTTCCTTACTGGTAGAAGAAGTTGATGTAGGAGCATCCTAGGTTGACGTGTTATCCTACTTATTTGTGTTCATTCTGCTAGTTGTTCCTAAGTTGTAGCCATTTCTAACTTGTAGCACGCTAGTAAATTTGGACCTAATTTTTGACCAATTTTGGTCGAATTTTGACTAAGGTTCATTGCTATTTTTCTCATCAAAATTTCAACCAAATTGCAGGTTAGTCAAACTTTTGATAAATAAATTATAGGTTGGTCAAAATTTTGAAAAATGTATTTGTTGAAATTTTGCCCAACTTGCAATTTGGTCAAAATTTGAATTAGAAAAATAGCGATGAACCTTGGCCAAAAATGTACTAGTGGCACTTACCGAGTGCAAGTAACCTTTTAGTATAAGCTGAGTTGAAGTTATCCCACATCATCTTAACAATTGGGTTAGTGTGTTATCCCATCTCACTCTACAGTGTGTGCCAAGTTCCATAATGTGTGCCGAGCTATCCTTCGTCTCTTTTTTTATCCTTCATGTGCTGAGTGATCCTTCATGTGCTAAGTGTTCATGTTGATGCCAAGTGTCAACATTTTGGATGAGTTTTTGACATTTTGATGGGATTCAATTTGAATGATTAATTTTGATCATGACATTTATGATTAGATCTTGTCTTGGGATGTGTGTAGACCATCTTTGGATTGGCCTTTCTATTTTTTAATGTTCTAGAATGTTTTGTAAGTTATTTTGGAAAGTATAAATAAGCTGTTTTGGCTTAGAGTTAAGCAACGATTTTGGAGTAGAACTTGGAGATTTAGAAGGATTGAAGAAGTCTACTACATATGTGTCTAGAAGTGTGAATGTGAAGCTAGATCCTAGATTTGGAATGTATTTTGTATCTAGTTGTAACCCAAAAGGCCTTACAACTTGGCATGGATGCTAATTATTTAATGAATCAATAAAAGTATCTTGTTCTCTTTGTGTTGTGATTTTCCCTTTGTGTGTTTTCTTCCATTGTGTTTACTCTGCAAGGTTGGTTGGATTGTTGGGTGTGCCTTTAACCCTAGTTATTCTTTTTCTCCTTGCATCAAAAGTAGATAAGGATGCTACTATTTTTGGAAACTATGATTTAGCAAAGTCAAAGATCACAATGGATTTAAATATAACTTATGTGATGAGGGAAAATAATAAGCTTATGAAGAAACTCAAAGAAAAATTTGGTGAAGGGTTAGAAGGAGATGAAGAAGAAGAAGATAATGAAGATGATGAAGATACACCTACCCAAGCACCAATTTCTATCACATAGGGTCAAGGTGAGGACCAAGGAGAAGAAGAAGCACAAATTGATGAAGGTGTCAAGGGAGAAAAAGCCAATGAAGCACCTATTTCCACAGAAAAAAACAAGAGGAAATCAAAGAAGCCAATAGCAAGAAAACCTAAAAAGGTTCTAAAATATTTAGAAAAAAATCCCACAGTTCCTATTACCAGGACTAGCACTAGAGTTAATACCAAGAAGACTCAAGAGGTTTAGAATCCTAAAGGCAAGAGAGCTAGTACAACTATGAAAGGAGATGAACCTAAGAAGAAGGAATTATATTGCCCCAACTAAATCAGATGAGGAGAGGATAGAGTTAAATGATAACATCTAATTCAAAGTGGTAAGTCATAGTCCCTCTTCTGATTTGGACAACTTGTGTGACAATATTAAGAATAATGTTGATTTAAGTGGATTCACACATGTTGAGTTTGATAAACTTGGGAGGTTAGATATGGATAAATTAGAAGATTCTATATATGCCATGGTGGCAAGTTTTAAGATGACTCCAATTGAGATTTCCAACTCTCTACCAAAGAGCCTATATGATAGAGTTGAGAAAAGGTGGAAATATAGTCTCACAATAGAGATAAATATTAGAGAGACTACACTTGCAAGAGTGATGCTAGATTTGGACAAATCCAAGATGAGAAAAGCTATTCATAAGTAAAAGGGAAGATTTTATCCAAAGTACCAATCTTTTAACATTTTATAGAACAAGATTGAAGCTATTGTCCAGGAAAGTACACAAATATGGAGGGTAATTTATGGCCTAACAACACAAAAGGCTATTGAGAAAGCACCTCAAGAAGTAGGTAAAGAAAAAATGAAGGAAGAAGTAGTTGAAGAAACAAATGATGAATCTAAAATGAAAGTACATGGGGAAGGAACTATAGAGGCAATAGTTGAAGAAGAGAAATGGCTAGACTAGAATGTACCAATAGTACAAATGTCAAGTGCCAGTCCTCAAGCACATATAGTAAAGGTTAAGGATGTCTCTAAAACCACCATTCAAAACATCAATCCCCTAATAGAGGAGGATAAGGAGAACATACTAACTGATTCCACCACCAAGGTACAATTATGCAGTCATCATGTGTTGGTGAGTGTGGATGAGATTGAGAAGGTAAAAATGGCATCTACAAGGGAGAAAAATCAAGCATTATCAAGTGCCCCCTCTTGATCTGTAGAGGTGCAACCTACCATGCATATGGTAGTATACCAAAGGAATGACATAATGCCTTCACATATCAGCAAAAAGGTACCTACAATTATGAAAAAGAAAGGAAACCAATTCATATAGGTTAGGAAGCTAGTCCTACACCTACACCATAAGGACAAGGTGTCAAAGAGATCAAAGAGAAGGAGAAGGATAGGACTAAAGATTCAGTCTTAAATATGAAGCTAGAGGATGTAATAGAAATATAGACACTGGTTACCTTACCAAACACTACTACTCCTACTCCAAGTTAAGAACTTCACGGGCTAAGAACTGAAGCTACACCTTTGCAAGCATTAATGCCAAGTCCTAGCACATCTATGGTTGATGAGGTTACATCTTGTGGTGACATCAAATTAGATGAGGTGATTGATTTACAAAGTATGATCTTACTACAATCACAATAGAGAAAATGAGCATATTACAAGATGCTATAGCAGGAAAGAAATGCCAAGAATTGTGCAAAAGGGAGCACAAGTAGAAACAAGCACTTCATGACATCAAGGACATCTTTCTTGATGCATTCAACCTCCCTGCACCTGATGAAGCCAAGCCCATCATTGAGTAGTTGGAAAATATTGTACAAAAAATCAATGATGAAGACCTAGATACCAATGTCAAATTATTGGAATGGTTTGAGAATAAATCTCAAACCAAGGTGGATGAACAAATATCTAGTGTCATTGCACTACACTAGGTTGAGTTAGAAACCAAGATTGAGGGTGTGAAGAAAGTATTAGAGAATATTTTATCTCTTTACACCAAGTTGTGTGATACAACTTTACTTACACATGAATTTTAGTGACATATTGAAACTCTGTAAGGAGATATGAAGCTAAAAATTACTACTCTACCTAATTCTCCAATAAAAAGTCAAAATAATGTTAGGGATATTATGAACTCCTAAGGTCAATTGGCAACCCTACATGCTCAAGATGAAAATGTTTGGGCTATACTGATCAATATCCAATCCATGTTGACCCTACACATGAAGATACTACACCAAGAACTAGCCTTTGCAGAAACAATGATGAAGAAAGATCCTCATCTTTCTATACATGAAGGCTTAGTTCACCTTGTTTCCAATTTTTCTATCCAAATTAAATCATTGGAAGTAGCATGTGATAACTAGGATGCAACTCTAAAGATAATACTTGAGGTTCATAAAAATTTCTTTGAAAAATGCATAATTCATGTACAGCCCATGAAATAAGTGTCAAAAGGGGGAGAATGCATGAAAGAAGAGATAGGTTTCAAGGGAGACTAAATAGAGATAGAGTTAGCATAGCAGATCTACTTAGTAAGAGTATTAAATTTTAGTTAGGAATAAACTTATCAAATCAGGGGGAGCTATTGAATTTTGAGGTATGAATGATGAGTTATAAGTTTTGTAAAATTTTGAGCTTTTGAAGGCTAAGGTTAAACATGCATGACCAAGTATTTTACCACTCATGTCAAAGGGGGAGATTGTTAATATTAGATTTGTTTTGTCATATGAGTGACAATATACTTAGGAAATTTAATTAGTTCATGCCAAACAAGTAATGTATACTGAGCATAAGTTGTCAGATAGTATATGCTAAGCAAGAGATATACAGTATATGTTGAGTAACTAGTAAGTGTTGAGTTAGTTAAGTGTCAAACAGATAGTAGTGCAGAGTCATTTAGATGTCAAGTGATCAACAGATGCTGAGTCATTCAGAGGCCAAGTTACAACATTGAAGAGACTATGGATGTTGAGCATCAGACAATTCGAGTGTTGAGTAATATAGTTTTGACATACTTGTTTGTAATGGCATAAACTACTATGTAAACCATTTTGGATCTAATTTGAGGATTATTTTGCAATCCTAGATAATAAGGACAAATCCTTATTGAGGATCCCTATGTAGTACATGCAACCAATCAGTTGAATGGATGTTTTGAGCAGCTAGGATCGATGAAGAAAATTCATTGATTCATACCTAACCCTAAGTCACCTAGATCTTCTTAATGAGGACAAATCCTAAAAATTTTCTATGAGTGTGGAAGGAGAAAATAGAGAAGTTTACATGTGCAAATAGATCATTCATGGTGACTAAGGTATTGTGAATTGAGATACATAGCATACTCAGTTAGAGGAGAACAAGAGGAAATGAATTGGAGGATAGAAGAAATACATCTAACTAATGAGGATCAAGTACACATCAAGAAAAAGGTGATCTATTATCTAGCAAAAGAGTGCTCACCATAGGATCATTGTTGAGACATTCTAACATGTGAATTAGTTAAATATCTTAACAGAGTAGTCTTAATAGGCTATTTTAAATCCTTTAATAGGGTGCTTACTTAACTGTAAGTTAAAGTCTTTTTACTAGACACACTTCTAATAGGGTGTTGAAATTCTTTAACAAGGTAAGATCTAACAATCTTGTAAGCCTTTAATAGGGAAAACCTTTCATAGGGTAGATTATGTTTCATGATCAAACATTGTATTCTTCATTGGATACACTTTATTACTCTAGTAGTAGAGATTTGTGGGTGTCATCCCCACCACATTTTTACCTTCTCATTGGAGGGTTTCTAGGAAACCAAATATCTTGTGTCATACATGTGTTGATTTTTATTTTTCTTTCATATTATGGATGAATATGTTTACCTAGTTATTTTATTTTACATGTAGAATTATGAGATGGTGAATGAATTTATGGTTAAAGTTTTGAAGGACTGATTCACTTCCCCCCTCTCAAAGTTTACTTTCCCTATTGTATTTCCAATAGTTCAAGACAAAAGTCTAGATTAGCATATCAAGTATACTTGGACAAATGACAGACTAGGACTAGACTAAACTATTTATTCTAACTGAGTTGTTAGACCCAACCAAGCATGGGTAGATTCAATTGAGTCATGGAATCAACCAAGCATGGAAAGATTGTACCAAATGAGCTTCAAGACCAAACTAAGTATCTTTTACCTACCCATGTATGAAGCATTAAATAAAGCCCTAAATTCAAAAATTTGATAAAATCTAAAGATCAAAGCTTTGGTTTTCACTGCATTTTCAAAATTCTCTTTGAGCTCGACATGTCTTAAGCCCCTATAGAAATTTTAGTGCAAAATGTCAAAGGAGATTCTTTGGAAAAGTCATCACTGAGAAATATGGTAGTGCATTCTAATTCCAAGATCAAGAAAGGTTAAGAGATGTTGGTAAAGAGTTTAGATTGCACTCCTCCAAAATTCTTACTCTATCCACCAATTGTAGAGGAAAATGATCCTCAAGATGTCCACTCTTTCATTCCTCCAAAGGTATAACTCATCCATGATATTAGATCATTTTATCATTGTTCTATTGAAGAGCTAGGAAATCTCAAGCTAGATGAGGCTTATGCAATTTTGTACAAAAATAATGTTCTTAAGCTAGATCACAAACATCTAGAGGTTAAGGGTTTGACCCACATCATCCAAATGCCTACGAACTTTCAAATAAAATGGATCATGCTTATACTAAGCCAAGTTTACAATATGTCATTTTGGTTTGAAAAAACCTAACCTATCCCTACAAAAATGATTCATAGGATAAGAGCGTATCCCGTGACAAAGAAATCCAAGAATACTAAAATCATAGGTTGGGTAGAACTAATGAAGCTAACCTTAGCCAAATGGGACAAAAAAGGAATCATGTTGGATAATGTGAAAGACATGGAAATAAAGTTTTTCATCCATCTTATTACTCATAAAATATAAAGCTCAAGTCATGCCAATGGTGTTCCATGTGAAGTAGTGGACCTAGCATATAAAATTGTAAAGAAAAATCAATCAATCAACCTTGTTGAGCTTTAGTACTCCTAGCTAGGGAATAACATGGAGATCATTTAGCCCTCAAAGAAAAATCCATGTAAGTTTGGTTCACTCTTAGTATGTTTATTCTTTTATGTTTTAAAATTATTTCCCTCCAAAGGAAATATTGTTTGGAAGAAAGATACCCCTATTCTATATCAAATTAATGAATGGATTCTTACCTTGAAAATTTCAAAGGAAGGATGCAAAGAAGGCTTAGGATGGTTGAGAAACTTGTCAAAGACTATGAATAGGATACATGCTTCCTAGTTGTCTATGAAAAAGTCCACATTTAGGTAGTCAGGCCTAGGATAGAATGGGTTACACCTTTAGAATATAGGGTGAATATTGATGAAAAAAAGGATATTATTGAGGCTCTCATCAATCACCTAGTGAACCCCAAAGCCATTTACTTAGGAACTTATAAAGAAGTAAAGACAAGAATACCTCTTGAGATTTAGATCCCTCAAATTCTAAAGAGAGGGAAGAAGAGATTGGAAACCTTTGGTAAGAAACTTACCAAATCAAACACATCTCTTATTATCAATGAAGGAAAGGGTAATGATGTAGAAGAGGAAGAAGAAGATGCAAAGGCAGAGGAAAGTGATGAAGAAGAAGAACCTTCCAAGAAGAAATAAAATACCCCATCCAAGCCACTCAATATAACAACAAGATCAACACTTGTAATTATAGCTACCAATCCAAGGAAGGAAAGAAAGCATCTAAAGCATCAAGATGAGGATGAAGATGAAGACAATACCCAATCATATCCTTGAAGAAGGAAACCCCTACCTTTGAAAAACAACTATAAAGTATAAGGGAATGAAGAGGCATGGTAGGATTTAAATAATTCAAGTATGAATTCAAAAGCAAAGAGGAGAATAAATAGATTGACAAAGAATTTGTAGAGAAAATGACAAGTTGCAAATATTATCCTTCTGATCTTAAAGGGCATGCCCTTGAAAGTCTATTGAAGGGTAATTTACATTATTGGGATAATGCAAAAAAAAAAAAAAAAAGATATTAGAGTGTAGAATATAAGAAACCTCATACCTAATCTCTTTGACAAACAAATCTAGTAGGAAATGTCTAAACATGAAGATAAGCATATTCCTAGATTTAAAGCTTTCCAACTTTTGTCAAATAAAATAGGTGTTGTACAGTCCAACTTGGAAGAACATTTTTGACATCAAGGAAGAAGAAGATCTTCCTAAAAATTAGAAAATTGAGGTCTTTGATAATAAAAATATTACAAAAAAATTCGTGACATCATTTCCGTCCACTCCACTTAAGGTAGAAATTACGCAACAATCAATTGAGTAAATAAAAACCCAATTCAACCTTGCAATGAAGTGAATACTATCACACTTTCACCAAGTTCTATCACAAAGGAAACTAAACAATAGGTCCTAGTAGTCTCAATTGAGAAATAAACTCCATCAATCTAAACCAAGAAATAGGCTCCATTAGTCAATTGATTATCAAGCTCTCTCTGTCTTGACCAAGCAACAGTAATAAGAACAACAAAAAGATTTAGTTGACAAAGGAAAAACTATCATTCCTTCTTTAGTAGCCAAAAGAAAGGGAAAAAAGACATAGTTTATGGTATTGATCTTTATGAGGAGATTATAATCCCAAATTTGGGCCAATCAAGTCTATTAGCTAAGGAAATGGACATTTTGGGAGAGATGTGCAAGAAAAGGGAAAAGGAAAGAATGCTAAGAGTTGAAAGAGATAGGACCCAAGTCTTCGAATACATAAAAAATATATTCATAGATGCTCTATCTATAAAGGTAAATGAAAATTCTCCTATCATTGATCAATTAATTGATATTTTACACAAGCTCAGCATGGATACAAGTGGGTAGGAAAAACTTCTTATGAATGTTGGGGGAAATTTTGAGAATAAAGTGCTAGATAATGTAACACAAAAGATAGAAACTAATCAAGTAGAACTATCTACTTTGACATCTTCATTAGAAACCACTATAATTAATTTTGCATCTTTATTTATAAAGTTGAGTGATTCCACTAACTTTACTAAGGAAATAAATGATAAACTAGCCAAGATTGACAAGGACTTGTAGGATAGTGCAAATCAGCTAGCACTTAATCTAAGCTCTAGTTCCAATCATTTGGAAAAATTCAAATTCTTGATAGATTTGTAGGTAAAATTGCTAAGGAAAGGGACTATAATAAGGGAAACATTGATTGATATTCAAGGTATGATACTTCCACATATGGACATTATGCAAAAAAGGATGGATCATGTAAGGAATTTAGTCAAAGACAAAAATGTGTTAGTTGTAGATCACATGTATGAGTTAGTAGCAAAGATTCAGATTGATCTACATATTTTAAAACTTCTAAAAGATATCTAGGATATGACTCTGTCCATAATTTAGAAGGTACACCATGATTTTCATTTTCATTTTAACTTAACCTTGTAAATGCTTTGACATTTGTAACAAAAACAAGGGGGAAATAAGGTGTACAAAAGGGGAAAGAATATATAAATATATGTAAGAGGAGATATGTACAATGACAAGATATGTATAAAGCTAGAAAAACAAAAATACTTTTGAAAAACCAAAAATATAGGATTTAGTTCTAACTAAGTTATAGAGTCTAAAGTGAAAACTAAGCTACCAGATCAAGTATATTCCTATGGGTAGTTTTACTGAAGATTTTTTTTAGATCATGTTTATGATAAGTTTTTTTGTCACTAATGCCAAAGGGGGAGATTGTTAATCTCATGCAAGATATATTTTTAATTAGTGTCAAAACACTTAGCCATAATGAAAAGACAGTTACAATTGAGTTACTATTATGTAGTATTAATCAAGCTCATAGTGGATCTGAATAAACAAGTTAACTTTACATGAAGTTGCACTATCAAGTGATTTGCAGTGGCAACTGAGTTCATAGTTCACACTGAGCTCTAGTCTCAACCAAGTTGACTATGTCTACTGAGCTCTTGTGTGAACCAAGTAGAGCAGTCTTGTTCCGAGGTAATAATCATGATGGTAGAATAGTGTAAGAAACGTTAGAAGCTTGTACCAAGTGATTAGTGTGAACCATGCACCCAAAATCTATTGAGTGCCAAAGCTAGCCAAGGAGATAATGGTGACCAAATGTTTCTAGTATTGCTCGAGTATGACATTGACTCAAGTTCTTGCATCGATTTGACTTGGTGATTATTTTTGGAACTTTTCATATTGTATCCAACCTATGTAACAACTATTTGGATGGATATAAGTATGGGATACTTTATTTTTCCAAAGTGTGGTAGTAGCATTATTCATTGTATCATTATTCAAGAATTAGGGAATATAAAATGGTATATTGTCTAAAAGGCTATAAGCATCACATGGAAAGGAAGAGACTCATCTATCACACTCAAGTGATTAGTTTTCTTCAAAGGATCCTCATTAGCAATCATAATTGCATTTCAGAGATCATCGACTAATTCATCCTATCAAGTGCATCAATTTGAAATCCTTTAAATGGGTTGATCTAACAGTCCTTTGTAGAAACTCCTAACAGAGTACATACTTTACTATATTGTATAAATCATTTCACAAGGTGGATCTAATAGTCCATATTACTGCTAATAGGGTAAGATCATCATAAATGGTCATTTGTAAGCCTTAAAGAGCCAACTTTATTACTACAATAGTGAAGCATTATGGGTGTGATCCCCACCCTAGTTTTACTTTCTATTTGGAGGGTTTTTTGGTAACCAAATATTGTGTTATGGTTTTTTTACTTTAATTCTTTAATGTTTCATGCATGCAAGTAGATTAAGTATCTAATTAAAGTGGTTCTTGATTCACCCACCACCCTACCCCCCATCTTAGTCACGTAGTTTGTATTACATTTTCAACACAAATATGCAGGGAAGATTCTTATTACTATTTCTCTACAAAATATTAATATTCATGTGGATACATATGACAAATTATAACAAAGAAAAGGTTCTAGACTTTTAAATTGACATTAATTTCCTATATTTTTGTGTATTTCCTTTATATATTTTGCTTCTCTCCCTTCCATCCAGAATAAGATTCAACCACTTTAAATCAAGAATGCACATGAAGTTGTGTTCAATATGCATGGATAACAGGTGAAATAGAAAAAATGCACCATGTTTACATATTTAATAGGTCTATAAGTTTTTTAATTTATAGACCATCATGAATGTTAAAACTTTACTTGTTATGGCCAAGAGAATAACCTCAACAAGCCAAGAAATTAAAAGTTTTGATTTTTTTGATTGTTGAGGACATTACCCTCTCCTATAAGAGTCAAAATTACCATGTTTGTGATGGTCTATAACTTAAAATACAAAATTAAATACTTCTAACAAAAATGTAAACCTGTTGCATTTTTTAGCTCCACCTGATGTCCTATGCATATCAATTGAGATTGCATACTGAATTGGAGCCTCCTTATGCATTTCTTGAAACCAAGAGATTGAAACGATATAAACATCCAGAAATAGCACCATATTTACTACTACATTCCTATTGAAATACAAGTTTTTAAAAAATCTTCAATTTACCCTACTCCAAATATATACCATTAAAAAATTAATGTTGTCAATCTATTTAGTACTACATTCCTATTGAAATCACATAGGCAAGACATGTGAACTACTTTACAGAATGTTTCAAAGAGATGTAGTCTTGTGGAAAGCCATGAGAGTGGGATATGCACAAAATTAGTTTGTTGAAAATAAAAACACACACACAAGTATATGTAGATACTTGCAATCATATATACATTGGAGATGTACATGCATGCAAATATAGGTGGAGTTAGAATGTTGTTATGCCCAAATTTAAGGTATCAAGATGTGAACAAAAACATATTTTTTTGTAGGGTTAGGTGTTTTAGACAAGAGGATGGTCCTAGATGTATGGCCTAAAACAAATAGATTCCTGGCTAGAGTTACAAAGTTATCATGTAGTCATAGGTTAATGTTGAGCTTCACTTGGTTTTGAGAATAGTTTAATGTTGTCTACTAATCAAGGTAAATCACATGAAGGTGGAACCTAGTTGATGTTGAGATTGAATTGGTTTAAATCACATAGCTAGTTATGAATGAGCATAAAAGTTGAGGAGATGAACTCCAAAGAAAAAGTTTAATTGGGTTTTGTGGCCTAATATTTCTAGGTTGAGTTAGAAATAAAATAAGTTGAAGATAGTTTAACTAGGGACAAAAATAGGACTAATATTTCTAGTTTAGACCAACATGAGAGATGATAAATTTCAAAAGAAGATTCTAAAAGATTTCCTTTTTCTATTAAATAGATATAGGTAGAGAAATGAAAAATAACACCCAGACAGTAGTGGTTAATAAGTATAACAAAAATATATCTTTAGATAGGTGTTAATTAGTTTAGTTTGAGCTTCACTTGGTTTCAAGAATCATTTAATATTATCTACTTAACAAGGCCAATGACGTGAAGCTAGAAGTGCATTTGGCCTCTCATCCCCCTATAATCACTCTAAATTCCCCATTAATATCTAATTAAGTATTTCATTCATTCATTTAAGAACTATAAAATTTAATCATTATAATTACATAAAATTCATTAACATGACATACAATTCATTAATACATAATATTCATTAATAATTCATGAATAAATGTATAATTCATGACATTAATGTATAATCATTTATCTTAAGTTAGATATAAATGACATGATACTTATGCTACAAATTACATAGAACATAACATGAATAATATGTATATACATCATGATCATTATATATTTTTAAATTTGTTAACTCTATCTAATGTGTGTGAGCTACACAAGATCCTCAACAAAAGGGATGATGATTTCTATAGTCCTTAACCTGTTTCTACAAAAGGTGACAATCATACACAATAAATATATTATAACTAATCAAAACCAAGAACTAAGTATTATAACACATGTTTACAACATGTGTATCACAAATCACAAATGTTATTATCATTAGAATTGAACATGATGAAATAAGTATACAATGACATTAGACCTAAGAATGTAATACATTAATCATGAAAACATATAAAAACTTAAACAAATTTTCAATGAATATTTCAGTACCTCTTAAATTTTATTGATCATACCTCATAGATTTCTATTTATAATGTCATTGATCATCTTCTTCATCCATCTCATCATTATGAACTATTATGATTAACCTTAGACAAAAATAAGAATTACATGCAAATATAACCAATATCAAAAAATAATATATCACATAGAAGAGAACACAACTCACCAAAATTTAACATGGTTCACCCAATCCTGGGCTACATCCACCAACAATAAGTCCAATATATTATTATTATCTATTTATTACAATCTACAATCCCTTATAGCTCAATATCACTACAAGAAGCTACAATATCACATTACATTAAGAAATCCCTAACCATAAGCCTTTTATACAAGCTTTTTCAACTTACAAAATTAGGGCTAGAATAAGTTGTCCAATAGGTAAAATAGCAACTGACACTTTTTACAATATAAGGGGATTTTTGGCCTCGAGGGTGCTGCCCCTGAAAACCCCCATAGCGGCATTGCCCCTTGACCCTACCCTATACTATGACAAAGAGCACACTTGGGGTGCTACCCCAAGATCCCATAGGGGCACTACCCCTTGACCTATCGAAACTCCTATAGAAATAATATGGGGAGAAAACTATGCTGAATAAACTTCTGAGTTTGATTAGGCTCCACATCACAACATGAACATCATCACTCTTTCCATCATGATCATGATTGTCTCTATGACCATCACCATCATCATCATTATCATCATCATCATCATCATCATCATCATCATAAGCATCATCATCATCATCAAAACCACCACCATCACCAACATCATCATTTTCATCATCATCAACATCATCATCATCATTACCATCATCACCACCACCACCACCATCAATGTCATCCCCAACATCATGATCATTTCCATCATTATCATAGTCATCTTCATCTTCTTCTTCTTCTTCTTCTTCTTCATAATCCACTAATTTGTGTTTGTGATGATCATCTACTTTTTCCTCCACTTCTTTTCTATATTCTTCAATTACATTATACTTTACTAATCTTCCTCTTGGATCATGTCTAATGACAAATGACCAACCCAGTTTATGTGGAAGTCCAAAGTATAAAACTCGCTTACATTGGCTTGGAAGAACATAAGGCTTATTTCCAACTAGCTCAAATAACTTTAAATAAATTATTGTAAATCTATCATCATGTTCAATAATAGTTCTATCAAGATAATTTTGATTCACTTGTAGCTTATACTATTTCACAATGAATAGAACTAGTTTAAATGAAGTAAAGTTGCACTCAATTATATGATCCAAAAGGCCATAGTATATATTTTCATATTTTTGATGATACATGTCATTTCTAGAAAAAATATTAATGACCTCAAAGAGTGCATTTATCCTAGAGTCAAAAGTTCTCTTTGCATCGCCCATCTTTTCTATGAAAAAATTATGGCCATTGTAGTACATAGCTTTGTGGTACTTGACCTATTATTTAAATCAAATATGTCAAAATTATGCTATGAGTTGATATTAAATATATGGCTCATGGTAAATAAACTTATATGTATTTGTTTACCTCTTAAACCATTTTCTACATCAATTACCATTGGTAACATTGTAATCTCCATTACGATGAGCTTCTTTAACTAATGAAGAAAAACATTTCCATGTTAATGAGAGGCCATTTTGTTGAGATTTTTTAATTTATACCATCATCCATTCAATATTGTTTGCAATATACAAATGAAGTTCATCCCACTCATGAGAAACTGAGTAAAATAATTAGACTAGTTAGAGACAACTTATATTAATGATGGATAAGAATTAATTAAGTACAATTACATCTTATAATTACCTCTCACTTTTCTTAATCTACCTTTTCCCATCAAGTACTCCCCTTAAAATTTGTTAATTTGGAGTTGTGATCCCAAATGTGATCTACTTGAATCTTTGTTGCGAACTTGGGAAGATATTCACTAATGTAAACCATGGTCTAGTATATCATATATCCCTCCAGCATGGAACCCTTAGGACATTCTCTTTGTTGAACCAAGCCCTTAAAAATTTCAATTTCCTCTTAACCATACACATTGACCTAGTTGGTATAGGTCCACACAATTCAATCTCAACAACTAGATGTATGAGGCGGTATTCATGTGCATTAAAAAAGTTGAAGATAAACACTTTTCCATTTTACGCAAAAGATGAGGAAGTTTTCTCTTCCAATATTTTATGTATTTTATATAAATTACTTTTGATGACAACTAGATAAAAGACATTAATCATGCAAAACCATATGGGTATGTGTAGGATCATGTTCAACCAAACTATGCCCTTAAGTGGCAACAAAAATTTAGTAACTCAGGGTTATGACAACTTGACATGCAATTTTAAACTTGTTATCAAATTTCAATCAAAATTTGTGAGAAAAGAATCTGTAGCAAATTGAATTTATTTTTTGAAGTACTAGGCTTTATCTAAAGAAAGAAAAGAATGATAAGTCAAAATTTTGTATTTTAATGAAATAGTACAAAAAAAAGACAAAAATAAGAAGTAGGTTCATGTTTGACCACCTTAGTCAAAATAAAATGATAATATTTTTTAATAAGATTCTAGATATAATAAGTAGACTCATGCTTGGATGAGACACATATTTTTGGGTATTTTTATTCCAAATAAATTATGAATTATGAATTTTCTACTATAGTATTTTTGGAATAAAAAAAAACTATTGTCTCTACTCACCTTAACTAATTCAAAACTTTACAAAATTTAATTTTTAATTTTTAATTTTTTTCCTTATATTACAAGTATGTAATGTGATGCATCTTTAGGATTTCAAGAATGTTATAATGCACATACCCATCTTGTCAATCATGCATTTTCAACCTTGACCCAAAATCATCTTTCTTTGATATGAGACTACTTATGTTTGTAGAAAATCCTATAAAAAATTTAGCGTTTTGTATGGCTGCAAATATGGCATCATTGTTCTACTATGTTAATAACCAAGGAAGGGCACTCGTATTAATCTAGTTTCCATTTCTATTTTATTCAATGAAAAACTTCAATGCATGATTGGATTCATGAATGTCATTACAAATTTTGACTATTTTTACTTTGTCATGCCTTCTGTTCAATATTTTCTAAATATTCTATGTTACATTATTTCCAATATGCATAGCCTCAAATAAAAGCATGATTGATAGGTGTTCATAGTATGATAGCCTACTAAATTATCTAGGATATTTTTTTAGTCATTTTGGAAGTATCTCATCAATGCCTTGATAAACTTCATGAACATAAACTATTTCATTACTAAACAAAAGAATATATAAAGATATAAATTTCATAAAAAAAATTTACATCAAATGGAATGGCATTACCTTGATAATTCATTCTCTTATATTCAAACTTCCATTGGTGAGGTGTCATTCTTCATGGCTTTGATGGTGTCTCTACTTTCCCATTGAAAATATATTTTTGATAATTAGATACTTATGATTATTTTGGATAAAATTCCTATACTCATCAAACACATTCTTTCCTAAAAAAATTGAATGACAAGATTGCATCTTTGGACAAAAAACTTGACGCGAAAATTTTCCCTTTGTCTGAAGACCTACAAGATCATGTATAATTGGATGACGTGTGTTAGTTTTGATATTTACAATTATCATGTGAAACTTAAATATAGAAAAAATTATGTTAGGTCTATTACATAACAAAAATGTGTGTTCATAGTTTTACACACTACAAAAATGTGTTAGCCTAGAGGCATCATGTATTATCCTTACAAGCATTGCACAAAATTGAAATTGTCTTTCACCTATTGATCTAGAGATATCATACATAGTGACCTCATTTTATAACTCCAAAAATTCATCAATAAGGGGCTCAATATATACATTCATATCTTTTACTTGGTACTTACCTAGTTGAATGGACATAAACAAACCATTATTATGGCCATTTTCATGCGGTGTTTATAAATAATCTAGATGACTAGTAATAAATAGAAATATACCTAGTATAATAATTTCAAAAATCATGTGTTGTCTTTATATGGAAATCCAAGAAGGAATGTTATTGTTAATTAAAAAAATAGGGTAGACCATGTAGATAGATCTCATCTCTCCAAATAGATTAACACTATCTTCTGCCAATGAAAGCTTCATATTACGAGGTTCTTCTTTAAGAATTGGCCATCTATCTTCCATGTTGTTAAATTCATAACCATCTATAGACATTGGTATAATCTCATCTTGACATTTATTATGCTCATGGTAATCCATAAATTGTGCCAGGTTAGTGCACCTGAATAGTCGTTACATACATGCAATAATGGAAATGTACAAAAGAACATTTCAAGGCACATTTTTTAATTTGATTTTTATTGATAACTAATAATATGAAAATTATGGAATTTTATTGCAAATTCATGTTATTTATGATATATAATATGACTGTTGGGATATGCATGTACTGTTTAATACTCCATTCCCATATCTTTCATAATGACTAATAACCCTTGCTAAGAGCAAGGTAGAATATTTGATGGTGGTAACAAAAAATCACCTATCAACCTATGAAAAAAAATTGTTAATATAAAGAACATTAATAGTTCACTAACATAGAAGATGACAAAAATGACAATATACCTTAGCATACATGAGACTGTTATATTGGATATACCATTCTTAACCTTGAAGTTCACAAACAAAAATGCAATGGAGAGAAGAGTTATTTAGGAGCCTTGGTGTATGGGCTTGTATGGATTTTAAATTATAGGTATATCAAGTTTCTCTTAATCATCATCATTAGATGCACTAGTATCATCATCTTCATTAGTTGTGCCAATATATCTTTTTCAATCATGTTCTCTAACACACGGTCAGTTATACAAATACCAACATCTTCAATTTTTTTATTTTACTTGGGATCATATTATTCCATGGGAGAATTACCTTCTACTTTAATATCCACACCTCAATCTTTCCCCAGTTGGAATACCACATTCACCAATGGGTGAAAATACTTTCCCCTTTCAATGTGATCATGTTTCCTACAATCTCTCTCAATTGTTGCAATTCGAATTTTTTGATTCTTTAGGCCCTTAAATTTTTTTCAAGGACAATAGAATTTCCTATCACCTTTTCTTTTGAACTAAAACCACAATCCAACAATTGTCTCCTTATTTTGTTCTTAGTTCATATTGTTATGTGTGGACTTTCTTGGTGGTGCAGGAGCACCTAGGGGTAAAGGTAAAACACTAACTAAAATATTTCTTTTTAAATTTTCTAACCAATAATTGAGTGAATAAGGAATAAATATAAAGTCCCAAGATAGGTTTAGGAGGTGTGGTTAGGTAAGATTTGAGAGTGAATCAAGTTTTAACCAATTAGGTCCTGATAAGCATAAAATTGCTCAAAGTTGCTCTATGAGACAAACACATAAGTAAATATTTAAAATAGAAAAAAAAGTGTAAAATGAAGGTCCTTAATTTTTTTAGGTTCATTTTATGAGGGTTGAAACCAAACTAGACAATTTTTGAGACCTAGATTGGAAAATTACAAAAGTTGTCCAAATTGCACATCAACAACTTTCCAATTTTTGCAAAATTGCAATAGAAATTTTTGAACATTATGAGGAAAGGTAAAAATAGGTAGTTAGGCTCAAAAAAAAGGCCAAGGTTCTTAGGAGAACCTATTTCAACACCCTCCAACTAATATCTAAGGGTTGGTTGAAATACTTGTACGGACATATTAATGAAATAGGAAGGATTCCTGACAGAAAATGAACTTTCGAAGGATTGTCTAAATAGTTGGATTGGCGTGCTTTCTTTTTGTGATGGAATATCTTATTGAATTAATTTTTTGAATATTTAATATATTATTTTGATTTTAATAAGTCATTTTGTGATGTCTTCAAATTTTTTTTGTTTTTGGTGACTTGTTGTCCAGTTTTGTGCAATCAACATTCAAATTTCTATAGCTTGAGTTTCCATGGTCAAAGCTCTATGGACCTTGGGAATCAAGAAATATTCTCTATAGATAATGTAAATACCAATTTTGGAGCTTTTGAGTGTTAGATAACTCCTTTTACAAGTGATCCCTAGGCAAGCAAATGAGGCTTGGCAAAGCACATTTAAGCTTGTAGGAGAGTTTTAGTATGAACAAGGGGATTGGCACATGCCACTATTGAATGGGAAATGGTAGAGAATGGTATTAGGTTTCCAAAAATCAAAGGAGGAGGTCTAATGAAGAGTTTTGAGAATTTGGAAAGAGTTTTTCTATCAGTTCTCTTGGAGGCCTCAAAATAAGGATTTTTTGGAACCATACTGTAAGGACACCATGGAGTCCTGAAACTAGGAAAATATTCAAGCCCTAGCTAATGTGGAAAAATTTATATTAAGCATAAATAGGCCTTGTTTATATTTTTTCAGGTTATTACAAGTTCCTTGTTTCTAGGAGGGCTAATAGGGGCTCTTAGGGATACAAGGACAAACATACAAATTTTGAGTTGTCTATATGATAGACCTATCCAAATGATAAAAAATGGTATGAGAAGTGTTAAGAAACATAGAAAGAAGTTACTATCTTTATTTTGATCCATTGTTGGAATTTGGTGAAGTTTTGTCTTGGGAAGCCAAAAGATGCATAGATAGGGTTTTGGAGTGAAAAAGAGTAGAAACTAAATTGATTGGTGAGTTCCTTGGAGGAAGGGGGTTAGAAAAGAGTCCTCTAGGTTGGGTTAGGATAGAGACCCTAAGTAGGATAAGAAGTAGCCTTGATAGATAAAGAAAATATCTAAGTTAAGAGAATCCCCTTTGAAGTGGTATCAGATCCATAATATTGTGGCTTGTAGTGGTCTGTTATTTCCTACTAAATCAAGTGGATCAACAAAGATGGTTACCAATGAAAAGTTGGTTAAGGAGGTAGATTAGAAGAAGAAGCTCATGGAGGAGAAAACTAGGCTTCTTCATGAGGCTATAGAAGAGACAAAAGACAAGTTGAAAGAAATGTAAGATACAACCCTAGCAAGGGAATATGAAGATAACAACACCAATAGGGGTAAGAAAAAGGTAGATATGGAGGATGAGATACCTAAACCTGATCCTCCACTTGGTAAGAAAGAACCATTCCTCAAATATCTCAAAGAATTTGGAGGGAAGAGTCTTGAGAATGCTTCATTGTTCCATGGGAAGATGGATGAAGAAGTGGTCCTAGAGTGATCTGAAAGTATTGAGAACTAATTTGAATGTGAAGGGACAATAGAGGCTTAGAAGGCAAAGCCAAAGCCAAGATTGAAAGCAGAGGCTTTAATTTGGTGGAAGTTTGTACAAGAGGAAAAAGAGAGTAAAGGAAAAGAAACCAATAGCCAATTGGAAGGATATGGTAGAAAAGATAAAGGAGACTTATTTGCTAGAGGAATATGAGATTTAGCTTCATAAGTAGAGATATAATCTCAAGCAAAAAGATCTTGATGTAGCTATCTACACTGAAGAGTTTCAAAAACTAGCCCTATGGTCAAGGGTACAAGAGGTAAAGAGAATCAAAGTTGTAAGGTATTCAAATGACCTTATGTTGTCTATCCAAGATAGGTTGAGTTTGTTTAGCCTCACTACACTATAGGGTTATTTTCAAATGGCTAGAAAGGTGGAATAGAAGTTGAGAAAGAAGAGTGATGCTAGTTCTAGAAATAGAAAAAGAGGTACAGACTTTAGAGGGAATTCAAGAGCTAGCTCTAATGGAAGGAATATCAATTAGAGAAGCTATGAATATTATAAATGGAATGAGAAGGCCAATGGGACTAGTCAAATAGGAGGCTCTAGCAAGGGAAGAGGTTCCACTAATGGTGGTAGAAGAAGGTATGGAAGTAGTAGCAGGGGATCACATTTTAGCAACATGAAATTATATCAGTCTAGGAAGCTAGGGAATCCTACTTATAGGTGTCCAGAGAAGGCATAAACATCTTCTTGAGAGAAAAAGATGTCTTATGTTCAAGAGGAAGACAATCAGAAAATAGGGAAAGTAAACCTTGAATTGGAAAAGGGTGAGAATCTGATGTTGACGACAGTCTTGGTCAAGGGGCTGGTCAAGGAAGAACCTAAGCAATGAAGGGAACTTTTTAGAACCACATGCAAGATACTTTGCAAGGTATGCAAGGTGCTCATAGACTCAGGGTCTATTGATAATGTGATATCAAAAGAAGTGGTAAGTGATCTTGGATTGGAAAAGATCCCACATGAGAGTCCTTATAGGATGACTTCGCTGAATAATGGGCAGAACATCTTGGTAAATGAACAAGTATGGGTGGATATCACCATTTTTAAGTACCAAGACAAGGTATTATTTAATCTAATTCCTATGGATTCTTTCCATATGCTTCTAGGAAGACCTTGGCAGTATGATAGAGAGGCAGTGCATAATGGGAATGAAAATAAGTACTCTTTCAAGAAGGATGGAATCACATATATAATAAAATCACTATTAGAGAAGGAACAAGTAGAGAAGGCTACTACTAAGACATTGTTGATGAGTGGAAAAGAATTCCTTAGGGACTTGAAAGCAGATGAAGGAGTAGGATATGGCATCATGGTGAAACCAAAGGAGAAGTCATCAACACTACCTATGCCTATAGAAGTGCAAGACTGATTAGATCAATTTAAGGACATCATATGTGATGGAGCACCACCAATACTACCCCCAAAGAGAGAGCCATATGCCATCAAATTGACTTCAGACTAGGTGCATATTCATATAAGATGACACTAGAACAAAACAAGGAGATAGCAAGACAAGTCCAAAAGTTGCTTGATCAAGGGCTGATTAGGAAGAGCATCAATTCATGTGCAATACCAATTTTCCTAGTACTAAAAATGGAGGTAAGTGGAGAATTTGTACTAATTCTAGGGAAATTAATAGAATCACAATTAGATATATATTTCCTATTCCTAGGCTAGAGAATCTAATGGAGTGTCTTGGTAGATCTGGATACTTTTCTAAAACTGATCTCAAAAGTCATTATTACCAGATTAGAATAAAGGGGGGGGGGGGGGGGGGGGGGGTGAATGGAAGTCTTCATTTAAGACTACTGAGGGTCTCTATGAGTGGTTGGTAATGCCATTTGGTCTTACCAATGCACCAAGTACCTTCATGAGAGTCATGAATGAAGTCTTGAAAGATTACATAGGAGTGTTTATTGTTGTATATTATGATGACATCCTCATCTTCAGCAAGACAAAATAGGAGCACATGAAGCACTTATAAATAGTGTTGAGGAAACTCCAAGAGGAGAAGTTGATAGTAAAACTTAAGAAGAGTGAGTTCGTGAAGGAAGAGTTAGTGTACTTGGGTTATGGTGTGTCTGAAAGAAATTTGAAAATGGAAAAGAGTAAGGTGGAGGCAATATTAAGTTGGCCTACTCAAAAATCTACTACTGAGGTTAGAGGTTTTCATGGCCTGGCATAGTTCTACAAGATTTTTTTGAGAAGATTTAGTGATATATTTACACTAATGAATGATACCATTAAAAGGGGCTTGCAGAACAAGATCATATGGACCAAGGTTGTAGATGAAAGTTTTGAAAATTTGAAGAAGGAAGTGGCAACCCAACCAGTATTGGTTTTAACTAGTTTTGAGAAGCTATAGAATGTGATGCTAGAAAAATAGTAGTTGGGTTAGTACTAAGCCAAGAGGGTAGACCTATGGCATTTTATAGTGAGAGGCTTAATGAAACCAAAACAAGGTATTCAACATATGACTTGGAGCTCTATGCACTTGTTCAAGCCCTTAAAAAATGGAGGCTTTATCTATTGCCTAAGGACTTTTCTATTTTCACTGAAAACCAAGCATATCAACTCATAAGAGAAGCTAATTCTGAGGCACATAAAATAGATGAAGTTCTTGCAGTCTTACACTTTCACTATCAAACATAAGAAAGTTACACAGAATAAGGTGGCAAATGCTTTGAGCAAAAGGTTGTTCATTGTCCAAGAGTTCAAGTTGTAGAGTGTTGGTCTGGAAGGCTTTAAATATATATACGAAGAGGAAATTTATTTCTCAAAGGCATATAAGATATGTACCAATTTTAAAAATCACTTTCATAGCCAATTTTGTGAATATACTATGCACAATGGGTTATTATTTAAGGGTCAACATTTAAGCATCCCAAGGGGATCCATGAGAGAAACTCTCATTCAAGAACAACATAACAAAAGTATGAGTGGGAATTTTGGCCTCAAAAAGACCCTATTGTTGTGATCCAATTAAAAAGATAATTATTGAAAAGAGGGAGATTGTTGATAAACAATGTTTTCAATCATTGTTTTGTCACTGATATCAAACTTGCTAATTACTAAAATGACAATTACTTATAAGATCCAAGTACTATCACTTAGTTGATTAATGAAGAGGATTTAATCAATAAGATGTAACAAAAGCACCTAAGGCAAAGGTTGAGTTATGTTTTTGTAATGAAGTACAAGGATCAGTTAAGAAAATGGTAAAATGATGTATTGATAATATATTTGAATATACAGAGGTTGGCTACATGTCGAAGAATAAGTTGTAACAATGTTGTCTACAAAGCTTGACTAAGTTCATCAGTAAGTACTAAGAAAATGCAAAATCTAGTGTGTGTCAAGTGAAATAGAAGGACCCAAGCAAGTAATAGGTGTCAAGCATCAATAAAATTTATTTATTACTGAGTGAATCCATAGTAGGTGTTGAGAATTAGTAAAACATAGTTGGTGTTGAGTAACATAGTACGTGCTAAACATCAAAATTTCCATAGTGTTGAGCTACTAAATTATTTGACAGGTCAAAGATTTGCCAGATTTGACATGACAAGTTTGTTACCTTGAATTTTGTGAACTAGATGGAGGATAAAGATGATAAGCTTGTGGCATAGAATTTTAGATAAACTATATTTGGGTGAATATAGGTGTATTCTTCCTGATGTTTCTAGAAGAAATAAGATATATGGTAGATTCATTGAATCTTACCTAATCCATTTGAACCAAAAATTAAGAACGGGAAGATTAGAGTGGGAAAAGTATACCGGAATTCTATTTAAGGAGTTATTGGTCAAGAAACAAGAGTTGTTGAAGTGGTTGGTAGGATGTCAAGGAGAAGGCATCGAGAGAGAGGAATAGAGCACAGAGACTCTACTTCAATAGGTGACCATAGAGGAGATTGCACTGGTACATTAAGCATGGAGACTCAAGGAGATGAAGCATGAAAGGAGGACAAGTTGTCAGAGCTACAAAGACTAAAAGCCAGAGAAAATTGTGAAGCTGAATTGAGATTTGAAATCTGCAAATAATGTTGTGAGTTGTATCAAATCAAAAACTCTCATTGTTACTCTCTAACAATTGTATCAGCTAGGATAAAATCCTATGGACTTAGGTTCATTTAATAGCCATTTGTAAATCCTTTAACAAGGTGACATTCCAAGCGAATGTTCTAAAGTCCTTTAACCAAACCCACTTCTAAGAGGGTGGTTGAAATCCTTTAACCAAGTCACATTTAATAGTGTGTTGTAGCCTTTAATAGGGTAGGCCTCTCATAGGGAATCACTTTAGAAGAGTGAGAATTGAGTAGCATCTTACTAGTGGTTTTTTCCAAATTGGGTTTCCACATAAATTACTATCTTATGTGTTGATCATTCATGTTTTATTCTTATATGTTGATTTTTAGTAACTTTCTAAGTAAAATGTTTCACTTGGATGCATGATTAGTTAAATGGCCTCACTATGCTTGGTGAAAAAGTTGTATTAGAACATTTGGACCTTGAATAACTAATTCACCACCCCACCCCCTAATTTATTCTAAAATATTTCTAACAATTGGTATCAGAGCCATCTATTGATTTGGTTTAAAGGTACTAGAAGTAGGAAGATCAAGATGTCCGAGAGAGAAGTTTCCAAGCTCAATAGAGATAATTTCACTAGAAGGAAAAGTTTAATGAAGCTACACCTTGGATAAATAAGTGACCATGCAAAAACCTCAATTGAAGTGGAACATGTTGATCCAGTTGTACCCACTATAGAAGATATGAAGAAAAAGAAGGAGCACAATCAGGTAATACTAAAGATTACCTCTACCCTCAACTATGATGAATTTGATGACATCAAGGAATGTAACTCTACATTCAAGATGTGGAAAGCCTTATATTTATGAAGGAGATTAGAATGTTCAAAGAGTAAAAAGAGAAAGCCTTAGGGGAAAGTTTGATGACATGAGAATAGAGGAAGGTGAGAATAGTGCTCAATATGCCTCTAGAATGAAAGAAGTAGTAAGTGCAATATGAAGTTTGGGTGGTTATTAGATCATGAAACTATCAACAGAAAATTCTTAAGAACCTTGCTCCCCATCTATGTTATTAGAGTGTCAGCCATCGAAGAGTTAAGATGTGTACCAGGAAACAAGCTAACACTTGAAGGTATAGTGGGAAGACTTATTGCAATTGAGCTATCCAACTTTGATAACTACAAATCTGAGAATCTTGAATCTGCATTCAAGGCCAACCTATTGCTGAAAGACACTAAGGAGGTGAAACCAAAGAAAAAGAATAGAAAGGTAAAATATGCATCTAGTGGCAGTAGCACAGATGAAGAAGATGTGGAACAATTGGAAGCACTACTGGCCAAAATATTTCACAAAGGCAAAGGTAAATTTGAAGGTAAGCTACCCATTATATGTTTTAATTGCAATGAAGTAGGACATATTGCTGCAAGATGGACACAGAAGAAGAACTATAGAGAAGGCAACAAGAATAAGAACATAAGAGAAGATGATAACATAGATTACAAAGACAAAGACAAAAAGTGTTATATTGTTGAGGAAGATGATTCTGATGAAAATGATGATGAGGTAGTCTATGTAGCCATGAAGGATGAGTCAAATGAAGATAAAACAATAATACTAGTAACCTATGTAAACAAGAATGATAGTTGGATCATAGATAGTGGATGCTCACATCACATGATTGGAGACAAAAGTAAGTTTGTTACCTTTACTCAGTATAATGGAAATAGTGTTAGATTTGAAAATGAGGCTCCATGTATATAAAAAAGAAAAGGTTCTATTAAGATTACAGAGAAAATTTCATGTGATAATGCATCTATGTTGAAGGATTAAACTATAATCTATTGAGTGTGTCATAGTTAGGCAATGTGGTATGCAAAATAGAATTTCAAAACAAAACTGCCAAAATCTATGACATTGATGGAAATTTGATAGGAAAAGAAGAACAAACTAGGAGTAATCTATTTTACCTAGATTAGGAAGATGCAACTTGTCTTGTTGTTAGATTTGATGATGTGTGGCTATGTCACAAAAGGCTATGTCACGTCAACTTTGATAATCTGATTAGCATTAGAAAAATGAAGAAAGTTAGGGATCTACCAAAACTAAAGAAGCCTGGCAACATAATGTGCAAATAGTGTCAACTAGGAGAGATGACCAAGTCAAGTTTCAAAACCAAAACCTTCACTTCAAAATAAGTATTAGAGTTAATGCATATTGATTTATGTGGCCCAATAGAATTGCAAAGCTACAAAGGAGACATATATATAATGTTGTTTGTAGATGACTATTCTAGGATGATGACTATCATGTTCTTAAAAAAAAATTGATGCATTTCAAATGTTTAAGTGGTATTTAGCTAGGGTTGAGAAAGAAATAGGAAAGAATCGGAAGTGCCTAAGATTAGATAGAGGAGGAGAGTTCATATCAAAAGAATTTGAGACATTTTGCAATGAAAAAAGAAAAAAAAGACAAACATTATCACCTAGAACTCCCCCATAAAATGACATTGCAGAAAGGAGAAATAGATCAATAATAGACTATACCAGAACATTAATGATGGAGAAAAATGTTTCTCTGAAGTACTAGAGAGAAGCTATAAGTACTATTGTCTACACCCTAAATTGAGTATAAGTCAAGAAAGGTAAAAATGCAACACCTTTTGAATTATGGTATGGTCACTCACCCAACGTAAAACATTTCAAAGTGTTTGGTTGTAAATGTTACATTCTTAAAGATACTAGAAATGGAAAGTTTGATGCAAAGAGTGATGAAGGCATATTCCTTGGATACTCCACTAGAAGTAAAGCATATAAGTGTTTGAATACTAACACGAACAAGATTGTGGAGAGTGCAAATGCAAATTTTGATGAGCATGTAGAAGTTCAAAATGATGAATCTATCTAAAAACCAAAAGATTATAGATCCTTTGTATACATTTATGAAGGAATGCCTACTAAAGAAGAAGCTACCAATCAAGTTGGGAATCAACAAATTTTTTTAGTATTAGTCAAGTCACAACCAGTGAATGTTGAGTTGCATTTAGAAGCCAAGTTGTAGAATGAAGATAATGCATATTTTGATTCTAAAATTAGTACACATGAAAGAGATGGTGAAATACTAGAAAGAGACGTGCACAATGACTCTAAAGTTGAAAGACCAAACGTGGAAATGAGGAAAGAACCAAGGTTATCCAAGTATGTGAGAAGAAATCATCCTCCTAAAAAAATCATTGGTGACAAGGAAGCTAGACCAATGATTAGGAACAAACTAAGAAATAAATCATGTCTTCTGAGCAAGATTGAACCCAAAATAGTAAAAGATGCACTGCAAGATGATAATTGGTATAAAGCTATGGAAGAAGAGATTGAACAGGTAGAGAAAAACAAAACCTAGACCTTAGTTCCAAGACTAGCTAATAAGAATGTGATTGCTATCAAGTGGGTATTTAGGAACAAGCTAGATGAGAATGGTGAGATCACAAGAAATAAGGCCAGACTAGTCTACAAACATTATGCATAAGAAGAAGGACTGGATTATGAGGAAACATTTTCCCTTGTTGCAAGGATGGAAGGAGTAAGAAATTTACTTACATATGCTACCTACAAAAGGTTTTGAAGTCTACCTTTTTGAATGGTATATTGGAAGAGGAAGTCTACATAGAACAACCAAAGGGATTTGTTGATGACAACAACAAAGATATGGTTTGAAAATTGCATAAAGAACTCTATGGTTTGAAACAAGTTCCTAAAGCATGGTATGAGAGACTTCACAAATATTTAGTGAAAATAGGACTTGAGAGAACAAATGATAACAACATGTACATCAAAGCAGAAAAAGGTAAAGACATTTTGATATCTAAAATCTTTGTTGATGATATAATATTTGGAGGAAAAGATGCACTATGCAAAGATTTTGCTAATCAAATGAAACATGAGTTTGAGATGTCAATGTTTGGAGAAATCAAATTCTTTGCTGGATTGCACATACATCAACTAAAACATGGCATATGTGTGACCCAATCAAAATATATCAAGGAGATACTCAAGACATTTGGCTTGGAAGATTCAAAACTAGTTACTACACCAATGGTAACAAGACATATGTTATCCAAAGATGATGAATCTGTTGAGGTAAATTAGACAATGTATAGATCAATGATTGGAAAGTTGTAGTATGTTATGCATGGTAGACTAGACATTGCATTAGTTATTGGAATAGAGGCAAGATTTTTTGCAAACCCAAGAGAAAATCATCTTATGGTAGTAAAAAGAATAATGAGGTATCTAAAAGGAACTGATGAATTTAGATTATACTATAAGAGGACTAAAAAGTTTGAATTGAGAGCCTACACTAATGCAGATTGGGGAGATAATATTGATGGCATAAAAAGCACTAATGGAGGAGCACTAATCTTAGGTAAAATATTGGTCACATGGATGAACAAAAAGTAAAGTTGTACCCCACAGTCCAAAGCAGAAGCTAAGTATGTTGGTGCTGCTATCAACTACACCAATATTGTATAGATCAAACATTTGTTGCAAGGTACAAAGGAAGAGATGATTGAAAATATGATACTCTATTGTGATAACAAAAGTGCCATCAACATATCAAAGAATCTTGTGACGCATGCCAAAACAAAGTACATTGCAATTAAGTATCACTACATAAGAGAATTAGTGGAAGACAATCAAGGATGGAATATGTCAATTCAAAGGAACAAATTGCTGACATCTTCACAAAACCATTACCTAAAGATGCCTTTGAATATATTCGAGGTAAGTTAGGGGTGACACCCCTATCCAAGGTTGTTTGAGTGGCAGTCGTATTGCCTTGCATCAAATGAGTTGATTGCTGAAACATTATAAATTGATGTAGAGGATACTTACTTTAGGTATTGCCTGAAGTAATTAAAGTACTAAAATTCCAAACAAATCACAAGCAAAGTGACAAAGGGAGAAATTGGAGTTCCTACAAATGCTACACTTGCATGACAAGATGCTACAATAATATGTCTTTGGCATTGTTTTCAAAGAGGGAGAAATAGCACAAACTAATTAAATCTACAAAATCAATTATGTAAAGGGAGAAATAGCTGCTAAGAGGTAGAGTAGAATTGATCAAAGTAGTAAGCTACAAAAAAGAGGGAGTCATACAGAAGCTAATCAAACATGTAGAGGGAGAAATAGAAGAGAAATATCTATTACGAGGGAGAAGAAAAAGTAAGGAATTAGTTAGGGTAAATCAGAGAGGGAGTTACTTATAGAATTTTATAGAATTGAAAATTACTAATAAAATAAATAGTTTTGGATAAAGTTTTCTTTTTGGCATGTGACTTACTATTTTAACCTAGTTAGCATTTTGATAACTTGGTTGATTAGTTTGGTTTGCATTCAATGACAAAGAGGGAGATTGTTGAGATCTAATTGAAAATATCATTATTGAAAAGAAAGAGATTGTTTGCAAAGAGGGAGATTGTTTTGATTAAGTAAAAACAAGTTTTGAAAGGACCTAAAACCTTTTAACAAAAGGCAAGAAAGATATAACAATGAGATCAAAATACAACTATGGAAAACCACCCAACAAAATAGAGGGACACACCAAAGTTCCCAACAAGAGGGAAAACAACTTAAGAAGTAATAGACCATCAAGATTTACATTTTGGTCTAGTCCTTTGAGAGCATAAAGACATATCAAAAGAAGGAATGAAGGATTTTACCTCTTTTTCCTTAACTAATGTCCAACCATCCTCTACCTTCCCAACAACCTTTTGCCAATTCCAAATAACCCCGAACAACCCATCATTGATACAGTCAACAATAGAAAAAGGGACAACAACAACATTATGATCCAAAGCCATCAAAGGGATAGTAGTCGAATCACTAGAGACAATAGTAGGTGTTGAGTTAGAAACAACATTCTAATTCAAAACCATCATAGAGACAATAGCAAGTGATGAGTTAGCAACAATATTCTAATTCAAAACCATCATAGAGACAACCTTTGAAACACCAGAAATAGTAATAGAATTCTCATCAAAAGAGAGATCAATATGTGAAGAGCTATCCAAGCCATCTGCCTCCATAGAAACCTTATGAACTATGTAGTGATCATCTGAAACCCCCAACCACCAAGAAGGTGAATTCTTCGATCTAGCCTTGTCAAAGGAGAAACTTGCAACAAGATGGTTGGTCTTATGGAATTTCCTACATCTAAAAGGAATACCCTCATAATCAAGTAGCTAAATCCAAGAACCTGTTGGAGAAGTCAACTTTAACATTTTTGGAAGCCCCTTGGAAGTATCCATCTCCACCAAGATGCGAGCATATGTTGTCCTATAGACATTTGAAGAAACTGAATGAACCAATAAGAAATCCCCAAGAGCATCCCCTATAGCCTCTAGGACTAAATCCTACCAGAAATGAAGGGGAAGATTTGGTAACCTCACCTAAAGAGGAATCTTATTAAAGGTTTTAGTAGTCAGATTAAATGCCAGAAACCAAGGTTTGGCCATCAGGGGGAACCTTTCCTCCCAAGAGAAATCAAAATCAAGGATGGCATTTCTGTCACCAGCATTAGCAAATTTCACAATAAAAAAACCCCGCGCCATAGGGTAAATCTACATTTCATCCGAAATGATTGGTTCCCAAAAATTGGAAATCCAAGCATGAAAATCTAAAAGAGAGGGCCAAAAACCCCAAAAACATAAAATAACAGTTGTATTGGAGTAATCCACCACATATGAGTTGATCTCCTCAACTACATCTTGTTCAAAATGAAGTACAAGGGGATTACTAACTGTGACAGGCATAGCCAACTCACTAACTAAAGGAGCAAACAAACGAAGCCCCTTTTGCATAGGATCAGAAATAATTGCCTCATATGCAACCATATCCACATAAGAAAGAGGGAGATTGTTGATAAAGAATGTTTTCAATCATTGTTTTGTCCTGATGTCAAACCTACTATTTTCTAAAATGACAATTTCTTATAAGATCCAAGTACTATCACTTAGTTGATTGATAAAGAGGATTTGATCAATAAGATGTAACAAAAGCACCTAAGGGAAAGGTTGAGTTAAGGGTTTGTAATGAAGTACAAGGATCAATTAAGAAAATGGTAAAATGATGTATTGATAATATACTTGAAGATATAGAGGTTGGCTATACTTAGAAGAATAAGTTGTAACAAAGTTTTCTACAAAGCTTGACTAAGTTCATCAATAAGTGTCGAGAAAATACAAAATCTAGTGTGTGCTGACTGAAATAGAAGGAGCTGAGCAAGTTCAAGGGCCAAGCATCAATAAAATTTAGTTGATTTTGAGTGAATCCATAGGAGGTGTCAAGCATCAATAAAACATAGTTGGTGCCAAGTAACACAATATGTGTCAAGCATCAAAATTTCAATAGTGTTGAGCTACTACATTATTTGAAAGGTCAAAGATTTGCTAGATCTAAGCTGACAAGTTTGTTACCTTGAATATTGTGAACCAGATGGAAGATAAGGATGATGAGCTTGTGGCAAATAATTTTAGATAAACAATTTTTGGGTGTATATAGCTAGATTCTTCATGATGTTTCTAGAAGAAATAAGATATGGGGTAGATTCATTGAATCTTACCTAATCCATTTGAACCAAAAATTAAGAGTAGAAAGATTAGAGCAACAAAACTATTCCATACTTCTATTTAAGGAGTTATAGGTCAATAAGTAAGAGTTGTTGAAGTGGTTGGTAGGATGTTAAGGTGAGGACATTGAGAGGGAGGAACAAAGCACAAAGACTCTACTTCAATAGGTGACCATAGAGGAGATTGCACTGGTACATTGAGCATAGAGACTCAAGGAGACAAAGCCTGAAAGGAGGACAAGATATCAGAGCTACAAAGACTGAAAGCCAAGAAAAATTGTGAAGTTAAATTGAGATCTAAAATCTACAAGTTATGTTGTGAGTTGTATCAGATCAAAAGCCCTTATTTTTACTCTCTAGTAATTGTATCAACTAGAATAAAATCTTAATGAATTAGGTTGGTTTACCAACCATTTGTAAATCTTTTAATAGTGTGACATTCCAAGTGAATGTTCTAAAGTCCTTTAACTAGGCCCACTTCTAACAAAGTGGTCAGAATCCTATAACTAGGTCACATTTAATAGTGTGTTGTAGCCTTTAATAGGGCATGCCTCTCATAGGGCATCACTTCAAAAGAGTGGGCATTGAGTAGCATGTTACTAGTGATTTTTTCCAAATTGGGTTTGCACATAAATTATTATGTTATGTGTTGATGTTTCATGTTTTATTCTTGCATGTTGATTTTCAATAACTTGCTAAGTAGAATGTTTAGCTTGGATGCATGAGTAGTTAAATGGCCTCACTATACTTGATTAAAAAATTTATTAAGAGATTTGGACATTGAATAACTGATTCACCCCACCTCCCCCTCTCAATTATTCTAAAGTATTTCTAACAATTGGTATCAGAGCCATCTACTAATTTGGTTTAAAGGTACTAGAAGCAGGAAGATAAAGATGTCCAAGAGAGAAGTTCCCAAGATCAATAGAGATAACTTCACTGCAAGGAAAAGTTTAGTGAAGTTGCACCTTGGATCAATAAGTGACCATGCACAAGACTCAATTGAAGTGGAACATGTTGATCTAGCTGTACCCACTATAGAAGATATGAAGAAAAAGAAGGAGCATAATCAAGAAATGCTAGATATTACCTCTGCCCTCAACTATGTTGAATTTGATGACATCAAGGGATGTGACTCTGCATTCAAGATGTGGAAAGCCTTGACTGATATTTATGGAGGAGATTAGAATGTTCAAAGAGAAAAAAGAGAAAGCCTTAGAGGAAATTTTGAATAGTTAGAATGGTATGCTTTTTGTTTTTGATGGAATAGCTTTTTGAATTCATTTTTTGAATCTATACTATCTTTTTTTTATTTGAAGATGTCATTTTTAGTTTTTGCTTATCTATTGTCCAATTTTGTGCAATCAACATTCAAATGGCTATAGCTTGATTTTCTATAGTAAAAAATATATGGCCCTTGGGAATAAAGAAATAGCCTCTGTAAATAATGTAAATACTAGTTTTGGAGTTTATGGGGTTAGATAACTATTTTTACAAGAAAGACCTAGGAAAGTAAATGAGGATTGACAAGGCACAATAAGTCTTGTATAAGAGTTTTAGTATGAACAAGGGGATTGGGACATGCCATGGTGTAGAAAGGTATTAAGTTTCCACAAACTAGAGGAGGAAGTGTGATGAAGAGTTTGGAACATTTTAGAAGATTTTTTTTGTCATTTCTCTTGAAACCCTCAAAATAAGGGTTTCATGGAACAATACTATATGAACACCATGGAGGCCTAAAACAAGGAAAATATTCAAGCCCTACCTAATATGGAATGATGCCTAGTAAATAGAAATAGGCCTTGTTAAAGATTTTTTCATGTTATTTCAAGTTCTTTATTTCTAGGAGGGCTAATAGGGACCTCTTAGGGCTACAAGGACAAACATGACAATTTGGAGTTATGTTTATAATAGATCTATCCAAATGGTCTAGAATGATATGATAAGTTTTAAGAACCATAGAAAGAAGGTATAACCTTGATTTTGACCCTCTGATGGCATTTGTTGGATTTTTGGCTTGGGAAGCCAAAAGATGCACAAATAGGATTTTGGAGTGAAAGGGAGTAGTAACTAAATTGAGTGGCGAGTTTCTTGGAGAAAGGAGATTGGAAATGAGTTCTCTAGGTTGGGCTAGGATAGTGACCCTAAGTAGGCTAAGAAGTGGCCTTGATAGAGAAAGAAAAGCTCTAAGTCATGAGACTTTGCATCACTTGGCACTAGAAGAGGAATAGTAAAGAATATAAAACATATATTGATAGCAAAAGTGCTAGCACTAAAATAAGAAAAGGAGACCAATAGGACCTAAAAAATGCATTAAGTATTTGAATTTTACTAAAAATAATGTGAAATTTTTTATTTATGAGAAATAAAATTCATGGTTAAGTTCATAGATATAGATTACTATTATAATAGTAAGTTTCATCCACTCATTTCTTGGTTTGTGAAAGTTATTTATTTATTTTTATGTGGTCCCGATAAAAATTGTAATGCATTTAGTCTATAAAATTTCATAAGAAAAGTATGAAGGAGAAGAAAGAACAACTCATTCTTTTACTATTGCAAGGATGTTGAGCAATATAGGTTGTATGATGTCAATCCTAGAGAGGTCTTATTTTAAGAGATAATTTATATAATTTATTTTTCTACTACGAGGATATTGAGAAATATAGGTTGAATTCTGTCAATATAAATTCCCACTATTGACATGATAATAATTATTATTTATTTCATTTAATCTATTGGTTAATAGTTTTTCCTTCTTGTTAACTTGGCTTTACCTTGACTCTAGATGCCCAAGATGTGAAGAAATAAAAGGATGTAACCAAAAAATGGGTTAGTGTATGTGTTGTATCAGCACCCTCTAAATTATAAGGTACATATCCCTTATATGCAAGATATGCAATGCATTGTGTCTTTAATAGATCATTGGGATGTGGGTATGCTCTTAACTTGAGAGTAGAAGAAGATAAACCAAATTGTTTGCAAACATAAACAACCAAGGTAGGATAAAATTTTGGTAACCTATGATAGCTAGTAGAATATATATCACAAATCACCTTGAAGCTATCTTACATATACTCCTACATCTAAACATAGATTGGATCTAATGAAATGCAATATAGGGAAATAACATAGATGCACATCAAAGATGAAATGGAATCCCTTCACTAAAATGGAATCTAGTATGATATCACCAGCTTCAAATAGATCTATCTTACAATCCCATAGAGACAACTTTACTATGCATGGTTATCTTAGCTAGAAGAGACAATAAACATAATATTACTAATGTTGATCTCAAATGTAATTAAGACAATAGAAGACCTAGTTGCAAATATAAATCAAATCTCCCATTTCATAAAACCTCTCAATTCTCACTTAGTATCTAGAAATACAAGGGGAGAAGTTCATTGAAATTGTTGATCTTTGTATTAAATATGAAAGTTACATTTATAAGTCTTTAGATACTTGACCATTACAATTCATTATTACATTCCGGAGCACTTGAACCATTTAGAGTAGGAAAGACAAATAGTCACCTATTACATAATCATAAATTAGAGAGAGAAGAAGAAATTATAAAGATAAGGCTGATAATGAAGCATCACACAATATTTATGGCATGATCTTGGTGGTTTACCTTCCTCATTGACACCCGACACCACCCATGGCCTTTTTGATCCTTGGATGTCCCTCAGAAACATTCAATCTTCCTTTTCTACAATCAATGACATCTTTATATTCTAATAGACACCTAAGTTTAAATTAATATTGTCATTATATCTCTCCTTATTGCTTTTTGGATGGTCACAATTAAGTCTTTGCACATTGATAAAGAAAATGCATTTACCTTCTCCTATCACATGGGCCTTTTTTAAATTTTTATTTTATAGTCTTAAACCCTTTAGCATGATGTCTTTCATTTACTTTGTCTTGGGAGACCATTGATTATGGGCCCACTTTTCACCTATCATTACCTCATAACATGGTGTTCCCACCTTCACTTATGACATTTGACAACACATGACACTATTTTGGGAGATTTTGCAAGATGATCTAGTATTTGCAGGGAAACTCTCCAAAATAAAGATGTACTATTGATCTTAATCTTGATTAATGATCATGATCATGTGGTTCTAAATGCTAGATAGTACATTTTGACTTCTCAACAACTAATCATGTGCTTTGTTTTTCTTCTTACTTTTCTTCACGTGAAGTGTTGATTTTGATGTATTATGCTTTGTTGATCAAATTTCCATGCTTACTCTTACTACCTTTGACTATGGTTTTTTCCATTAAACTATAGATCAATGTGTTCATCTTCACCCCCAACATGCTCTTGAATGTGGAACAATAGATCAATACAGTTTTAGACCTCCTTATCATAAGAGAAACACATAAGTAGACCCCCAAAACCCTAATCACCTATCCCTTTAACCAATACATTGCTTGCATGATTTCCCCAATGGTTTTTTTGATTGGTAGATGAGAAGAAGATCTTCCTAGAGGTACCCTAGACTTAGACTCAAGACATGACATCGATCCTTGACTAAAACTTAGAGAACAAGGGAATGGAACTGAAAATTGGGTAATATAACCTAATCCTAATTTAAATAATGTAAAATTTTAATAATTTCACCTTCATCAATACACTTAAAAGGAAAAGTAAGTTTTTATAACATCAATATTTCAGACTACAAGAGTTGTGATGCATAATTAGGACAAGAGAATGTAAGAAACCATAGAAGCTTACTCAAATGTACTAGCATTTGATATCATTATGATTTTATTGAATCTATCAAAGTAACATAGAGGGAAGTTATCACCAGGGTGGTTCTTATTTTTTATTAGATAAACAAGTTTTACAAGGACCCTAAAACTCAAGAGTTAAAACATAAAAAAGGATGATAATAAGCATGAAAAGCCTAGCCAAAAAGGTACTAGTTCAAAGGCTGATAATAAGCATAAGGCCCAGCCAACAGACTAAAACCATAGAAAAGACCAAGAACAAAAACCACAAGAAATGACTGGGCAAAAGCCCTTGCAAAAAGCCAAAAAAAGGCACAAGAAGAAACAAAAGAATAGGTAGAGGATTAGTCCTCATTCTTTCTCTCCAAGTCTTGCATGACTTGAGCTACGTCATAGGCCATCTTGTTCTCCTCAGCCTCATGCTGGTGCTCTATTTAATCATCTTGGTCCTGATCATTGTTGATGTTGTCCATAGCAGTGTCAACCCCCATTTTGGCTTCATCTTTATCTTTTCCATCCTCATCATCCTTCATAGCTCTATCTTTGATCCAATCCGTTAAGGATATGATGTTGTTGTTAATGGAGCTAAGCATCAAAATCATCTAATTCAAGAGCTTATGATTGTAGATTTCAAGGTTGTTAATCCTTCTCTTTGCCAAACTAAGCCTCTCACCATTGCCTTCTTTATTATTAGAGTTTGCTCCATTCTTGTTATACTCCATATGACCCACTTTCTCTTTGACCTCCTCCAACTCATGGAGAAGCCACTTGATTGATCTGAAGTTATCAATCATGGTATTGCAGGTATTATTTAGGAGATTCAACCCAGTTTCCCTTGCTTTGTCTGAAATTGCCACAATCGTCGGTTCTATGAGTTCTTCAAGCCTTGTCTCTTCTTGGTTATCCACGAGGACCTGTGGAATCATGGTCTCTCTAAAAATGCCCATTTTCAAGGTCCTGACTTTGAATTTTTTCCAAGATTTCCTCCTATTATTTACTTGCACCTCCCCACCCTCTATCTCAGAATCCAAATTTTGTTCCTTAGGTTGTGCATGAACATGGATAGGTGAAAGAGGCAAAAAGGACATATCTCATTCTTGCTACTTTATCTCATCCTCCAGACCCTCTCTCTTGCATTTCTTCTCTCCACAATCATCCTTATTTTCCTCTTGCATATCCATTTCCTCCTCTTTTGTCTCCACATCCTCCTCCTCATCACTATTGTCCTTCACATCCTTCACAGGATGCTTCTGCCCATGATCCCTAGGACTTTTTCTGCTAGGGGAGATGGAGGAAGGCAAGTTTTTGACTTGTTGGGTGGCTTTCTTATCAGGGGAAGAAATCATGTCATCCTCAGAGCTAAAGCTCTGAATGTCATCTAAGTCTAAAGAGAAGTTGGAGCTTCTAGAGGTCACATTCTTAGTCTAAGGTGGAGCCTTGCTAATAGATTGGGCCTTAAAATGCTCATAAATAAGAAACAAGAGCCCCTCATGCAACGTGGGGTTATTAGTAGGCTTCTTTTTGAAGCTAACCACCACCTTGCTCAAAGAAGTTAACAAGTAAAAAGGAAAAGAAATTTTATGGCTGCACCGAAAATGATTCAAAAGAACAAAGTGGTGGGTATGAGCCCTATCAAACCTAGGGTCCAAAGTTATATACTCTATAATAGCTCTCAGAACATACCTCCATAGTTTCTTCATGGTATCAAGAACATAATACATGTGAATCTTATTTAGGGCTTTTCATTCCTTCTCATCCTTTACAAAATCCCACACAGCATTAGCTGAGAGCTTCTTGTCCCTGAAAAACTTAAAACCCTCAATTGGGATTTCAGTAATGGTCGAAATAACCTCCTCAGTGATCATGAAAGAAACCCCATTCACCTTCACTCTGCCATCCTTCCATGAACCAATCATACTATTCATCAACTCCTGATCAAAGCCATGCAATTTCATTATGTATGTGGTAATCCCACCTAGATCCAGCTGCCCTCATACTTTATCCCTGCTCTTCCATTTCTTAGTTTCACCCACTGGCTCTTTCTACACCTTTCACCAACCATGTCTGCACTCTGCACACCCTCAATTCTCATATGCACCTCACATTGCAATAGATTGGAACCTCCATGAGTAAGTAGAATGTGAAAGAATTAGCCCTTCTATTGCTTCTATTTAAAATGTAATAAATGACCCACAAAGCATGTCGACTAGTCTGTAATAAATTGCAGCAATTACAATTTCCCATGATAACTTTTTGGGAAGCACCCTTTCCCTCTTCGTACCAAGGTGGTTTTTGTTGATCAAAGATTGATACAAGTATAAGAATGTGTTTCAATAATTATTTTATTATTGATGTCAAACCTTCTATTTTTCGGAGAGGCAATTGCTTGGTTGATCAGAGTACTATCATTTGGTTTATTGATAAAGAGGATTTGATCAAATAAGGTAACAAGAGCACATAGAGGAAAGGTTGAGTTAAGATTTGTAAAAAGAAGTATAAAGATTAGTTGAGACAATGATAAAATAGTGGATCGATTATCTACTTAAGGTTGCAAAGGATGGATACACTAATTAAGTTTAGAAGAACAAGTAAAACAAATTGAGTCTGCTAAGCATAACAATATGCATAGTAGGTGTTGAGAAATGTTAGTGTAAGTTGAGTAGAAAATTATTTGGAGCCAAGAAAAGTTGAATTTTAGTGTATGCCAAGTGAATTTTAGAAGTGCCACACTAAGTGGAACTTAGTGCATGCCAAGTGAAGTTTAGTTAATGCCAAGAATCAATAAACTTTAGTTAATGCCTAATGATTTGATAGTAGATTCTGAGTAATGCAGTATGTGTCATGCATCAAAAGCAAGTTAATGTCGAGTGACAACATTATGAGAAATATTGTGAATTCGATGAATCTGAGATGACAAGTTTGATTTCTTGGATTGTGTGAACCATGTGAAAGATAAGTTTGATGAGTTTGTGGCACAAAATTCAGAACCCTTTTGAAATGAATTCAAAGAGGATTCTCAAGGAAAGTTCTAGAGGAAGCTAAAATAGAAAGATGATTAAATTTAATCTAATGAAATCTAGTAAGATATCACCAGCTTCAAATACAATTTTCCTACATTCCCATATAGGGTGATTGAAACCCTTTAACTGGGTCACATTTAATAGTGTGTATTGTAACCTTTAATAGGGTTGGATTTTCATAGGGAATCACTTCAAAAGAGTGAGAATTAGTAGCATGTTACTGATGGTTTTTCCCAAATTGGGTTTCTATGTAAAATTCTTGTGTCATATGTGTGAATGATTCTTTTATGTTTCATGTTTAACTCATGCAAAGTGATTTTGACCTAGGACGGTAACCTACAAGTTTATGTTATGAATGACCTAATGGATGCATGCAAGGTTTACAAGAAGGTCATATATGCATGAGTTTTGTTAAGCACTGAAAATTTTAATAGAGATTTTTGGACCTTGGATAACTAATTCACCCCTCCTAGTTATTCAAAACCATTCCAACAATTGGTATCAGAGCCTACTTTCTTGTGAGAGACGGTTTCAAGGTACTATAAGTCAAAGATCAAAATTCCTAAGAGAGAGGTACACAATCTTAACAAAGAGAACTTTCCTACATGGAAATGTTTGATGAAGTTATACCTAGGAGCACTTGGAGATCATGCATAGAATACCATTTATGTTGAACATGTTGACCCTACTGGAGCCCTCTCTAATGAAAATCTAAAAAAAAGAAAGAACATAATCAAGTAATGTTGGAGATTGCATCTACCCTAAGTTACTCTAATTTTGATGACATCAAAACATATGACACTGCAAAGAAGATGTGGGATTATCTTCTAACCATTTATAGAGGAGATAAAAAAAAATTGAGAGTCAAATCTAAAAGTCTTAGAGGTAAGCTTGATGATATGAGAATGGAAGAAGGTGAGAATATTGCTCAATATTATTTTAGAATAAAAGAAGTTGTGAATGTAATAAGAGGATCTACTATTAAGATGTATGATGATATTATATTGAGTAAATTATTTAGGACATTATTACCCATCTATGCTATTTGAGTTTCTTCTATACAAGAGCTAAGATGTTTACCTATCAATGATCTAATTCCTGAAGGTCTGGTAGGTAGGCTTACTGCTTTTTAACTCTCTAATTTTGATAATTTCAAATCTAGAAATATTTAATCCAATTTTAATGCTATTTTGTCACTAAAAGAATCTAGTGTAAAGAAGAAGAAAAAGGTAAAGTATGTTTCTAATGATACTATTACAAATGAGGAAGATATTTATGAGCTTGAATCATTCTTGGCTAGGAGATTTCATAGAGACAAAGGGAAATACAAAGGTAAGATGCCTATTATATGTTTTAATAGCAAAGAAGTTGGTCATATTGCTGCTAGATGTCCAAAAAAGAAGAACCATAGAAGTGGAGACAAATTCAAAAGAAGAGATGAGAACAACAAAGACTACAAGGAAAAAGGAAAGAAATTTTGTGATGTTGTTGAAGAAGAATCAAATGAAGAATCTAATGATTATGAAGATGAATTTATCTATGTTGAAATGAAAGATGAATCTAATGAAGATGAGACAACTGCACTTGTATCTTATGTGAATAAAAGTGACAGATGGATCATTAATAGTGGATGTTTCAACCACATGATTGGAGATAAAAGTAAGCTCAATTCCCTTGTGCATTATGGTATAAATAGTGTTAGATTTGGGAATGATGCAACATGTCTTATCAAAAGAAAATGATCAATTAAGTTGAAGATAAGATCATTTTTTATAATACATATTATGTTGAAGGATTGAATTATAATTTGTAGGGTGTTTTACAACTGAATAGTGTTGGTTGTAATGTTGAATTTGAAAGAAGAAAAGCCAAGATCTATGATGCTAATGGAGATTTAATTGAAATTGGTGATTATGCTCAAGGTAATCTATTCTATCTTGATATGAATGATGCTACTTGCATTGTGGTATAGTTTGATGATGTGTGGTTGTGGCACAAAAGGCTATTTCATGTTAACTTTGGAAATCTGGTCAACTTTAGTAAGATGAAGAAAGTAAGAGGTTTTCTAAAACTAAAGAAATGAGAAAATTTTCTATGTAAACAATGTCATTTAGGCAAGATGACTAAGTCAACTTTTAAAAGTAAAACTTATACTTCAAAAGGTATACTTGAGTTAGTTCATATTGATTTATGTGGGCCAATCAATGTGCAAAGTTATAAAGGTGATAAATATTATCCTATTTATTGACGACTATTCTAGGATGATGATAGTTATGTTTTTAAAGAAAAAATATAATGCATTTCAAATGTTTAAGTGGTGGGAAAAAGCACAAAACTGTGTCACCCTTTTACAAAGGAAAAAGCTAACAAAAGTGTTGTTCACATTCAATGACATAAAATTGGTATTATTATTTATAATTTTAAAATAAAGTAAACTAATGAAATGTGTAAAAATAGATGAATTTTAGGATTATAATTTTTAATAATTATTTGGAATAAGAAATTATATATTTTCTTATTTATTAAAGATAAATTTTAGTTGTTGAAAAATGTTGAAATTAGGGGTCTAGTTCCCACCACAAAACTATATAGAAAAAAATATTATTTCCCATTGATATTAGATTATGTTATCGATAATATATGTAGCTAGACCATTTGAAAATAGAAATGAGCTTTAGACCTATATTTTTTCTTTTGTAATGATTCAAATTTCAACTTATTCAAATTGATAGTTTTCATCTCCCACCACATTTTTAAAAATAAATCTATTCCAACCAAAAAAAATTATAGATTCTAAAAGAGGACTCTCTCCTCTAGAATGTCATATAATTTTTAATTTTTTATATTATGTAACATTTTTTTCTTTCTCAAAATCAACATCTTCTCAAGTGTTAAAATACATGTAGAATTTTTTAATTACAATATACTATATCTAATTAAAACACTATAAACTCTATATGAGAATATTCTTGACTTTGAGCTCTATAAAATGGTGTTTTTATGTTATTAAAAAAATATCATAATAGATAGTAAGAGTTATTGAAATGTCAATTTTTTTAAATAATTGTATTTTTTTAGAAATTGGATACGTACTAGTATAAAACATGCATTTAATAGACATTTCCAATTGGAAAAGTGTGAGATGATATATAACTTAACTAGAATAATTTTATCAAGATCATATGTTTGAAAAAAAATATTTTTTAGATGAAAATACTCAAATTCAGTCATTCTAATAAGTTAGCCTGAAAGGTGGCACAACTTTGTAGTTTTATGCTTGTACTTGGATAAAGTAGAAAAGGAAACTAGAAAAAGCTTGAAATGTCTAAGGTTTGATAGAGGTGGAGAATTTACATCAAATGAGTTTGAGATGTTCTATAATGATAGAGGAATCAAAAGGTAGACTTTTGCACCTAGAACCCCTCCACAAAATGGGATTGTTGAAAGGAGAAATAGATCTATAATGGATTGTGCTAGATCACTAATGATGGAGAAGAACACTACTTTGAAATACTAGAGAGAGACTATACGTACATATTTCTATACCCTAAACCATGTACAAGTCAAGAAAGATACTCATCCAACACTTTTTGAATTATGGTATGGATACTAACCCAATGTAAAATATTTTAAGGTATTTAGAAGCAAGTGTTATATTCTTAAGGATAATAGAAATGAAACAATTGATGCTAAAAGTTAAGAAGTCCTATATTCCTAGGCTATTCCACAAGGAGAAAATCTTACAAGTGTTTGAACTCTAACACTAATGAAGTTTTGGAAAGTGCAAATGTAAAATTTGATGAATACACAGAAGTACATGAAGCTAAACCTGCAAAAGGATCTGAATATTACTAATCTTTTGTATGCTTCTATGATGACATGATTGAGGATGTTGTGAATCAATTTTCAAATCAGCAATAGCAAGTCTTAGTGACTATCAATTTATAGACACTAAATACCAAGTTGCAATTAGGAACTAGGTTGTATTCAGGAACCAAGTTATAATTAGGAACTGAGTTGTAGAATAAAGTTGAGATACATTCCAACAATGAGATCAATACATGTGAAAAAGATACTAAATTACCTCATAGAGAAGCTCATAGCGATACTGAAGTTGAAAGACCTAGTGAAGAAAATAGAGCATAACCAAGATTGTCAAAGTATGTCAAAAGACATCACCCTACTACATAGATTATTGGAGATGAAGAGGCTAGACCTATGATAAGAAATAAATTGAGAAATGATACATGTCTATTAAGAATGCATGACCCTAAGATAGTTATGGAGGCATGAGAAAATAATGACTAGAGTAAAGCCATGAAAGAAGAGATTAAGCAAATAGAGAAGAACAAAACTTGGTCACTTGTACCTAGACTAGAGAAAAAAAATGTTATTAGTACAAAGTGGGTGTTTAGGAATACATTAGATGAAAATGGTGAAGTCACAAGAAATAAAGCAAGGCTATTTTACAAAGGGTATGCTCAAGAAGAATGAATATACTATGGAGAAACATTTGCCACTATTGCAAGATTAGAAGCAGTAAGAACTCGGGTTGCTTACTCTACATACAAAGGTTTCAAAGTTTACCAAATGGATGTGAAGCCTACATTTCTGAATGGTATATTAGAGGAAGAGGTTTACATTGAACAACTACAAGGATTTGTTGATGATAACAACAAGAACATGGCATGTAGATTTCTCAAAGCTTTATATGGTTTAAGGAAAGCACCTAGAGCATGGTATGAAAGACTTCATACTTACCTTGTGAAAATTGGTTTTGAGAGAACTGATGATAACAATAATTTATGCTTGAAGACTAAAGGTGGTAAAGGTATTTTACTAGCTGAAATTTTTGTTGATGATATAATATTTGAAGGACAAAATGTGCTTTGCAAGTCATTTGTTGATTAAATGAAGCAAGAATTTGAAATGTCCATGTTTGGAGAAATTAAATTCCTTGTTGGCTTGCAAGTATGTCAAATGCAATATGGTATTTACATCACTCAGTCTAATTATGTGAAGGAAATATTAAAAAAAAAAAAAGATTACAAGATTCAAAGCATGTTAGTACACCTATGGTGTCAGGACACAAACTATCCAAGAATGATGATTCTGCTAATGTGAGCCAAACTTTGTACATAGGTTTATGATTGGAAAATCACAACATGTAGTGCATAACAGACCAGAAATTGCATTAGTTGTTCAAGAGAATCATTTGATAGTTTTTAAAAGAATAATGAGATATCTAAAAGGAACAAAGGATTTTGGTCTATGCTACAAGAAACATGAGAAATTTGAATTGAGAGCCTATGCGGATGTTGATTGGGTTGGAAATGTTGATGATAGAAAAAACCCAATTGTTGGAACATTTTTATTAGGAAAGAGATTAGTTACTTGGACTAGTAAAATACTACATAAAATTGTACAAATATTGTATCAATCAAACTATTACATCCCAATTTTTGACCTAACTTGAAATATAGCCATTGAGGTTTGCATGAAGTTAGTTGGTAGTTTAATTCATTATAATCTAGTAGAAAGGTAAGATAGTTAATTATTATGATTTCAACTGAAGATAATATGTTAGATGATCGTTAATCACTAATTTATGGAATTGAGCTGAAGGTTAACTATTATGAATATTTATGATTACATAATTTATAATTTAATTACAAGAGAATTTCCTTACTAAAAACATGTCGAAGGGGTGGAAGCATTGTTAGAAAAGAATTAGGTAGGACCATCACCATCACTGAGTAGATGAGTAAAAGACCTAGTGACTTGGAATAGAATACATCTATAGGACCCACATGAGCTATTTAATAAAAAATTTAATTAAAATAATTGAGTTAAAATATAAAATTTATCTTAAAGGATTTTAATTTATCTTTCATCATATTATTTTAATAATAATTTATATACGTGCATCTAATAAATAAAATAATTTGGCACCATTATTATTTAATAATTAATAAGTAATGTTACATATGGTATCCAAGCACTAGATTCAATGCTGAAACCTTGGGTCCAACACTATTTTTGAGAAACTGAAAATGCAATGTTGAAAAAGATTTAATCTACATAGGTAGAAAAACACATTGGAAAGTCATTCAAAATAGTCAGGAAGGCCAAAATGATGCAAAATGGACAAATGTATAAACTATAATATCATAAAGATGAAACTAAATAAGAAGATAAAAAGGATTGTCAAGTTGAGTGGTAGAGATCAGGTTTGTCCACCCAAATTTTGAAATCCTTGACCAAGGTGGAATTAGGAAGATTTTCCAAACAAGTGATCTTTGTTCATTGTCCAAACTAGAAAATAATTGTTGGGACTTCAACCACCTGAATACTTAGATGGTAGGACCAAAATGATACATGTGCCTTATTCTAGGAGGGAGGGAAATTCTCAGTAGAGAATGAGAAGATTAAACTGGGTCCTGATGCCAAGGCTTGTGCAATCCAAACATAGTTTATATAATCTTGATAAAAAAATTATCAAAATCCATCATGATGGCTAAATAATTATTTATGCAATTAATGATAGAAATAAATTGTTACCTAGTTGAACTTGAAATGAATGAAAACAAGACTATGAATCATGATCCTTTCTAATTTCCATCAAAAGACAACATCATTATGTGATCTCGTATGGAGTAAACACACTTGCATAATTGGAACTATCAATGATTGTTTACAAATGTAAACTTTGGCAAAATGGGCATGGAAGCCTGAATCACAGAAATGAAAAAGATGAATTTCCAAATAATTGTAGATGAATGATGAGTTACTCATGAGAATCTTATGAATTTTTTCAGATGCTTATGATCTTGATTTGATGTATGATGATCTTGCATAGTATATCATGTTTTTACCCTTGAACACATTGCTATATGCATGGTGTTGATTTTACATATTAAGCTATTGTATTCTATCATGAGATGATTATTCTAACAAAATGTTATGAGCCAGACATGAAGGCTGAAGTCACATAAATAGAAAAACATGGATTCACTTACCCATTCTTAGTGATCTATAAGTTTGCAAGGATGATCTACCCAATAATGAATGCCATATGTCTGATGGTACTCATAAGTGATTTAAATTAAAAACTTGTTAGTTGAAGAATTTCAATTTTGAATGCCTATCTCACTTTCGGTCATTAAACCCTAAAAAAATCTCTTAAATGAAGATATCAATATGGAATCAAACTATTGATATGGTGAGTGTCTGCATGAGTATGATAGGAATATGAAATAGAATCAACTCAAATGATGTTGAGATGACCACCATTATAGTAAATTAAACTCAAGTGAGTATGTGTGTAATTTTAAGTTACCATGCAAGTATCTTTCTAGAAACTTTAAAGTAAGAATGGATCTTGAGTTTTGATTATGATTTTTATTCTGACCCAATTGAGAAAAGAGATGATATCATAATGTTATATATATCTTAAATTTTAATATTCTTTTAGTGTCTAATTTGCAGAGATCGTCGAGGATGATGAACCATAAGGGGAATGGTGTATTACATCTCAAATTTTGACCTAACTTGAAATATTGAGGTTGCAGTTTAATTTGTTATAATCTGACAAAAAGGTAAGATAGTTAATCATTATGATTTCAAGTGAAGATAATATGTTAGATGATCGTTAACCACTAATTCATGGAACTGAGATGAAGGTTAACTATTATGAATATTTATGATTACATAATTTATAATTTAATTACAGGAGAATTTCCTTGCAGAAAACACATCGAAGGGGTGGAAGCATTATCAAAAAAGAATTAGGTAGGAGCATCACCATCACTGAGAAAATGGGTAAAGGACCTAGTGACTTGGAACATAATACATCTACAGGACCCGCATGAGCTATTTAATAAATAATTTAATTAAAATACTTGAGTTAAAATATAAAACGTATCTTAAAGGATTTTAATTTATCTTTTGTCATATTATTTTAATAATAAATTTTTTTTTGGCAAAAGGTAGCAAGCCACTAGAAATATAAATATATTAATAAAGGTGGTTCAAGGGCTCATGAAGGGAAGAACTCAATAAGAAACCCTATAGTCTTTACCTAAATTACAAAACTTACTTTGCTAAAAGTTACATTTATGAATAATATAAATTCATACATTTACAAAAAGCATCATACTAAGAACAAAATGATGAAAATGACAACTTTACACTCCAACAGCCTTATAGCCTCAAATTGGTATGCAAGAAAAGTATTACATATCCAAATAAAAGCAAAAAGAATCATGAGACCATAAACTAGTAGAAGGTATATTTTATCCATGACTATGAACACAAAAAAAACTAGTTGTACAAGTATGTAGTCGGTCAATACAGTTCCCATTCCATCTGAGAAGGTTCCAAATCTATTGAGAGGTCCAACTTGCCCAATGGGTTATCAATCTACATAATGCTAAAATGCTATCATGCTAAAGACCCCACCATTTCAATTTGTGCCAATGCCTCATGATCATGCATTATAAGTTCATTAACTACTCTTGCCTTGCCTTTTAACTCTTCACAAGCTTGTTGGGATAAATAACCTCTATAGCACCAAATTAAGTACTCCACTTTTCCTAAATTACTACCTCCCAAAGCTTTGGAAAAGGATGCCATAAAATCTAAGAAGTCTGGATTACCCTCATCTTTCAAAAAATAACTCACCCCTACATAAGGTAGCACACCCATTGCTAAGGTATACTTATGAAGATAACTCCTAAGACCTTCCATTCCAAGAAGATTACAAAAACCAAGCTTATCTTCAATACCCTCCACCAAAGTAAAATCTTGAAGGAGGTTTTTAGCATAAGTAAAAAAGTAAGATAAGATATGAGATGGGAAAAAGACTTGCAGCTGCATCAAAGAGAAAGGAACTGACCCCAGAATTTCTCTAAAGAAATGCATACAAACATCACAATTAATATGTAAAACTTCCTTTAACTTATTTACTGGCATACTACCAAACCATGGGAATTCACGTTCTCTCCCCAACATGATCATTCTAAAGTATCTGCGCTCACTCCCCTGAATCGCCATGACCCCAAATTCTAAAAACGCCAAGGAAAATGGTACATTACATGTATGAAGACAAGCTTCATCATGAAAGAAATTAATGAAAACTTATACTAAAAGCCACCTTTCAAATGTCATGAAATGATCTCAAACTCCCATATTCATACACATAATGTACCATTCCTATCAACATGCAATTCATAAATCTCCAAATCCACTATCAAATCTTCAATTAACTTGTGTCAAACTTAAAATTACAAGTTGAAATAAACACATCAAATCTGTACTAAACAGATTAAACATTGGCACAAACAACCAATTAATATTTTGTACCCAGTTATAACTAGACCCGAGCAATTCAACTAGTGTTAACTTACTCACTGAATAAATACTAGAGGAAATTAACTTGACAATCACTATTCCCATTCACACTCAAGAAACTTTGCCTTAGGTATATATCAAATTAGTTGGTAAACAATGAATCCTGACCTAACTTGGTCAACTCTTCTAGCTCTGTACCAAGTCACATAATCAATAAAGGAAAATTTACCTCAGGTATGTACTGAGTCACTTAGTAAACAATGAACCCCAACCTAACTCAGTGTATTGTTCTAGCTCTGTATCGAATCACTTGATTATCAATTAACCTAACTTAAGTCAGTTAACTCATCATTTGGCCAACTCTGTACAAAGACACTCGGTAGTCACTAACCCCAACCCAACTTGGTCAACTCTAAATTGGGTCACTCAGCAAAAGCTAAACCCAAGAATCTCCAACAACTCTAAACCAAATCACTCAATAGACACTAAGACACATCACACTGACTTGGCAGACACTTGAGATCCAACAAAATTTGTACACTCTTGAATTACTCAAATCTACTTGATGAATAGAGGTAGCCAAATACCCAAGATTTAATTTTACTAAGCATCTCTTGTCCTAATCAGGAATCCATATTACCTCATCACTATTCTTTATATGCAACCATCATAAATAATAAATGAAACAATTTAGTATTAAAAGGTTTCCTCTTGATAGATTAAGGAAAATAAAGTGAGAAAGTTGATAGGTATAAACTCTATAATATTTGCCTCAGTAGTCTTCAAGTCATAGCCAATATTAGATAATTTATCTGTAACCTGATTTCCCTCCCTAAGGGTATGAGAGAAGGAAAAAACTTTAAATTTATCAATCATTTCCAAAGATTTTTCTAGAATATAACGGAACTTCCAATTCTCTGATTTTTTCTTTACACATGAATTAATAACCACTGAAGAATCACCCTCAATGTGAATATTAACTATGTTTAGTTGAAGTGCCAGTTCTAAACCAAGTAGGAGTACCATGGCTTTAGCTTTATTATTTGTATCAACCAGAAATTTTTGAGCCAACATACCCAACACTTGCCCATTATAGTCTCTTAAACACACTCTAGCTCTTGATTCACTAGGATTACCTCTCAAACAGCCATTAAAGTTTAACTTACAAACTCCCCTATTAGGAGGAATCCATTTAACCAAATTTCAATTAAATTTCTCACAAGGACAACCAGATGTAATGAAGTGATAAGATGGAGAGGGTAAAGAATCCCATCTATTAGCCAAAGCAATATCCCAACCTATGACAATAAGATGTTTAGAAGTTCTTTTGATATAGGCTGCCACAACTTCCCCTATTGCAACTTCTAATGCTGACAAGATAGACATCAGGTGACTCGACAAAAGCTAAATCTAAATATCTCCAAAAAATCTAAACCAAATAACTTGGTAGACACTAAGGCACATCACAGTTACTTGGAAAACACTTGAGATCCAACAAAATTTGTACACCCTTGAATTACTCAAATTTGCTTGTTGAATAGAGGCAACCAAATACCCAAGATTTAATCTCACCAAGCATCTCCCCTCCTGATCAGGGATCCATATTACCTCATCATTATTCTTTATGTGAAACCATAATGAATAGTAAATGGAACAAGTTGGTATTAAAAGGTTTCTTCTTGATGGATTAAGGAAAATAAAGTTAGAAAGTTGATAGGTATAAACTCTGTAATATTTGCCTCAATAGTCTTCAAGTCACAACCAATATTAGATAATTTATCTACAACCTAATTTTCCCCACTAAGGGTATGAGAGAAGGACACCACTTTAAATTTATCAATCATTTCCCAAAATTTTTCTAGAATATAACCAAACGTCCAATTCTCTAATTTTTTCTTTACACATGAATTAATAACCACTAAAGAATCCCCCTCAATGTGAATATTAACTATGTTTAGTTGAAGCGCTAGCTATAAACCAAGTAAGAGTGCCATGGCTTTAGATAATAATTTATATACATGCATTTAATAAATAAAATAATTTGGCACCATTATAATTTAATAATTAATAAGTGATGTTACACAAATAGCTACTCAAAGGAATGAAGGAGGAAATCACAGAACCTGTTACACTTTATTGTGATAACACAAGTGCTATAAATATATCTAAGAACCATGTGATTCAAACAAAGACTAAACATATAGCTATCAAGTATCATTACTTGAGAGAGTTGGTTCAAGACAAAGAAATGAAGGTGGAATATGTGAATACTAAAGAATAGATTGTTGATATATTCACAAAAGCTTTACCTAAGAATGTTCATGAGTATCTAAGAGGTAAAGTAGGGGTGATATCCCATCCAAAGTTGTTTAAGAAGTTGGAGATGTGCCCTACATCATCTAAGATGAATGATATATGCTACACATTGATGTACTAGACTTTACTTTAGGGGTTTCCTATAGTAATCAAGAGCTAGAACAAAGATCAGTCACAAGTAAGGTGATAGAGGGAGACCCTAATATTATCAAACATTTGCATGAATAAGATGACAAGTCTTTGTTATTTTTGTTAAAGAGGGAGAATGAAGTACAACCAACAAAGGGAGATGAATTAACAAAGGAAGATCTATAGGGAGAATAAAACTACTCATAGAATGAACAAAAGGAGAAATACTCTAAGAGGGATAAATTAAATGAAAAGAAAAGACTAATCCCTAAATACACAGATCCTTGAATATCAAATAGAGGGATTGATCAAAGAAATTCAGAGGGAGAAGTTCTACAAGATGACATTTGAAAACATTCAAGAGGAAGAATTGATTTATGTTGATCAGAATATTGTTTTATAACCTATATAGAAGATTGAATTTGTTGATAAAGGGAGAGAATTCTTTTTGGTATTTTTTTTGGTAATGGTTTTCCATCAATGTCAAAGATAGAGATTGTTGATCAAAGATTGATATAAGTATGAGAGTGTGTTTCAATCATTGTTTTGTCACTGATGTCAAACCTACTATTTTCTGGATAGACAATTTCTTAATTGATCATAGTACTATCATTTGCTTGATTGATGAAGGGGATTTGATCAAATGAGGCAACAAGAGCACCTAGAGGAAAGGTTGATTTATGATATGTGAAGAGAAGTATGAAGATTAGTTGAGATAGTGATAACATAGTGGATTGATTATCTACTAAAGGTTGCAAATGATGGATACACTAATAAAGTTTGAAAGAACAAGTAAAATGAATTGAGACTACTAAGCTTAACAATCTACATAGTAGGTGCTGAGAAATGTTAGTGTAAGTTGAGTAGAAAATCAATTAGAGCTAAGAAAAGTTGAATTTTAGTGTATGTCAATTGAATTGTAGACAATTCCAAGCTAAGTGGAACTTAGTTGATGTTGAGTGAAGTTTAGTTGATGTCAATAATTAGTAAACTTTAGTTCATGCCAAATGATTTGATAGTGGGTGTCAACCAACACAACATGTGTTGAGCATCAAAAGAAAGTTAATGTTGAGTGACAACATTATGAGAAAGATCATGAATTCGATGAATCTATGCTGAAAATTTTGATTTCCTAGATTGTGTGAATCATATGGAAGATAAGCTTGATGAGTTGGCAGCATAGAATTTAGGATGAACCATTTTGAGATGAGTTCAAAGAGGATTCTCAAGGAAGTTTCTAGAAGAAGCTAAAATAGAAAGATGGTTAGATTCAATGAATCCTACCTAACCCTAGAATGGACTATTGTGGTTGAGAGGAAAAATATCTAAAATCTCTTTATAAGTGGATAAATGGCATGAAACAATAGTTGGCATGTTGGAGAACCCAAGAAAGATAAGGTGTCTAGGGTATTGTTTCATATGATGGCCAAACTATAGAGTTTGTAATTGGCATGCAAAGTAGAAAGACATAAGAGGATGAATTCTTGAAGTATGAACAAGCTATTAGAGTTGAAGTGAATGAAGCCAAGAAGAATGGAGGACTAAATAGAGATCTGTAATCTATAAGGTGGGTTGTATCTTGTTATCATATCAAGCCTTACTATATTACTCTCTAATAATTGTATCAGTTTAGGTAAAATACCTTAAATTAAGGTTGACCTAATAGTTAGTTATAAATCCTTTAATTGGGTGGCATTCTAATGGAATGACCCAAAGTCCTCTAACAAGGTGATTGAAATCATTTAAATAGGTCATATTTAAAATTGAGTATTGTAACCTTTAACAGGGTTGGCCTTTCATAGGGCATCACTCCAAAAGAGTGAGAATTAGTAGCATGCCATTGGTGGTTTTTCCCAAATTGGGTTTCCACATAAAACCCTTGTGTCATATGTGTGAATGATTCTATTATGTTTCATGTTTACATTTTTGCAAAGTTATCTTGACCTAGGATAACAACCAACAAGTTTACATTATGAATGACCTAATGGATGCATGTAAGGTTTACAAGAATATGATATATGCATGAGTTTTGTTAATCAATAAAAAGTTTAATTTGAAGTTTTGGACCTTGGATAATTGATTCAACCCCACCCTGCCACCACCCCCTCTCAATTATTCTAAACTATTCCAATATTTTTACCACCCAATGATAGATCTACTTGTTCCCCTTACATAACTTCCTAATTAAAGTTCCCTAACAATTTGTAGGGGTGTAAATATGGTGATGAGTAAAGTGGTTATTTTTTAATGCCCCATTCAGTGATCTTGGAACAAGATTCAATTCAATCCAAGATAAAACATTTTACAAGTATGATTGCACATGGAAACATCATACAAGGATCACAAAGATACAATGGAAGACTTAACCACAATCCTAGCAACCAACAAATCTCCAAATGCCACTACCCAAACTAACATACACACAATAGGAAATGGAAAGCCAAAAAGACAACAATACAAAGAATCTAAGACCTATTAGAGAATGGTAATTTAAGTAAACCCAAAGGGTACTAGAATCACTAGAAAATGATCCCCATAAACTAGTGGAGATGCCCCCTATTTTCTGCATGAAGGAATGACAAATTTTTGCATGAAGATGTGTAGCATGCCCCACAAGAAAGTGCATTACATGTGAGGATGTGCACTATGTCATGCAAGGAAATGCTTGGCCAAATAGCCCAAGCACCCAATTCTGATGTTGGGTTTCATGTGAGAAAGTGCTCCACCATGTGAAGAAACCCAACATGCCACATGAGATCTTGCACCCTCGGATGAAGATGCACAATTTCATGCAAAATCCCAGAATAGAAAGCAAGGAACAAAAAGATAACAAAGATTAGGGATAAAATTTCTCCACACTAGAGAGCACTAGATCCACATCTCAAGGCAAGGACACTCGAACAATAACTGAAAGACAGAAACACAATCTAGTCATCTAACAATCAATGAAGGGAAAGTATAGAAGGTAACATCATAGTGTACCTTAAAAAAATCATAATAACTAAAACAACATCGCAATGTGTCGAACAACCAAACTAAGTATGTTGTTCCTCCCAACCATAATAGCATCATAAGGCCATAGTGGACCCTAGCTATCCTATGTAACATCCCAAGCTACCAATCAGATCATCAGTACTATTGTATAAGGACATCACTACTAAAACATGCTACAACATAAGAATAATGAAATCTCACATGCTAGAAGTAAAGCATAAGATAATTTAATAAATTAACCACATCATCTATCATATGTTATACATCATACAAATAGGAAATCTAACATGCTAAACCAATATGCAATATAGATACACTAATGAAACAATTCACTTTATCCAATCATATGCTAAACATCATAATAAAAGAATGCATCAAATAAAATAGAATCATCTAAACATGATATCCAAGCATTCCAATGAAAGCACAAATGACAAGAAAGCATACTCCAGAACCTAAAGTATCAAGTGAAAACATCCAAGAACGCTCTCACTAGGACAAAAGATCATCTTTGTACACTAGTCCCTAGTAGTGGTATGGGTAGGTACACCTCCCAACCACGGGAAATCATAAGTCCACACCCATCATGTTGATGGAGATAATGATCTGACCAAAAACACACATAAAGCATAATTTCCAAGGCTAACACTCATGCCAAATGGTATGATGACTGAAAACAACACATAGATAATGCATAAACTATAGGTCTTGGTCAGACACTCAATGGGCTGCTAAGTAGTAGCTAACATCATGAAGAGTCATCTAGCATCAACAAGCCCAAGCTTAGATCATGTAGACTCCACTCCCTCAATGGCAAGGCTCTAGCACATATTATTATCTTAAGTTTTACTAACACTCACATTTTATTTAGTTATCACTTAGTTAAAACCTCCTCCACTAGCTCCCTAGGCACAATCATCACCATGTTATGCAATAAAAGCCCCCTCCATATGCTACCCTACCCTACCCATGCTCATCCAATGATGAGTGCTTGTAGGCATGCAAATTCCCAACCCAACCCCAATGATCATAACTCTTGGAAGTGCCATAGAAGATCAAGCCTTACAAGTCACTCAAAAAATGTACGCACACGTACTCGTGTGTGGCACACCACTATCATGAAGATCATAATACAAGGACTGGATGAGGACACAAGAAAAATAACACTCAACTGAAAACAACTTAGGAAGATGGATTCTCCACAAATCCCTAAAGAATAATAAAACCATAAATAATGAAATCACTCAACTGACCTCAATCTAGGAGTATGGATTGTACATGAATCCCAATGCTGAAATAAGACCAAACATCATGAACTCACTCAACCAGCCTCAATCTGGGAGTATGGATTCTACATGAATCCTAGTGTCCACGAAACAAGAACAAAAGTCCAAAAGAAACCATAGCAACAGGTATAAAATGACTCAACCAAACACAAATTTGGGAGTATGGATGTAGTACACATCCCAATGCAAACATAAAAGTGAAATAATGGTTTGGCAAACATCCTATAGATAATCCAAGTCCACAACCAACATCATGCTAAGAAAACCTAAGAAAACTAGATGATAGGCAAAATGAGGTAAAAACCCCAAAAACTCAAAATCTTCATTATATACACCCATTTGGTTTTAGGACACAAAAATGCCAAAAATCTAATAAAATTTGGATTTGGACATTGTATGAAAAAACGGATAGCATAATGGAGCAAAACCCCAAACCCCCATCCCGAAGAATAGAGAAATACTCATACCTGCCCAACTGGGTAAAGCTAGCATATAGAAATAGAGGGGAACACTAGTTCTGAGCCTCCTAACAAATAACTACCAAAAATATAAGTAGAAATGGAGTAGAAACAATAAAATGAGAGAGCCCTACCTCACAACCAAAAGGGAAAAATGGGAATCTAAACCATAAAATAAAAATCTTGCAGAAGTAGCTGAAAATTGTAACAATCCAAGGCCTCCCTGAGCTAGATCCAACAAGCCTGATCCCATGATGATCCCATGCCTGTAGCTCCCATGATGAACCAAATAGTAAATCCTCATGAAGAGGATTTTGGGTTTTACTCTCATACTTTCTAATTCAAAAGTGAGAAGTGAGGAATTAAATTCCTTTTTGGATACTTATTCACTTTTCGAGTGAATAATTAATTAGGTCAATTAACCAGCCAACCTAGTTAAACCTCGAATCGAACCAAATGAAAATAGGCTATTCCTAGTAATAGGAATTAATCTATGGCAAAGCTGTCAAAAATTAAATTAAAATAAAATAAAGCTTGAAAACCCAAAAACACAAAAATTTCTTTAACAACTTTCACAATGATGTGAACCTCTATATGCATATACATGTTCATTGGTCTAATCACATAATGTAAATAAGTTTAGATTTAGTAATCACTGGAAGGATTAATTAAACAATTAAAATAAGGATGCATTGACCATATAGGGATGACATTGTTAAATTATGAATAGCTAAATCACTAACTCCATGTGCCACTGCTAGGGATATAAATCATGCACACTCAACAACACAACCAAGTTAAATTGCATATAACAATATAGCTGAGGCAATAAATGTATTAAATCACCTAATTTAACTATTTATTTAATTATACTAAAATAATATATTTACATCACTCATGTTCGCATAAAGCATAACAATGTAGGAATGAAGTAAATACCCATAATATTAAATCCACAACATAACATAATTAGGGATATGTCCAAATATTGGATGACTAGATATCATCATAAAACACACTATCATATCAAGATGCCATCATCATGCAATATGATCAATTGAACAACATAGTAGTCTAACATCTATGATACTAAAATCAAAGTGTAACATTTGACCCTCAGGTCATCTCAAATGTAAAAGATAACATAAGTAACGAATATCTCTCAGATCAAAATATAACAAGGTAAATATTTGCAACACATAACCAATGAATCCAACATGGAAAATTCATTTCTAATTACTTAAGCATTAAATTTTGGTAGTTTACACAACATTAAAAAGGCACTTGAAACATAAAAGCGAACACAATCATAAACATGACTAACCACTGCTATAGGAACCTAGTCCAGTGTAGCATAGTAATAGTACATAGTGCAATATCTACATACATCTCAAGGTAATCACAGAATAAAATCATGATACAACATCAATCCTGGTAACCACTAGCACAAACCTTAGTGTATCATAAATCACATCATAATGTTAGAAATCAGCCAAAGCATAATCAAAGCAACTAATACGTTAACACAAATAAAATCAACTCAGGGGTGTAGACCAGTCATGGTCCTAATCACATATACAACATAACCAAATATCAACAAGCTTGCATCCATTAGAATGACTTACAAAATTCAAATGGGAGAGGCACTACAAATTTATACACAAACTAGCCAATCATACATTATAGCTTTACATCACTAGTATGAACTTTGACTATGTAATATATATTAAGAAATATAAATGACTAATATTAACATACTTATTTTACCTTAAAAAATGTTTCTATTGCAAGAACATTAAGACATGTAGTCTAGTTTATCACCCTGTCTAACTAGGGTTATACATCTTGAATAGAATTTCTTATAGCTACTTTAAGTTCACATATGATTCATGACTATCTTGTCCTATTCATTCCCTATTAAACTTTATCAACAAAAAATCTATATATTGGTATCAATAGTCATCTATTGGTATTCCTATGATGATAATTTTGAGGATTAGAATTTTTTTTTATGGTACATTTGTGAATTTTTATAATTATTTTAGTGCATAGTGAAATAAAACCTGCATTGACAAGATGAAATAGTGCATTTTATTCATTTTGTGACAATGATCCTAAAAGATTGAACTCCTCATATTTTATAATTCAATGCAAATAAAGTATTTAGGTTTTATCTTGGGGAAACAACTTCATTGAGACTATAATACTCAAGCATTAGCCAAAGGATGCAAAGCAATTCATCTAAAATATAAAATGATTATATAAATCTAATAATACTAATTAAAAGTAATATAATAGTCTATAGCCTTATATGAACATTTTAAAATAAAAAAATTCTCCTTTAAAAAATTCACTATAGCTTGACTCCACGCCTAGTAATTTATCAAATTTACAACCTTAATTCTATATCTCAAAAAAATTCTTACGAAACCAAAACAAGAATAAAACTCACATGGTTAATGAATTGAAATGATGTAAGTGCTAAAATAAGACCTATATGTTTGATATTAAGAAAGTGAAAAGTTCATGGAAGTTACATAAACAATAAAGAAATATTACATTAAATGAGAATAGATCAATCCAAAACAACATCATTATGAAAATAGAAATACATGTCATATATTTATGAGGATATGTAAACCAACACCTAATCCACTTTCTTAAATATACTATTAGTGAAATTGATTATTAATAGATTTGGTTAGACCTAATCCATCCTGTTGATCATTAACAATTTCAGCCCTATTATTTTTTCAACAATTGCTTAATGGATTTATTCAATTTGGAAATGTATATTCTTTATTTAGCATCATGAGAGAGTACAATGATCCTCATTCAAACAAAGGGGTATTCATAGGATCATCAAGTATGATGTATTAGAATTATTTCTAGATTCCTTCAACAATTCATTAGTTTTTAGGTAGAGGACCTCCTAGAGATCCCTTGTCATCCCATCACCTCACCCATGGTTGTCTAGAATTTCCTCTTGTTTAAAGAGAAGAATAATTTTTTAGATTGTTCATTATCTTCTCATAAAATGAAATGAACACCTTACTAGTGATGATAAGACAAGTGATGTTTACACATATGTTGGTAAGATATGCAATAAATCTAAATAGTATTGAAAACTTGACATAAAAGTTATTTCTAATAAATGCATACCGGATTTTTCATCATAACTTTAGGTGTAGGATCATGGGAAGTAAGTCATTTCCACAAGAATGGATTTTCTTATAGGAGAGAAAAAATAAGTAAGTATAATTAAGTTTATGCAAATGCTCCTTAAAATATGTTTCATAGACTAGACTCATTGTGTAAATATTGAAATGTTTTAGTTTTCTTATATTAAATTAGAGTAAAATGACTACATTAATGCATAATACATAAGATGATTATAGGGATATGGAGAAACATTAATCTAGATATTTCTTCAGATTATATAGTAAAACACACAAAAATGCACCAAAAATTAAAATGGAGACTTGTAGCATTCAAATTGGTAGGCATACACAATTTATAGAAATTCAAAATATTAAAAAAGGACTTCATAAAAATTACAAAAGTTATGTTTGAGTGTTAAAAAAATATTTTCATAATAAGAAAGAGCCAATAACATTCTTTTAAGGCTGCATATACAAAAATTATTAGCTTCAAAGATGGCTTGGTAGTTTTATGTAGGATTATGATAAAAAGCTATGGAATCATGTTGCATAAAAGTATGTATTTCCAAAACAACTAGTTTTCCATACAATAGTAAATGTTTCAGCCATGTAGTGAGGTTCTCATAAAAAAATAGGATTTATAGAAAAAATATTGGCAAATATTATCAATCTAGAAGATGACATACAAACAAAAATGGAGTTTTCAAGGAATGAAGGTATATAATACAAAGAAACTTGTTTGGGTAGGTAGTTGTAGCAAGAAGCACAAGGATTGGTGGGGAATCACTATTTGGTTCTACCATGTAAGGAGATATAGTTAAAAAACATGATGCTACCATGTAAGGAGTTAGAGGTATTAAGGAGTTATAGTTAAAAATATAAGTATCTTGAAAACTTCATTGTATGGTTTCCAATAGAAACATTATTATGCCACTTAAAATTTTTATTTATTATCCACAATTCTCAAATTCACTTGGAACTCTAATGTTAGTGATTCTTGAAGTTTAAATACTACAATTAGAACCTCATCTATAACAATATTAGAACCAAAGAAGGGAAAGGTGACCTGAAAAAAAGGGTTGGGTGTAATATTTCCTTAACAATAAACTTAATTTTGTCCAAAGAGTAAGAAATGATACATGATTTAGAGCCAAGTTTCAAGGATTTTTACTGGAATTTAAATGTAAAGTTATATTTCCTTATGAGAAATAGATAACAATGATATCAACCATGTAATTTCACTAATATATGTCTATTACACATGTAAGGAAAAAGGAACGTGTCTCATTAGGGTTCTTATACAAAGATATTCTACCTCAAAATTCCTAGAAGATAGATTCAATCCAAAGCAAAGTGGAAGCTAGTACATGACAATTATGGGAATAGTTAGAATGATGAAAGGGAAAACTAGAATGGATAATACATGGTAAAGAATTAAAATGTTTTTGTTTATATATGTTCATTGTAGTAGAAGTCATTTCTATTTCATAGAAGAAGAAAAAATGGTTTAAGATTATTTTTAAGAATTATATATTAATTTTTAGTAATATTTCAAAGAATGTAATAATATATTATGTTTAAATTCCATAATACTATAGGGAATAGGGGAAATAAACAATAACTAGGCACTATATCTTGATAGGAGTCTAATTTGTTTGATAAAAAAAGCATTATATTAAGACAAGTTTTAGTTTTCCCAAAGATTTATAATTATACTTACCAAGATATAGGATGAATATGCATCCCATGAGATATAAAATGGGAGATCTTAAGAAAAAAATAGTGTGTAACAACATTTCATAGGTATAAATAATGTCTTTTTCCTATAGAACAACCAAATGCAATAAGACTTGATAAGGTAAGGAGTATATTGAAACATGTTCAAGAGAGAAGTGAGAAAATCAATGGTATTTTATCAATGCCTCCTCTATAAATTTACTAGGTACCTTTTCATATTCTGTAGATCTCCATGCTAGAGAAAGAGAACACACTCTCATAGTAGGCTCAAAGTGACTGATTATAAAATTTGGTTTGATAGAGTTGAAGGAAAAGGTTAATTTTTTTATAGCTACATGTTGCATTGCATCATGGAAATGTCTAATTTTCTTCACACATGTTCGGATTGACTTAAATGCCTTAGTGTAGATGGGAAGAATATGGTGATTAATGAGAGATAATCAACATGGTACTCAAGGTTTTAATTTCTTTTTTGATATTACAAAAATAATTTCATTCTTTCTTGATCTTTTTGGAGGCATCCTTGTCTTTGGTCTAGATTTATCTAGCCTTGGCCAACTCTGATTGATTGCATTTGTGTTAGAAAGGATGGTAAGAAATGGACTCTTTATGTTTGTGTTTATTTATATAAAAGCTTCACTATTAAGGAGATAATGGATATTGATAGAGAAGCAAGCAAAACTATTAACAAACTAAAACTTCTAGCAAGGTTAAATCCAATTAAGAACGTGGTAAACAATTTATTACATTGTCATTTCTCCTTTGTTGCTCTCCATCTTCTTTCTTCTCTATCAACCAACACCACTAATTTTCTAGAATTCCTCCATAGGTATCCCCCATTCATGGATAAGACCTTCCCAAGAGTTTTAATAATATGAGTTTCATTTCCTTTTTTTGTTTATATCACACATTGGTCAAACTTTGGATGAGATACTTTAATTAGAAACATTCAACCAACTCAGGATCATAAACAAAGAAAAATGACCTAATTTTGACACTCAGCTTCAACAACATCAAAATTTCAACATTAATTTTTAGGTTTCATCAAAATTTTGACCTTTTTGGGATGAAAAACAAAAAAGAATCAAATTCACAAGCCAAAATGGCCTTTGGTAAAAATCATTGGTCAAAATAGAGGGCAAATGTACTAGTGAGAGACCCTAACATTGTCAAGATGGTCACAGATCTCACAAGTCTGTATTTTCCTAACAATTTCCATATTAGGTATGAAATAAAAATAAATTTCCAACCATACTAAGAGAAAGCCTAGAGGATATCAAGTCAACCACCAAGTCTAGTGAAATCTCAGGCCCTTTCACTCCTGATACCACCTTTGGTTGTTCAGCATGTTTCGTAGGTATCTTGCAACCCATGAAAACCCCTTTCAACACTAGCTTTGAGATTGCGATTTCATTGGATTCCACATCAACATAAGGTCCCATAGGGAGGTGATGCCCAAGAAGACTAGATCATTGGAAATGTTAGGCTTCCTAGGAGAGTCCAAGATGAGACCAGACTTTACATCCATGGGGGTGACATATAATTTTGTAGATAAGACCAAAAAAAGATCTAAATAGGCTTTTTCCCAATCTAGAAGGGGGGATGGCAATGACCCTTTGGGTTATGGAAAATCATATGCAGGAGGGATTTGGAGTGCAGACACTCTCTCACACTTGTCCTCAATGCTAAGTAGCAAAAATTATTTAATGATTAATCAAACCCAATTAGTATTGGCCATATTAGAGACTTTATAGTTTTTAATATAAATTTTTCTATGTACAATAAATAATGTATTCTTAATGATGATAGAATGCAGGTTAAGGTGCAAGCTAGTAAAGTGTCTTTGAAGGTTAATGTAGTACAAATCCTTCGAAGCAATAACATAGAAAATCACACAACATAGAAGATTCAAAATGATAGATTTTTCATTAAACATATCCAACTCTACTCTACCTCTACAATGAAAGAAAATGACTACTTTTTAAAATTTAAAAAATTATCATATTTGACAAACTTTTGGGAAAAATAATTTTTTCCATTTTTGCTAATTTTCAAAACCCATCGTACGAATCCCAATTTTTCCCAAGAAAATCCCCCAAGTAAGGCAAGATGAATTTTCAAATAATCTACAAAATCAAGAATATGATTTCGGATTTATTACATAAACAACTTTCTTAAAAACTAGAAAAAAACACAAAAAACCAAATTCAAAGGCCAGGATGATATTTTAGGCTTCTGAAAAAATGTTAAAATGGCCACCTATTAAGCCATATTTTACTGGTAATCCAAATAACTCCTCATGTAACTTTATGCAAAATTTCAGCCAAAACCCACATTTGAGTCAAAAGTTATGACCCTTGGGTGCTCTTGCATCAAAGGTCATCTAGTTGAAAGTGCTATTCGGGATCGAGAAAATGCCCCTTGTATAGTGGGAAAAGTGTCACTAGGTTATCATTTTGTAGATAAAGATTTTCCCCATGATTACCATTGTGATCATCAATCTCTATTTTCCTACTTTGATACTCCATGGACCCATGATCCATACTACTCTTCTAGTGGGGTAAGACAATGTGTAGAAGTGTCATCAGCTTCTCCACTACATCATGGATTTATGTCAGGTTGGAATATTTCTATTCATAGCCCCTCGACACCTAGTAGATTGGACTAGCTTGATGTCTAAGGTGATTATAGCTATCCTACAACCACATACTTTAAGTGGTTTTCTTTCCACACCCTAGCTATTTTTCCATTGAGCTAGGAGGAAGAAGAAGAAAATGACAATGAGAAAGATGAATATGAGTTATCCCTTCTTAATTTGGTCATTGTCTTAAGTAATGTATGGGTTAAAAAGGATGATAAAGACTCCCACCATCCCAAGATAGTGCTTCTTCCCTCATAAAGTGGCTTATGCTAGACTTTAAATATTATTATTTTTATGAATAGTTCGATTGTACTTTCTTTTTTTGAACTGTATGAATCTTGTGAAATAGTCTCATATTTTCAAACTTTATTTATAAATATCTACTTTAATATTATAAACTAATAAAAAATTGTATTCATATAAAAAATTAATCTCTTAAGAAATTATCTACTAAATGTACATTAATTTGTTCACTATAATTACAATAAAAATTATTAAAAAGAAACAATTTAATCTTATTGAAATTTGCATATAATTTTTTATTTTTCTAATAGGCAATAGCTAGAGTGCTTGTAATTTTATCTAATTATTGTTATGTTTTTAGCTTTAATAGATTGGAACCCAAGGTTCACAATTTAGTAGTGTATATTAGGCTCTTCCTTGAAATTATTATATAATTATTATATACAACATGTAAAATAAAACAACTTCACATGATTTAATAATTTATGGATAAAATATATTTAAAATTAAATTATTATTAAAATTCATATTTTTTTTTTTTATGTATTAGATAGTAGTCAAAAGAAGGGGGGATGACCTCATAGTACAAAAGGCTAGAGAACTCTTGATAGTTACCCCCTACTATCTAACCAATACCTTTTATGGACATTAAAAACATCTTAATGCTTAACATCATAAAAAGGCACTCCATAATATCAATATCAACAAAAATACCCCTAACATATATGTGATACAAAAATTTAATCCAACAACATAAATTACAATCATTATTGCTAAAATGATTAATATCAGCATTAACCAAAAATACCACATAGGGCATGAAGTTCATTGTTCACCATAACATAACAAAAAGAAAAAGAGAGGAATGTAGATAGGCTAGTTTTCCTCTTTTTCCTTCAAGTCCTCCCGTTCCCTTTCATCGAGATCCTCCATGGTTAATTTCTCCACCTCCTCTTTGATGATTTTCTCTAGCAAAGTCTTGATCCACTTTTCCACCACAAAGTCATAAAGGAAGTGAGTGCTCTTATTCTCTTATCCTACTTCCTTCTCCACCTTGTTCATCTATAGAAAGTATAGAGCGACAGATTCTAAATACATGAACTTTATAGAGAACTCAGTAAGGGTTACAACTTTGTAGCACAAGGCTTCCTAATTGTTGGCCAAGTCATGCATTTTCTAGCCTATCCAACTGAGTCTTTCTTTGGTCTTTCTTATGACTATGATGTTTTCTCTTCCCCCCACCCCTAGTAGCATCCTTCATAGGGGATGTGATTGTTGGAAATATAAGAGGAGTAATTGAGAGGGGAGGGTTGAACCAGTTACCACAAAAATAAATTCCAGATCCCTTAGATGTTAGAACATAAACTTCACTAGAAATATTGATGCTTGACAAACATACAAACACTCTGTTTACACTAGTAAATGGTGTAACTTGGCAAACACTGAAATAACAACTATATCTTAGTGAATGAAAATATTAAGATATTATCTATGGTCAACCTTAATTAACTTAGTTTCACACACATAAAATAAATAACATGGACACAAGTGACACCAAGATTTAATGTAGAAATCTAGTTTGGGAAAAACCACCAATTACAACTAGTTATTGATTTTCACTCTTCTAAAGTGAGCCCTATTAGGATCCAACCTTGTTAAAGGTTACAAAAACACATTTTTAGGTGTGACCCCATTAGAGGATTTAATCACCCTTTTAGGGGTGACCTTGTTAGAGATCTTTAGACACTTCAATCTAGAAATGCCATCTTGTTAGAGGATTTACAAATAGTTGTTAAGCCAACTCTATTACGATATTTAAATCACTATTACAATAGTTAGAGAGTAACAATGAGATGACCTAATTTTTAATGTAACTAAATTTTTTATTATAGATCTCAATTTTGGCTTGTATACTTGATCCCTTCTGATTGAATGTATCTTTGCAACTACACAAGGATATTCTACTTATGCTTCTAATTTGCTTCCTCTAAGCATCTTCTATTCTTCCATACACTTTCACACATTCAATCTTCAACTTGACCTTGTACTTGTACCTTATGCATTGTCAAGTCAGCTTGAATAAATCTTAGAATAATTAATATTCATTACCCTAGTCGGCTAGAACCAACAAGTAAATCTATTGAATTCAATATGCAAAAACAAGAAAATCCTTCATTAGCCAACACTACATCTTTACAAACTTTCTTTGGTAATCGAGTGATCTCGGTTAACACTAGTTCCATCCAAGTTTTCCTTCATTAATCAAGTAGGATCGATTAACACTCATTTATGTGAACTTCTCTTTGACACTCGAGTGAACTTGGGAGTCATTGACTTCTAAACTTAGCAAACTTTGGAATTCTTGGCTGACATAGGAAATTGTCTTTATCACCCAGGTGACTTCAGCATATAGTGACTAACAAGGATATGGTATTTTGTGTAACATCAAACATAATACATGATTAACCAATTGTATTTAAGAATCTCCCTCTGTGGCATTGATGATAACATATGATGTCATAATATAATGAACTTTTTAAAGAAAAATAGCAGTAAGGAAAATATCCTTAGTTTCATTTTGATACTCATTTATGAGAACTCCCTCTATCAGTGTGAACTCCCTCTACCTTCAATTTCTCCCTCTATCAAAAAACTTTAACATTAATATTTTCTTCTGATAGAAAACTCTCTCTTTTTTATATTGGACCAAGTTCATTCTCCCTTTTTGACATCTTCAAGAAAAATTTATGTGATATGACACACATAAACTTCTCCCTCTTTGACATCTTATGCTAAAGACAATATTCAGTGAATATTAATGTACATAATGTAATAATTCACATGAAATCTATCTTTTTAATACTACATCAACTAATTTGATCTTCAACATGCTCTAGTTGATGCATCACAAAAATTCATTTAGTGAGCTTCATATAGGGGAATGACCCCTAGCTTACCTCTTAGATTAAAAAATGCATCCTTAGGTAATGTTTTAGTGAATATGTCTACAATTTGTTCTTTAGTATTCACATATTCCAATCTTACCTCTTTATATTGCACCAATTCTTTGAGAAAATGAAATTTTATAGCAATGTGCTTGGTCTTGGTATGCATCACATCATTCTTTGATATATTAATCACACTAGAGTTATCATAGAAGATAACCACTGGATCCTTGATCTCTACCTTTATACCTACCAACAATTGTTCCAACCAAACAATATTTGAGCAATTAACTATTGTTGTCACATATTTTTTTTTTGTTGTAGACTAATAAATGCAATTCTTCTTCTTACTTGTCCAAGACACTAGTCTTTTGCCAAGAAAGAATGCTCCACCACTGGTTCTCTTCCTATCATCAACACTTCTTGCCCAATCAGCATTTGTGAATGCTTTCAAATCCAAATTGTCTCCATTTTTGTACCATAATCCATAGTCTTCAATACCCTTGAGATACCTCATGATTCTCTTCATTTCCATTATATGGTTTTCTTTAGGATTTTCTAAGAATCTTGCCACCATACCAACTGCTAATGCAATATTAGGCCTTGTGTGCACTAGATATTGCAGTTTTTTGATTATTGATTTGTATGTGGTCTAATCTACCTCCTTGGAATCATCATTTTTGGAAATCTTATGTCCAGTAGACATAAGTGTTCCAACTAGTCTTGAATCTTCCATTCCAAACTTGTTTAGAATCTCCTTGATATATTTGGATTGAGAAATATAGTTACCATCTTTCTTCTATTAAATCTATAATCGAACAAATAATTTTATCTCTCCAAACATAGATATCTCAAATTCTTTATTGATTTCTTCTTAAAACGCTATGAATAAGTCATCATTTCCTATAAACAATGTGTCATCTACAAATATTTCAGCCAATACAATCTTCTTGTCTAGTCCTTCTTTGATATACATGATGTTTTTATCAATTGTTCTTTGAAAACCAATTTTTATCAAGTAATTATGAATTCTTTCATACCAAGCTTTGGGAGCTTGCTTGAGACCATCCATTGCTTTGTGCAATTTACAAACCATATCATTTTTGCTAGGATCTACAAAATCTTCAAATTTTCTATGTACACTTCCTCTTCAAGAATGCAAATTTCACATTCATTTGATAAACTTTAAATCCTCTATGTGAAACATAAGCAAGTAAAGTTCTAACACCTTCTAGTCTTGCAATAGGAGAAATTTTTTTACCATAATCAACACCTTCTTCTTGAGAAAAATGTTTGCATACTATCTTGCTTTGTTTCTAGAAACTTCTCCATCTTCATTCAACTTATTTCTAAAAACCAACTCTGTGCCAATTAAATTTTTATCCTTGGGTATAGGATCAAGAGTCCAAGTATTATTCCTCTCTATATGTTCTATCTCTTCATTCATAGCTTCAATCCAACTTTCATTATCCAAAGCATCTTTCACTGCTCTAGGTTCAAATTCGGTAAGAAACCATGTACCTTTCAATTTTTTTCTTGTCATTATACCATATATATTGTCTCCAATGATTTGATCAAGTGTGTGGTGCCTTTTGACTTATCTTTCTAGCATAGGTACTTTGGATTTAGAACTTGTTCCACTAGCCTCACCATGATCTTCTATATCAAGTCTAGGCTCCCCTACGTTTGGCTTGGGTCCTTCAGACCTAGTATTCTATGGTTATAACTCAATAGCCTTTGATTACTTCTCAGGCCCTTCAAACTATGACTCAAGTTGCACTCATTAAAACTTAGGTGTTTTTGGAGATTTTGGGGACTCAAGAGGTGAGGCCTCCTAACTTCCAATTAGATTTTTAATTGTATCATGTTCATACTAAATAAACCTTTTCTAATCCTTAGGTTCTTTTTTGTTCTCTTCTTCACTCTTTTCTAGAAACTTGTCAATTCTCACATGTAGACTTTCTATGATCTTATGAGTGGATAAATTCAAACATTTATATGCTTTACTTCTATTGGAGTATCCTAGGAATATAACTTCATCACCTTTGACATCAAATTTACCTTTCCTAGTCTCTTTTAGAATATAAAATTTTCTAGCAAATAATTTCAAGTAACTTACATTAGATTTGTAGCTATGCCATAGTTAATAAGGACTTAGATTTGAGTCTTTCTTTGGTTGTATTCTATTCAAGGTATGCACTACAGTACTAGTCGCTTCCTTCTAGTATTTGATTGCAACATTCTTTTCTATCATCAAAGTTCTTGAACAATCCATGATGGATTTGTTCCTTCTTTTAGCTATACCATTTTGTTGAGGTGTACCAAGGGTTGAGACTTGTCTTTTATTTCCTCTTTCAGTGCAGCATTTATTGAATTCATTAGAGATGAATTCACCACCTCTATATGATCTCAAACACTTCAGTTTCTTTCCAAATTCTTTTTCTACTCTTCCCAGATACCACTTAAACTTTGAAAGGCTTCTGACTTCTCCTTCAGGCACATTAAAGTCATCATTCTAGAATAATCATCAACAAAAATAATAAAATACTTATCTCCATTGTAGCTTTCTATTCCAATAGGTTAGCATAAATCTTTATGAACTAGCTCCAAGACTTCTTTAGAATGATAGTTCCTTCTTTTGAAACTTATCTTGCCCATCTTACCAATTTGATGATTTTTGAATAGGCCCATATCAAGTTTCCTCAAGCTAGAAACACCTCTGACTCTTTTGTTTTTGCTTATCTTTATTAGATTATCAATGTTCGCATGACATAACCTTTTATGCCATAACCATCTTTCTTCTACGTGAGCAATGAAACATGAAATTTTGCTGAGATCTAAGTAGAATAGATTATCTTTGGTTTTTTTACAATACCCAACTAGATTTCCTTTTCTATTGAGTAGCTTGGCCTTCCCATTCATGAATTCTAACTTGAATTCAATTTTTTTCAACTGTACCACACTTAGTAGATTATCCTTTAGACCTTCAACCAAATAAGCATTATCACATCTAATTTCATTAGTTAGTGAGATGCAACCTTTTCCCTTTATGCAACATGTTTCATTGTTTCCAAATCTCACACTTCCACCATCATAGTGTTCCACATTCAAACTTTGTTTTGTCACTAGTCATATGATGTGGACAACTACTATCAATAATCTATGTATCACTTTTTCTAACATGAGATCTATAAGTGTCATTTTATCTTCTTCATCATCAGATTCATCTCTTATAGCAATATAGATCATTACATCATCTTCACTACTATCTAAATCTTTAGCCATAAAACAAGATGTCTTGCCTTTGTCCTTGTATTCCTTGAAGTTCTTAAAATCCTTCTTGCCTTTGAATTTTTTGTGCTTCGTTCCATCTTTTTCTTCTTTATTTGGATATCCTATAGCAATGTGTCCAACTTCTTCACAAGAGAAATAGATCAAAGGAATTTTACCTTTGTACTTTCATTTACCTTTGGCATACCTTCTTGCAAGTAATGATTCAATGGCTTCAAGATCTTCGTTAGAACTATTGTCCTCTTCACTTTTAGATTTTTTTCTATTTGACCTTTTTGTTTTGTTCTTAAGTGATACTTTGGCTTCAAATGCAAACTCAACATTGCTAGAACTAGGAGTATAATTATCATAGTTATCTAGTTCAAATGTAGTCAATCTTCTGACTAGAGTATCCAATGTTATCTTGTCATTTGGATCACATCTCATCTCTTGAATAGAAGACACTCTAATTGCATAGATAAGAAGAAGGGTTCTAAGTACCTTTCTTACCACTATCACATCTTCAATTTTTCCTCTAGAGGCTTTGATAGCACTAACACTAGCTTTGATTCTCTCAACATATTTTACAATGTTTTCATCTTTTCCAATCTTCATCTGATCAAACTGACCTCTCAAGCTTTGTACCTTGGCTCTTTTCACATTATCATCATCTCCATAGATATCCTTCAGTTTTTTCCATGTCTCATGAGTAGTAGCACACCCTTCAACCTCATCAAATTTAGCATAGTTAAGAGATGATGATCAATCATCATAATATTATGATTTTTCTTTTCAACAATCTATTTCATAGTCAATGTTCCAGTAGGTGCTTTATAAGCATTTTTCAAATATTTCAAACCTGAATCACTAATGGTTCCTAGATGCAACTTCATAAGTCATTGTCATGCCACAAAGTAATCTTTGTTCAGCTTGAGAATCTCTCTTATGTAAGACATCTTGATCTTTAGCTTAGGTTCTTGAAACCTTCTTTGCAAGTATCAAGGAGATTTGATACCAATTTTTGGAAATATAAGAGGAGTAACTAAGAGGGGAGGGGTGAATCAATTACCACAAAAATAAATCATAGATCCCTTAAATGTTAGAATATAAACTTCACTAAAAACATAGATGCTCTACATAAATAAAGGCACTCAGTTTACACTAGTAAATGTTGTAACTCAAAAAACATTAAAATAACAACAATAACTTGGAAAATGAAAATATTAAGATATTACCTATGATTAACATTACTTAACTTAGTTGCATGCATATAAAAGAAATAGCATGAACAAAAGTGACACCAAGATTTAACATGGAAATCCAATTTGGAAAAAACCACCAATTGCAAATAGTTAGCCATGTTAGGAGCCAGCCCTATTAAAGATTACAAAGCACACTATTAGGTGTGACCTTGTTAGAGAATTTAATCACCTTATTAGGAGTGGCCTTGTTAGAGGTCTTTAGACACTTCAATCTAGAAATACCACCTTGTTAGAGGATATACAAATAGTTGTTAAGCCAACACTAGTACAATGGTTAGAGAGTAACAATGAGGTGACATGATTTATGATGCAACTAAATTGCTGATTATAGATCTCAATTCTAGATTATATACTTGATCCTTTCTTATTGAATGTATCTTTGCAACTCCACAAGGATATTTTGGTTATCCTTCTAATTTGCTTCCTCCAAGCACCTTCTATTCTTCCATACACTTTCACACATTCAATCTTCAACTTGACCTTGTACTTATATCTAATTCATTATCAAGTTGGCTTGAATACATCTTAGAATAATTAGTATTTATTACCTCAGTCATCTAGAACCAACAAACAAATCTATTGAACTCAATTCACCAAAACAAGAAAATCTTTTATTAGCTAACCTTGCTTAGTAAACATACCTTGCTTAGTAGACATTAACTCAAAAATGATTTTCTTGTATTAACCAAGTGAGATTGGTTAATAATACATCTTTAAAAACTTTCTTTGGTAACCAATTGAGCTAGGTTAGCATTAGTTCCATCCAAATCTTCCTTCATTAACATAATGAGCTTGGTTAACACTAAATTTCTATGAACTTCTCTTTGATGCCTAAGTGAACTTGGTAGTGTGATATCTTCCTGCAAGCTTTTATTCAAGGATAGATTGGCTTCCAAGGTGTCTAAAATATGGGAAGGACTTAGCACATCCTTACTTCCAGAGCTAGGGTGATTAAATTTCTTGATCCTCTTGGTGGATTTCCTTTCACTCTCTATTTACTCAGGACTCACCTCCTATGTGTGGGGTGTCCTAAATTTCTTCATTTTAAAATTTTCACTACACCTCTTGGATTACTCCTACCATGTGTATCACTATAATAGTCAATAACAATGATGTTTTTCCTTGTATCTAGGGGATTTTTTTCCACCTTTTTTGAGGTTGAACCAGGGATAGAGTTTGTGGAGACTTGAGGAGTAATAGTGGCAAGGAGATTGATAAAGAAGAGGTGGGTTAAGTGAAAGTTAGAAATTATAGAGTTTAAGCATCAAGGCCTAGTACAGGATATAAAAGAGTCTTCCTTCCTCCCTCTTTCTCCTAAAATTAAACAAATTATCCTCCATAAAATACAAAACAAGGTGTGGGAAGGAAATCAAGTCCTAATTCCTAAAGTGATTTAAAATAGGAAAGTGGTAATAGTATAGCACCTAGAACCATTCTACAAGTGTGATGTAGCACATAATGGCATATTACATTATGTCATAAGGTTTGAGTAGGTCATCCCTTGAGAATCCACTCCACATGAAGATAGGATCCTCCTTAGGGTCAAAAAAGTTTCTAAAGTTTGTTTCATCAAAAACTCTAGTATGTTTATGCCAACTCCTATGCTCAAGGAACAACCCACCAACCATAATGACGAGCTCCTCTATCATTTTGAAAACCACCCCATTAATGTTCACCTTCCTACTATTTCAAGTGTTCAAAAATTATAGGGAGGTAAAAGCACAGACTTGTGTCACCCTTTTGTAAAGGAAAAGGCTAACAAAAGTTTAATTTTTCACCTTTAATGACATAAAACTAGTATTCTTATTTAGAATTTGAAAATGAAGTAAACTAATGAAATGCGTGAAATTTTTTGAAGTTTAGGATTATAAATTTTAATAATTATTTGGAATAAGAAATGATACATTTTCTTAATTTTTATAGATATTCTTTTAGTTGCTAAAAAACACTAAAAATTAGGGGTTTAATTACCACCACAAAACTATATGGAAATAAACTTTTCTATAATTGAACTAAAAATATGTTATAGATAACACATATAGCTAGAACAATCAAAAAAAAAAATTGACTTTAGACTTATATTTTCTCTTTTATAGTGATTCAAATTTCAACTCACTAGAAATTGATAGTTTTCATCTCCCACCACATTTTTCAAAACAAATCTATTCTAACTAGAAGAAAAATTATACCCTCTAAAAGAGAACTCTCTCCTCTAGAACGTCATATAATTTTTAAATTTTTTTTTATATGATTTGATATTTTTTCTTTCTCAAAATTGACATCTTTTTTAGTGTGAAAATACGTACTTGTAATTTTTTTAAATTGCAATATAGTATATCTAATTAAAACTCCATAAAATCTATATGGGAATATTCTTGACTTTGAGCTCTATAAATTGGTGTTTTTATTTGACTAAAAAAAAATATAAAAAATTAGTAAGAGTTATTGAAATGTTAGTTTTCTGAAATAGTATTATTTCTTTAGTAATTTGATACAAACTAGTATAAAACATGCATTTTATAGCCATTTCCAATTGGAAAAGTGTGAGACCATATATATCTTAGCTAGAATGAATTTTATCTAGATCATATGTTTGAGAAAAAATGATTTTTGGATACTCAAATTTAGTTGTTCTAATAAGTCAGCCTAAAAGGTAACACAACTTTGTACTTTTACCTAGGGACACATGCTTATCATACCCTTCAATGTCTGCCATGAAAGGTAGTAATCTACCTTCACATAGATAAACCCGCACTGCCTCACTATCCCTGATACAAGTTTCCATCTTATCTATTTCAATGTGATCATTGGCACCCATGTCTTCACATAGCTTGATCACCAAATCCTTAGATTGCACCAACATCCCCTTGTTGTAGGACATAACTTGAAAGCCAAGGCCGTTTAAAGATGTTAAAAAGGAACTTGAGAAAGAAAATGATTCACATCATAAAATCATAGGCCATCATGATTTCCAATCCCCCTCTAACTTGAGCATGTGTGAACTATACCTTTTCCATCGAAATTAACCATTGTCAATTATGTGTGGAGTAAAGCACAAGGAAATTTCTATTATGTTTATTCACGATGCCCATCCTTGGTGGTTTTATCATTATGACCAAATCTATGTGGATCGTCCGCTCACCAATGTAATTAATAATCATGGTCCTAGGAACCCCAAATAGAAATAATCACAAAATATTTCCAATATTCTAGACTTTATAGTAATTAATCCAAGGGTTCTCCCACCCACATGGGTCCACATAAATACACCACCTACTATACTTCATCATATTGCACCACAAAGCCCACATTTAGTTTCTACCATCATTCATGTATATGGTGGGGTTTGGCTGACATCATCCCATTTCTTTATTCCTTCTATGTTATGACCAATTTTAGCCAAGTCATCTACAACTCCATTATCTTCTTGATAGATGTGATCTACGTGGACTTCTTGAAGCCCATCCAACAAGATGCAAATTTCCCCTATTATCACTTTGATCTTCCTACTACAATGGCCTTCTCCCTTCACATATTTGATAATTAACATAGAATCACCATCAATAGTTAGTTTGTTAATTCTTCTAGCGCTCATTATCCTTGTTCCCCATAAGAGGGTGAATGTTTCTGCTTTGTTATTTGAACCCCGTCCATAGTTCCCAACATAGGAAACCACCATCTTACTAATATTATCCCAGAAAAAACCACCAAATGTATTCCTTCCAACAATGGTTGAGACATCAAAATTGAGTTTCATCCAAGATTTTAGAGGGGAGTGCCAAACCGTTTTACATCTGGCAATAGCTTTAGAGTTATCAAATCTTGCCACCTTCATACTTAAGTCCCAAGAAGTATTCCATCTCATATCTTGATCTGTCGAGAGGTTTGGGGGGGTTCCAATGCCAAATCCCAATGCATTCCTTTAGGAGCCTAGTTGCTTGTTGAACCACCATCGAGCTAGGAGAAGCTTTGTCCTAGAATACATGGTTGTTCTATTCTTTCCAAAGTTGCCATAACAAATATGGGGGAATGACTCTCAAGAAGGTTTTGAGGTATGGGTGATTAGAGGGACCAGCCTAGTTAAAAAACTGATGGAGGTTCTCATTGAGGTGTCATTGAATCTCCCACATAGAGAAAATATTCCTCCAAACCTCCAAAGGAAGGAACAATGTATGGGGAGGTGTTGAATGGATTTTTTTGCGTTGTAACATAACACTGGCCAATTGGAATCCTTTCCTTTATAGGTTATCAATGATGAGGATTGCCCCATGTAGAGTCATCTACCAAATGAAATTTTCCCTCAGTAGGATCTAGGGGTTCCAATCACTCTTCCACTCCCTTAGGGCATCAACTCCCTCAAGAAAACAAGTATAAGAAGATTTCACCATGAAGTCCCTAGAGAGAATTAGTCTCCATATTAAAGAATTATCCAACAAGGTGGAGGGGATACAATAATTTTGCAACTTCTCTTGGAGCTCCTCAAGTAACCTCATCTCAGGAATGTCCTGATTGCAAATTCTTTTCCATTTTCTATCAAGGATGATATAGTTAAGAACCAGGGTACCACATTGCCAGGTACAAAAATTCCTTAGAGGTTGAAACCTAGTATACATGACAGGGCCATCCTAGAGCCATTGATCCTCTCAGAAGTTAATGGTGTTCTCATTCTCCAAAACCAAGTGAGTGCCCTTCTTCAAAATCCTATGGGTGTGCACTACATTGTTCCAAATTTTTATCCTTGGTGGAGTGCATTGGTCCAAAAATGATAATGCAATGATTCATCTCATAGGTACTTAGCCCTAACAATACTGCACCAACTTCTCAAGGAGTTCATTAGTCTCCATCCAACCTTAGCCAAGAGATCCTTATTCAAATGCCCAATCCTTCTAATGTTTAGAGCCCTCAAGGACTTAGATTGATAGACTTTCTTCCATCTTGCCAAACTTATTTTGATCTTATCCTCCATTCTCAACTATAAAAAAAAATCTTTTATTTTTTCAATAATATCTCTATATCTACCTAGGAGTTTAAAGAGAGAGAGGAAGTACATGGGAATGCCCTATAAAGAAACCGAAGGAAGATGAAGTTTTCCCACACTACTAAAATTTTTTCCTTTCCATCCCGCAAGCTTCTTATGTATGTTTTCCATCAACCCATTCCAATACAATGACAACACCTCTTTAATGGTGAGAGGGAGGCCAAGATAGGTATTCAGTAAGCTCACCTCTTCACATTCTAGAATTCTAATCACTTTTCTCCTTAGGTCATTGTTTGTATAAAAAAATATACTTTTCTTGTCTGATAATTTATACATTTCCTCAAAACCTTCTCATAATTTGGTTTAGAAGGGTCTTCCATGCTCTATCTTCATGAATATAAGATAGGCCAAGTAGGGAGGTGTCATCAAAAAATTGTTGGAGCACCTATGAGGGGCTTGAGGAGGTAGGTCTTATGCCTTTTATCTTGTCATTATTTTCTGGGGCTTTGAAGTTTGTTCCCAACACCTCCGCTACAATGATGAATAAGTAAGGAGGAAGGGGGTCTCCTTGTCAAAGACCAAGTGAGAGGAGATAACAAATCTGCCTAGGTCCCATTCAACAAGACCAAGAACTGGATGATGTTAACTATAGTCATGATTATTCTAACAAAATTCTCTTTCAATCCTAACTTGGTCAGAATATCAAAAAAAAATTACCCCCTTACCTTATAATAGGCCTTCAAAATGTCAAGATTTAGAGCCATACCTAGGCTCCCACACTTCTCCATGGAATGGATCCTAGTGCCTCATTGGTGGTAATGACTGCATCTAGTATCAGTCTACCTAGGACAAATCCATTCTAGCAGGGTACTACAAACTTATCAAATAGGGGCTTAATGTGGTTCACCATGATCTTAGAGAGGATCTTATAAATTGTGTTGTAGAGGCTTATTGGTTTGAATTCCATGAGACATCTCAGTCCATCTATCTTAGTATTAACACAATGAAGGTCTACTTAAGTTCCTTGACTAACTTTTCCAAAAATGAAGGGGGAAACCCATTTGGCCCCAGGGCTTTAAACTGGCTCATATTAAACACAAATTTTCTCTCTTCCTCCTTTGGAACCTTGATAGTTAGGGCATTGTTCATCGAGTCATCAACAACTAGGTTCATGATCCTTAAAATATTATCCTAAGTGTTAATACTAATTTGATTTGGTTAGGGGGCTATAGATCTCCTACAAGTATCTAGAGACCTAGTCCTTTATCTCGTCCTCCTCCAATATTTCTTGACGAATACTTTCGACCAATAGGCTAATGTTATTCCTCTTTTTTCTTTTTGCTGCCAATCTATGGAAGAAGGTTGTGTTCCTATTGCCCTTCTCTAGCCACTGCACTCTAGACTATTTCTTCTAGTAAATTTCCTCTCATTCCAACAAATTTTTTCACTTAGCATGACATTCCTTCTCCTCATGTTGATGTTTTGAAGAAGAATTACCACTAGCTAGATTGGCTTGGAGTGACTTTGACTTCTTCTCATTCATCTTCTTTTCCTTAAAATTGTTGTCAAATGATGATTTACTCTATCCTCTAACCTCTTTATGGATCCTTTCTAGTTTCCTAGCAATGCAGAAAATGGTAGATCCTTGGACTAAGATGTTCCACCATTAGGTGATATGCTATCTGAACTCTAGGTGCGAGTGCCACATAATCTCATACTTGAAGGATCTTCATCTATTTATTTGTTTCTACTTCCATATGAATAACAACATAGAATAGTCAGAGATGGTCCTCGGGTAAGTCATTAAGGAGGTATGTATGTTTAACCCAAAGATGTCCCATAATGATTTTGTCACTTCTATATACAAAGTCAACAAATAAAACTCTCATTCTTTTACTATATTCATCAATTTAATAAATGTATTTAAAGCACCAATCTTGATATTTTATTTATAGAAATCATTGCTTGTCAATAGATCTTTGAACTACAAGTTGATAATGATTCACAAAGAATCCTCTAGAAATTAAGTCTTTCTGAAAAGAACCCTCCACACCTATTTGGTCTTCTCCTATAAACTATTTAACTAAATAGAAAATCTAACCCTAATTATAGGCATATCACATCACGAAACCCATCAGACCTACTCATTGAAACGTTCAATTGGCCGTATGGACGTGGCGTGAAATTCAAGTCAAGTAATTTGTCTTTCACATTTGGCGGTTTAGGACATCTATGTTCTCATGACAGACAGGTGGACAGGATACAGGCCAAGCATAAATACAAGGTAGGGCGGTTTTCTCAAAGATAGAATTTGGCCGGCTGTTCTCTGGTAATAAAGAAGAATTCTACACACAGTAAGCCTTCCCATCAATATCTAAGACTCTGTTTTGTGTGCCGAGAAGAAGAAGAAGAAGGAGAGAGAAGAAATGGGACATGATTGGGCACCAGAGATCATTGGAACAATTCTCTTCGTTGTGCTTTCGCCGGGCTTGCTGTTTCAAATTCCTGCAAATGGACGATTCGTAGAGTTCTGCAACTTTCAGACCAGTGGGCTATCTATTTTCATACATACCCTTATTTTCTTTGCCCTCATGTGCATATTTCTTATTGCAATTGGAATTTCTATAGTCATAGGTTGAAGAGACATGCTTTCTGCCCCTCAGTGGCAATATAACTCTGCTCTTTTGATTTTATATTTCAAGGATGAAATAAAGGATTGTATCTTTGATTATATTATCATCCAGTAACGTTAAGTTTGTGGAAGCAAAACTATTTCAGGTTTTAATCTGGGATGATCTACACAGCTTGAATCTCCCAGCCGTTGATAACATAATTTTTTTATTATTATTTCAGTTTGAGATGTATTCTCTGACATCCGTATAGTTTTAATTAGATCTCTCTCTTTCTGACAGTCTGAACAAAGTGGCATCGTAACTTTAGATGACTGTTTTTTTTCTGTTCCATAATGTCGTAATCCCTTATTTCAAATATTATAGTGATATCTATATAACAAAATTTATTATGTATCATATCTTAAATACAAATATTTGATCTTGGGCTCTTTATTCATTAAAAAACCTCTATATTCTTCCATTATCATTTTCAGTCTTACTATGTTTTTCCTAATTTTTCAATAGTTTTATTCGTTATTTTGACTGAATCTTATTTCAGAGCATTTACAATCTTATTTCAAAGCATTTACTATTTCTCATTTATTTAAGAAAAAATGATCAAATTTTGTGCATTTCGTTAATTGAATTAATGAAAGCACAAGATCCATTCTATATACTTTTTGTCTTGCAAAAAGAGGGGTAAAAATTTATTAAGACAAAAAGGAATACAACAAGGAGAGCTCAACAAGGAGCTCGCACAAGATCCATTCTATATACTTTTTGTCTTGCAAAAAGAGGGGTAAAAATTTATTAAGACAGAAAGGAATACAACAAGGAGAGCTCAACAAGGAGCTCGATCCCGAGCAACAAGATCATCAAATTCTTGCAGCATCTCAAAAGACAGTTGCTCCCTATCCCTAATATACTTTTTAATTAAACTTAATAAATAGATTGACTGCGATTTTCACTGAAACTATCATTATTGATTTTCTTATTCTGTAAATCATAATCCTTATTCTCATTAAATATAAAAACTAAAACCCATCTGTAAGCTATAATTCTTATTCGTCATTAAATATATAAACCAAAACCCATCGCACTGTGAAGCTAATCTCTGCAAGCTATATTTACCATGGCTTTGCTTTTCATCTTCTTTTTCTGTTTTTTTCTTCTTTCCTTTTTCTTTCTTTTCAATCTTTAAGATTTAAATTATAATTTTTTAATTAATTATATATGATTAATAAATAGTCTATATCATTATGTTATATATTATATCATATAATATTATAATATTTTAGTATTTATATCACTTTATATTTTTAAAAATATCATTTATACAATTTAATAATTAAAATAATACTATGATTTTGTACACTCATGAAATAAAATTAACATAAATTAATAAATAATATTGGTTAGATTATTAAAACATTAGAAATAATGCATCAAATAAAGCAAATTAATAATTTTGGAAATCTATCAAGATTTTTTATTGTGGAAAAAGTGGCATATAAGAGATCAAATATTTTTTATCAATTATAAAGTGAAAAATATAAGATTGAAAGGATTCATTTTTAATCACTAGTTAACATAAAATGACATCATAGAAAACAAATTAATAAACAAGTGCCACATAGTGGCATGTACTTGTCTTTATAATGCATTGTAATAAATATAATGTAAACAATAGTTATCCAATTAAAAAATACACAATTAATAAAGATAATTCAACAATAAATAATAAGTAATTAGACAATTAAGAAACAATTCAATAAAGAATGTTTTATCTTGAGAGAAAAAATTCATTTTATTATTATGCTATGCATCCATATAAAATCATGAATGAAATTAATTGTATGTTCAAATTCATAGTAGTTACTATTGAAAAATACTCAATACATATCTATTATATAAACAAAATTAAAATAGTATTTCAACATTGTTCCACTTTGAAAACTAAAAAACATTGTCCACCAATAAATGTTTCACTTCTAAGGAGATTAAATATAAATTTAAAACTTTTCTTACTTGGCTTAAAATCATAGTGTAGTCATAAGAAATTACACCTTTTTAATATTGACAAGGAATAAACTTACATTAGTTTACTTTAATAGTAACTTGTTAAGATAATATAGTTCATAACATTATATTATATACTACACAAATCAATAATCAACATATTTCAGATATACTTCATTTAGATATAAAAATATGATAAATTATAAAAGGTTATTCTTGTTCTATTTTTTTTTTTTTTTATTTCTGATTAGTTAAGAGCATCACTATATTACACAAGCCTTGTCAATTAAATTATTTTGTGATTAAAATTTATGGTTTTTACAAAATCAATTTTAAATTATTTTTCATAGTTGAAAGTAAAATTTTGAAAGATTTCAATATTTGCATATGTCTAATAATAGGCGAAGAAAATGGAATATGGAAGAAGCCCAAAAAAAGGGGTCCTATAATGCAAAATATTTTAGACCAATGAGATTTTTAAAAAATAATATTTTTATTGAGAAAAATAAAAAATAAAAATTTGAACATTACAAAAATTTTAATTACAAAAACTATTATTATCCACAAAAGCCAAAAGAATAATTTCATCTAATTGGTGACAACTAATTGACTAATTTGTGAAGTGAATGCAATAGTATTTTCTTATGGCAAGTATAGTAACTGCTATATTATATATATTAAGAATCTACAAAATCAATTTTTTTTAATTTCAAGTCTCCAATAATGATTATAGACAAGTGCATTGTAATTTCAATGTGATATCCTATTTCAATATGAACTTCGGGTTTAGTCAAATTTATAATTCTTTAGATGTGTTTTGATTATTCAAACAATTTAATTTTAATAGTAATTTATGTATTTTTTCTTCATCTAATTACCTAGTTCAATCTAAGTGTTTAATATAACTTTCTTTCACATGTTAGTGTAGATTTGTCCTTGTTATTTTGATGAGTTCTAAAATTTGAAGTACTTTAGTATTTTCTTTAAATGATCATATTATCACCTAGTTCAATCTAATTGTTTACTAAAACTTTCTTTCACACCTTAGTGTAGATGACCTTGCTATTTTAATGAGATTTGAGAGTTTGAAGTATTTCATTATTTTCCTTAAATGATCACATTGTGTTTACATTACATGACTCTTTCATGTATACATATAAAACAAAAATTTAAGGTGAGGAAAATCATTGTCTAGTTAGTTTAAACTTATTTCATTAACCTTTTGTTTTTTTGGCAAAAAATTATATTTAAAGTAATAATAACTAGTTCAAAAATAGCTCCCAGAGAAAAGAACTAGAAAAGAAAAACTTAAGTCATTACCTAATACAAAAAGGATGTAGAAGAAGAAAGACAACATCAAGAGAAAGTATAACCAAACTAAAGAATCTTGTCCTTGTGATTTTGAAATTGAGAATATTGTGATTATAAAGAGCTCAAAACTTGTATGAATACAATTCATTGTTTGGTGTTGGAGACAAAATGAAGAGCCAAGCCAAAAACTGTCATAAAAGTTTCCATTGATTATCTACATCCAAAACTCCAATTGAGGTCATGATATTAGAAAGCCACCTAATGTGAGTGCAACCCAAGACCTTGAACTACATATAATATCTCAAAAGAACAAGTGAGAACCATAAAAGTAAAAATATGTGAAATCATAGAGAAGCAGTGATTTACAATCAAATAAAATATGGGAAGGACTCAACATTATTCTAAACATATTCTTTTGTCATAATATTAACCAAGTTGGGGAAAATAAGGAGGTTAAGTGAGGAAAGTGAAGAGTTAATATGAACCCCACCAGTACCTAAATTAGCTAGACAATTAGCGAAAATATTGCTTTTTCTATAAGTATGCATGATGTAACATTTAGAGAATGAATCAAAAAGAGATCATTCTTGATGTAATATATATTATATGGACCAATTATATAAATGATGTTTAATACATGCATTAATAATAATGATTGAGTCCCCTTCAACATGTAACATAGATATAGATAGTGATTTTACATGTTCCAAACCAAACAGCAAGGCCACAGCCTCGACTTTATTATTAGAAAATGGAGGGATAGGAGATGGTTTTTCTATAATCACATAACCTTTAATGTCTCTAATGACTATGTCATAGCTAGACTTTCTTAGATTTCCTCTGGAGGCCCCATAAAAATTGAGTTTGAAATAACCCTCACTTGGAGGAATCCACTTGGTTTGTGCTAAGATAAGAGAAATCCTGGATGAACACAAGGGAGCAGGAAGATAAGGAGAAAGTAAACCCTTCTACTAATGAATAACATAGTCATTCCAAGGAGAAAAAACATGTTTACCCTTATATTTACTTACTAAAGCATTAACAATCTAAACAATTGATCTTTCTAATCCTTCCAAAATTGAGGGATTAGAGATGATGTCTATCTAAAAATTCTCTTTTTTCTTTCCCACCAAATCGCCCATACTAGAGATGCAAGGATGCACTTCCAAAGACATGAGAACATTGATTTAGAATATAAGATTTTCCATGCCTAGAATAAATCCCATAGAGATTTAGGTAACAGTATATGGAAATTAAGATTATTAAGAACAAAATGCCAACAATCTTGGGCAAAAAGAAAGATTAAGAGGAGTTGATCTATTGTTTCTATAACTTGCAAAGAAAGCACACAATTAAAGGGATAAAAAATGTTCAATCCATGAAGTCGATCACTAGTTAAAATTTTGGTTCTTTAATGAAAGTCATCCAAAGCATCCTACTTTTGGTAGAACTAAACTATTCTAGTAGAATTTAAAAGCATGATATGTGGTCTGATTAAATTGGTTTTGTTGGAGCTCTAAGTATCCTTGTTTAACAGAGTATCTACAATCTTTAGCTAGAACCTAGAAGAGGGAATCTAGTTGATTAGACATAAAAACATTCCTTTCAATTAATACTTGTTTGAAAGAAGCAACTTGATTGTGGTATATATGAAGAATTGAGGGGTCTCGCCAAATGAATAGCCCTATGGATCTATGTATAGATGTGGCATAATTAAAAAAAGATTTCCCCTAAGCTTGAATCACTATGTTTGAGAAATCCTTTAAAGAATCAATAGTGGAAAGCAGGGGAACCCATTCCATGAATTAAACAAAAAATTGAAACTATCCCCATTGTTCACTTCCAATGATATGAATGAAGAAATATCCTCTTGAGAAGCCATCAGGAAATCTCAAATGACAGAGCCCCCTAGCAAGACTAGGACAGTAAGAACTCTGGAAGGTTCCAAGTTATCTAAATATTTCTAATGTAAAAGGCGACACCATTTGCAAGAGGATTTTTCATACATTTTCCAAAAATATTTAGCAACAAAAGCCATAATCCTATTAGTAATGTTGGGAAGTCTAACAGCTCCTATTCTTAAAGAGATTCAGATAGCATGAATAGAAATTAGAGGTAGTTTCTTCTATCCATTCATATTATTTGACCAAAGAAAGGTGTGGATTAAATTTTCAATTTGAGAGATGATACCTTTGGGGGCTTGTAGAATGAAGTAATAATTAGGAATGCCAGAGAATAGTTTTGATAAGAAAAATTCTACCTGAGAGAGATAAACTATGAACCTTCCAAGCACTAATTGTAATTTTGATATGATCATTCATAGATTTTCTATAAGAATTTTCCATAGGGAAAAATTCACCCAAGACCAAGGAACTCAAACACAAGCGCAACAGTAGACCAAAAGAGTATGATTAGAATGATGATATGTTATTCATTCAATGTGAAAGTACACTAGGATTTCCTGTATATAAAGGCCTTTGGAATGCTTCTAGAATGCATAGGAATTAGCAACATGATAAGTCATACAACCAGGCACATATGCACCAGGTGTGGGTTATCCTCCATTAAGCATAGGAGTAAGTGTGATGATGAGAGGATAAGCCTACAAAGGTGTAGCATGCAAAATTATGTTGTAGACACCATTTTCTAAAATAGGAGTGTGAATAACTATGTTGTCTACATGACAACTCAGTTAATTATGTAAACTCTAGTCTTGTATGCACCATGTGCTGAATTAGAGTTGCTTACTCTAGTGTTGTCAACATGACAACTCATAAGAGTATGCAAACTCCTAAGTGTCTTACCTAAGAAATAATAAAATAATGCATAATAATAAAATAATGCATTAACCTAAGTAAAATTAAGTAAAGTGTAATAAGTAAGTACTTATTTACACCAACACCCCCCCTTAAGTGCAACTTAGGGGAATGTACTCAAGCTTATGAAAGCTAGGATGAAATGCATGATGGGTCCTAGCTACTAGGCCATATTAGGTACCCATGTACATAATGCAATGCAATCTCTCATAAAGTGGAGAAAGAGGGAAAACCTCATGGGAAAAACCCTCCCCCAAAAAGAGAGATGAAAAAACAAGATGCATGGATGGATGGAGTAATCAAGACACCCCCCCCCCCCCCCCCCCCCCGCCACCCCCCCATTACGACATAGATCAAGTATATACAATAGAGAAATATAAGAAGAACACAATCCCAAAAGAGGAAAAGTTCCCCACCACACCCCCCATCCCAAAGAGAGAAGAAGAAGAAGTGAGACAAGGTAGTCCCCCCACCCAAAATGTAGAGTGTCAATCAATGATAGCTACTCCAATGTAGAAGCTGATCCAGGACTGATGAATAATGTTTCTCCTCTTTGGAAGAAACAATATCATAGGTACATAAGAGATGCTTCCCCTATGTGTAGAAAGAATCCCAATGATCAATGATGCCTCTGAAACCTACTCAACTGTCCCTAGGTGTTGATACTGATTGTCACCCCTTCTAATGTTGTTGAAAAGAACAATGTTAGATCTAGCAAGGATGGATGTATAACCTATCTTGAAGAATCTACTATCTCCTCAATTGGTAAAGAGACCTCTTGCAAATATTGTACATAAGGATCCAAAATCAATTCAACTCGTGAATATCAATCATGTAGAGAATAGACATGAGGGTCAGAGTGAGCCCTCATAACAACTAAAGAAGAATCATCATCATCAAAGAGAAGATGTATATCATTAATGATGTCTCCCAAATCTACTATATATGACTCCACAAACAAACTTGAAATATCCATTATGTAGTCATCCTTTGATGTTGGAACTGGAAGACTAGGTGTACCCTGTTGTTCTAGACCTATCACTATGGCAATATATGCATGTGGAATGTGCCGATGATGTAACCTCTGGCTATAACTATCGATAAAACCCCATGTATCTAAATCTGTTGAAGTACTATCACTAGTGTCACTATCAATTTCCACAATGTAGGAAGTGTAGAGAGGATTAGAGGATAAGTTGGGTGAACGTTCCTCAAAGTATACATCCTTCTCCACAAATATCTCATGTCTCTCAAGATACATATGTATGCCTTAACACTATCTTCATATCTAATGAAAGTAAAAGGCCTAGGTGGTGGTGCTTTGCATCCCCTAGAAGATATGTTTGCCCATGATGGACAACCAAAGACTCTAAAGTTTGTCACAACTAGATTTCTACCGCACCATGCCTCAAAAGGTGTCTTTCCATCTAAGGCATTATGAGGAGACCTATTACTTATGTGATTGGCACTACTTATAGCGTTGACTTCAAGTGATGGATCACATACAACTTACCATAGATTTAAGAGTTCATAACCTCAATGTTTCAACATCTATCTTATGTAGACTGAATGCGGGTGGATTCTAAAGATCAATACCCACAAGTTTGCAAAAGTCTTTAATTCTTTTGTTCACAAATTTTCTTTCATTGTCCATCCTTAGAACTTTGATGGCTTTCCTTGATTATAGTTCAACATGACTCTTGAAGGCTAGAAACTTGTCCAACACTTCATTCTTGTGATGAATAAAGCAGACCCATGTGTAGTGTGAAAAGTCATCAATGAAAGTGATTATGTAGAGACCCTGGTTAACTGATGTCACTACAAAAGGACCTGCTAGTACCATGTGAACCAACTGAAGAACAACTGGTGCTCTTGAAGACTTCCCTTTATTAAACTTCTCCCCTAGATGCATATCCATTGAACATGTTGAACATTCACCCTTAGAAAAGTTGATTGTGGGTAGAATTTTGACCATATTGTTTGAGCAAAGTTGCTAAAGATAGTGGAAGTCAAAATGACCGTATCGCTCATGCCATAATTTTATTTGTGGATGATATTGAGTCAAAAAAGCATGTGAAGGAGACTTAGGTACAAAGTGGGAGAAAGAATACAACATTTTTTCATGATTAATTTTCTCCACTACAACCACTGAACCATCTTTGAGAGTGTGCACCATTACTAAATCTAGAAGGAACTAAACTTTATTTCCATCTCCAAGGTGAGTGATTTGGTAAATTGAAAGGAGATTATAGCTTAGGTTAGGAACATAGATAATGTCTTTGAACTCTCCATTTTCCATCTCCACTTGTCCTTTTCCTTCAAATTCAATTTTTGTGTTGTTTCCTACAAAGATGTGTGGTACCTTGGACTACTTCAATGAAAAAAAATCTCCTTTTGAAGAACCCATATGATATAAGGCACCTAAGTCAAGAATCCATTCTGATGAAGAACTTGAGTTTGTCATTAGTGCTTTCCCTTTACCCTTTGAATCTAAATATGAAGATCCTTTCTCCTCATAAGCATTAGGCAATGGAACATTATGTTTCTTTATGATGTTTAACTCATCAATCTTTTTATGATAACACTCATGTTCATCATGACCCAACTTCTTGCAATAGGCACACTTTTTCTTCTCCTTATTATTGTCCCCCTTCTTGTTTAAATTTGAGGAAGACTTGCCTTGTTTAATTGATTGTGGTGTTGTCTTTTATGTTTCCTCTTGTGTATTATTTTTCCAGTTCTTCTTCTTGCCCTTTCCTTTTTTTGAAGTTTGAGAACCCTCATTATTGGCCACCAATGCCTTAGGCTTGGATGACTTAAGAATCCCCATTGATTGCAACTTATTTTCTTCTTCATCCAATAGTATAGCATTGTGATCAAAAGAGACTTTCTAATGGGCAGATCCTAATGTAGTGTTTGAGGTGTTATAAGAAGACACAAATGTGGAGTACTCAGATGGTAGCTTATTATGAATGAGATAGATTAACTTGTCATCTTTAATAGGACTCCCACAATCATTAAGATTCATTCTTAATTCATTCACCTTTATGATAAAGTCATGTATAGAATCAAATGTCTTTGGATCTAAGGACACAAGTTCATCTATAACTTTTTAAACATCCTCCTTAGACACTTTACCATATACATTTTTGAGGCTATCCCAAGCTTCCTTGGATGTATGAGACTTCTAGATCTGATAGATGATCTTGTCTTCAAACCCCAAACAAATATCACCTAGGGATTTCTTATCCATTATTTTCCAAGTATAGATGTCACCTGTAGATACTTGATCACCTATTGGTTTAGGAAGGGTACCGTCTACATATTGAGAAACTCCATTATGCATTAAATGACACCACATTTTAAATGACCATGTAGCATGATTATGTGGAGTTAATTTTGGAGACATAAAATTTCCCATAATGTAGAAAATGAAAGAAAATAGCAGGGAAAGAGGAACACAACACCAAAAAAAAAAACCCTTTTCATTCAATCAAGAAACCCTCCCAAAAAAGATGCTTTTGGCACTTTATATGTAGTGCGTTTACAATGGCGACTTGGCCTTAGTGGACTTCTAATTTTTCCATTTAAAACCTCTTTATGGTGTTCAAAACTAGAACATTACAATGTATCTCAGATATACAATAATTCTGAAGATTTATCAAAGTATTACAATGCAGAAAAGGACCTAATTCTGAAAGTGATACTTTTGTCCACAAAACTCTATGATCTAATTGTAGATCTAGAAAGTAGATGAAAAATAATGCATTTTCAAGAAAAAATAGAACCTATTTTCAAGTCCAGATGAGCCCCTATAGAGCATTGAAGTTGCAAAATGCAGGATTGGACAAGTATAGTCACCAAAAGATGTAATTTATGAAAAATCCATGAACCAAAACTATAAAATAAGTCCAACACTGAAAATGTTTAGGAAATTTTAGCAAAAGAAAAAAAAAATTGCACCTAATTTGGAGCCTAGATGATTAAGATATGGCCTGCCAAAGTCAAACTGTCAAATCAAAAATCAATCTAGAGAAGGGTTGTATCAACGAAAAATGGGGTTGTCAAAGGACCATTGCAATAGTTCTAATTTTCCTCTAAATGATGGTCAGACAACCATCAAAATTAGGCTACTCAATTGATGACATCAACAAAAATGTGACCTCTAGATGATGTCACACTAATGTAATGGTGATGGCAGCATCATATAGATGGGTACAAATAGTATGGACGAGCAAGCTGGTAGATGATGTGTCATCCTACATGGAAATTGGCTAATGTGCTCACTGTGTCAAAATATGGACACGTGGCTAAATATTAAAGGGCCATGTGGCTTTGGGACCCTTTGATGTGGTTGTTTACATGTCAAACATGTGTCAAGCAGGTACCTTCTAACTGTACCTCCTACAGAGCAATCTATGTTAGGGGCTAATAGGGTTGTCCAAGTTGGTGTGGACCAATAGTGATAGGGTCCACATGCAACAGGCTTGGTTTAGTTGTCTGTGGGGAAGGCTTCTAGAATTACTATTGCTAGAGACTGTGATCTAGTGTTAAGAGTCAGAGAATGCCAAGAACTCAAGGAAGTTACCACCGGTTGTTAAATGTTTATTGGGGATTATAATATTATTCCCACATTGGTGGGAAAAAAGTAATCTGCACTATTTAAAAGTGCCAAGCCATGGAGGGAATGGTAAGCAAGGCTGCTAGCTATGTGGGTGCACACTGGTTGGTGTCAGTGCGGTCCGCTAGAAATTAATGTGGTCGACCAGATTTGGACAATGCAATCACCAACTTTGTGGACTTGGCTAGTACTTGCAGAGTTACCCACCAAATAATAAAAGAGGAATATGCTGACAGAATATTCCTTGTAGGGCTGGGGTATGACTGCCTAGTGCTTGTGAAAAAAAATTCTCTACAAGCCCAACCAAGATACTAATCTTTCAAAGTTTTAATGTTGAGACATGTATAAATAAATTACTAATATTATTATTTTATATAGTATTTTGTGAGTTCTAATTTTTTTAGAGGAATATTTTACCTTTACCTATTGCATTATATTTTTGGCTATTCATTACTTATGTAAGCTAATGATTTATTTTTCTTTTCTTTCTGTAGAAATGTATTGATAAACTCAAAGAAAGGGATAAAGTTAAGGTTTTGGATCCATACGATGGTGATGTTTTGGCTATTGGGTGGATTCCTCATTTTTCTATTTTACATGGATCCAACTTGAATGGAACTGGAGATGCCAATAAAAGTATTATAAAGGTCACAAGTAATGCTCCACTTATGAAAAAAAATTTTAAAAATGGAGTTGTCCATGTCAAAGAGAAAGAGGGAACTTTCACACAATGACGACTAAAGTATTTGCAGAAAATGACATAGTTGATTAGTGCTATTATAATGTTCTATTTGTTAGACATTTTGGATAATTGCTTTATATTGCAATATTTTGAATGTGTTTAAATATTTTAATTATCAAGATGTATTTAAGAGATTTGGAAACTCTTAGATAATTTTTGATATTTTTGTTATATTTATATACAAGCTTCAAATAAACTTGACATATTATAACATATATATTCAATTAAATTCTTTATTACATATTACCTTTATAATGATGTTAGTCAATCTTTTGATTTTAGTATGTTGTGTAGCTTGTTCATGTGTAATATTTTCATTTGCTTTTATGTTTTAGTTTAAGTCTAATACCATATTTTTGTATTTTATAATTTATGGTATTGGATAAATTATTCATTTCATAACTATATTTTCTACTAATTAATATAAGCAACCAATAAATAACTATATTAACTACCAAATAAATGACTGGTTAACAACAATCAACTACCAAATAATCTACCAAATTAACTGCCAAATGTATTACCAAATTAACTACCAAATTTATTATCAAATTAACTACAAGATTTATTACCAAATCAACTACCAAATTAATTACCAAATAGACAAGCAATCAATAATGATCAACTACTAAATAAATGACCAAATAAATGATTAAATAAACTACCAAGTAACAACAATAAACAACCAAATAAACTACTAGGTAATAACAATAAATGATCAAATCAACTACCAAATCAATGATTAAAATTGTTTCGTCATAGATTTGGTCGTGACATAAATGTTTGGCAATAAACTACTATTGGTCACATGATCAAAATTAGTCATATTTCTTCAATTTTTAGTAGTTTTTTAAATCATATATTATTGTTTTTGTACTAGTGTCGATCAAGAATGATGATTGTCATGTACCCAAGAGAGAAATCAAAAGCATTTGAAAAGTTCAAATGGTATTTGGATAGAGTAGAGAAGGAAATAGGCAAAAGACTGAAATGGTTGAGGTCAAACAGAGGTGGTGAATTCATTTCACATTAGGTCAATAACTTTTGCATTGAAAGGGGAATCAAAAGGCATGTTTTAGCACCTAGAATTCCTAAATAAAATCAAATAGCTGAAAGAAGGAATAGATCTATCATGGACTGTGCAAGAACCTTAATGATTGGAGAGAGCGTTGCTGTCAAATACTAGAAGGAAGCTATCAACACTGCAGTTCATACCTTGAACTGAGTATAGCTGAAGAAGGACTCATTCAAAACCCCCTATGAGTTATGGTATGGCTACAAACCCAACGTAAGTTACCTAAAAGTATTTGGAAGCAAATGTTACATTTTGAAAGAATCTAGAAAAGGTAAATTTGATGTGAAGGGTGATGAAGGAATATTTTTGGGATATTCTTGAAAGAGTAAAGCATATAGATGTTTCAATTTGTCTACTCACAAAGTCATAGAAAGTGTACACATGAAAGTTGATGAGTTTGCAAAAAGAACTGAAGAAGAAAGCAAAAGGGAACAAGAAGACTACAAGAGATTTGTTTTCATTGAACCTGATATAGTGCCAAGTACACTTGTCAATCAAAAATCTTCTACTCCAGAGTCTTCTATAATTGAGTTGTAGGAAATTCAAACCGAGCTAATGCCTACTAAGTTGCAAGGACCCGAGTTGCAAATAGAAGCTACTGAATCAACAGCTACTGAGCCCGAGCAACCAAAACCCAAAGTTGAAACATAAAAAGATAAAAATGCAAATCATTCAAAAGGCAAGGAGCCTATGCTAGCCAAGTATGTCAGGAGGCATCATGCAATAGATCAGATCATTGGAGATAAATCTGAAGGAACTATGAGAAGAAGTAAGTTGAAAGGTACTTTTTTACTTGCTGAATTTGAACCTAGAAGTGTCAAAGATGCATTAGAAAATGAAAACTAGATTGAGGCTATGAATGAAGATATAGAGCAGATAGAGAAAAATAAAACATGGACTCTTGTACCTAGGCCTAAAGACAAAAATGTGATTGGAACTAAGTGGGTATTCAGAAATAAGCTAAATGAAGATGGTAAGGTGTTAAGAAAAAAAGTTAGATTAGTATGCAAAGGATACTCTCAAGAAGAAGTTATAGACTATGGAGAAACTTTTTCTCTTGTTGTAAGATTGGAAGGTGCTAGAACCTTACTTGCATATACTATATACAAAGGATTCAAAGTTTATCAGATGGATGTCAAGTCACCATTTCTCAATGGTATACTAGATGAAGAGGTTTATATTGAATAGCCTAAAGGTTTTTTTGATCCAGACAAGAAGGACATGGTCTACAAATTACATCAAGCAGTATATGGTATGAAACAGGCCCTTAGAGCATGGTATGAGAGATTACATTAGTATCTTACTCATATTGGTTTTCAAAGAACTAATGATAATAGTAGCTTGTATATCAAGGAAGGGCTAGATAATAAGATTATTTTTCTAAAAATATTTGTAGATGATACTTTGTTCACAGGAAATGATGATCTTTGCAAAGAATTTTTAGAACAAATGAACAAGGAATTTGAAATGACAATGTTTGGTGAGATCAAATTCTTTTTTTATCTTCAAATTCAATAGAATAAGAATGGTATTTACATCACTCAATCAAAATACATGAAGGAGATACTGAAAAAGTTTGGTATGGAAGACTACAAACTAGTTTGGACTCCTATCTATACTGGATTGAAACTTACCAAAGATGATGAATCAAAGGAAGTGGATTAGACATTATCTAGATCTATGATTGGAAAGTTGTAGTATGTAGTGCATACAAGACCAGACATTGCCCTTGTAGTAGGAATTGTAGCAAGATTTTCATCAAAACCAAGAGCAAATCACATGATGGAAATCAAAAGGATCATGAGATATTGAAAGGCATTGAAGATTATGGATTATGGTATAAACTTGGAGGAAATCTGGATTTAAAAGTATTTACCTATGCATATTAGGCAAGAAATATTGATGACAAAAAGAGTACAAGTGGAGGAGATTTCTTTCTTGGAAAGAGGTTTGTTTTTTGGATAAGTAAAAAGCAAAATTGTACATCCCAGTCCACAATAGAGGTAGAATATGTTGCAATAGTAGTAAACTATTCAAACATTGTTTGGTTTAAACAATTATTGGAAGGCATGAAGGTAGAGATTAAAGAACCAGTTGTCATGTTTTGTGAAAATACAAGTGCAATTAATATATCCAAAAATCCAGTGATGCATTCAAAAACTAAGTATATTGCCATAAAGTATCACTTTGTCAAAGAATTGGTGCAGGATAGGGAGATCATATTGGAATATGTCCATACAAAGGAACAAATTACTAACATATTCACAAAGCCTTTACCTAAAGATGCATTCTTGTATCTAAGAGGTAAGTTAGGGGTCATTCCTCTATTTGAAGCTCACTAAAATATAATTTTAGAAATGCATCAATAGGAAAAAATTGAAGAGCTATCAATTGATGTAGCAAAGTAATGAAGACATTGCATATGAATCAGTACTTCAGGTACATTGGAATTCATTTGAGTTGTGTTGTCTTTGGCATGTGTTGTCAAAGAGGGAGAGTTTACTGTCATATCTTTCTAAAATTTGCAAGAAAAAGAGAGTTTATGCAAGAGGGAGAGATTACTATGAGAGAGGGAGATTTATGTATTTGAGAAATTTTGTGGAATGAAATATAAAAGGGAGAAGCATTCTATTAGAAAAGACTTGTTTCCAAATTTCATTTTGTTATGACATGTTGTGTTGCCATCAATGCCAAAGAGGGAGATTGTTGGATACAATTGTTCAATTGTTTGTTGTCTTTGATGTTACACAAATGTCAGATCAGTTATCAGTCAGAGCCTATTGAGCTTAGTTGGTCAGCAAGGCAAAAGATAGAGTCTACTAAGCTCAGAAGGTTAGCAAAGAAGATTTACAGTGTCTACCAATCATTCTCATACTTTACCTTGTATAGACAATTGTTACCAAGCTTTCAAGGGTAGCAAAGGAGATTCAATGTCTACTAAGCTTACTTGGTCATCAAAGGAAAATATGGCAGAGAACAGTTCTTACCAAGCTCTCATGGTCGGCAAAAGAGATGTAGTTCTTACTGAGTTCACTCAAAAGCCAAAGGATTTTGTAGAATTTGTAGTATTAACTAAATTGAGATGGTTAGCTTAAGAAATTGTTTTTGGAGTAGTGTTTACCGAGCAAGGTCGGCCAATGAAGGATTTCATTATTTTGCCAAATAAAGTTTATTTTTTTAATGTAATATTTTTAGCTGACTAATATATGATTTATTGGTAAATGTAACTTGTAATTAATCCAACTTGACAATTTGTAATGTATAAATAAAAGGTCAAATTGTGGATTCTAATTGAAAAGAAGCAAGTATGCAATGAGATGATTGTGTGAAAAGGTAGTGTAAGAAAATTTTGAAAAAGGATCAGATATCCTTGAGGAGAAGCAGAGTTGTATTTGATCAGCGAGGATCTATTGAAGTAAAGTAGAGATCTGTATCAGCAAATTTTAGTTGCATCTTATTCAGGTCACTTATTGTTACTTTCTCACCATTGTAACAATATTTCCTAAATTTATTAACAGAGTTGGTTTAACAACCATTTTGTAAATCTTCTAACAAGGGGGATAGTTTAGTTGAATTGTTCTAAAGACCTCTAGGAAGTCCACTCCTAATAGGGTGATTGAATCCTCTAATAAGGTCATACCTAACAATGTGTTTTGTAACCTTTAACAGGGTTGGCTCCTAACAGGGCTCACTTTAGAAGAGTGAAAATTGGTAGCTAGTTACTTGGTGGTTTTTCCCATATTGGGCTTCTACATTAAATCTAATGTTTCTTGTGTTCATGTTATTTACTTTTTCATGGATGTTAATAATTTTGAATGCTTAAACACTAGTAACAAGTTGATCTACCAAGTTACAGCACTTTTGTGAATGTTTATCGAGTGACAGTAGTAACTTGTTTGACATCTAAGGGATCTATGGATTTATTTTTGTAGTAACTAATTCACCCCCCCTCCCCCCCCACTCCCTCTTAGTTACTTCATCTATAATTCCAACACTTTTGATCATCATTATAGCCTCCATAAGATCATCCACCAGATCTTCCACCGTGACCTCTTCTGCTATACTTGTCAAACTTTTTGCTCAATTTTTCCTCAACTCTTAGGGAAAATTGGTATGCCTCCTCAATATTGTTCATTTGAACCAAACTCAACTCATCCTGAATACTTGGCCTTAATCCATTAAGATAATGGGTCACTTTCTCCTTATCAGCTTCTACATGACTAGTTCTAATGATAACTCGGTAGAACTCTTAAGTATACTCTTGAATAGATTTTCATACTTGCTTCAACCCTTGCATTTTCTTCAATATTTCAAGCTCATAATCCATAGGAATGAATTGTCACTTCATTTTAGCTATCATCCAATCCCATTTAGTAATTTTTTCATTTCCCTTTCTATTTTTCTACAACTAAACCTTCTACCACCAGATCTTTGCATGTCCCTTTAGTTTTGCCTTTGTAAACTTGACCCTATTAGGATCCTCAATATCCTCATACTCAAGGTACTCCTCGAGTTCATTGATTTAATCGATTAGCTCCTCTGGGTTAAGATTTCCAAAAAATGTGGGAACATCAAACTTAGGTCTTTTTCTAATCATGGAGATGGCCCTAAAAATCCTCTTTTCCTCTGGGCTTAGAACTGCCTCTACTTCGGCATTTTCTTCTTCTTCGTCCTCAACCTCACATTCATCTCTTACAAGAAGATTTATTCCTCTATGCATTTTTTCTTCTATTGCTTGACCTCACAATCAGTGATCTATCTAGACACTCATCCCAAACCATGATCTTGGTTTGAACTAACTCATAGTTGGTGATCTATCCACACATTCAAGAACTCTAGCTCTGATACTACTTGGTGAAGGGTGCTCTCTTTAAAACCATAAACTAGTAATGAAAAAAAAAAAAAAAACAACAGAAAATCTAAGAACAAAATATGGACTTCTTATTTGTGCCACAAATATAGAATTACAGAATTCACAAGTACAATATGCTAATCCACATGGGCATTTTTATTATAGTAATCTATAAGACTAAGCTATGAACTACCACCTAGAGTTTGTTTTAGACAATGTTTGGGCCTTTCTTAAAAAGGCAATTTTATGCCACTCGAGAAGGTTTTGGACATTGAAACTTACTACCTACGGCCAACAAACCCTACATATAAAGTTAGCCAAATACATCTTTGACAATTATTTTAGATATTTCAGGTATCCCAAATTTAAAAGGACATAACTCACAAACTATTGCTCTGATTGGCTATTATAACCACTTTTTAGAAACACCAGCTCTTGATCTACAAGCTCAAAGTTGTGTAAGTTCCCTTCTGTTGAAGTTTTTTGACCTTAATTTAAGAGTATCCTAGGTTGATGTGTTATCCTACTCATTTTTGTTCATTCTAGTAGTTGTTGCCAAGTTTCAGTTATAGCCAAGTTGCATCAATTGCCTAGTACCAATAATTTTGCAATTTAAGCCGAGTTGAGGTTATCCCATGCCCTATTAACACTTGAGTTAGAATGTTATCCTATCTTGCTCTATAATGTTTTTCAAGTTCCATAGTGTGTGCTAAGTGACTCTTCATGTGCCAAGTGGTTCGTCATGTGCTGAGTTTTCCTGTTGATGCCAAGTGTCATCATTTTAGACATGTTTTCTACATTTTTGGTTTAAGCTAACTTGCAATATTTATTTTGATCATGAAATTTTTTACAAGATCTTGTGTTGGGATGTGTCCTAACTATTTTTGGGTCAACCTTCCTATTTTGCAATGATCTAGAATGTTCTATAAGCTGTTATGGCAAGTATAAATAGGGGGTCTTGTGAAGTCATTTGGAGATTAAATTTTGGACGGGAATGAAGTGTAGATGTGAATTTTGAAGAGCTATAACTATGGCTTCAGAACTAGAGGATTGCTTGGTGGACTTGAGGGTACAAGTGTGGATTATTCTTGGAGTTCTTATCTAGTTGTGTATCTAGACTAGCTGGGATTGGGTTTGTAAGTTGGATCTCATAGAACTAATTTGTAATTTTTGTTTGTATTTTTCTATAACCTAGAAGGCATTACAACTAGGCCTATTGCATGTAATTAGTTATATATGAATAAAGAGTTGTGATTTGGTATCAGATCTTGAATTTTTACTTCTTTCTATTGTGTTTCTGCTGTGTGTATTTGTTGGGGGCTAGGATATCTTCTTTGGGGATACTCTTGCCTTGCACTATGTTTGGTGTTATTAGAGCCTAGTTATTCCTGAGCATGTAGACAGATCACTAAAGCTGAGGTAGTTTGCACCAGGATCGTGGGTTGGAGAAGGTTGATTTGGTGGAGCCGACTCATTTTTTGGATTTGTGGATCTATTGCTTGGGATTTGTTAAAACCTTGGAAGATGCCTCCAAGAATATTGGACCCTAGGGTGATTGATGATCTTAGTTATGCTAAAGAAGAACAAATCTTAGAGAAAGTTAAAGAAGATTTTAGATCTAAGATGAAGGAGTTTAAAGCTAGTTTTAGATCTAAGATAGCATTGTTGAAGAGTGACATGATAGCTGAAATTGTGAGTGCTTTAGGTGGTGTACCTAGGCATGTGGGTGCTAAAGGTAGTTATGAAGAAGTTGTTGAAGACTTTGAAGTTGCTAGATCAAGTGGAATTAGGGCTAGACAATTTGCTCGACTTCGATCTCAGTTGAAGCTAAAGCATAAGATAGAGGCTTCTAATTTTTTAGATAATTTGAATCCTAAAGACCTGATTGATTGGATTGGTGAATTGGAAGACTACTTTGAGCTTGAGGATATTGAGGATCCACTCAGAGTAAGGTTGGCACAAACTAAGTTTAAGGGAACTACAAAGAGACAGAGAGGAGGAAGGTGAAATCAAGATCTCTAGATGGAGATTGATGGTGACTAAGTTGAAAGCTAAGTTCATTCCTATTGATTATGAGCTTGAGTTGTTTAAGAAGTTGTAGAATCTAAAATAGAAGGATATGTTTGTGAAAGATTATATTGAGGAGTTCTACAAGTTGACTATTTGGTCTTGGCATAATCAAAGGAAAAGGTAGCTCGGTACATTAATGGTTTGAGATTCAATATTCAAGATGAGATTGGTATGCTAAATATTCCTTTAGTTGAGGATGCTTATCAGTATTCTTTGAGAGAAGGAGAGAAGCTAAAGAGGAAACATCAAGAAAATCCTCAAGGAAAGGAGAAGCAAGATAGCTTAGTAGAAACTAAACTAAGTATAGAGGGTTAAGCAAAACTTGTTGATCAGAAAAGAAGGATAGGTATAGTTGTGTTCAGAGGTAATTGTTTCAAATGTGGCAAAAAAGGGCATAAATATTTTGAATGTCTGATTGCTAGGACAACTGCTATTTTGAATGAGGTTGAAGTCCATGATAGTCAGCTTGAGCAAGGAGAGAACTTGCTAGCCTGGTGAGTATTGGTAGATTAGAGAACATCACATTCTTGTCAAAGGACTAGTTTGTTCTAAACTTGTTGTAAGTCTAGTGGCAAAATCTACAAGGTGATTTTTGATGGTGGTAATATTGATAACCTTGTTTCTAAAGAGATGGTTCATAAACTTGGTTTGAAGAGAGTGAGACATCCTTATCCTTATAGGATTGGCTATTTGCAAGGTAAGCATGATTTGGAAGTGAGGGAGCAATGCCCTATTAATTTATAGATTGGGCAAGATAAGGATCAAGTATTGCATGATATTGTGGATATGAATAGTTATCATGTGTTACTTGGTAGACCTTGACAATATGATTGTAGGATTGTGCATGATTGTGTTATGAATGTGTTTACTATTGAGAAAGGAGGTAGCAAGTTTCTTTGATTCCTTTATAGAATGAAGAGTTGAGTAGGAGGAAGGAAAATTCTGAAAAAAGTTGGAGATCAACATGGAAAGTAGACCTATGGAACACTTGTGGTGGATGTAAAGAAGAAGAAGAAAAAAAAGGGAAAGAGTGTGCAAGTTAAAGACTTGGAGGAAATGTACGTGAAGAACTAGTTTGGGATTTATGTGTTGAATCTCAAAAGATCTTCTTCCAACTTCTAGAACATCTTTTCAAACTTGGGGTTTCTAACACAAGAGAATCCTAGGTTGATATGTTATCCTACTCATTTGTGTTCATTTTGGCAATTGTTGCCGACTTTCAATCATTGCCAATTTACACCAATTACTAAGTGCCAATAATTTTGCAGTCTAAGCTGAGTTGAGGTTATTCTACATCATGTTAACACTTGAGTTAGCATGTTATCCCATCTCACTCTACAATATATGCCAAGTGAATCTTCATGTGCTAAGTGACTCTACATGTGCTGAGTGACTCTTCATGTGCTGAGTGGTTCTTCATGTGCTGAGTTTTCCTATTGATGTTGAGTGTCAGAATTTTGGATGTGTTTTCTACATTTTTTGGTGCAAGCTGACTTACGAGATTTATTTCAATCACAACTTTTTTGATAAGATCTTTTCTTGGGATGTGTCCTGACCATTGTTGGGTCAGCTTTCCTATTTTATAATGATCTAGAATGTTTTGTAAACCATTTTGGAAAGTATAAATAAGGGGTCTTGTGAAGTCTTTTGGAGATTTAGTTTTGGATGTGAATGAAGTGTAGTTGTGAATTTTGAATAGCTAGGGTTCTGACTTGAGAACTAGAGGATTGCTTGGTAGACCTGAGGATACAAGTGTGGATTCTTCTTGTGTTCTTATCCAGTTGTGTATCTAAACTAGTTGGGATTGGGTTTGTAAGTTGGATCTTGTTGGATCTTGCAAAACTAATTTGTAATTATTATTTTTATTTGGCCCTAACCCAGAAGGCCTTATAGCCAGGCATATTGCATATAATCAGTTGTATCTATGAATAAAGAGTTATGATTTGGTATCAAATCTTGCATTTTTCCTTCTTGCTATCGTGTTTCCTCTGTGTGGTTATTTTCTATGGCTAGGACATCTCCTTTGGAGATACTCTTGCCTTGTATTGCATCAGACCTTATCCAAGAACTCTAAGGTCTCAAATGGTGAGCCTAAATATTTTTCTACAAATTTTTCCCTCAAAAAATCTAGAATAACTTCTCCAAGACTTAAGCTAGAGCAATGAGATTTTTATGTTGGCTTATAAGTCTAAATTGAACCTTCATGTAGAAAATGAGAACATTTTGAGCTCATATGACAAACTTACTAAAAATAGCAAGTTCCCATAAATAGTAACCATCCTATCTACTAGTCCTTATTAAAATAGAAAATACTAAAAAGAAAAAAGATTTGGGTGATGCAAGATTTCTCTTATAGCTAGGATACTCTTGCATCATGTAGACATCCATAAAATTGAAGGGTGAAGACTACCAAATCCAAGATGAAAGGATCTTCCATAAGTTAGTATAAATGTATACACAATGAAAGAAATGGTCAAGCTAATAATCCCATATCATCATGGAGGAGGATGGCATAAAATTTTCAAAAGCAATTTATTCTTAATGATTATGAGGTCCTTATACAAAGAAAGATGTAGAACCTTAGGAAAAATAACTCAGATGCAAGTTCCTATATAGAGGAGTTTCACAAATTGACTCTTAATAAAAGGCAAAAAAAAACTAAGAAGTATAAGGTTGCTAAGTATATCAATGGCCTGGAGTATAACATATAAGATGAAATAATCCTTTTCTCACCAGATACATTGCATTTGTGCTTCCAAATGGAATCATAGATAGAATAAAGATATGAAAGAATAGGAGAGAGGAAGGGAAGAGTAAGATGGAAAGGAACTTCAAAGGAAAAATAATTTTGAAAATAGAGGAAAATCTCCTAAACCAAAAAGGTAGACCATTCAAGAGAACAAAGGAGAGTCAAGTTAGAAAGGAAACTTTTGAGGTAGAAGACCAAATATTATGGGAATTTTTTTTTTTTTTGGGGGGGGGGGGGGGGTAATTGATCTCAATTTTCTTTACTGGTAGATGTTATATTTAGAACAAGGGGTATAATCTTCCACATAGGCACTCAAAAAAGAAAGGATATAGTATCCAAGTAGAAGATAATATTGGAGTTGATGAAATCCAACTCCGAACACACCCAAGATCACCTACATGTGAAAACCTGTCAAAGAGAAGCCAAGGAGAGAAGAGCATGGAGCAAGGGAAAAACCCTAAATGGACATGAGAGAGAAAATATGCAAACACAAGAAAATAGGTATTTACAATGGAATGTGATGTTATGTTATGAAAATACAATGAGTGAGAGACCGCTTATAAAGGCCTCAAAGAATCTCCTAGAACAAGCTAGAAGATGCTAGGAGATAAGTGTGATAACTAAGCATACAGCCACATGAGGTGGAAAGTCCTCGAACAAGATGAGAGGATAAGTATGACTTAGGAGAGAACAAACTCCCGTATTGTCAACAACTTATAACAAACTCCTAGGCTACAACTAATAAATGAAATTCATTTACCTAAGTAAGCTTAAGTAAATAGAATAAATAATTAATAATTAATTATTTACTCTAACACCCCCCCTTAAGTGCAACTTAGGGAAATGCCTTAAGCTCACAAGACTAAGATGAAATGCATAATGCATAATGCATAATGGGTACTGGCAATGAGGCCATGTTAGGTACCCATGTACAATCCAAAGAAATGCAACCTTTGAAAATGGGGAAAGAGAGAAAACCACGTGGGAAAAACCCTCCCCCAAAAAGAGGTAACCTAGTGAAGGACTAAAGAAGCCTCCAACTAGGGAAATGTCCCCTAAAATAAGAACAAGGAGTGATCATGAAGAGCATCACTAAAGCATGAAGAAGTTGCAAATCTACCAAACTGCTCATCTGAAGTACCACTAAGGAAGAAGATGGCATGAACCGAGCGTGTCTATATGGTAGATGATGCATCTCACAGAAATGCATAGGTAGCTAGCCACTGCAATCACCTTGTATATAGGATCAACCAGTGAATACATAGCTCACACTAACAAACCATCAAACCATGAATGCATTAGAACAACATAATAACCCCCCCTTAATGTAGATGGGGTGTGATGACAAGCAACTGAGAAGGTGGGCCAAAGTCTTTTGTAGACGAACCAAGAACAATGAGAGAGGGAAAGAGGTACAAACACCTATAAAGACACGGTCACACTGACACTACATGGGGCTAATGTTGTGGAAGGGACACTCACTTGAGAAATATAGAATGCCTAAAACATCAAACTATCCCCCCCCTCATGGTGCTTTATGAAAATAGTGTAGGTACAACTGACTCAAACAAATGTTCATGACCCCTAAAATGCAAAAGTGGCACTTTATCTCAATGTGATACATAAAACTGCTTCAAAATGATAGCTACAATGATCAAACTAAAAACAAGCTGTAAAAAATATAGTACAGCCTAAAACAAAGGAAACCATGCCAGGAAAATGATCCTCAGGCCTAGAACACTCAAGATATCCACCACAGAGCAAAAATACTAAAAACATGATAGAAAGAGCATGGGCCAAAAACTAAGGAAAAGGACCACATTTCTAAAAAGGTGACAAAACCAATTTTCCAAAAATATAAAGTTTTCAAAAAATTGACATGGGACGCAAAAGAAATGCATGCCAGAGTCAAAAAAATAACTTTGAACTTCAACTAAAAAAATGGGCAACAAAAAAGTATCAAAACCTAAAAATACCTACACCAATGTCTCCATCTCAAAACTAGCTTTCTGATGCTTCTTTTGGATCAAAAAAATACCTCTGTATGCTCAAGTTATGGCCAAAAATGCAAGAGTAGGTCAAAAACTAACCTAGGAGATGTGCAAGAAAGGATGATGATGTAGTGTTGATGTCATGCTGATGTCAACATTTCATGACAAAAAAATTGATGGCCATGAGGTCGTCATAGCAAAAAAGAAGCCATGCAGTAGCCATGTGGAAGCCATGTGGAAAAATGCTAATGTGGTAGGGACCATGTGGCAAAGCGCCACATGGCCGCCCTGCCACATGTCACGTGGACTGCAGATGAGCTTTCGAACCTACTGTCCAAAGCACTGACTAGGCTGGTGACTCTACAACCACTACTGGCGCTGATGTGTACCCCAAGCAAAGTGGAGAGCCATTGGATGTTTCTTAGCCAGAGGAGGTTGCAAGACTAGCCGAGCGGCAGTGGAGCTATCGAACCCGGTGGAGAGAAGGTGGCTCTACTAACCAGAGTAGGGAAGTGGAGCTCGGCGGTGGAAGTGGTGTTACCTGCTGTGACTGCTGACTAGTACATTTGACCCCATTTTTAGACCAAAATTTTTGACCATCTATTAAAATGGGGTCAAATTGGTCGGAATAGGCAAGAAAAAATGTGTTTTTTTAAAAATCCATGCCCGTGTTGGTTGAAATTTTGACCAACACTAAGAGTTGGTTGAAATTTTGACCAACACGAGCTTCATATTGTTTTGAAAATGTAAAAGACCGCACCCTATTTCATTGTTATGCACACTCTACATTGTTATGCCGAACACGAGCTTCATATCTAGTCTATCGAATGCTTAATCTCAAGGAAGTAGTTGGAAAGTTTAGCACATCAAAGATCAGAGGATTGATCCAACTTGAACAATATTGATAATGCTACTATGAGTATCTAACTAGGCCTTTTCTTTTAATATTTTTTCTTCGATCATAACCATGTTTGAATGTCTTTGGCAACCTGAGCGGAACCCATCTGGACATCAAGACACCACTTCAAATAGAGAGACTTATTCAGAGTTTGGTCATGACTTAATAAAAGAGCTATGGCAGAACAATGATCAAAAATATGTTTTGCGGAGTCAACTTTATGAGCGTACTCGAATAGTCAACTTGGTGACATGACTTGGTGGGCTGGCTTGGCGAGCTGACCTGGCATGCGTACTTGAACAGTAGACTTGGTGAGCTTACTGAAAGAGTTAACTCACTGAGGTGACTGGGTGGGAGTGACTTGGCGAGCTGACCTGGAGAGTGACTAAAGTTAAGAGCCTCTATTATTGAATTCTCTTCCCTATCACCCATATTCATTTCCTTTGATATTCATGCTTCACATGGGAGTCTTTTTATATAATGATTTATTGTTAATCATGTCCATTCGCTACCAAGCAATTTATATTCTAAAAATTTGAGATGCTGGAACTTTTGTGGATGTGCAGGCCATTGGAACATACTATAGGGAGGATGATGAACTTATTCTCAACTGTCAGACTCAAGCAAGTGATACAAATTTTAGAATCTTAACATATGGTTGTTCAAATTCTGTATCTCCTAAATGATTTCCTTTTAGCGTATAACTTGCTGTACACAATTGCCAAGTTTTCTTATTGTATCAGGCATATTAATGAAGAAGCATATTAGTTACTGTCGATATTTTTTCAGGCATTCTATAAAATAGTTCACATGCCTTGCGTATGATATGAGATTTTGCATGCATCCTGCACTTTCTCATCCGATTAATGATGGATTACGGAGAGTGATATGAAATGATGATGCTAAAAAAAACACAATCAAATCCAAAATGAACTTGCAATACAAATGGATTGTGAAAATCTGATATTGTTGATTTTGCATGCATGTCTACCAGGACAATCACAACTTAAACATATATGAACATATATGTTTAAGTTGTGATTGTCCTGGTAGACATGCATGCAAAATCAACAATATCATATTTCCACAATCCATTTGTAATGCAAGTTCATTTTGGATTTGATTGTGTATTTTTTAGCATCATCGTTACAAATCACTCTCCGTAATCCATCATCAGTCGGATGAGAGAGTGCAGGATGCATGCAAAATCTCATATCATATGCAAGGCATGTGAACTATTTTATAGAATGCCTAAAAAAAATTAACACACATGCATTAGTAGAAATTTCTACCTTCATTGGTTGAAATTTCTACCTTCAATGGTCAAAATTTTTGACCTTCATTGGTCAAAATTTCTACCTTCACTGGTCAAAATTTTTGACCTTCATTGGTCAAAATTTCTACCTTCAATGGTCAAAATTTTTAACCTTCATTGGTCAAAATTTCCACCTTCAATGGTTAAAATTTTTGATCTTCATTGGTCGAAATTTCTACCATTCTTGGTCAAGATTTTCTACCTGCTATGGTTAAAATTTCTACCTTGTTTGGTCAAAATTTCGACCAATTCCTGACAAAACTTGCACAATGGCTATGGACATTTTTCGACCAAAGTATTGGTCAAAATTTTGACCAACCAGAAGGTTGGTCAAAATTTTGATCGAAAAAATTCTAACCAATGGGTTGGTCGACTTTGGTCGAATTTTGCTCAAAAAGTGGGTCAAAATTTTGACCAATAATGGTCAAAAAATAGTCTCAAATGTACTAGTGGCTACAAGCCACATGTGGGTGGCATGATGGTGGCCCTACAGTGGCGCAGTGGTGGTACTACTTTTTTTTAAATTTTTGAATTGCGCAGCTGTACGACGGTACAAAAAAAGCATCCGACTAAAAAATGTTTACCTCCCGGAGCCCTGTCTCCAAAATTGACAAATTTTATATGGATCCTAGCTGAAAAGCGCCTTCTAAATCCAATGGCGGCATCCATTTGGGCTCAATGTGTTTTTAAAAAATTTTGATCCCCTGATTTGAAGAAAAAATGCACAAATAAACTAGGGTTTGTGGTTTCAAATCATGGCTTCAAAAATCCTCCAATGAAGTAGCAGTAGGGGGGCTCTGATACCATGTTGGAGTTGATGAAATCCAACTCTAAAGATGCCCAAGATCACCTACATGCGAAAACCTGTCAAAGAGAAGCCAAGGAGAGAAGAGCATGGAGCAAGGGAAAATCCCTAAACAGACATGAGAGAGAAAATATGCAAACACAAGAAAATATGTATTTACAATGGAATGTGATGTTATGTTGTGAAAATATAATGAGTGAGAGACCAATTATAAAGGCCTCAAGGAATCTCCTAGAACAAGCTAGAAGATGCTAGGAGATAAGTGTGACAACTAAGCATACATCCACATGAGGTGGAAAGTCCTCGAACAAGGTGAGAGGATAAGTATGACTTAGGAGAGAAAAAACTCCCATATTGTCAACAACTTATAACAAACTCCTAGGCTACAACTAATAAATGAAATGCATTTACCTAAGTAAGCTTAAGTAAATAGAATAAATAATTAACTATTAATTATTTACTCTAACAAATAAAAGGGTCCAACTATCCCATGAAGAGAATGGCCATGGTGGCCCTTAACTTGGAGAATTCTTAATGCTAACAAGGACACTATTGAAGTTACCTACTACCAACAAGCCATTCAAAAGAAAATATATATTTGAGACCACCTACAAGGTGAATGGGGAGGTGTGTAAAATAATAGTAGATTCTAGTTCCTTTGATATTTTTGTGTCAATTTAGAGATGGTAAATAAGATTAATCTATGGAAGACACCACATTCTTAGCCAATAAAAGTATCTTGGTATAACAAGTGGCGACACTTTGACCAGTGAACAAATCTAAGGGTAGAATTCAAAATGAGGGAATATAGGGTTAAGTTATTGTATGATATTATTTATATAGATGGTGTCAATATTCTATTAGGAAAACCCTACAAATATGATGTGCATTCTCAACATTGTGGAAAAAGAAATGTTTATTCCACAACCAAATATGGTATGAAATGTACAATGGCCCCACTTCTGATGATGGTAAAGATAAACATGTTGTGACTAGTGCAAATTTGGTTGATAAGATGGAATTCATGTAGAATATTTAGGAAAAATAGACCCTATATTTTTATCTTGTTATGAAACCCAAAGAAAATCCTATTTCCAAGACTCAAGAAATGAATGTTGGTCCAAGTGAATTCAAAGCCTTGTTAGACAAGTATAAGGAAATAAATAGAGGGAATATGCCAAAAATGTTTAGCCTCATTAGAGAAACTAGTCACTACATAAACCACATACTATGAGATACTCTTCCATAAAATAAGGCATCCTATAATATGACCATTTATCATAATGAAGAAACTAATAGTAAATTCCAAGAATTTTTGGAAATAGGATTCATAAGGAAATTTTTAAGTCATGGTATTGTTCCTATAATGTTAACTATCCTTGATCAAGACTAAACATGGAGGTTATATGTAGTAACTCAGGGTATATTAACAAAATGATAATTAGATATAGGTTCTCTATCACTAGAATTAAGGACCTATTAGACTTCCTAGGTGGTGCAAGACACTTCTTAGAGATTGATCTCAAAAGAGGATACCACACATTAGAATAATAGAGGGAAAAGAGTAGAAGACAAATTTCAAGACCAATGGAGGTCTTTATGAGTGAATGGTCAACCCATTTTGCATTAAAATATTCTAACTACTTTTATATACCTCATTAATGAGGCTATCAAACCTTTTATCAATCAATTTGGTGTGGTTTATGTAGATGATGTTTTTCTATTTAATAAGAATAGAAAAGAGAAATTAAGGCACTTGGGTGTAGTTTTGAAAAGGTTGCGTGATGAGAAACTAATAAAAAAAATGGATAACTATATTTTCTCATAGGAAGTTTTAACATTTATTGGTTTTATAATCTCAAAGGGAATCTTGAAGTTGGATTCTTCCAATGTGAAAGCCACTATCAATTTGAAAACATCTAGAAATGCTAGTGGGGTGGAACATTTCCATGGACTTCAGATATTCATTGGAATTTTTAAACAATTTTAGTGAAGTATGTGTACATATGATTAATACTATAGAAGAGATGAGTAAATGTAAATTTATTTGGACATCAGATGTTGATAGATCTTTTGCATAGTTGAAAGAGAGGGTGACACAACCTATAGTGATCTTGCCTTATTATAAAAAAGGTTTTACTATATATATTGTGATGCAAGAAAGTTGATAATAAGTGAAGTTTTAATCCAATAAGGTAATCCATTACTATTATTTACTAAGAAACTAAATGAGGAAAAGAAGAGGTATCCCTCTTATTATCTTGAATTGTGTTCCATGGTGCAAACGCTAAGAAAATGATGCCATTCTTTTTAACTAAAACAATTAGTTATTTTAATTTATAACCATTATTTAATATTTTTTAATATGAAAGAGATGTTATGTCATAGACATAGAAAGCACGTGTAATATTTGCAATCCTTCACCTTCACAATCAAGCACAACAAAATTTTTTCAGATAAAGTGGAATTTGCACATAGTAGGAACAACCTAGCAGTACAAGAAATTTATTTGGATAACATGGGAATATACTCTCTTAAGGACATGTATCAAGAAGATGAAGACTTCAAGGAAGCATATGAGGTATACACTAATTTTGAGAATGAGTACCATACTAATTTCTCTAAGTATTTAGTGCAAGAAGGATTACTTTTAAAAGGTGGTTAGTTATGTATACAAAAATGGTCAATGAGAGAAAATACTTTGATGGAGAAATGTAGTTGTGGCTGAGTAGTTCACTTTGGGACAAATAAAATGTTAGAGTTGTTTGAAAGGTTTTACCACTAGCCTAAACTATAGAATAATGAAAGGAGGTTTTTAGAACCTTGTGCTATATGTCAAAAGACCAAGGTTTATACTTAAAATATCACACAATATTATCCTCTACCAATTCTAGCTAGACCATGTGAATGTGTAATGAATAGTGTTCTAGTAATCCCTAGGACTAAGGAAGGGTATGACAATATAATTATTATTATAGAACTTCATTTAGTAATATGGCCCATTCTGTGCCATGTAAAATAGCTCCTGATGTCTCCCATATAGTAGGGTTATTCTTCAAAGAGGTGGCCAAGATCCATTGATTACCCTTTTCCATTTTATTAAATAGAGACATAAAGCTCATTGGTCACTTTAAGAGGACTTTTTGGAATAAAATTGGGAAAAATTTATCTTTATCCTCTACATATCACCCTCCATTTGACAATGAAATTGATGTAATTAACAAGTCTCTAGGAAAATTTGTCAAGTGTCTAACAAATGAGAATGGATTTTCATGGGATACAATCCTACCAAAATTATAATTCTCTTATAATGACTCTATCAACAGAATTATAGGAAAGAGTCCCTTCTAAGTTATATATGGTACCCACCCTATACGTATTATAGAACTTAGAGATCTCAATGGTAGGGATGAGGGAAGTGCACATATAGAAGATTATATCAAGTCCATAAAGGAAATACACCAATAGATAAAAGAATAGTTAGAATATCATACTAATAGGAATAAGTAATCGAAAGATAAGAAGAGAAGGGAACATAAACTCCAAGTAGGATATGTGGTAATGACACATTTTTAAAAATAGCTTCCTAAGGATAAGTATATAAAAATAATGATGAAAAAGATAGGTCCATGCAAGATATTAAGGAAGTGTGGAAACAATACCTATTAAATATATATGTCTATGATATTGGCATATTTCCCATTTTCAATGGTTTTGACTTATATGCATATAAAAGGTCCTTTGAATGATGATATGGTTGCAAGTAAAAAAGGGAACAAAGAAACCATCGACAATTTAAGATCTTCCTTAGAAGAAACCCATATAAATTGAATGTATCTTTGATACTAGGGAAGAAAATAAATAAGAAGGAAGAGTTACAATGAGTACCTAGCTAAATGGAAATATATCCCACACGAAGATTCTATATGGTTTACTAAAGAAGACATCATCAAGGCTAGGGAAATTGTTGCAAATATGAAGACTCAAAGGACATGAGTTATTTTGGCTTTGGGAGTATGTTGTAGGAGTAACTCTTCCATGAGATACTCTCTTGGTATGTATTTATGTTATATTAGGTTTCAAATTAGTAACTTAGATTTTTGGGTCTATTGGACCATTTTATTGTAATAAAAGACCCAATTGTGAGGCTAGTTGACACAAGGTATATTTATAAACCTTATGGAAAAACTCAATTAGATGGGTAAAAGTGCATGAATGTTGATCTTTAAGTATGTCTTGATGGATTTTGCATTTAAATCATCAGAATCCATGTCTTAGAATTTTTCAAGAATTAAGAAATACAAAAAGTACAAAAATGTTGTCAAAGTTGCAAAATTTGTCATTCTTGCAAAATGTTAAAAATTGACATACAACTCCTCTAACTATTTAGAAAGTTTTAAAAATTTCTATGGACATTTGATTGAGGTTGTGTGTGTGTCTATGTATGTGTGTGCATGCACGCACGCGTGTGTGTGTGCGAGCGCATGTGTGTGTGTGTGTCCATTGAGGGTACAAATATATGTATGAAGATTTGGTGGCATTTCAAATAATAAAAACTTTATTTTTCTAGAATTTTTTGTTAGTTTTCCTTACTATATAGTCATGGATTGATTGGTAAGGATTAAAATATTTCATGGTTAGAATTTAATTTAATTATATCTTCTTATTCAATTCGTTTGATACAAATTGGTGGAGTCTTTAGGAAGATATAAGTTCTTTTGTTCAAACTATTTTAGAAACCCTCAATACCTATGGTTTTGATAAAAATGTGCCCCTAATTTGAAATTCCATTGTGAGATTATCATGGCCCTTAGTGAAATGATATTAGGGTTAGGTTAATTCAATATTATAGGAGGATTTAGTTTTCCATTTTTTCACCAAATCCTAGCTAAGCATTTTCGATATGTTTGGTTACAATTATAAGAAATTAGGTGCACAACACAACCTTAGGAGTGGTTGAAGTTTATTCTTTGTTGGATTGAAGGTTCTTGGTGTAGTAATACCTTTCCCAACCAATTTTTTTTTTATATAAATCTATTTCTGAAGATTTCCTTTATAAATTAGACCTAAGTAGGTCTATTAGGTCTAATCATAGTGGATTTTTACAAGTGTAAATAGTGTGTTGGAATATATGTCTTTGGTGTTGATTCTATCTTCCAAAATGGCATTTTAATCCCTATATTTTTGCCAGTTCCTTTGGGATTTAATAAATTTATTTCTCAAAAATTGGGTTTGCATGGCTACTAGAATGACATCTTTAATTAGGCCTAAAAGACAATTTTTCTTTTTGCATTAAATAGACAGTGTGGGAAAGTTTGGGAAAGTCCCAAACTTGTATTTTGTGGTCTATAAAATCCTAAGACACTCCCTAAAGTGTCACGTAAATGTGTTTAATCCCTATCCAATGGAGAATTATTAAAATGTATGTTGACATGAAAGTTTGTATGCTTGTTAGTTTCAGTTAAAATTGGAGAAAGGAATTAAAAAAACTTAAAAAATAATTTATGAGTAGATGGTCATAGTGTATATGTAAACACTTAAAATTATTGTAGTTGGGCTCATAAACAATCACTTCACTTTGCATTTCTACTCCATATGAAGTTTATTTTTCACTATTTGGAAACAAGGTCTAGGAGACCATATGACATTAATTGGAAAACACCTAATGAAGGAAAATCTCATTTCCATACAAAAGATCAGTAAAAAAAATGAAACATTACCTGAAATTTATTTTAGTAATTTCCCAAAAAAATAGAAAAAAAGGAAGGAGCCTATATGAAAAAGGTAATTTGTGAGCCTCTCATCAATCGAAATAAAAAAGTATAATCCTTAAATAATTCCAATTTTTAAAACATACTAGACTTGGTAAACATGGATAGAATTTAAATGTTATAAACAAGCAAAATTTGAAACACACTCTACTCAATGAATCAAAGGAGGAAAAATAATATAGATTCAAATATGCTTTAAGAACTAGGTCTGATAGGAATATATAATTAAATATAATGTGTAGAAAATAATGTGTGTGTGTGTGTGTGTGTGTGTGTGTGTGTGTGTGTGTGTGTGTGTGTGTGTGTGTGTGTGTGTGTGTGTGTGTGTGTGTATCCTTGGTTATCACACTCATTTTAATTTTTTGTTGTATAACTTAAGAATGCAATATTAATAGATCATATTTTTAGATACCTTAGCCCACCCCTCAAAAGGACCATGTATCATACCTCGATTTCCTTGGATGTTCCTAGTGAGATATTAGCCTCTCAACACATTAGTCATGTAGAGTCTTTCACTTATGCCTTCTCCAAGTGTTCTTGTATTTAAATCTAACAAACGTTTAGTTGGTGTTAGACTTTTTAAGGCCTACATGTAACCTGATTTAATCTTGTAATCCATCACTAGGCCATCCTATTCTCAAAATAGAAACTTACTAAGATTTATATTCTCCAATAGAAAATAGAATTAAAATTGTAATCACAATTTTAAAACAAAAGAAAGAACAAGCCATAGTACACATTCAAAATTATATAAGTCATTTATCAATTGCTCATCTTATTATAAAAAAGAGAACTAAACTTGATACTATTTTTTCCTCAAGTACTAAAAAATTGTAAAAATAACATTAGAAAATAAGAAACAATATATTAAATTTAAATATTCAAACTTAAAATAAACACTTATCATAATTTCTTATTCAATATTCCAACATTTTTTTTTTTTTTTTTGAGTCAAATCATTCTCCCTCTCCCTCTCAAACCCCTTACACTCTACACTTATCTTTTCATTTATTTCTATTCCAATTATAAATTTACCAACTACTAATCTATACTTAACAGCCGTATTACAATGTTCTTTAATACACACAATCAACCTAGATATTTCAACAGTTTTTGTCTTCTTGCTTTCAACTTTATAGTCTCGATGGAACCAGAAAAAACCTAAACAATAGTATGCACAACTCACCTTTAAATCAGATAGAACATGTCACGTCACAACTAGAGTCTAATACAGCTCCTTGAAATGGTCTATCGGCCGGTAGGAGGTGGCAGAATATTCTTGTTAAATAAATTTGTGTCTAGTTAATGGCCGTTTAAGGTTGTGTATGACTTCTAGGGTATGCCAGACATGTGGTAAAGACAAAAGGCGAAGTTATTTCCATGGCAGGCGTTTATTGCAAAGATAGAGTTGGGCCGGCTTTCTTGTGGTTATAACGACAATTCCTCCTCTATTCATCCAAAGAAAACATGAAACTCAGTGTTGATTTCAAGACAGGAAAAGATATGGGCCGGAACTGGGCGCCAGAGATAGTGGGAGCAATTCTATTCGTATTGCTATCCCCGGGGTTTCTGTTTCAAATTGCTGCGAGGGGCCGCTTTGTAGAGTTCGGCAACCTTCAGACCAATGCCCTATCCATTTTTATACACACCCTTATATTTTTTGGTCTCATTACTGTTTTCCTTATTGTAATAGGAGTATACATATTCTTTGGCTGAGCTATGCTTTTTAAACTCCTCAAAGCCTCCATGTCTAATATGTAGGCCCTGCAAGGAAATCATTTTATAATAACACTTTATTAAATTGGAATGGTATTTATGATTAAGATTCACTGTTCAAATTTATTTTTTGGTATTTAGGGGTTAAAGTTTGTGTTTACAATTTTGGTCATTAATAATTGGTTAAAATATATATGAATGTTAATATTTTAGAATTCAGAGAGTTGTAATTTTTATGGTAGTGAGGTATAATAAAAATTCTTGTTATGAATTCAATAGTTATATTTACTAAATTAAAAAATTATATGGTGCAAATATTTGTCATTTTCTTGAAGAAAAATGTCTTATCAAATTGTTTTACTACTTTTGCAACTATCTTTTTTATATGGATCTAAAGTAATTCATGTGTTATTGATGACTATGCACTAAACAAGTGGATTGGTAGTTGTCTTAGTTATGCAAGCTCAACATTGATAATGAATTGCACTATTAAAGTAAATCAAATTTAAAATTAGGTAGGATAAGACTTAATTTAAAATTAATTTACAAATTCATAGCACTTGTACTCCACAAGATGTGCAAAAGAAAAAGAAAACTCTTGTGTCCAACTTTGTGTTGTAGAAAACATTTTTAAAAATGAAAATTTTGGCATTAGAAACACCAAGAAGCCATTAAAAATTCAAGAAATATTTGAGTTAGAAATATATGAATAGCTGCTAAAGTTGTAAAGTTGTAATAAAAAATAACTAAACAAAACAAAGAAAATATGGTAGAAAAAGATAAACCTCAAGCTTCAAAATAAAATGATTTTTTTTTTTGTGTAGAGTGGAAAGGACAAGGCTAGGAAGCACAAAGATTTGCCCCATAGCTAACCATGGGACAATGACTAAGTTTTTCTCAATATTTTTTCTATCAAATAGAATCAATTTAATAGGGAGAAAATAATCTCTATAATAATTTTTAAACATAAATTAATAAGTATCTAATAATGTCCATTAATTTTTATAAATATTTAGTCTTTAATCATTTTCTAAGATAATTCTTGAAAATAAAAAGTTTACAATAATTAACAAAAATGATCCACAACTAGATCTTAATTCAAAAGCTTCAAGGTATTATGGAAGGATCCCAATTTCTAGCCTTTTCAACTAAGGATTCAATAGTTTGGAATTGAATGCCACTACAAAATTCAATCTCGAATCTACCAACAATGTCATTATTGATCATGTGGAGTGTAGGGGTTGAAAACATGTGTGGAATACATGCATACTTCCTTAAATCAGTTTCTTTTGGTGGGTGACACATCATGGGAGCATGCTCATGGTGGACAATTTTAAAAAGAGAGGGTTTCAATTAGTTAAGTAGTGTGTTGTGTCATAAAGAGGAGGAATCTAATGCTCATCCCCTAATATATTGTACCTTTTCTAGTGAGGTTTGAAGAGAGTCTTGAATAGGTTTGTGGTACAATGGGGTTTCAATGGTAACCTCCAACAATTTATCTTATACTAGGAGGTTGCATTTTCTCTCCCTCTCACTAAGAAGTTATAGAAGGTGTTACCCCTATGTGTTGCGACACTTATGGAAGGAAAGGTGAAATTGCATTTTTAGATGTAAGTCCTCTCTCCCCTTGGTTACTCTTCAAATAACTATTAATATTTTAAGGGAATGCATTCCCCTTTAGAGATGGAAGACTTCTCCCCATTCTCCCAATAATAGTAATCATAATATTGCTAACAACTGGACACTGATTTATCTGATTTCCAAATTTGACAACCCTAAATTTAAGGCCAAGAAAAAAGAGAAATGGTAGTCACCCCCTACCTCCTAGTTTAAACTCAATTTTGATCAATCCACTCAAAATTGTCTTGTTGCTATGAGACGCATAATTAGGGATGAGAAAGGTAATCTAGAGATGATGTAAAATGGAAAATGTGGTGCAACAAATTTGCTGAAGCTATGGGGATTTTCTAGGGAGTTAATTATGCCAACTCGATTGATATTCAACTTTTGATGGTCGAGGGCCACTCTCAGCTCATTATTGAGGTAGTTAAGAGCCAAAGTAAAACTAGTTTGAAATTTTCCTCAATAATTAGTGACCACCATGCATTCATATCAATATTTTAGGAAGTGTCCATTTAGGATATTTACTATGAAGGAAACAAAGTAGCTAAAGTACTAGTGTTGATTGGTCATGAGGTTGATGACACATGTAATTGTCTTAATATTGATGGCCCACCAAATAACATAGAGGCCTTGGTGACAACAGAAATAAATCAACCTTTATGAGATTGTTCATTTATTATAGTTTTGATTCCTTTTGGGTAATCATTATTTTCCTTGCCTTTTTAAAAGGTGGTATGGGAAAAAAAACTCTCCTGAATTTAGAAAGATGATGATTAACCCTAGAAATGGTTATATGCTTTTAATATGTGTGTGCATAAGAAGGGTTGCTATGTTAGGTAAGATTTCAAGGTGGGATTTTGTAATAAAGAACTGGAGTTATAAATTATAATGGTATGATCATTGCTAGCAGGACCATATGTTGTTGGCATCAAAGAAGATGTACTTGGACCCATCAAGATACCTAGTGGTTTGTGCCCATGGATTATGATAATCAAAGATAATTCTTGGGTATTTATCATTTTATTTTCTATCATTTGAGCATGATTATTCTCTTTATTAATTTACTTGCCATTTTAAGACTATATTTTGATGAAGGTTGCATAATTCCAGTTTCTTTTGAGGATTTCAATGCATATTTTGGAGAGCGTGAGGTTGCGGCTAGAAATCATGTTTACATTGAGTCAAATAGCATTAAGGAATGTAATGAAGTAGCTTGAACTTACCTTTGAATGGGTGGGATGCTTCCATGCATGCAATTCATCGAAGGCTATGACAAGGTTATTTTCATACAATTTGTTAGTTCCTGGAATAATGAGAGGGTGATTGTTGATGGGTTCTCTTTCAATATCAATGAATGGGAAAACTAAAGGTTGGTAGTATCTTCTTAGAAGGTAGGAAATGGAGAAAGTAGACAAGGGTCTTAGATAAAACTAGTCTCAACTAGTTCTTTCACCCTAATGAGAGTCCAAGTCAAGACCATGGTGGGTTTGTAAGAGAAGCCCAATCGGATCCTTGGAAAGAGGTATGTTATCGTTAGAAATAATAGTTCACCAAGATAACTAAGAGAGGGGAGTGAATCAGTTATCCAATGATTAAAAAAATTATCCACCTTAAACAAACTTAACCATTTAACAAAAGTAAACAACAAGCATACAAAGATGCACATATGCAATTACACCAGATATGTTAACTAGGGAGACCCTTGATCATAGGGAAAACCCTAGTGGGAATGATGTCCACAAGATGATGTACTAATATAAAAATTTCTTGTTAGAGGATGGACCCTGTTAGGAGTCTATTACAACATTTAGTACATATGAGTCCCTGTTAGGAGACTTTGAATCCTTGTTAGAAGATTCCAATCTTGTTAGGAGTTGTAGAAGACAAAAGAACCCACTATCCAAATAGCTTCTGTGGCAAGATCATCGAACTCACTATCCAACTGATCTCTCAACTATGTCTTACAGAATAACTATATGTATTGTACTTTAACTTATTTCCTATATCCTATCAACTAGACCAATCACTACCAAACATTGTAGACTAGATCATGAACCTCATTTCCATGTATCCAACTTTGGATCACACAATAAAACTTCAACAATGAATTTTCATTCACCTTTGCTCTACTCTTCTCAACTTCACATTCTGCTCTTTGTGCTACTTACAATCATTCATACATCTCACACATTCATCATATATGATAAAGGAAAATATCCTTCCTTTATACTAAATCCATAAAAAAAATCTTGAGTTGGTTATTACACCTTCTCAATTAATTATTATAGGACCATATTAAGAGCATGTTACACTTAGTGATAACATTAATCTTCTACCTTACAACTTAAATAACTTTCCATACATGTATCATTATGATGAGAAAGCTTAGCCATGTCATCTCCAACATGTCTTCTTCACATCTTTAACTTTTTGTTCTCAGAATAACAACTCTGCTAAGAGATATAACAAGTTTACCAAAACATGCCTCTGTAAACTCTATCTCAAAATAGTCTTTACCAAAACTTGCATAGCTTCTTCCAAACTTAATATCTTATGCTTTTAAGGTTAGTTTCATATACTAGACACTCAATAGTATCTCTCTTTAAACTCAAAGTGCTCAACTATCTATCTATACCAATTTTATCTTTTTGTTTTTCTCCTATCAGATACCATAGAAAATTACTATGTTGACATCAATGACAAAAATAGTCATGAATGTAACATATCATCATGATAATGATTTAATCATGTTTCTACAATACTCCCCCATAGTAATATCATCAATATTCATGGTTCCAAAAATCTCCCACTTTGGTATTGATGTAAATATAGATGAAAAATATCTAGTTCCAAGAATACCAACTACTAAAGATTGTTAACCTTTCTTTTCAAATCATCTTCACCAATCATTCTCCCATGCTGTACTTTTCTTGTTGTACTTCTTTTCAACTAATTTTTTGAACATGTTGTACTTGTTTTTCATGTTTTACTTCTCCCCCATTAACATCAATGTCAAAGTTTTCACCAACCAACAATCTTTGCAACAACTATTTTTTACTAACTCAAGTGTCCAAAGACATTGTTCAAAAACAACATCCAACAAGAGTCCTAGATAATTCTTTCTATCACAGATACTCCCCCATACTAGAAGCATCAATATTTAGTCCGGACAAACAATAGTGCTAGATTACACTAGACTGATGCACTCTTGCATCATCTACTCTAATGTAGGAAGGTGTATAACCCCTAGCATACCTTGCAAATACTCAAAAGTCTCTTTGGGAAGAGGCTTAGTGAAAATATCTATAATCTTCTCTTTTTTGCTTACATAATCCAATCTAATATCATTTTCTACAAAATTTTCTCTCAACATGTGATACTTAATAGAAATGTACTTAATCTTAAAATGCAACACTGGATTCTTAGACATATTTATTGTTCTTGGGTTGTCACAATGTATGACAATAGGCTCACTAAATTTTATCCTTGTATCCTTCATCATCTACTTCATCCAAACAACTTGATTACAATTATTTACTACTATAACATATTCTTCTTCCGCTATATTTTGTGAGGTACAATCCTACTTCTTCCTTAGCCAAGAAACCAATCTTCCTCCAAGAAAGAATGCTCCACCACTGATGATCTTTCTATCATCCATACTACCTACCTAATCAACATTAGTATAAGCATATAGAATGAAATCATTAGATCTATCATATCACAATCCAAACTTTGGTGTTCCTTTCAAATGTCTAAATATCCTTTTGACTACTACATAATGTTCTTCTCTAGGATCAACTTGAAATCTTGCAACAATTCTAACTGCATTTTCTATATCTGGCTTTGTGTAAGTCAGATATTACAATCCTCTGATCATAGATTTGTACTTCTTCTACTCAATACTAGGTGTCTCATCCTTTGTAGATAACTTGTGTCTAGTTACCATAGGTGTTCGAATAGGTTTACATGTTTCCAAACCAAACCTTTTTAGTAAATATTTCAAATACTTAGTCTCAGAAATGAAGATTTCTTTGTCCTACACAATTTGTAATCCTAGAAAATATTTCATTTCTCCTATCATGCTAATTTCAAATCCCTTCTTCAAACTTTTCACTTTCATTATCATTTTCTCCAAATATTATATCATCAACAAATATTACCAAAATCATCAATCCATCATCAATTTCTTTCCAATAGAGATTACTATATGCCATACCTTTTCTATATCCAAGCTTTGTCAAAAGCTTGTCCAACCTTGCATACCAAGTTCTGGGTGCTTGTTTCAAGCCATAAAATGCTTTCTTTAGTCTACATACTATGTCCTTTTCATATGCCAAAGAAAAACCTTCAAGTTGTTCTATGTAGACCTCTTCTTCAAGTTCTCTACTCATAAATGTTGACTTGACATCCATCTAATATACTTTGAATTTTTTATATGCTTCATAAGCTACGAATAACCTTACTACTTATATTCTTGCCATAAGAGCATATGTCTCATCATAGTCTCTTACCTCTTGTTGTGAGTAACCTTTACAAACCAATCTTGCTTTTTTGCTTACAACTTCACCTTGTTCATTCATCTTCTTTCTAAATACCCATTTAGTTCCTATCACATTCTTATCTTCTAGTCTAGGGACCAATTCCCCTATCTCATTCTTTACTATTTGATTCAGTTCATCTTTCATAGCTTGTTACCAATAGTCATCTTTACATGCTTCATCTACATTCTTAGGTTCAACTTGGGATATCAAATATAGTTCTTGATTGATTCTACTTCTTTTCATCACACCTTTATCTCTACTTCCAATGATTTTCTCAAGTGGATGATTCTTTGTCACATTCTTACCTGGAAAGTAGGAGTTTATATCTCAACTCTTAGCTTTATTGAAGGTTCTAAGCTTTGTTCCTTGGCTCTCATTCATTCTATAAATCATTGTTAGTCTCAAATAATATTCATCATTCCTTAGTTTAGTAACAACATTCTCATCATCTAAATTGTAATCAACTATTCTTTCTTGTATCCAGAATTTTTCATCAACTCTCACATTTGTACTTTCCATAATAGTCTTAGTTCTCAAATTATGACATCTATAAGCCTTTCTTTTCAATGAATAACCAAGAAACATACCTTCATCACTTCTAGCATCAAACTTACCAATATCATCATCTCTTTTGATATAACACTTACTACCAAAAATTCTCAAATACTTAACTGTAGGTGAGTGACCAAACCATAGTTCATAAGGGGTCTTATTTGTGTCTTTCCTGACTTGCACTTTTTTCATGAAGATATTAAACTCATTTGAAGTAAATTATCCTCCTCTATCTAATCTTAAACATTTAATCTTCATACCTAATTCATTCTCAACTCTATTCTTGAATATCTTGAACTTATCAAATGCCTCATATTTTTTCCTTAAGAAATGCAACCCACATCATACTAGAAAAGTCATCAACTAAAATCATGAAATACCTTTCACTATAGAATCCTTTAATCTTCATGCAATTTTTAAGATCTATATGTACAATCTCCAATTTTGTTGTAGTAGTAAACGTATTGATGGGAAAAGAAGTTTTTCTATGCTTTGCCAAAACACACTCCTTGCAGATTATGTTAGTAGGATTTAAAATCTTAGAAAAATCTCTAACTGCAAACATACTACTAGTCTTCACAATATTGTCAAAGTTTATATGACAAAATATCTTATGCCATAACCAACTATCGTCTACCTTTGCAACTAGATGTGTCATTTTAGTAGGATTCAATTGAAATACATTACCTCTAGATCTGGTTCTTGTTCCAATTACATTTCCATCTTTGTCTCTAATCATGCATGTCTTCTTTTTGAACTACAATTGTTAACCTTTATCCACTAGTTGTTCAACACTCAAAAGATTGTGCTTCAAACCATCAACAACATATACATCCTTAGTGTTAGTCTTACCATCAATGGTTATAGATTTAATACCTTTAACTTGGCATGCTGCATTATTTCCAACTCTGAAAATGCCTCCATCATGACTTTTGAAGTCAATAAACTTGTCCATATCACCAATCATATGATGTGAACAACCAGTGTCAATTATCCAATCAAATTTATTTTCAACCTATGATACCAAATCCATTTTCTTTGGACTTTCTTCTATAGTATATACAAATCTAATTTCATCATCTCTAGCACTTACTACTTGTTCATCATAATCATCTTCTTCATCTGTATACAAACATTCTCTATCTCTTCTAGGTTTGAAATTTCCTCTATACTTTTTCTCTGTTTTAGGACACTTAAATACATAATGACAAAATTCATTACAAGTCCAACATTAAAATATTTTATTATCATCTTTTTCTCTTCTTACCAGAAGAGCTACTCCTTCTTCAATCATTTTTTCCTCATGATTTTTTTTGTTGCTAGCAAAGTCTCCTCTAGCAATTGTGCTCCTTGATAAACTAGGTCAAATATTCAATGCACTGAAAGCTGTTTCTATTGTGGTCAACTCTCCAGACTATCTAAGCTCATTCTCAACTTTATCAAGTCTTCTAAGCAATATCTCCTTTGTGAAAGCTTTGATACAGGAGATCAACAATTGTATCATTTGAACTATTGGCTTAAATGGTGGTGTTAAGCTCTTCAATATCTTCTATACCACCTCATCCTCTTGTTTGGTTCCTCCTTAAGATCTAATAACTATAGTAATTTTTGATATTCTAACTACAAATGTTCTTATAGATTCATCTTTCATCATTTTAGCATCTTTAAATACACAAATCCAACTTTGTAACCTCAATTTCTTAGAATGTTCAAAGCTTTCCAAATCATATGAGAAGTAATAAGTGACTTTTCTTGGTTGTAATCAATTTTAGGAAGTGCATATAATAATTCTTCTCTAGCTCTCATGTCACACATGAAAAGTTGCCTTTCTTCCTCGATACAAGTTTCCAAATCTTTCTCTGCAATGATTGTCTTTTTTAATTTTGTCAAGATCTAATATCCTGGACCCATACATAGCATATGTGTCTTCATCTTTTCCTTCCAACTATGATAATTTGTTCCATCAAACTTTGGACTATCTTTTCTGGATATGTTCAACATGGATCTCCAAAAGTTGTTAAACTTTATCTTCAAGGACCTGATGCTCTGATACCAATTGTTAGAAACAATAGTCCACCAAGATAACTGGGGGGGGGCTGAATCAATTATCCAATGATAAAAAAAATTATCCACCTGACATAAACTTAACCATTCAACCAAAGTATACATCAATCATACAAAGATGCACATACACAATTACACTAGATATGTTAATTAGGAAAACCCTTGATCAGAGGGAAAACTTTGGTGGAAATGATGCCCACAAGATGATTTACTAATATAAATATTCCTTGTTAGAGGATGGACCCTATTAGGAGTCTATTGCAACATTTGGTACATATAAGTCCTTGCTAGGAAACTTTGAATCCTTGTTAAAAAATTACAACCCTATTAGGAGTTATAGAAGACAGAAGGACCCACTTTCCAAATAGCTTCTGGGGCAAGATCATTGAACTCACTATCGAACTGATCTCTCAACTATTCTTTGTAGAATAATTCTATGTACTGTACTTTAATTTCTTTCATCTATCATATCAACTAGACCAATCACTATCAAACCTTGTAGACTAGGTCACAAACCTTGAATCCAAGTATTCAACTTTGGATCACGCTATAAAACCTTAGCAATGAATTTTCCTTCACCTTCACTTTTCTCTACTCAACTTCACATTCCACTCTTTGTGCTACCTACAATCATTCATACATCTCACACATTCATCATACATGATAAAGGAAAATGTCCTTCCTTTATACCAAATCCATAAAACAATTTTTGAGTCAGTTGTTACACCTTCTAAATTAATTATTATAGGATCACATTGAGAACATGTTACACTTAGCAATAAAATTAATCTTCTACCTTAAAACTTAAATAACTTTCCATACATGTATAATTATGACGAGTGAGCATTATGATGAGTGAGCTTAGCCATGTCATCTTCAACATGTCTTCTTCACATCTTTAACTTTGGCTTCTTAGAATAACAACTTTTCTAAGAGATATAACAAGTTTACTAGAACATGCCTTTGTAAACTCTATCTTAGAACAATCTTTACCAAAACTTGCATAACTTCTTCTAGACTTGATATCTTATGCTTCCAAGGTTAGTTGCATATACTAGACACTTAGTAGTATCTCTCTTTAACCTTGCTACTAAAAATGCTCAACTTTCTATCTATACCAAATTGATCATTTTGTTGTTCTTGTGTTAGATACCATAGAAAATTACTATGTTGACATCAATGACAAACATAGTCATAAATGTAACATATCATCATGATAATGATCTAATCATGTTTCTACAATACTCCCCCATAGGAATATCATTAGCATCCATGCTTCCAATAGTTATGACATTATGTGTTACATACGCTTGAGGGTAGTTTAATATTTATAACTATTATTATTTTCCAATCTTAAACAAATTTAGAAATCATAACATCATTTCGTTCCCTTACCTCATTCTACATTCTATAAAAGACAACATAGTTAGAAAGAGGAAAGAGGATGGAAAGCCCTACATTGTCCTTCACTAGACTGATATGTTTAAACTATATAATTTCAACAAATCCCTTGGTTCTCCCAACCTATCAATTTCCATGTTATTTATTTATACCTACTATCTCCATCTCAACCCCTTAAGTCTATGCCAAGGTTGTGTCTACTATGGAAACCAAACTCCCTAATCCCTCCTTGCCCCAAATGCTCAAACAAGTTAAAATGGAGAAGGACATCCATATTGTGGATTGTGATGTTGAGATTAATGGTGAGATAATGAGGTCTCTTATGGATTAGGAAAAACCACTGCAAAAGTATTCCAAAGCCAAGTATGGCTAACATACTACTTTGGACTTTATTGATGGTCAAAAGAAAAAGAAAAAAAAACCTTTAAAGAGATAGATAAAGATGACTACTAGTAAGAGATAAATTGAGGATAGTGAAGAAGACATAGTTAGTGATGACCAGTAGAAAGGGGGGAGATTAGTCCTACTCATAGCCACTCAAGACCTATGTCATCTCATATTTTGAATACATTCAAGAATGATACCCTAGAAAAATCCAAAAGTGTGTGGGATAAGGGAGCCTTCTCATCCCTACTAGCATGGGAAAGGTAAACAGATCTTGGGAATAACCTCCAAAGGACTCCAAAAGATGAAAGCCAATTCCAGAAGGAAGAGTATTAGACGCTAGAGAAAAATATCAAGAAGTTGGAGGAGAGATAGGAGGTCATGGAATACAAGTTTGAAGATGTGGTCAACTTTGCAGTTTGAGTTATGCATTTTGTAGCTTCAACTCTTCACCTTATTCATACTAATAAAGAGGGTCCTATTTCTACAGTGGCAGTTGACACTAGTGCTTCCATATACAATTTTCTAGCAAATGACTTGTTACAATCATTATTGGACAAGCTAGAGGGAAAGGAGAAGAAATAATATAGATAGCTCTTTGTTGGTTAATTTATTTTTTTGTTATATTTTTTTCTTCAACAATCAAACTAAGTGGGAGCCATTTATTGTTCTTTTCTAGATTTTAGGTTATTATGGACTTTGTATATATTATGTTTATAGCTACTCATAGTTCTAGTCTTAAATTTTGAAATTAAGAAAGGAGGTAAGTTAAGTATTTACTATATCTTACTTTAAGTTGTTCTACAACATTTTGTTCCTATGTTAGCCCCCATTTTTGCTACTTTTTAATTTAAAATATAACAAAAATAATAAAAATATTTAATATTTCAATAACCTTTTTTATTCATTACACTCCTATTTTTTATGTTTTAAATGTTGAATTTTTAATATTATTTTTGCAAAAAAAGAATAATTAAATTCTTTTGCTACATGCAAAAATTAAAATATAATGAAGTCATATACTTACAATATGATCATGCTCACCATAAAATTATGGTAAAAAATAATAAAATAAATTCTAACTGGTGTATTAGAGTTCATTTAGTAATCCATTATTGGAAGGAATTCAAAATATGTCACAATATTGCTTAGCCTACAAGCAAGTACTTATAACAGTATAAAAGTTCTTATTCTCATGGTTAGTTTTTAACTAACAAGCTACAATCTTACTAACAATGATTTGACTAGAAACTTATTTCTCCACATAAATAATTTTATTTTTAAAGTATGGACCTAATGTAGTATATTCTACAATTTAAAAATATATTTGTGAGAGTAGATATAATTGGAAAAGATAATCTAAATTAAATACTTTTAAGGTCTATCAAACCATGATATACATGTTAAACACATGCGACAATTACAATCAAAACAAGTGCCATGTAAGTTATGCTTTTTTAATATACTGAGACTAGTGAGTAAAAGTGATGCTATTTGATATAATTTAATCAATAGTAATTAAGATTAAAAATTATCATGAATATTTTGAAGGAAAATAGTTTTTAATATAAAAATTATATAATTAAAAAAATTAATTTATATAGATCTAATGTTTTTGAAGTACAATTGATAGCAGCCAACAAGACAGGGGATTGATCCCAAAGCAAGAAAAGGTTGAATAAATAGTAAGAGGTAACTTCCCATTCAATGATGCAATGCAAGGAAAAAGAATCTCCAAAGGAGATGTCCTAGCCCCCAACAAATAACTACACAATAGAAACACAACAACAAGAAGCAATAACACAAGATCTGATACCAAATTACAATAACATATTCATAAAATATAACTAATTACATGCAATGTGCTAGACTATAAGGCCTTCCCGATTACAACTAAATACAAAGCAAGTAATAGTTATGCAAGATCCCTCAAGATCCAAATCAAACCCTAGCTAGTCCAGATCCACACTCTGGTAGAAACCCCCAAGGAAGATCTCAACTTATGCTCCCAAGCCCACCAACCAATCTCCTTGTTTTCCAAGCTACAACTACTAGCTCTACTTCAAATTCTTCTATCATCCAAGAGTAAACTGCCTCACATTCAATGCTCTATCCACACATTCACAAATCCATCACAATCTTGTTGTAAACTGCCTCACATTTGGCACTTTGTTCATAAACTCAGGAAAAACTCGCTCTTTAGCCACCTCCTCTTCTCCAAGATAGATCCATAATGACTAAATACTTCCCTAAAACCTCTAATTATACCAATCCAAGCCACAAGTCAACCTAGAATACAAATACATAAGTTAAATGCCATAAGTCGGCCTGCAACAACAATTAAATGTCCAAAATTGATGTTTGAGTAAAATTATGATATCTCCTAGCTCTGATTGAATTAGAACTCTTGCTTCAAACCATAGGTAGAAATCTAGGTCCTCTTCAATCCCTGAAATTTTCATCCTCTAACTCATGGTGGAAAATTAGTTACACGGCCTGCAACAGGAACCAAAATAATATATCTCCAGAAGCAAGGTAAAATGACTCAAACTTCAACTCAATCCATCCAATCTCTATGCAATCATGAGGAAAGGTTATCCAATTTGTCTCCAACACATACCTAACTGTGAAAAGCATAACTCCACCAAAATTCAAAGTCAATGATCCTGCATCACAGATATAGGTAAACTATATAGCTAAACTATAGATTGTCTCTAGATTTGTAATTATGCATGTGGATTGTATTTATATGTATCTATGTAACATATATATATATATATATATACAAGCTAGAGTTGTCATTGCATCAAAAGATTGACCTATCAATACTTGATAAAACCACTAGACTTATAGAACATAGGAGGCGGTTAAGCAATGTCACAAATCTTTAAGGGGAATATTGGTAGTTAGTCCAACAATCCCCCCATAGCATTACCCAAGGAGATTCGAACGTATGACAAGCTAGAGTTGTCATTGTAACAAAAGGTTGACCTATCAATGCCCGATATAGCCACTAGACTTATAGAACATAGGAGGCAGTTAACCCATGTCACGAATCTCGAAGGGGAGCATTGGCAGTTAGTCCAACAATTATTTATGCTTTGGAATTTGTCTCAAGTTCTACATACATACATACATACATATCATCCTCTGTATATTTATATTGTGTCCCCTTTCCATTAGTTTGTTCATTTTCATTTTCTTTAACTATTTTAATTTGCCCTCTTTTTTGTATTTTTACTTTCTTTCTTACTTGCATTTTTATTCTTCTTTTTGTTCCTAGTTACTGGTTTAGAGGTATTTTTTATTAATATTTCTACTTTTTATCTCTCTCTTTCTCTTCTTAGTGTTCCATGCTCTTTCTCTCTTCTTACCTTTTTCCTTTTCTTGGCTAGGCTAGTCTGTATGCATCTTACATCCTTCTTTCATCTTGATGATGGATCACAGAGTGTGATCTGAAACATTGATGTCAAAAAAATATACACAATCAAATCTAGAAGAAAAAATAAATCACTAGAAATGGATTGTGGGAATCTAATATTATTAATTACTAATAAACTCTTTGTAGATTACAACAACATGCATTATCAATATATTTAATATACACTCTCCAAAAATTGAACTATAGATATGAAACACGTGGACTTCACGCTTTATTAAAAATAATAAATATATTTGTTGATCAAACTAAACTTGTACATAATAGAGACACACACATATTCTTCCATGCATGCAACTAAATGTAACTGACTCTTAAGAATCAGTTCTTCTACATACTCCCCCTTTATGCTAAGAGGACTTAAAATAGAACTCAACTTGATCAATGCTCCTTATAGTGTAACTCTTCATAGCTAGAGTTCAATAGGCTCACATAGTACTTCTAATAGAATTCAACCATCTCGTTTAATGTTCCCCTTCTTTCTCTAACATAGAGAAGACTTGTGACACTTTCATGTTCCAATCAAAACAAGTAGTCATCAATTACTTCAATCAAACATCATAATGTTGATCCACCATTTTCATGTTTGACATGAAAACTTGGAGGCTTCTACAACCTTGTCAACATCCTATTCACTTTCTTCCAACAGGATTCATTGATCCATCCATAATCAATTTGCATCCAATTTTTCCAACAATAAAGATTCAGAACTATACATGCCCTTTCCATTTCCATGTATAGTGAAAACCATGGAGGCAAAAACTAGCCATGTAAATTAGATAGTGTATCTTTGTACGCTCTATAAATGAAAACAAAGATGCCTCTATTTCTATTTACTTCTCATAGTGATACTTGTGAATTGCACAAGATAAGTATGATACTTGCAACACTAGAAATTCTAGGATGGGAGCAACACCAAAAATTCTTGGAATTTTTTGATGAGAGCATTAGATTTATTTTAATGTGCAACTCTGGAAGGGAATCATTTTATATTTAATATCTTCATTTATATATTTACATACATTCTTCAAATGAAGAGTCATGAGAAGCCCAATAGTCATGTGACCATTCAACTTTGCATTTATTTAGAAACTAAAGTATGGATAGTTAAATTTGTATCAATAAAATTTTAGTAGCTATTTTTGTTGTGCAATTATTTTTTTTAATCAAAATTTAAGGTTTGTATAAGCATTTAAATGACAATGGGATAAGGGAGAAGCATCTATGAACATAATTACTCAAATAATTTTTTTATAATAGAATGAAATAATAACAACATCAAGAAAAAATTCATGTCTTGAGTAGTATTTAGAAATTTTTCATGTATATACAAGTGTAGTGTGACTTTATAGTTAATTGAGAATGTAATAGTGTTATCGGAAATTTATACAATATTTTTAGAGGACTAGAAAAAAGGATTAAAAAATTAAATACGTTTATAGTAAAATGTGCAAAGATATGTTTTCTTCCATTTGATTAAGAGAATGTAAATTATAAGGATATATTCCTTTGACAGAACAAATTGATTTTATTTAATTTTTTAATTAGGTCATATGTCTACCACTTAGACCAAATTAGTTGAGTTTTAATTTATTCTAAAGTCTTAAATTTTTGTTATGCTTGATAGCTTCATTGATTAGCATTAGCATTGTACCTCTTGAATGTGGAGCTTGTAATTATTCTTGGAGGAAGTGAATAGTGTTTGTAAGTATTCACAGAGGAAGTGAATAGTTTTTCCTAAAATATCACTTATTTAAGTGAAGTTGTTAAGAATATATGAAATGTGTTTGTTGTGTTTGTTTTATGGGATAGTTAGAAATGGTTTTCTTTATAAATGGATATATATTTAAAAGAACATTTTAGTATAAGTCATTGGTAATGTGTAATTGAAAAAATATATATATATTAATTAAATGTTATACTTTATATTTTTCATATATGTAATAAATATTTCATAGTATAATTAAATTTTATAATTTTTATATATAGGCTTAATATTAGAATTGAGGTTTAAAATATTTTCTCAAGGTAGTTTATACCATGGATAATGTCTATCAATTTAAAATATTGAATAAATAGTAACTAAGTAATAAAAATAATCTTTCAACATTGACTTGTTCTTTTTTGGGATGTAATAAAATATAGGTTTTAGTTTGAGTGTATAAGATTGCCCAAGTAGTCCTATCTTGGTAGACTATTGTAGTATGCAATACTATTAGATTCAATTGTGTTTAATTAGTGAGTTAATTTCCACCAATGACAACACTTGACTATTTCATATTGAAAAAATAAAAAAGAAAGCATTTATTTTGCTCCATACAAAGACAAGTAATAAGAATAACAATAAAATATAGAAATAGAATACACAACATTTATTATATACTTTTATTTTAGATTCAATCTTAAAATCTAACATTTATTAGACTATAAAGTCCTACAATACTAATAATTTAAATTTAATCTATTTTCAAAAAAATAAAAAATAAAAATTTGAAACTTAATTTTATTTAAAAAATTGATCTAATTTATTTTTCCATTTCTTTCAATTTTCCATAACATGATTTTTTGAAAATATAAGTCTACAAATTATAATAATTACTTCATTTTATTGTTATTCTACTTTTAAATCTCACAACAAAGTACCTAAACTAAATCTTCATAAACATGATTGCTGCCCTGAACATTATATTATTATTTTAAAAACTAGAAAACCCTAGCCCAAACTATTGGAAATTCAATAAGAGATAGAGCTTGATGTTACCCTATGACGAGGTTGATTGGGCGATGAGAGGATGCCAAAACTTCTTGTCAAAGAATTTTGTTTTTAGTTCATGCCGGCTAATGGTTGTTTACATTTTATAATGCCCATCAGATGAATGCCCAAGACTCAAACCAAAATTAAATCCAAGGCAGGCGTTCATTTCAAAGATGTTGTTAGGCTGGCACATCTCTTCATATAATTAACAATCCCATACCCACAAGCCTTCCCATGAGTAGGTTACACTGAGTTTCGTGTGCAGAGAAGAAGAAGAGGAGGAGGAGGAGAAGAAATGGGTCGGGATTGGGCACCCGAGATAGTGGGAACAATTCTATTTGTGGTGTTGTCACCAGGGCTGCTGTTCCAACTTGCTGCAAAGGGACGCTTCATAGAGTTCGGGAACATGCAGACCAGTGGTCTCTCTATTTTTATACATACCATTATTTTCTTTGCTCTCATTACTATTTTGCTTATTGCAATTGGAATTTATATAATCATTGGCTGAACCATCATTTCAAATCATATATGCCTATGTACATGTAGCCTTAATTATTGTAGCCTTCATGGCTAGATTTCAATCTAATATATTCAGATAGAGGGATTAATTAATTATAGTATAATTGGCCAGGATGGTGGTCTATTTAATGCTTAATATTTGTTTCTAATGTAATTGGACACAGTTTCATCTTGGAGTTGAATATACTGTACCGCTTCCTATTTGTAAAACTTAATAGACAATCAAGTCCATTATAGTATTGTGATCAACTATAAAAATCAGAGTTGCCCATATCTATATAATCGAAATATTTAACCAATATATAAAATTATATTTCTATTTCTATTTTCTTACGATTGTTTAGGTCTGATTCACAAGCATTTTCAGATTATTGAATTATTTTTGTATATTCTATATTTACAACAAAGTGAATCAAGTTTCGACATGCGTTTCACTAATCCTTTTCATTCCAAAATGGATCATAGTACTTGATATAGAATATTGACCTATTTTAAAAATAAATTTGTTATGTGTTATCTAACCCTTGCAGATTATTGAAAATTTTTTACAGCCAAAAGTAAATTTTTTAGAAATGATGGAAAAAAGAATTGGAGAGGAAATAATAAATTTCAAAATCATGAAGGTTCTAATCATTTTTCTAGAAATGATGGTGCAGAAAAGCAAGCTGGAAGAAAGCCTTTTATTTGCAGGTATTGTGGAGGTGAGAATCACATGGAGAAGTTTTGTTTGAAGAAGAGGGACAATGAAAGGCAGCAATATAAGCCCAAGCAAGAAAGGTTTAAGGATGGAAAGAAGGATAATCATAGTTTCGTAGCTATCTCTTTAAAAAGACAAGAGAAATCAAATGAGGAGGTAATTGCTACACCCAAAAGTAAATCTAGTGTTAAATGGGGATACTTTGCTTCAGATTCTAATAAAGAATGGATTTTAGATTCAGGGGCATCATCTCACATGACTGGCGATAGATCTTTGTTTATTGATTTTTATGAAGGAAAGAACTCAGAAAATGAAACTATTTTATTCACTCATAAATCTCTGTGATTGAAAGATGCATCTACTGCAGATTTGCTTCTAATTTATAGACTCCCATCAACTCTATACTGTAAAGAGAATGTTCTAGATTGAGGTAAGTGGATGACTATGGTGACCTAGTCTAAAGGAGGACGTTTCTATCTCTTAGCGACATCAAAGGAAATATGCAACACCTCGTGTAGTTTGGTTATAACAGCACGGTGATGTGGAAGAAGGTTTGACGATTTCTAACACAGATAAACAATATTGATTTCAGATTTCACTTCTTTGGAGGGGCATCTATCATTCATCTTCATTTCTCAAACTGTAATCCTCACTTCAGCGGAACAATTTCTTGAATCGTTATTACTGTAAATTCATATGGATATTTATATGACAAACATAAATTGTAGAAGAAGATTTTTCGTCCATTTTCTTTTTTAAAGACGAAGTGCGAATTATGTTAGATTATGATTTGTTTTTATGTATTTACAATTTTATAAGTTAATGTAACATTTTGTGAAGAGTAAGATATAATTAAAGTACGATTAGAAGAACAATGAATTTTTCACACGTTTCTATGTGTTGTTTTGAATTGTTGAAATTTTGTTCTAAGCTTTCATCACCAGCCAGCTATCTCTTAGGAATTAATTTGATAGGTGAATTCAAATTTTAAATGTGACGGAATTTTATGATTCGGATGGAGAGGAATGGTGTAGGAGTACCTCCAGAATTATCAGCACTCTTGGAATGCCAAAGAGTCTAAATGGTGTAACTAAGACATCCTTATGCAGTTGGGTCTATCGGATCATTTGATTGGTCTATTGGGTCTATTGAGCCCATCATGTAAAACATTTTCCCATATGGTAGCAGTTCATTATAAGCGCCCGTTCTCGATGCAAATCTTGCTTGCATATGGAAAGAGGCTATCTTCTTCCATACTAAGCATGTAGATGGCTCTGGGGGAGCAGTGCTGGGCCTGGCCTCCTGGTTAGCTAAGTCCCTTGTTGCCTCTGGTTCAGACCCTAATAACAATTGTATTTGGGCCACTATTCTCATTCAAGGAGAGCTTATTGGTTTCTACTCTATTTATGCTCCCAACTCCTCGTCCAGAAGAATTGCTTTATGGGATTGGATGCGTACACAATTGCCTACAGGTGAATGGGTTCTTGGAGGAGATTTCAACATGACAGAGCACCAAAGGGATCGAAGTTGGGACAGCCAAACCCATTTATCACATGCTGAGTTTGAATGTTGGACTTTGGCTCGTAACTCACTAGGAGTGCATGACCCAATCATGGGAAAATCAGATTCACATAGGCCACACTGGTTCACTTGGAACAATTGTCATGAAGGTTTTTCACGAAAGATGTGTCGCTTGGACAGATTCTATATCTCACCAAATCTTTATGTTATCCCTACTGACTCAGGGCATTTTGTTCATCTTGACTTGACAGTAACACTCTTAGATCACCTTCCTATTCTTACAACTCTTTCCCTTACTGGAGGAACATCTCTCCCTTACGAACTCCCTTACAAACTCAACATCTCTCATCTGCAAAATCAAGATTGCATTGATGGCCTTCTTGCTACATGGAAAGCTGAACCTAAACCTCAGAATGATAGATGGATAAGCTGGTGGAAATGAACAATCTCATATTGTATTCTCTTCATTCGTGACTATGGTAGAAGAGAAGTTGCTACGTGTCGGAGATTAGAGAAATCTCTCAAAGGGCAACTTGCTAAAGGCAAAAAAATTCTAGACAGCAATCCTGGAGACATTCGTGCTCAACAATCAGTAGCTCACACTCAACCCCTTCTCGGCAAATTAGCAATTTATAAAGGTAAGGGAGCTCAAACAAGGGCTCATTTACAATGGATGAAAGAAGGTGATAAGAGTACTAGATTTTTCTTCCAATATCTGCAACACAAACACAAGAAGGAACACATAGCAATGATTAATTCTGCTGATGGTACTCCTCAGACCAGCCATGAAGCTATCATGAAAACATTTTATGAACACTACAACCAACTTTTTATAGATGAATCAAGCAATGACCCCTTACTCCATATTATGGAGGAAAGCTTGGCTGCTTGTATTCCTTGAAAAATACCACATGACTACAGCACCTTCTTTGATCATTATCTTACTTTGGAAGAAATTGAAGATGCTATGTATAAATTGGCTATAGAGAAGATCCCAGGGCTGGACGGTCTGCCTGTGGAGTTTTACGGTGCACTTTGGCCTCACATTAGGGATGACTTCTACAATGTTTACCTTGAGGGCATTGAAATAGGACCTTAGGACCTTTTATTAATTAGGGTCTTATTAAGCTTATTTCTATAGAGAAGATCCCAGGGCTGGACGGTCTGCCTGTGGAGTTTTACGGTGCACTTTGGCCTCACATTAGGGATGACTTCTACAATGTTTACCTTGAGGGCATTGAAATAGGACCTTAGGACCTTTTATTAATTAGGGTCTTATTAAGCTTATTTCCAAAGGCAAACAAGACAATACTGTTAATGGTTGGAGGGCAATTACACTACTTAATACCGCTTATAAGAACATTGCAAAAGCCTTAGCTAAAAGAATTAAACCTATCACATAAGAAATTGTAAGGCCTAAGAAAAATGGCTTCCTTAGGGGCAGATTTATCTTGGACAACTTGGTGCTTGCTTGGGAAGCTATAGAATGGGCTCAGCAAACATCTCAAGACATTTTGATTCTAAAAATTGATTTTGACAAAGCATATGATCACATAAGATGGCCTTTCATTCTTAAGATGCTGCAATGGCTAGTTAACCTTTGTCCCCATGTTCATATGCTCTTCATGGATGCAAATGCTAGATTGGTGATTAATGGTACCCTTTCCTCACAATTCCCTCTTCAAAAATCAATACGCCAAGGTTGCCCTCTTGCACCATTTCTTTATGTCCTCTCTGCTAATGCCCTTGGTTATCTCCATCAGCATGCTCAAGAGACTCACCTTATTCATGGAATCTCCCTTCCTAGCCACATGATAACCCTCAATTCCCATTTTGCTGATGACAGCATGATTTTTCTCCAAAACTCAGATAAGAATGTCAATAATCTGTTGGATGTCCTCAATTTCTCTTGCACAGTTTCAAGTTCCAAAATTGCTACTCACAAAACAGAATTTTGGAAAACTCATCCCAACTCTCAGCACCCATGGATTCCTAGTGATCGGAAAGAGATCAAACATGGAGTCATTACCAGATATCTTGGTATCCCCTTTGGAATTGGAGTTTCATTGAAAGATATGTGGAGATGGTTCTTATGTAAATTAAAACCTAAACTATTGACTTGGTCAAACTGCTATTTATCCATGGCTGGTCATATTCAAGTGGCTAATAAAATTCTCTTAGCTAGCCATGTTTGTATATCTTCATGTTGGTTACAATCTAAGGCTTGTTATAATCAAATGACTTAGCTCATTCATAATTTTATTTGGTCCAAATGGGGTAATCAAAAAGGTAGCTTGCTACATCATGGTCTCATTGTATCCTTCCAAAGGATAAGGGAGGGTTGGGTAACATAGATCCTTACACTAAAGGGATTTTCTTATCAGTGAAATGGATCAGCAGAACATTGGATGGGACTGCTCCTTGGAAGAGTCTAATCAAATATAGAATTCAAATAGAATTCAAACAACCACTACTGGTAAGTCTTGGAGCACAATTCATTGGAATGATAAGCTTCTACTTGCCCCATTTTTTAAATTTCACGGCTCAGCTCCTCTTAATTGTATTTGGAAGGCTTGGAAACTTGTTTCAAGTAAGCTATCTTGGTATGATCGGTCTTTTAGCCACGGATCTAGTTTTTCCACATCTTCAATTTGGTGGAATAGATTAATTCAACACAATGGCAGCCCTTTGGCGAGGATACCTATGTTCAAAGCTAAACACCTCTTTAAGAAAGGCATTCAGGTATTCAGAGACCTTTGGGGCTCTACAAACTTCACTTGAAAATCGTGGCCTCAACTCAAACAATGTTTTAATCTAAACAATACTAACAAGGTGGCTGTAATAGAACTTCAAACACTAGTTCCTCCTAATCTCTTTATCCTTCTTTCTTCAAGCAGTCACTCTAGTTTCCTAAAGGGCTAGAGGTGGCCTAATGGTAGCAGTATTTGTGCTTTCCCTCTCAAAGTTTTGTATAGGAAACTTCTAGCTAACCTAGCCATTTCTCTTCGTCTCAACACTATTTGAAAATGTAAACAAAGCCAATCTCATTGGAACAAGCTCAGTCTTCAAATCTAGAAAACAAAAGCTGATGCTCAATCACAATTTACTACCTGGAAACTTCTCCATGCCAAGCTTCTAGTGGGCTTTCATCTTAAATTCCTCATTTAGTGGCTACGCTATCCCTTTTGTGGTAAAGATGAATCATTAATTGATTATTTTTGGCTCTGCTCTCATGTTAGGTTATTGTGGGCTTCCCTTAAAACTTCCATAACTGTGTTGTTCAATTTCACTTGGTCATGGAAATATGCTCTTCTTGGATCCTTACCCACTCATAATATGATTGCTAACTCTTGTAGGCTGATTATTATTAAAAATATTTGGAAGCTTTGATGTCGAGCTGTCTTTTGCCACTCCTTTCTTCCATTGGAAATAGAAATGCAAATTATATCTTCTAATTTGTTAACTTTAATGGCTTGGCTTGTCTCCTCTATTCAAGACATTGCAGCTAATGTACACATTAAAAAACTCCATGAGCTGCTACAAAATAGAATCAAGACAGCCTCCCCATCCATTCTAGACTCGACTTTGCAGCATGTGTAAAGATGACTCAGCAAGATGGGAGTTCTAGTTCATTGGCTGATTGTGATTTGGAGAGCACCATATCATACTGCATTGTTGCCCGACTCATGTTTATCTAGTATTGTTGTAGTGATGGTCAAGTCTGATGTCATAAGCATAGCGCCATATCATTCTACTTTGTTGGCAGATTCATGTTTATCTAGCATTGCTATAGTGATGGTCAAGTCTGATGTCATGAGCATAATCTAGTGATTATGCTGTAACGATGCTATTTTATACTGTATCGTTAATGTTTTAAACATTTTGTAATTCTTAAATTCTTATTCCTATAAAAAAAAGGTTGGTTGAGGGAGAAAATTTGATGGTTTTAGGAATCTTGATATTTGCTACCTAGAGTTTTAGGTCATTTCTAATCAAATTGAACCTAACTGGGGTCTTGGTACAACCTTTTGTTAATTTGAAGAGCAACTTTTTGAACAGCAACTTTGTAAAAATTGCAATATCTGTTAGGCTTGGCCTTTACCACAATCAAACCATGTCTCAGGAACATATTGTCACTGTTTTACAGAGGAGGAAGCTGACAAGTTGCAAAATGGCAAAGCTTTTGCTATTTGCCAAGGTTCAAGCAGGCAGTCTTTGAAATAGGAAAACTTGAGCATTTCAGCCTCCTAGACCCCGCAACAGTCACCAACTTTCAAATTTTGGTTGGGACATTTATTTCATTCCTATTTAACTCCATTTGGATTGAATTTAGATGGTATGGTGATTTGGAATGTAATTTGGTACATCTAAGTCAATAATAAAAATAGTTTTATCTGGAATTTCCATGATTTTCATGTTTTAATTTTGTATGGTGGATTAACTTGATTTTATACTATTTGGAGAGTATCCTATAGTATTTTTGGTATCTGATATAGTTAATTGAGTTTCTAGTTTGGTGAAGGCAGTAGTGTGTTCTGACTTGGATCAATTCGTAGGGCTTCTTGAACAAATACCTCTAACTTGACTTCTAAATCTTATAATCCTATAGACTTTGGGCAGGAACAAGTAGAGACAATGTATATTATGTTCCGAAATAAATTCTGTAGAGAAGCTCTTTTAGTTAATTTTGGCATCAATCCCTACTCCAGCATCCTCATGTGATCGACCTATGACAAAGTAGGAAAAACCTATAAAGGTGAGTTTAGGGGTGAATCTAGGTGAATCAATGATTGGATTAGTGTATAGTAAGCTTGAAAAATCCTCCTAAATCATTTACACAGTGGTTCTAATCCATTTCAAGGATCTGTTGTATTTGACATATTTGCATCCCCTTACAAGAAAAATATTTCAAGTCGTAAGTCACTTGTCAAGCCAATCCAAACCAAATTGTACTTCAACAATTTTAACTCTAAGTTCGAGGAGAGCAAATTTGTTGGCCAGCAGCCACTGTATCCCAAACTTCTCATCACAGGTAACATGTTTCAGGGAAGTTAGTCCAAAAGTACTTTTGGGTAGGCTCTTCAAAAGAGAACACTTGAACACGTATTGAATTCAGTCAATTTTTTCAGTTGGCCTATTTCCTATGGAAATTCCCTCAAACCCACACATACTGAAATGTCTGCGTATTCCAGCCTTGGGAGGTTTCGAACTGATGATGGAAGCTCTTTTACGCCCGACAGTGCTTATTAGTGTTTAACTCTAACTCAATCTTTCACCGAATGCATGATTTTCTACTCACTGTTTCATGCTCTAGTTTGAACAATCATCGCAATCTCCTTTTGTAATTGCTTGTTAACTGAAAGTGAAACTTAGGCCCAGTTGATGTGTTCACCGTAGTTTTCTCTTGCAACTGATGGTATTATTTTGTATAAAAAGTCCATTATCATGCAAATTGCATATGCACAATCAATGAGAATTTCATTCTTTATCAGCTCCGTTTTACCTCTGATTTTATTTTATAATTTTTTTTAAAAAAATTTCATATAGATCTTTTTATGTTGAGCTTACAAACTTTTAGTGATATCTATTTTTGTTGTACCTAATTTTCATATAGATCTTTTTATGTTGAGCTTACAAACTTTTAGTGATATCTATTTTTGTTGTACCTTACAATTGCACAAAAATTCTACATAGAAAGATCTATATGAAAAAAAATAAAAATTACAAAATAAAATCAGAGGTAAAACGAAGTTGATAATGAATGAAATTCTCATTGATTGTGCATATGCAATTTGCATGATAATACACTTTTTATACAAAATAATACCATCAGTTGCAAGAAAGAGCATAGGGAGCTAGAAGAAGTATTATTTTTGTTGTAGATATTGGTATTTTTTTTATTTTATTTTTTCGTTTCGGATGAATTTTGTTCATTAGATTGGGGATTGTTAATGTGTTTCTATTTGTAATCACAAACTGAGATACAATTTCATTTTGGGGGAGATCAATGATATCTAGTATGTATTTTCATCCTTCTATTGTCAAGCTAAGCTTAGAAAATTATTTGTCTTGAAAAAAGGGGATAGAGGATCATTGCCTCCAGAAAGATCTATTGACCTATCTCCTTGAATACATTTATGAGCCAAATGAGTATCGACAAAAAATTGCATGGTTAAGTCTAATATGTCTTACTATTTATGAGGATATTTTATATCATATAGAGAACACAAAGTGCCCTTTCATTGCTTGGAACACCATCCAATGATTGTATGGAGATGTTGAGTCTTCATCTAAAAGTGATGATTACTTGGATAACCTGGCTTCTCTGGGTGATGCTAAGATTTTAGTTACCCCATTGGATGATCATTTTATCGATAACCCTAGTGCTCTTGTTGTTTCTATAAAGACTAGACTTGCTTCATTGAAAGCTTCCAAGTATTCATCTTCTCTTTGATGGAGGTGATTCTTCTTCAAATATTGTGAGGGAACCTTCTGACCCTCTTCTTCCTTCTCTACATTGTTATTCTTCACAGATTGATATGAGTTTGGACACATTTGCACAACATTCCATGAAGATCTATTTTCCTTTTGAGGTCAAGAATGTGTCTTTTGATTGTGTTCTACATTAGTTTCTAAAAGATCTTAGTCATTTCAAGATCTACACAGAGACAATGGAGCAATTTTTAGAGGCATCATACATCTTGAGATTTCTTCCTACATATTCATTTCATGATTAGGGAGACTTCATTCATAAATCTTCAAACTTGTTTCTTCCTAAAGTTAAGAATGTTATTCGATGATCATGGACCACCTTCTGCACATAGTTTCGAGCATCTACCATTCACTACACATTGTGGAGGGATCTATCTTCTCTTCTATTTCATTTTCTTGGAGATCTTCTTTCGGTCAAAGAAAATATTGGCATCTATTTTGAGGAGAGGGGGCGGGAGATTTATTCCCAATAGGTTTTCCCTCTTTCCTCTTCACTTTCATTCATTTTTATTTTCTCCTTAGAATTAAGGAGGGTGTTAGTGTTTAACTCTAACTCAGTCTTTCACCAAATGCGTGATTTTCTACTCATTGTTTCATGCTCTAGCTTGAATAGTCATCACAATCTCCTTTGCTCATTGCTTGTTAACTACAAGTGAAACTTAGGCTCACTGTTGTTTTCTCTTGCAACTGATGGTATTATCTTGTATAAAGAATGCATTATCATGCAAATTGCATAAGCACAATCAATGAAAATATATTTCATTATTTATCAGCTCTGTTATTCCTCTAATTTTATTTTGTACTTTTTTTCAAAATGTTCAAGAAGATCATTTTATGTTTAGCTTATAAACTTCTAGCTATATCTATACCTTAACACTTATAGATATCTTAGATTTCCAAGGTCATATGGTAACTTCTGAACCTTATGGCAGTTGGTAATAGACCACTGTTGGGCTTAAGACAAATATAAAATATTTTGGGGTAACTTCTCTGAATCACTGCAGTGATCCATGTTAAAACCTTGCAGCTTTGTATTGTTGAATGTGGATGGGTTTTTTAACCCTTCACATAAGCTCAAAGATAGCTTCTCTAAGTTCTATAGAGCTTGGATCTGATTTAATACACTAGTATTATCACCCTCTTCAAGCGGACATGTTTGAGTTGAGGGAGTGAAGATATGGTCTCAAAACTTTTACTGCTATTCTCTTTGTGCCATAATTGAATACCATGAGAAATTTCAGTTTCTTCTTTCTTTTAGTTTCTTCTTTCGATTCAAAAATAGAGGAAGATAATATTCACTTGTAGAGAAGAGTAATATCAGAGCCCCCACCTTAGGAAAATTCATCTTGTACCACTAATTTTCCCCCATTGGACCTGTGTGAATAAAAGCAATTTGAGCGTAAACGATTTATCACAATGAAACACCCACATCCCTAGAAAATTATCCTCCTTCTTAAGCACTTGTAACTTCTTCTTGTGTACTATATCAACTTGGCATCCCAAATACAAGGCCAAATTCCTCATTACCTCATGCTAAAAATAGTACAACTCGGAGACACTTGCATGATACATTGCAGAGCTCTCCTCCCTGGATTACTGCTAGTTACGTTCAAAAGGTCTCAAGTTGTGAGCTCAAAAAATGGAAAAGGCTTCATGCCATTCTAGATTCTGAAAATAAACCCAAACATCTGAAAATACATTAGCATGGATCTTTCTATCATTTGGAAATGGGTCAAGTCTAAGAAACATTCCCTTATTACATTATCTAACAAGAACACACTAGTCTCCAAGCATTTAAAAAGCCCTTCGTTGTGATAATGTGATATGGTCTATCCATTGGAAAGATTATTCTTCGCACTCTCCTAAACTACACAAGGTTCTCCATGCAACGATATTCCTATCACATTCAGAGCTAATGACAAGCCTTTACATTATGCTTGCACCTGCTTCACCAGATTTGCGTTAATAGTGCATGGAATTGATGTATGTCCGAATGCCCAAAAGTAGAAAAGGGATGTTAGATTAATGTTTATTAACAGTGCTCAGTAGTTGACATTTATTACAACCTTTAGAAAAATCCAGCTGTGTAGAAAGCTCTAGACCTTTCTTCTTCCCTCATCGTAGCTTCAGCAGAACTCTCTAGAAATCAGTTGTAAGTCTATAAAAGAACTTGAGACTCCTAAAATTTGTGTGTATGTAAGAAAATTACAAGTGTAATAAAATCATATAAATTGTTCCATTCTAGTTTTATTTCCACCTGTGTTCCTTTATTCTGCTGATAATTTTTGCTCTATTTTATATTTTGTGCTACTATTATTCATAGTTCTTCGTGGTATCAGAGCTGCTTTAGTTTTCAGCTATGAATATACTATTTTGGTATGAATATTTATATCTATAGGTAATCTAACAACTACAACAAAGGAAAGACCTTTTCAAAATTTGTTGAGAGCTTTTCAATTTCAATTTGGGTATTAAAGTTTTTTGAAATTTCTTTTATTCTCATCTAAAAGGAAATAATTTTACAATGGAATCTCTTGGTATTACTTTTCCCATGATTAAATTGATTGTAAAAATTTACTATGACTGGGTAATTCATATTTAAATTACTCTAACTCTTCAAAAAAAATATGATATTGTGATTGTAGTGTGGAAATGCCTACAAATCTAAGAAAGGATTAAGATAATTGGGATGGAAGGGACAAGAAGAAAACAAAACTAATAAAGCTTACACTTTTAGAAGATGTTTTTCCAGAAGTTTGTAATGAGAGAAGTGGAATCAAAGTTTGGGAAATTTTGAAGGATCTATATTAAAATCCAAGTGATGTATGGATTTTATCTCATCTATCAATAAAAATCTCTTAACCAAATAGTCTTAGTAGGCTTTTGTAAATCCTTTAATAGGTTACTTACTTTATTGTAAGTTAAGGTCATCTAACAAGGCACACTTTTAGCAGAGTCTTGAAATACTTTAACAGGGTAAGATTTAATAGTCTTTGTAATCCTTTAACAAGGAAAAACTTTCACAATGTAGATCATAATTTATGATCAAAAAATTGTAACCTTTATTGGATACACTTGACAACTGCAGTAGTGAAGATTTGTGGGTGTCATCCCCACTCCAGTTTTACCTTCTCATTGGAGGGTTTTTGCGTAACAAATTTACTATGTTATGTGTTATGTGTTTCATGTTATGGATGAACATGTGTAGCTAGCTATTTCAATTACATGCAAATTATGAGATGGATGTGTGGTGAATGTTTTTATGGTTAAAGTTTAGAAGTGCTGGTTCAACCCCCCCTCCCTCTCAGAGTTTACTTTCCCATTTTTAATTCCAACACTAACTCCTTCCAATTTTTCTATTGGTGCAAAAGTCTCTCCATAATCAATTCCTTCTTCTTGTACTTAAACTTCACAAACCAATCTTGCCTTGTTTCTTACTGCATCTGCATTCGCATTCAACTTATTTCTAAAAATCCTTTTTGTTCCAATCACATTTTTGTTAGTAGGTCTCACTACTAGTGTCCAAGTATTATTATTCTCAATTTGATCAATCTCTTCATTCATAGAATTAACCCAAAATTCATCATCCAATGCAACATTTACTATTCTAGGTAGTAGACATGTACCTTCTCTTATTTTTATTCTTGTGTGTACTCCAATGCTTCTATCTCCAATTAGTTATTTAGGTGAATGGTTCTTCCTCACATATTTCACCAATATAGTTTCAATTCTTTGATTCTTTTCATTTCTTTCACTTAGTAGAGGTTTAACTTATTAGGTTTTACTATCTTGTGTTCATGTATAGCATTATGTAACTCATAGAAACTATCTAGTTCTTGTAACTTTACATTGTAACTTAGGTATAGTATCAAGTGCCTCTTCATAAACATATACAAACTTGTTCTAATATTTAGGTTCTTTATTTCTTTCAACAATATTTCTCTATGCAAATTCATCAAATCTTATATTGGCACTTTCAATCATCTTGTTAGTAGCCTTGTTCAAACATTTGTAACCTTTAATACTAGAAGAATAACCAAGAAATATATCTTCATCTTCTTTAACATCAACTTTACAATTGCTAGAATCCTTGTCAATGTAACACCTAATTTCAAAGGTTTTGAAATAACTTACATTTGATGTATTATCATGTCATAGTTCATAGGGTGTCTTGTTTGTTTCTTTTTTTTCAATTAAACTTAATTAAGAGTGTAAATAGTAGTACTAATTTATTTTCTCAAGAATATCTGAGAGACCTCCTTCTCAATCATCAGTATTCTTGTATAATATCTGATAGATCTATTTCTCCTTTTAGCAACAACATTTTGTCATGGTGTCCTCAGAGAAAATAACTATCTTATAATACCATTCTCAATAAAAATGTTAGTGAATTCAACACACATAAACTCATCACCTCTATTAAATCTTAAACATTTTAGAGATTTATTAGATCTTTAACAATCGTCATCCTCAAATAATCATCCACAAATAATATGAAATATACATGGCCATAGTAACTATCAACTCCAATTAGACCACATAAATCATTAAGCACCAATTCCATAATATCATTTTAAGTGTGTGCCTTGACGGAAAAAATAGACTTACTTGTCTTATCGAGATGGCATTCTTTACACATAGAATTCTTAGGTTCTTGCAAATTTGGCAAGCCTCTTACTCTTTTCTTTTTGCTGACTTTCACCATGTTTATAATTTTTATGTGACACAACCTTTTATTCCATAACAATACATACTTAATTCTAGAAAATAAACATGTCTTAACTATAAGATCAAGGTAGAATAAGTTTCAATTTGTTTACATTCATATTCCAATCATATCACCTTCACCATAAAAAATATTGACCATTCTTTTCTCAAATTCTAGCTTGTGGCCCAAGTTATTCAATTGAGCAACATTCAAAATATTATATTTATGTCATTGAACCCAATATTCATCATCACATCTAATCTTAGCATTCATAATTAATGATCCTTTACCTTTTACCAAGTATGGAAAATCATTACCAAAATTAATTGCTCTAGCATCATCAATTTCTTCAAATTTATTATATTTTCTTAGATCACTGGTCATGTTATGTGAGCAACCACTATCAATAATTCATGAATCATTCTTACTAACATGTGAAATAAGGGCAGTTTTAGTATCATACCTTTCACCATGAGGATCTTCCTTGATTGTAACATAAATCATTTCAACTACTTCATTGTCATCATAAGACTAGTCTCAGTATGCTCTTGTTTAGCAATGTAGCATGACTTCTTTCCTTTATTTTGTAATCCTTGTACTTCTCATACTTCAAATCTTTCTTGTCATTTCTATAATTTCTAGATCAAACGTTCTTTTATTAGGACATTTAGTAGAAAAGGGACCAACATCATTGCATTTGAAATAGATTAAGGTCAATATACCTTTGTATTTACCTTTACCTTTTCATAACATTTTTGGAAGAAATACTTCAAGATCATCCAAAACATCTTCAATTTTAGACTCACTTTCTTTTTTGGTTTTCTTTTCTTTCTTTGAATTGTTGATGGTTAGTGAAGACTTAAAATCATTTCCCATTGTAACCATACTATTATCATAATTTCTCAACTCAAATGTAGTCAACCGACCAACTAGACTATCAAGTGTCAAATTGTTTCTAGTAATGTCTATTACTTATTGAATTATAAAAACTTTGATATCATAAACATATGGAAGAGTTCTAAAGACTTCACTTACAATTTAGAAATCCATGATAGTTCCTCCAACAACTTTGATTGCACTCACAACATCCTTGATTCAATTCACATATTGTGTAACATTCTCACCTTCTTTCATTCTCTTATTAAATTTTCATCTCCTCCACATACTAACTTCATTTTATCCCATGTTTTCTTAGCATTTACACAATTCTTGATATCATCAAACTTGGTGTCATTGAGAGAAGATGCAATGTAATGTCCCCATCTCTTTAGCCTCTCAATAGATTTCTTAGCCTTTAATCCTTCAAAGGCTAAGTGGAATAATTAAATTGATTTCTTGTAAAGTCATTAAATAATTTTAAAATTAAAAGGATGACTTTATATTTAATTAATTTAATATTAGGGAATCGTCCAAAAGCATAGCTCATCTATTGTTGGAAAAGAGGAAGCTTCTAGAATAGTGTGATAAGATAACACTTATGATTCTTCTAGAAGGGGGGGTAGAAATAATATAAATAGAGGAGAGAGCCTCATTGGAAGGCATTCGAATTTGTTATAAAAATTTGCATGTGTATTTATGGAGCCAAGGGTCTGCAGATAATCAATTTGTCTTTGGGAATGAAAACTCCCAATGATAGCAATTTTGAGGGTGTGAAACATCACCTAAATTATTGCCAATTGGAGGTGGTATTGCAGTCACTTCATTGTGCCAAATTTGTGGCCAAGGGCTAGGCGTGAAAAGGAAGAATAAGTAGGCCATTTGCTACAGGAGCTTATTGCAGGAACACTATATTACCTTGTCATGAGGGCATAATACTTGGAGATATTGATTACATTGTTAGTGGAGACTCAAAGCAACTTCAAGAACTAGGTTTCTCCTATTTATTCATGTATATTATATGCTACTACTTTAGGTTTTAGTCTTTATCAAAATTAAGCATTTATTTATATATATGATACCAGAGTTTTGGCTTTTATATTAGTTTGTATTTAGATCTTGTAAAGATGTCTTGGTTGTGGATGTATCATATGCTTTTAGTGCATTAATAGATGAAAGATAGAATTACATTCATTGTGGATCTTGCAACCATTTATTGCAAGTAGAAAATTAGGGTAATTTGTGACCAGTTTGAGCAAGGCATCGTTCATCCTACCATCATGTGATTAGTCAAACAACAGATGAGTGAGAGAGAAATCAGATGTTATAATAAGGAACAATGGAAACAACAATATCAGAATCTACAAGTTGAAGTGAACACATCCTCAAAAGCATTAAGAGAAAGAGATACCAGCAAAATAGTTCAAAATATGGCAGAAGAAGAAAATAGGGATGCAAGAGCTTAAAGGAAATTTGATACCATGCTTGATATGTTGTCATGCTTATTAGAAAAAATGGATCAGCAAGCCACTCAAAATCAAAACATAGCTGAACATAGTGGAGATAATGAGGGAAGGTCTATACATTGTGCTGAAGACACTAGAGGAACAGCCTCTAGGCCTCTTTTTCCCACCTTTATACCAAGAGAAGAATAACCACATGCTACTCCAGCTATTTCATTTGGAGATGAAGCTAGATAGGCCTACTTGGAGTATACCCCTCTTCCTCTTGATATGAGAGAAATATGGGCATTTGATCAATTCATGAATCAAAGGAATAGGAGAGGAGGAAGGAATGATCACTATGCTCCAAGAAATGACTATCAAAAAAAACTTAGTAAGATTTCTATGCCTTACTATGATGGAAGTAACAAATGCACATCTAGGTCTTGGGTTCAAAAGCTTGATAATTATCTTTCTTTGAGACCAATGCCTGAAGAGGATGCCACACTACATTTTGAAGGAGCTTCTCATGAGTAGTAGTATCATGGGTTAGTCACTCTTGGACACAATCTTATCACTACATATGAGGAGTTTAGTAACAAGCTGATTAAAAGGTTTGATGTCAAAGATCCTAAGGTGAGTTTTCGTGAATTGGCACAACTAAAATAGCATGGTTCCCTTGATGCTTATGTGAATGAATTCCAATAGTTATCGTTCATGGTTCCTAACATCAGTGAAAGAAGATTGGTGGTCTTATTCATGGAAGGATTGATGGAGCCATTGAAGGGTTGGTTGAAAGCTTTCAATCCTTCCTCACTATAGGAAGCAATGAAGAAGGCACAAAGCATGGAGTTTGCTGCCCCTACCAGCAAGTTTACATCAAAGGGAACATTTTCCAATCATGACAACAAGAAGTTTCCTAAGAAGGAGGACAAAGCTAAAGATAAGTCTACTTTTCCGCTTGACTGTGAGACTCTTAATGATTTGAGGAAGAATAAACTATGCTTCTATTGTAAGGGACCATATGATATTAACCATGACTGCCCTATGAAACCTAAGGGGAAGTCAAATCATGGATTGTGGGCACTAATTGAAGATTCTGATTTAGACCAGCAATCTAAAATTAATGATTTAGAATCAGAAAAATTAGAACATGATGAAGAATTAGAGGAAGAAGTGAAGCTTAAAGAGCCTCATCTCACAAGTATTCAGCGAGAAGGGTCTTTTAGGATGTGAGGGGTTCTTTCTAGTCAAAATATTATTACTCTTCTTGATACATGTGCAACACATAATTTTATTGATACTAGGCTTGTTGAGAGGCATGGTTTACATACTGAGAAGTTTGAGGGAATTCGAGTTAAGGTTGCTGATGGTTTCACTCTTAGGTGTGACAAAATGATTTCAAAATTTCCCATGTTCTTGAATAACTATGAGTTCAAGGAAAATTTTTATGTGGTGAACATGGGAGACACATATATGGTTTTGGGAATGACATGGTTACATGACATAGGAATATTCACCCTCAACCTCCGTGAGATGGAAATGAGATTTGAGATGGATGGAAAAACTCATGTGTTGAAAACACTCAGAGACACTAGTTGCAAAACTATTTCTCTTAGGAAAATGGAACATCTCTTGCATCATGACATGGTTGAGTGGGCAGTAGGTTGTGTTTTGAAGCCAACACAGGAAGAGCAACAAAAATCTGTTTATCATCCTGATATACAAGAGTTGAGGATCAAGCATGATAAGGTCTTTAGTGAGATTCCACCTGGTAGACCTCTAGATAGAGGGATAGAACACATCATCAAATTGGAGGAGGGTGCTAAGCCTATTATAGTCACTCCCTATAGGCACCCTAAGTGGCTTAAATATGAGATAGAAAAAACTATCAAGGATTTGCTAGCTATGGGGCATATTAGACTGAGTAAGTCACCTTTTGCTTCATCAGTAGTATTGGTTAAAAAGAAGGATGGTACTCTAAGGATGTGTATTGATTATAGAATTCTTAACAAGAGAACAATCAAGAACTGTTACCCCATTCCAAGGATTGATGAATTGATTGATGAATTGTATGGTGCCAGGTACTTCTCCAAAATTGATTTAATATTAGGTTACCACCAAATTCATGTGGGGGAAGAAGATATTGAGAAGATAGCTTTTCATTACCATTATGGACATTTTGAGTTTGTGGTTATGTAGTTTGGACTAACCAATGCCCCTGCTACATTCTAGTCTACTATGAATAGGGTATTTCATTCATAGTTGAGGAAATTTATGTTAGTCTTCTTTGATGATATCTTGGTTTATAGCCAAACATGGGAAGAGCATCTTGCACATCTTGACATAGTTTTGGGTATTCTTGTTAAGAAATCTCTATATGCCAAGGAATCAAAATGTGACTTGGGCATGATAGAATTATTGTATTTAGGTCACATCATTAGTGTAGAAGGAGTTCAGATGGATCCATATAAGGTTAAGGAAATTATTGAGTGGCCTACTTTGACGAATCTGACACAACTTAGAGGATTTTTGGATTTATGTGGATTCTATCACAGATTTTTCAATAGGTATTCTCACCATGTAGCACCACTTATATATTTGACTAAGAAAGGGGCTTTTGTTTGGACTCATGAGGAAAAGGAATGCTTTGAGATGTTCAAATGACTTATGACTACTTGCCCAATGCTTGCATTGCTCGATTTCACTAAACCCTTTGAGTTGCAGTGTGATGCTTCAAGTGAGGAGATTGGAGTTGTCCTTATGCAAGATAAACATCCAATTTCATATGAAAGCAGGAAGTTGAGGGGCCTTGAGAGGAGCTACAGTATATATGACAAGGAAATGTTGGCCATTATGCATGCATTGGCCAAGTTCAGGCAATACTTAGAGGGCAATAAGTTCATTGTTAAAATAGACCATAATAGCTTGAGACATTTCCTTGGGCAGCAAGATCTTAATGACTGCCAGCAAAAGTGGGTAAGCAAGTTACAATCTTATGATTTTGACATTTATTTTGTCAAAGGTTCACAGAACATAGTCGTTGATGCCTTGTCTCGTTGACCACATTTGAGCTCTATGGCTAAGGTTTTACAAGATTGGAGTCATTTGATTGTGGTATAATATGCTAAGGATTCTTGGGCTTCAAGTATTATTGATGGGTCACTATAGGATAATAGGTACACAGTGGTGAATGATCTTATCATTTACAAGGGGAGGATTTTATTGACTCTTGGATCCAAAGTAAAGAACATATTCACCATTGGTAGGCCATCCTGGGTATTTCAAAACCTATCGACAGATTTGGGAGAGGTTCACTTGGAAGGGTCTAAAATCTAATGTTCTACGATATGTTAGAGAATGTGTTGTTTATCAGCAGAACAAATAGAACCATACATATCCTGCTGGTTTATTACAACTGCTTCCAATTCCAAACAAGAAGTGGGAGTGTATATCTATGGAATTCATCATAGGGTTGCCAAAGGTGCAAGGAAAGGATTGTGTTTATGTGGTGGTTGATCACTTGACCAAGTTTGCACTTTTTTTTCGATCACTATTTCATATTCAGCCACACAGGTTGCCAAACTATTTTTTTATGAGGTGTTTAGATTGCATGGATTACCACAAAACATTATTAGTGACCGAGATAGTCAGTTTATGATCAATTTTAGGAAGGATCTTTTTAGATTGTGTGGGACCGATCTTTCTCTGAGTACTAGTTACCACCCTCAAACAGATGGACAGACGATGATAGTCAACAAATGGGTGGAAGGGTACCTCATAAATTATATTGCTAGGCAGTAAAAAGGATGGGTTAAGTGGATATACCTTTGTGAGAACTACTACAACACCACTTACCATATATCTATTCAGATGACACCATTCATGGCCGTGTATGGTTATGAGGCTCCTAGTTTTCTTGATTTGTTGATAAGTGATAGTAGAGTGCCTAGTGTTGGAGACATGTTACAAGAAAATCAGGATATCATGAGGGCTCTTCGTGAAAACATCCAAAAGGCACAAAACCAACAAAAACAATATGCAGATCAAAAGAGAGTGGAATTCTCTTTTGAGGTTGGAAACATGGTGTATTTGACGTTGCAGCCCTATGGGCAGTCTACTATCAAGAAGAGTGGTGCAGAGAAGCTCAAGCCATGATACTATGGACCATTTCAGGTCATTAGGCATGTGGGTGAAGTGGCTTACGAGTTAGAGTTGCTGGCAGATAGCAAATTACACAATATTTTCCATGTATCACACTTCAAGAAGGAATTGGAACATCATGTGGCTCCTTCTGTGGTTCTACCACCCTTAGATGATGAAGGTAAGTTGATTTTGATACCAAAGGCTATACTAGATTTTAGATAGAAGAAATTGAGAAGCCATTGCATTAGAGAATATTTGATTAAATGGAAGAACCTACCTATTGAGGATGATACATGGGAGAGTGAAGAGATTCTACAACATCCAAAGTTGAGATTGCTTGGGGAAAAGCAATTTCTAGAGGGGCGGACTATAATGTCCCCATCTCTTTAGCCTCTCAATAGATTTCTTAGCCTTTAATCCTTCAAAGGCTAAGTGGAATAATTAAATTGATTTCTTGTAAAGTCATTAAATAATTTTAAAATTAAAAAGATGACTTTATATTTAATTAATTTAATATTAGGGAATTGTCGAGAAGCGTAGCTCATCTATTGTTGGAAAGGAGGAAGCTTCTAGAATAGTGTGATAAGATAACACTTATGATTATATGAATAGAGGAGAGAGCCTCATGGGAAGGCATTCAAATTTGTTATAAACATTTGCATGTGTATTTGTGGAGCCAAGGGTCTGCAGATAATCAATTTGTTTGGGAACGAAAACTCCCAATGATAGTAATTTTGAGGGTGTGAAACATCACTTGAATTATTTTCAATTGGAGGTGGTATTGTAGTCACTTTATTGTGCCAAATTTGTGGCCAAGGGCCAGGTGTGAAGAGAAAGAATAAGTAGGGCATTTGCTATAGGAGCTTGTTGCAGGAACACTATATTACCTTGTCATTAGAGCATAATACCTGGAGATATTGATTGCATTGTTAGTGGAGACTCAAAGCAACTTCAAGAACCAATTTTCTCATATTTATTCATATTATATTATATGCTACTACTATAGGTGTTAGTCTTTATCAAAATTAAGCATTTATTTATATATGATACCAGATTTTTGGCTTTTATATTAGTTTGTATTCAGGTCTTGTAAAGATGTCTTTGTTGTGGATGCATCATATGCTTTTAGTGCATTAACAGATGAAAGAAAGAATTACATTCATTATGGATCTTGCAACCATTTATTACAAGTAGAAAATTAGGGTAATTTGTGACCAGTTTGAGCAAGGCTCATTACATGCAATCTCAATCATCAGACTATTGTGATTCCTCTTCTCATTCATTTTCCCAATAGCCAACGGACCATTAGGTGTAGTGTATTCATTCTTCAACTAATATGTGAAATTATCTCCTATACTAGAAATATGCAACCTCATTCGGTATTTTAATGATGAAAATGTCTCCTTGTTTAGGTTTGGTACCTCTTGTTGGAAACTACAACTAGAATAATTGTTATGTTGTTATCGATGTCAAACCTTACTCATAAGATATTTTCTAACATTGTAGAGTACCATATCAGTTGATTGATGAAGAGAATTTGAAAAGAGACGATGACAAGGTGAACTATTAGAGTTATTGAGTAAAGAGGGAAAAATATTATGGAATTTCAAAATGGGCACTTAATCAATTAGTCTTTGATAAGATATTGAGTTGTTTGATCATTATATGAAGTGGAGAAGTTCGTTGAGTTAAAGTGTAGAAGGAATGATTGAAGAAAGTCAATAAGTTGAGTAAAACAAAAGCTTGACTGAGTAATAGTTTTACTAAGTCAATGAAAGCATTAAATAAAAAGATTAAGGTACTTAAGAGATAGCTACAAAAGCACTATTAGCTCATGATAGTTATTGCCAAGAGAGTTAAAGAGACAACTAAAGAAGTTACTAAGTGAGCCAATGTAAGCCAAGAAAGATAGATTAATAGAGATTGAGCTATACATTGTTGATCAAGTTGAAGAATATACTAATGACCAAGTGTTAGCAAAATAATAGTTTGTGAAAGAATCAAGATTTGAGGTTGACATAGTTGAATATTCTAATTGGAAAAAATGCATAGTTGATTAGGATTGATGAGAAGTAATATCTAATGCTTGGATTGAGTTTCTTAAGTGATCTATGGTGAGGATTTAAGGAGAAGTTTTTAAAAGTTTCAAGAAATGAGTAGAAGTACAAGACAATGGATAGATTCAATGAAGTTGATCAAAAATTAAGATCTACAGTGATGTTTAATGTTGGAAACTTACAATTGGATCAATTATTGTTTTTTCATTGATATTGCTACCTAATGTAAATGTCATATCTATTTGATTGATGAAGAGGATTTGACAAATTGCTCATAAAAATAGCTGTAATGGGCACCCCTGGATGCCCCAAAAAACTAAACCAATTTGCTGAAAGGAATATTGTCAAACAGTTTGCATGCAACCTCTTATTTCTCTGTTTAATGTTTTAAAACCCTTATAACTCTGGAAATCAAACGTTTATTTGTTTGTTGTGTTTTGTGCATGGAATTGGTATCATACAACATAAACAAGAAAGAAACTACAATAATATGCAAAGTGGAAATGAACTGCTGCTAATAAAATGTTATTTTCAGAATTCATAAAACCAAATACATGGCAGATTTATCAACTCACTAATTACTTCAGCAGTATTGAAATAATACTCCAACCCATGCTTTCGAACTTGCTGCTACAATACTTTGTCCTTCAGTCAGTCCACTACCTTCGTAATACCATTCCCTCAAAGCGGCATAAGCGTCGAACAAGTAGTGAAGAAGATATGAGCAAAATACCAAATCTGCCTGTAGCCGGAAATGTAACTAAACTGCTTGATAATGAAGCCAATAACAAAGAATTCCAAAGGCCAAACCCCAAGGGAATGACGTCTAGAATGTTACAAGAGAGGATAGACGTCCTCAAATGCCAAGAACGGAGCTGCAACTCACACACCAATTTCTTCTCATATTCAACCTATCTAATGAAGCCACAAATGCTTCCTTTTATTCTATTCCCAAAGGTTCGCTCAACTCATATGGGCCATGTGGGATAAAAGATGTGTAATATATAAAACATATATTAAAATACCCCTTATGTCTCCCTTGGGTACACATCACCATAAAATAAATATTAAAGTAACACTTTAATATTTTACAATTAAATTAGATGTTACTTTCATAAAACTTCAGGCATTAAAATGTATTAGCAATCAGACTCCGAATAATGTGAGTGATAGCTCATCGGAAAGCTCTCACCGAGGAGTATCGAATCCAATCACCAAAATTGACCTGCACTGTGTCCTGCCGACTTACTAAAAATAGTAAGTCCGCCTGAAACTGAGTAAATCAACTTCATTTTGGCCCAAACTGGAAATGACTAGGCCAAAACACTCCAGGATCCCATTAAACCCTTCGATAGCCCTCGGGACCATGTAGAACAAGGCTAACGCGAGGCCAAAAGATGGGATCATTACAATAGCACCTAAAGGAAAGGTTGAAGTATGAAAAGGAAGCTACAATAGAAATTTTATTAGATATACTTTGATAAACAAAAGTGATTTTTATGTCAAGAAAGTTAAGCCAAGATGAACAATAGAGAAAATGGCTAAGGAATATTGAGTGATGCTAGTGTCAATAGAGCCATAGTAAGTGCTGAAAAAATCTAGTGTTGTTTGAGCATTAGTATCAAATGAGCAAGATACTTGATGTTGAGACATAATTTTTATGGTGATTGAGTAATTTAGTAATGACTAAGTGTCAGGATTTAGAAATTTTTGAGTGACAGTATGATAATGAATTTGAGGAAATCATGATATCTAGTTGACTCAATTGATTTCTTAGGAGATGTAAACCATTTTGAAGATAAGATTGATGAGTTAGATCATTAAATTCAAGGTAAGGATTAGGTAAAGACCTAATAGATGGATTTCAAAGAAGTTTCTAGAGGATGATCAAGAAAATGGATAGATACAATGAATCATGTTGATCCTGATCATAAACCCTAAGATGTACAGTGATCGTAGAAAATGGTAAAGAAAGAATTTCCTATTTAAAGAGGTACATAGCTGAACAAAATGGTTTTGTGTGGTGCATATGTGAGAGAAAGGTGGATCATAGGTACACAAGAGTCTATGTGAATACGAAGCTAAAGAGGATTTCTTACATAGATGTTGCTGACATTGATGAGTGAATCTAAGTAGATGACTTAAGTGTTGTTGAAAGGAGAAGTTTTGATTGCTTGAAGGATTGCCAAGTGAATCAAGATCAAAGATGACAATGGGAGGCTTATCAGTGAATCAACACATGAACTTAATAGAGATCTAAACCTGCAAAGCGAGTTGTAATCTCTCATGCCCAAAAATTAGGGCTAAAACATACCAACAATTTTTTTTTTGAACAATAAACTTACTAAATTAATTCATTTCATTGTAATACTGATTGAATGTGACTATTAGGAAAGTTAACTTCTACTAACATAAGTGTGATGTGAGGGGTATCATGACTAGTGTTAATTGTGTATTTGTCCCACTAACACAACATAGCCAACCTCCCTCGACAATATGTTATGTTGAAAGTTTGTACAAGGTTATGATTATCAATCTCAAAGTCGATGTTTCTATCCTAGGTTATTCTATAGTTTAACATGTAAAAGATGTGACTTTGCATTACACTAAGGTTTACCTATTGAACAAGCATATAAAATGACTAACCAACATTACTAATATAATTAGCTTAAATAACCCTACATGATTTGTACATTAGATTATTTAATTCTATTTATTCTCATGATAATTTCCCTTCCATTGGTTCACTTAACTTGGAATAAAATTATTACATATAGGTTAATATTTAAGTCAAAACTTAAATATTCACTAAGGTCTATTAGGTAAATTTTTAGAGTCGATAAGTTTAACTTTCTCTCATTAATATTTAACCATTTAACAAAATTAGTCACTTGGAAGAATATTTGAGTATTTAATTTAATTTAGAATAGACATCTAACCCTTTTTTTTTAATATTCAATTTACTAATTATTCAACAATTAAACATAAAATATTTAAATTTTACTTTATTTATTTAATAAATATCAATTTATATTAATTCAATAAAAGAACAATATTAAATTAATAAAAGACTTATGCTATCCTAGTTTAATTCCACATCAACTAACTACCATAATAAAATAATCCATATAATATTAAAACATTATAATTAAACAAGTATCTTAATACTTATGTTAAACAACATCATTTAAAGTACCAATAGATAAGTCCTCTACATTTTCCTAATCACCATTTAATAAAAATATTTAGAAAACCACTCTACCCACTTAAATAGTTTAAAACATTTAGAATGATTCTCCTAGGCTTTAAATTTTGAATCCCTTCAATTCTTAAATAAAATAAAAATCACCTTACTAATGAATTAATACAAATATACAATTTTTAAGTTTAGCTATATTTTTTTTAAAGGAAGGACATAGAAATAAAATAAAATACTGTCTTATGCATTCAACCTTAAATAGGGTTTCCAAAAGGAAGAAAGGAAAGAGAAAGCCTATTCTTTTTCATTTCTTTCATTTTGTCTCTGCACTTCATTTTTTTTTTCTTTTTGATCTAACCCTAATGGCTTTTCTTGTTTGGTGGTTGTGCTTGTTTGTTGCAGGTTGAAGAATGAAGCTAATAAGATCTACTTTATTTCCCCCCTTCTTCTTTTCTATTCTTCTCCCATCTTATTGTAGGTTCTCCTCATTGATTTATTTGATTAATGGGTTTGAGAGATCTGCTATTTTTATTGTACAAATTGGTAGATTTTTGATTCTTTGCATTATAGCTTTAATAATATATGTCTTCATACAAATCTATTATTTTTTTAGTTCTCTTACAATATAGAAAATGAAGAGGGTTCATATTTTATTTCCACCACCACTCTTTTGCTCTATTTATCTTTTTCTTTTAATTAATCTGTCAGCATGGTGGCTCTACCCTTAGTAGCATCATTGTCGCTTGTGGCCCTCTTTGAGGAAGTTGCTATTGCTCAGCTGCTTGCGGCCCTAAAAGAGGATGTCACGGTAGATCATCCATCTGCGACCCCCACAAGGGTACCGTGGTGGCCTCTGCTTGCGGTCTTGCAATAGGTCTTTAACCCTAGGGTTTGAAAGGAAAAAAAAGTAACTTTTAATTTTATTTATTTATTTGATAACAAGTTTATTCATTTATTTTTATTTATATATATTATATTATAATCAAATGTGATACACACTATATATATAATTGAATATATTTAATTAATATATCTAATATATTTAGTTATCTAATATACTTTTTTAGTAATAATAGCAAAAACTTGTTACTTTTATTATTTATATATATCCAAGTAAATTAAATTTGTTTTTTTTTTTTAAATATTGATTTCTATAATGTTTCTTATATACATTGATTCATAAAATCATAAAATCAGATAATGCATAAAACATGAAATTTAAAATATTCTTTTATATATGTTGGATACAAATAATAGTCTTTCTATATACAAGTTGCCACAAAAGTCACCTTCCATTAAGTAATTGTTCTTTTTATAATATTTCTAAATAAATGTTAACATAAATATCAGATTTGACATAGATGTTAAAATAATATCTAACATATTTTGTAGCAATTAATATTTCAGTATAACAGTATTTAATTTATTAATTTCAATGACAGATTTACTATTATAAATATATTATAAAATTTATTTTAACCAACAATTTAATAAATATGATTACACACCTTGCAATTTAAATGATCTCTATTTCCTCAATACTTTTGCTTTACAAAACTCATATAATAGTTGTATTTTTTTCCCCTCTTCTATTTCAAGATAGGAACTATACTAAATCTAAGAAAATTAAAATCAAGAAAAATAATATATGATATAATATAATTTACTAAGGAAGATAATTTAAATTTCCATTTCCTCTCTAAGGAAGTTAAAACAAGTTAATAACAAGTCACTTGAAGTTAACCTACAATTTTCTTTACAAAGAATTTACTTTACAACATAGGTCAGAATTAAGCTTCAAAATACTCAAGATTATTTATCTTCAATAATGTAAAACAAATACAAAACCTTCATGCTCTCTTAATAACTCAAGAAAATAAATACATAAAACATGATACATAATACATTTTACAATTTCTTTGTTAACATGGCCTTCAAGATAATTCTTCAAGTAACTTGCTCATTAAGATGACCAAATTGTGGGGTTGCTTTCTCACATTTTCCCTTGACTCAAATCTTCACAAAACCTATAATAAAACAATTTTAACTATGGGAAGCTCACCTCCCAACCTAGACCTTTACAAGACAACCCTTGAGCTAGGAGAACCAAGTTTGAATGTGTGACATATAAACTTACACACAACATAAATAGAACAAGTAATAATTACACAAAACTCCCACTCAAGACTTGTTCACAAAGGGTCTATTTGAGACTTTAAAATAGGGTGAAAGTGGACCAAGTACCCATACTGAGAAAGCCAAAAGTTAAAAATCAATAGAGTTGCCCTCAATAAGGCCAACATAAAAATAACTCCCATCTTTATTTTTCATTCACATCAACCCAGGTTATCACCTCCAATTCATGTCAATGCTTATCACCCACAAATATTTAAAATAACTTTGGCAACATGGAGTCCATACATCCATGATTTTCCCCTCTCCATAAGGAGAGTCTCTACACATGATGGGCCATCAAACAACCTTCACCCTAGGCTACGCTACCCTCCCAAGGGTGAGTGTGCCTTATACACCCAACATTATAAGACTCATAATAACACAAAAACAAAACAAACTCAACATTTTGGTTACAATTGTATAAAACAAGAACACTTCACAAGGAATCATTTCAATCCATCATCAACACTATAGAGAGATTGCAAATATAACAATTCACTCTATCAACATCTCTCTACCAAACACATAACACAACAAAGAACATGCAAATTATACAACAAGGGAAGTAAAATAACCAACCTAGAATCCAAGCTTAAGGCAATGAAATTTGTAGTAGAGCTCCCTTAAGACTTCCCATCGATTCTTCACACAACTCCCTCTTTCCAAAATCTCTCTAACTCCTAGTGTTCTCCAAGTTTGGAGAGTGGGTGAACACCAAAAATATCACCAAATCTTCCTTAAAAAGGGGTCTTTCCTCTCCCATCTAACTCTCATAAATGAGATATGGGTTTCTTTTTCTCATAAATCCTCCTTGTACCCCCCTCATAACTAGGATAAAGACTAGGGGTATCGCATGAAGTATGGCTTTCCTAACACTCCATTTTTCATATCTCTTCAAAGGCATCCTCTTTTAAGGCTCATAAATAAGGAATGGTCACCTTTTTTACTACAAAAATATCCTAACCCAAGGTATCATAAGTAGGGTAGGTTATTTGGCCTTAACTACCCCCTAGGATCCCATATAACCCTCCAAAAACCCACTTCTAACTCACCTACGAGTTCAAGAGGTTTGACTCAACTTGTGGCTCATTTAATCATGGTGTTTGCATAGGTCATCTAATATAGGTTAGGTTTTATTTCAAAAATCCTTGTTTGGACATGTCACTCACACATGTCAATTTACACTACAATAACTCCACATCACAAGACCACTTGAAATGTCCATTGAGAATAAAATACTAAACATTAAAATACATTTATAATAATCATGCTTCAATCCACATTTACAAATCAAACACAATACAACAAGGTTTGCATCTTTTCATTAGACAAATCCTTGGAATCATAGATTTACAATAGCTCAAACTTGGTTCTCTAATTTGGTTCCATGGTTAATTTCCTACACACTGGATCAAAGCATCGGTAGTCCAAAAATATATATAAATAAATTTAATATGGATAATTAACACTATCAACAAGATTAATCATATTCATAACATCCATCAACTAGCAAGACAATGATTTTCAATTTTATCTCATATAAGAAGATATGCATTTGTAAAACATTTGTGAAAAACAAAACATCATGCTATCTCCATTTCTCATTCATTTTATTCTAAACTAAGATCCATGTGAATTATATAATTATACTAATATAATAAGGAAATAAAATTGAGGAATATATACTGTAATACCACATAATGGTCTTCTCAATCTATTAATAACAAGCACATGAATTGTTTCAAATATCATCATAGTCCTTATCAATCATAATCTAAAGTTATCACATAGTATATTTAAGATATGTTGTCCATGTTTGATAGTCTAAATATATCAACATAATGAAAGTAATATAGTCAATGTTGTCACTTAGGTTTGCACCCTTGTCCAAGGCCTATGCACGAGGACAACCTAGTGAAACATGGAAACAACCTCCAAGCTGTGGGACTTGAACTGCGAGGCCGAGTCTTCGGAGAAGGCCAACTTCCTCTTACTATCAGGGCGCACCTATCTACTCTTGGAAAGGGAAAGGGAGAAGAAGAGCACAAAAACAAATCTACCTAATCTAATCTAAGGAGGTGATGCACCAAAATAGAGTGTTCAGACTTCCTTTCTGCCCATATATGCACTACAAAACCAAGATAACATTCGAAGGACATACACACCCAGACTTATATCAATCAATAACCACATACAGATCAAGAAACCAAACTGAATAACACAAGGAGAAGGATTTCACTTATATATTATCCAATAGGCCGAGAATAGATACAGTATGCAAGCCACTGATCTCAACAATACACTAGTGAGAGGCAAGACAGATGCACATACGCCTTGATGGCTGAAGGAGATGATACAGAATATTATATAGCTCAGAGGAAAAGGGAATTTTACACTGCAGACCTGTGAGCAGTAGTAGAGAAATTAGAAAAGGAGTCCCCTTTACAAAAATAATAAAATCTGCCTTTATAGCTCAAGCATAACTAAGATCTTTTGCTTAACATTTACTTCTCACCTACTCGCAATAACTTCTCACCCTAAAAATCCCATCAAAGATCTGGTGGTTTTAAGTACCAAAATCTGATATTCCTCTAAGAAAGAGCCTGGAGAAGACAGAATAGCACCAAAAAACATTCCCTAACATAGTAGATAGATCTATAATGGTGATAGAATGTCCTTGCACTTTGCATTCACTTCTGAGTCGATGGCATTGATCATGAAGATTAGATCGCAAGATAAAATCGATCACCTTCACCCCTTAGGTTCATAAATCAGCAGGGGTCAAAGAGTCAACCTAGTTTCACAAGCCAACTGGAACATGTGGGCCAATTGGTTCTTTTTGTTCTACCACCCGGGAAGTCCTTCGTGGTTGACCTTCTGTTATTGAACTAACCGCGCCACCCTCGAATTGTCATTATTAACTACGACGATTACAAACCTAACCACGACATTAACTGCCAGCTGCTAACCGTCAACTTTGGTCTGCCAGCGAGACACGTGTCATCAAGATGCTATGTCGCTATGGTAAAGATCACATAACTCTACCATAGCGAGACAACGCCTTCCGTTGATCTGCTCTGATCTGACGATCGTGAAGACTCATCATGCTCCGTGCTATCCTTACCCTAGGCCCATCATATCTGGTGCCACCTCAACAACCGCACTATGCCTAAATGACACCTGGCAATATCTGATCGACGTACCTTGTTGCAACTTGGCCCCACTGATCCACGTGGCGAAAGGGCACCATGTCGCTATGGTAAAGATCATGCAACTTCACCATGGCAACATGGTGCCTTTTTGTCAATTTCCTTGATTTGACGGCAAGCAAGAGATATTGCTTCTCAGTGCATCAATCAATAGGAACCGGCTACATATCATTGTCTATATTTCCTGTGCCTCCGAACTTGGACCCACGAGGACACGTGTCCTCCAAGTGCCATGTTGCTAACATTAAACTCGTGCGACTTATCCATAGCATGATGGCGCCTGCTGCTGATCTCTGTAGATTTGATGATCGAGATCTTAACTTTTGACTACACTGGTTGCGCTGACTGTATTCTGACCTGGCATACGTAGTTGTTCTCCATTGGGCTAATGAAGCACCACCTTGGTCTAACAAGGCACCAACCTGGAGGGTCCGTACTCCCTTGACCTTACTGAGGGACACTTGACGCCCAGGCGCTATGTCGCTATTGTAAATCTCGTGCAGCTCCTCCATAGTGCGATGGCACACATCATAGATCAATCTCAATGTAACAGCCAGAACCTCCTCATACTCTGCACATCCTTCCCTCTGAAAATTGCTAGGCCCATGAATCACATATGCCCTGACTTATACACCTAGAACCTTGTTATTGGCCTTCAAAGCATCAACCTAGCAGATTCTGGTATTGTTTAATCCTGGCCATGCCATGTGTCAACCAGGCACTATGTCGCTAACAAAAAACTTGTGAGTTTTCTGTTGGTGCCATGGCACCTTGCCACTTTTTGAAACTTTTTGGCCCGTGAAACTAACCGCCTACCACTAACTTTCTCGGTGACGCAACCTGCCCACCGTCAGACCTTTCTGTCGGGTGCTATGTCACTATGCAGATTTTTCAACCAACACACGATAGCGACATAGCGCCCATGGTGCCGTGGAACCTTTTTGACCTACCGTGAAATTTTTTTGACTTGCCGAAGAGTCTTGGTCAACCTGCAAACTGGACCCACCGGACATGTGTCAACAGGGCGTGATGTCGCTAACATAAATCTCGCACAACTTCACCATAGTGAGACAACACCCCTTGTAGATCTTCCTCGGATTTGATGGTAGAGAACTTGCGAGCCGCAAAATATATCATAAGTTTTAAAACTTTGGTATTTTTAATATTAACAGGTATTTGACTATGGATATTTCAAAGGTGAGAAGGGCAATATGAATTATGAATTTTGGTGGGAGAGTTAAAATACAACATTTCTGGTGATTCACAGGGGGCATGAGCTTGCTTGATGCATGACCAGTGCTTGTAAACAATCCATTGGGCCATAGGGTCTAAAAGGTATGAACCTAAGAACTACAAAACCCTAACCTGTCTGTGAGGAGATCAAAACATTAAAAAACCTAGCTCTGCAACTGCAACTGGAAACAACAAAAAAAAAAAAACTTCCTCTACAACTTGAGACACCTCAAAATCTGCTACCTCATAGGGAGACAGCTATGCCCACGCACTTCTTGAAAAGCAGGAAACAAAAAAAAAGAAACTAAACTACCTATATATAGGAACTTGATCCTCATCAGAAAAAAGCTTTATGATAAATCCCATTAACTAGAATGGGCAAAACTTCACTATTGGGTCTGCTCAGCTGGAATGCATTAGCCTATTTGCAACTAGCAATCAGATAGGGGCCACTCCATAGTGCATCAAATTTGGAATGTCTTCCTGGTTTTGCTCTGTCTGAATCCCACTTTAGAACTAAATCACCCTCTCTGAAACTTTTGACCCTAGTTTTCTTATCAAAACTCCTCTTCATCTGTTGTTGATGTGTCTCTAGGGTTTGCATAGCTTTAATTCTCTTTTCTTCTAGTTCAATCAGCTTTTCCATTCTTACTGACATGGCATTATCTTCAATCAATTCTAGCTGATGAGCCAATTCCGAGGATGGGAATTCCAATGAAATTGGGAGTCTGGCATCCCTACCATATACCAGCACAAAAGGTGAATTCCCAATAGATCTCTTGGGTGTTATCCTATCAGCCCACAAAGCAGTTCTTAATTTCTTATTCTAGACCTTCTAATTGTCTTCTATTGTCCTCTTCATGATTCTGATCAGATTCTTGTTGGAAGACTCAGCCAAACCATTACCCTGGGGATAGTAATTTGATGATGTGCTTAGGTAGATATTGTGATTCATTGCCTATGCACAAATTTGGGTTCCAATAAAAGACTTAGCATTGTCCGAGATGATAGTAGAAGGAGCACCAAACCTAGATACAATTCCATCAAGGAATTCAACAACTGATGGTTCTGTGGCATCCTTCAAGGCAACTGCCGCTATCCATCTAGTGAAATAATCAGTAGCAGCCAAAATCCATTTATGACCTGCACTAGATGGAGGATTAATGGGGCCTATAAAATCCAACCCCCATTGGGTAGAGGGTTGATCCACCTGAATAGGACAAAGGGGGAGAGTTGCAAGCCTTTGTTTGCCTAAAAAGAAAGCACATTTCTCACATTTTCTCACATATCCATAACAATCATGGAACAGAGATGACCAATAATAACCAACCCTCATAATCTTCATGGCAGTTGTTCTTGCAGAGAAATGGCCACCATCAGGGCCATCATGAAGTTCCTTAATCATCCTCTCAGCTTGATCCTCTTCAATGCATCTCAACAAGGTCCCATTAAAATCCCTCCTGAATAGGATACCATCAATTACAACATAGGGAATGGATTGCAGTCTATATTGTCTTCTTTTAGCTCTGTCCAATCCCTGAGGGTATCCATTCCCTAATAAGAAGCTCTTCATATCATTTATCCAACTCCTTGGACCATTAACACTTCCTTCCTCCTGCTACTCTATTATTACCATAGTAACCTCTTCATCTGAATCCTGGCCTGATAACATTTCTTTGCACAATCCTCTCCCTCTTACCAGCTTGGTAATCTGAATATCAACATCATATTCCATTACCCTAGTGATCCATCTAGCTCTCTTTTCACTGATATCTTTTCTTAACAAGAAGTCTTTTACATTGGCATGGGGTACCAACAAATGGATCTTATTGTGGGACAAGCGGTGCTTGAATTTCTTCAAGGCTCTGATGACTGCAAGGGCTTGCTTCTCTACATAACTATACTTATCCTCATATTCCTTGAGCCCTTCACTAAAGAAGGCTATGGGCTGCTCCTCATCCTTGTCATTTGTTTGAGTCAAGACAACAGAGATACTTGACTCACCACCCAGAGTATAGAGGATGAATTCTTTCTCAAAACTTGGGTTCATGAGAGTAGGGGCTGAGGCTATGACTGTCTTGATCTCTTCAAAACTCTCCTTCCCTTCCTTGGTACATGAGAAGACCATACCTTTCTTCAGCATAGCTGTAAGAGGTTTCACCATGGTGGCAAGATTAGGAATAAACCTTCTTACAAAATTTATTCTACCAAGGAAACTTTGCAGCCCTTTCTTGTGTTTAGGGAGAGGAAGGGCTAGTATTGCTTTTGTTCTTTCTAGATCAATGGTTAGCCCATCCTTAGATACAATGTGTCCCAATAATTTTCCTTGGCTTGTAGCAAAAACACACTTGGCTGGGTTGACGGAAACCCCAAACTCTCTACATATTAGAAATACCTGCCTTAGATGATTAAAATGATCTTCTACATTTTTTGAATATACAGTTATATCATCAAGGTATACTAAGACAAACTTGTCAATTAATTTTTTAAAGGCCATCTCCATTGCCTTCTGAAATGTGGCACCTGCATTTGTTAGTCCAAATGGCATCTTGCAATAAGCATAGGTGCCCCACTTAGTAGTAAATGTTGTTTTGTGTCTGTTAGATTCTTTAACCAGCACTTGATTATAACCAGAGAATCCATTAAGAAAAGAGAATCTCCTTGACCCACTGACTCTAGACAGAATTTTCTCCATGGAAGGGAGAGGATGGTGATCTTTAAGAGAAGCCTGATTAAGATCCCTAAAGTCCACACATAGTCTAATTTCTCCATTCTTCTTCCTTACAGGGACAAGGTTAGCTACCCATGATGAGTATTTGATAGGAAATATTATATTAGCCTCTATCAACTTAGATAGTTCTTTTCTCATTAGAGGTTCAATCTTAGGATTCACTGGCCTCTATTTTTTCCTTACTAGCTTGGCCCTATCAATTAAATCTATGGTATGCTAAAACAAACTAGGGTCAAACCCTTTTAAGTCATCATATGTCCAAGAAAATACATCATTAAATTCTTGACATAAATGAATGAAGTTTTCTTGCTCAGTTTTAAAACACACCTTCCCCATATTTAGATATTTTCCATCAGCAATTGTAACTGGGGCATAATCATCCTTTTCTATAGCTAGATTCATTCCTTTGCCTCTTGTTTGATCATCAGGATTAAAGACACTCTCCAAGGTTATGTGACCCTTGGGCAACTTGTTAGAACTAAGACGAATGATCTGATCACCATACTGATCTTGCAGTCTTGACATATTTCTATCTGAGAATTCTGCCTCATTCTGCAAGAAACTCACAATTTGCTCATCAGAATCAAACACCTGCCAATGAGTGTTGTTGTTAGGGATGGTAGGCCTCACTACCACCCTTATTTGTTGCTTCTTTTCTTCCTCAAGATGCCCTAGTACATCATAAGCTGCACCCACTGCTGCAATTCTATCAGCATGTTTATTTTCTTTCCTAGAAATGCTCTGAATATTAAATGCATTGAAGCCCTCAAGCAAATCCCAAACTCTATGTTTGTAAGACTTGAGCAGGCCATTTTTGATGATGTTTTGGTTTCTCACTTGATTGACTACCAACTCACTATCTCCATATACTCTCAAGGCTTGAATTCCTCTCTTTTGGGAAAGTAAGAGACCTTGAATCAAGGATTCATACTCGGCCACATTATTGGTGCAACTAAATTGGAGCCTAAAGGAGAAGTAGTATCTTATTTGTGCAAGAGAGATCAGAATAACACCAGCCCCTACTCCATTTCTATTCCTTTAGCCATCAAAGTACATACTCCATGTTTCATTTATATCATCATTAGTCCCAACAAGATCAGGAACTTGAGCATCTTTCTCTATTATGCAATATGTACTAAGACCTATCTCAAGAGTTTCTGACATAGGCTCAAACTGATATGCATTTTCCCACTCATTTAAGAAGAAATCAGGAATCTCTGCTATAGAAGTGGCAGGCTCATTTACTATGTCATTTTCATCCATCTCTAGAATAGGGAAATTCATGTTGATGGGATTGGGGGTGTAGGATTCAATGTGATGAAGGGCTTGAGGTTCTGCTCTAATTGAGGCATTGGCTCCATATCTAGTCTTAAATGACATATATGAATCCACCAATTTGAGCAATGAAGTCTCTTGAAAGACAAATAGAAAAATAGGGCTTGACTTCAGCAACAGATATATCTTGAATCACAGTGCAACTAGGGCATGCATGTAGGGCCATCTCCACATTCCTAAGGATACCTATAGTTTTGACAGCACTACCATCTAATTGTAACACATCCCTAACAATGGGCTCATATTTCATTCCTAAAGCATTAGCAACACACCTAGGCACTACTGAGCTACTAGCCCCTGAATCTATTGTGCAATTGTGGACTAATTTGCCCCCTATAATTAGAGAAACATAGAATGGAGGAGGTCTAACCTTTTTATTTGTCTCCACATACCCTGCTGGTTGTACTAGACTTGTGGCACTCTCCATGGTAGATGGCTGATCCTTGGGTTCAATCTTCTCTAATTCTTGCTACAACATCCTCTTTTGCATTGGTATGGTAGCAACAACATCCCACATAGAAATGTTCACATTTGTCTTCTTCATTTTCTCTACCACACTGAAAGGTGTATTAGGAACTTTGGTAGAAACTTTGGGAGCTGCATTTATAAGAGGTTGAGATGGAGCAACATAAGGGTCACCTGCATCTTTCTTTCTAGATTCTTGCTTTTGCTGCTGTGAAGTACTTGTTTGTTGATTTTCTGCATGTGCATGAGTTGCAACACTTGAAGTTGAGGCCTACTTAGCAAAAGGAGGGGCAGCATGTTCCATAGCTCTCTTCTTACTTCTTGTGTTATGAGCAACGGAATCCTGGTTTACATTACAATGCTCCCCAATCTGATGATTCATGAAAGAGAAATCATCATGTCCTTGAATATATGAGGCCTCCTTGGAATGATCCTCTTTGTACAATTGCTTTGCTATAGGTTCTTGGTCAGTTAGGGCCAAATAAGATTCTACCTTCTGGCACATGCAATAGGCATAAGACTAGTTGCAAGAAGGATAGAAATCTTGATCTTGGGCCAAGTTATTTTGAGGGACTATAGCTCAGTTCTAATTTGAGCTTGAAGCAGAAGCATGACTATTTTTCCTACCCTAATCAAAAGAGCTATTCCACTAATTAGGAGGCCTACCACCATTTGGAGCTTGATATTGCAATTGTGGAGGCTTGCTACTTTGAGCTTGCTGCCTTTCTAAGGCCACCACTTTGTTACTAATTTTTTGTATTATAGAAAAACTATCCTCTAATCTCTTCCCTTGGTCTTTCAACTCCCTCGATTGTTCTTGCAATTTTTTATCCAGGGTCTTCTCTCTCTTATTTATATTCAGCACTAGACCTTAGAGTATCTCTTTGAGTTCACCTATCCCATTTGAGGATGTGGAAGCTTGGGGAACTAGAGTAAGGGCTTGTGACATAGAAGTTGTAGGAAGAGGGGCCATTGCTGGTTGGTGGTTGGGAACATCAGGAAAGAAAGGCATAGGGGGCCTTGGAGCCAACTTCCCTCCTTGTATCAGGATGTTCTCAGCTTTTATGGCTATCTCATAAGCATTAGGCAAGGTATCTCCTCCCATATTTTGGATTGTAGTGGCAATATCACTGTTAAAAGCTCTAAGGTAATGCAAGAAGGCATTACCAAGGGTAGGTTTCACTGTAGTAGGTATTCTATCCCATGTCTTTTGAAATCTATAGTTAAAATTAGTCATACACTCATGGGGGGCTCTTTTTATAGTAGTCAGCTACTCTAAAAGAGACAGATGGTCATTTCTATCCTCAAAATGTTTGCATAACCCTACTCCTAGTCCATCCCAATCAGTTATAGAACCATGAGCTAAGCCTCTATACCACTGTAATGCTTTTCCTTTTAAAGATGAGGCTAGAAGTCTGACAACAACATCATCCTTTGTGATACCATGAATATTATAGACATTTGCTACTTCTTGGATATGCTCTAAAGGGGAGATGGAAGTTTCACCAGTAAAATTAGGTATGCTTTTTAGTGCAGATACTAGTATATCATGTCTTTGGGCTAAAAATAGAGGACTCCCACCATTAAAGGTGGCAAAAGCATGAGCTCTTGGCTGTGCCATGTAAACAAGTGTTCCATTGATGAGTGTTGATGGAAATCTAGGCTGAGTTTGAGCAACAGGAGGAGTAGAGACAGATCTTATAGGTATATTAACTATTATTACACCCCTAACTGGTGATAATGAAGTTCTAGTCCTCCTTCTTCTAAGATTTGAAAGAGAAAGCTCTTGATATTGAAATTTACCTCTAGAAGACACCCTTGTTTCAGCTCTAGGCATGAATCACTACAACTTTGGCCTGGAACCAGATTTGTTGATGTTTAGAGTCACCAAGTACTTTGAAGAATCAACCTCTTGAAGGCTTGAATACTGAAGCCAACACTACCTCTTCAGCATTAATATCTGAAACTCTTTCTTCTTGACACTAGTAGACTTTAAATTTTGTCTGAAAAGTGTCCCACCGGGCATGCCAAAAACTGTTGTCACTTAGGTTTGCACCCTTGTCCAAGGCCTATGCGCGAGGACAACCTAGTGAAACATGGAAACAACCTCCAAGTTGTGGGACTTGAACTGCGAGGTTGAGTCTCCAGAGAAGGCCGACTTCCTCTTACTATCAAGGCACACCTATCTACTCTTGGAAAGGAAAAGGGAGAAGAAGAGCACAAAAACAAATCTACCTAGTCTAATCTAAGGAGGTGATGTACCAAAATAGAGTGTTCAGACTTCCTTTCTACCCATATATGCACTACAAAACCAAGATAAAATTTGAAGGACATACACACCTAGACTTATATCAATCAATAACCACATATAGATCAAGAAACCAAATTGAATAACACAAGGAGAAGGATTTCGCTTATATATTATCCAATAGGCCGAGAATAGATACAGTATGCAAGCCACTGATCTTAATAATACACCAATGAGAGGCAAGATGGATGCACATACACCTTGATGGCTGAAGGAGATGATACAAAATGTTATATAGCTCAGAGGCAAAGGGAATTTTACACTGCAGACCTGTGAGCAGTAGCAGAGAAATTAGAAAAGGAGTCCCCTTTACAAAAACAATAAAATCTTCCTTTATAGCTCAGGCATAACTGAGATCTTTTGCTTTGCATTTACTTCTCACCTACTAGAAACAACTTCTCACCCTAAAAATCCCATCAAAGATCTGGTGGTTTTAAGTACCAAAATTTGATATTCCTCTGAGAAAGAGCCTGGAGAAGATAGAATGGCACCAGAAAACATCCCCTGACATAGTAGATAGATCTATAATGGTGATAGAATGTCCTTGCATTTTGTATTCACTTCTAAGTCGGTGGCATTGATCATGAAGATCAGATCGCAAGATAAAATCAATCACCTTCACCCCTTAGGTTCATGAATCAGCGGGGTTCAGAGAGTCAACCTAGTTTCACAAGCCAATTGGGCCACGCGGGCCAATCACTTCTTTTCGTTCTGCCACCTGGGAAGTCCCCTATGGTTGACCTTCTATTATTGAACTAACCACACCACCCTCGAACTATCATTATTAACTATGGTGATTACAAACCTGACCGCAACATTAATAGCCAGCCGCTAACTGTCAACTCTGGTCTGCCAACGAGACACATGTCATCAAGACGCTATGTTGCTATGGTAAAGATCACACAACTCTACCATAGCGAGATAGCACCTTTCGTTGATCTACTCTGATCTGACGATCATGAAGACTTATCATGCTCTGTGCTATCCTTACCCCAGGCCCATCATATCTGGCACCGCCTCAGCAATCGCACTATGCCCAAATGACACTTGGCAATATCTAACCAATGTACCCTGTTGCAACTTAGCCCCACTGATCCACATGGCGAAAGGGCACCATGTGGCTATGGTAAAGATCATGCAACTTCACCATGGTGACATGGTGTCTTTCGTCAATTTCCTTGATCTGATGGCAAGGAAGAGATACTGCTCTTCAGTGCATCGATCAATAGGAACCGACCATGTATCGCTATCTATATTTCCTGTGTCTCTGAACTGACATGTGTCCTCTAAGTTCCATGTCGCTAACATTAAAATCATGCAGCTTATCCATAGCATGATGGCACCTATCGTTGATCTCTCCAGATCTGACAATGGAGATCTAAACTTTTGATTTCACTGGCTGTGTTGACTGTATTTTGACCTGGCATACGTGGTTGTTCCCCATTGGGCTAATGAAGCACCACCTTGGTCTGACAAGGCACCAAGCTGGAGGGTTCATACTGCCTTGACCTTACTGAGGAACACATGGCGCCCAGGCGCTATGTCGCTGTTGTAAATCTTGTGCAGCTCCTCCATAGCGCGATGGTGCCCATCGTAGATCAATCTCAATCTAACGGTTAGAACCTCCTTGTACTCGTCACATCCTTCCCTCTTAAAATTGTTGGGCCCGTGAATCACATATGCCCTAACTCATACACCTAGCACCTTGTTATTGGCCTTCAATGCATCAACCTGGTAGATTCTGGTATTGTTTAATCCTGGCCATGCCACATGTCAACCATGCGCTATGTCGCTAATGAAAAACTCGTAATTTTTTCATTGGCACCATGGTGCCTTGCTGCTTTTTGAAACTTTTTGACCCATTAAACTGACCACCTGCCGCTAACTTTCCCGGTGACACAACCTGCCCGCTGTCAGACCTTTCCATTGCATGCTATGTCACTATGCAAATTTTCTAGCCAACACACAATACCGACATAGCGCCCACGGTGTCATGAAACCTTTCTAAACTACCGTGAAACTTTTTTGACCCACAAAAGAGTCTTGGTTGACCTGCAAACTAGACGCACCAGACACGCGTCAATAAGGCACGATGTCGCTAACATAAATCTCGCACAACTTTACCATAGCGAGACAGTGCCCTCCGTAGATCTTTCTCGGATCTGACGGTAGAGAACTTGCGGGCTGCAAAATATATCATAAGGTTTAAAACTTTGGTATTTTTTAATGGGTATTTGACTATGGATATTTCAAAGGCAAGAAGGGCAATATGAATTATGAATTTTGGTGAGAGAGTTAAAATACAACGGTCAATATATGAAACTATCAACTATGCTATGATAGGTCATGGTAGGATCTCACATATTCATATAGACCAAAACCTATTTTTTTCTTTCTAATCATTGTAAATAGTTTGTATTGAAATCCTTTTAACAGAGGTTGACTTAAAATTCATTTGGAAGACTTAATAGTCTATGTAAATCCTTAATAGGTGATATTCTAAATGAAATTATCAAAGTCCTCTGACAAGGCCACTCCTAACAAGGTGATTAAATCCTTTAACCAAGTTTATTATGTATTGTAAACCTTTAATAGAGTTGGCTCCTAATAGGGTTCACTTCAAAAGAGTGAAAAAGTGATGACATATTGCTGGTGATTTTTCACAAATTTGGCTAAATCCTCTATATGTTTTAAATTTGATGATGGTTTCATTAAGCAAATCATGATATGCTTAATACTATTTTTTTAGTAGAGACTAAGCAATAACAAGATAAGAAGAATAGTGAATGTTTAAGCTTAATTGTTCAAATGGTACTTAAGGACCTTGAATAACTAATTTACCACCCTCCCCCCCCCCACATTTCTAACAATTGGTATCAAAGTATAGTTCTTACAGAGAAAAGTTTGAAGGTACTCTAAGCCAATGATCATGACTCATAAGAGAGATGTATTAGAGCTAAACAAGGAGAACATTCTTGCATGGTAGACCTTGATGAGGTTATAGATATCTAGTATTAATGATGTTGCTATCAAATTTTTGGACAATAAGTATGTAAAGGTAACAACTACTTGTAAGAATTTTCCTTAGGGAAAAATTCAACCAAGAACTAAAAACTCAAACACAAGTACAACTATAGACTAGAAAGGAGTATGATCGGAATAACAATGTATTCAATTTAATATGCCTGAAAGTAAACTAGGAGTGCTTGTATATAAAGGCCTCTGAGATGCATCTAGAATGCCTAAGAATTAGCTACATAATAAGTCATACAACTAGGCACATGTCCACCAGATATTGGTTATCCTCCATTAAGAATGGAAGTAAGTGCAATGATGAGAGAATAAGCCTACAATGGTGTAGCATGCAAATCTATGTTGTAGAAAACATGTGCCAAAAAGGGAGTGTGAATAACTATGTTGTCTACATGACAACTCAATGAATGATGCAAAATCTAGTGTTGTAGACACCATGTGTTGAAATAGAGCTACGTACTTCTGTGTTGTCAACATGACAACTCAAAAAGGTGCACAAACTCCTAAGTGTCTCACAAAATAAATAATAAAATAATGCAATATAATAAATAATGCATTAACCTGATTAAACTTAAGTAAGTTTAAATAGTAAATATGTATTTACACCAACACCCCCCCTTAAGTGCAACTTAGGGGAATGCCCTTAAGCTTATGAGAACTAGGATGAAATTCAAGATGTGTCCGGGCTACTAGGCCATGTTAGGTACCCATGTACATAATGAAATGCAATCTCTCATAAAGCGGAGAAAGAGAGAAAATATAATGGGAAAAACTCTCCCCCAAAAAAGAAAGATGAAAAAACTAGTTGCATGGATGGATGGAGTAATCAAGACTCCCCCATAATGAAATACATCACGTATATACAATAGTGAAGAATGAGAAGAACAAGACTTCATAAGAGGAAAAAGTCACCCCAATAATAAACAAGAGGAAGAGAGATAAGGTAGTCCCCCCCCCTCCAAATGAAGAATGTCAACTAGTGATGGCTGCTCCAAGGAAGAAGTTGGTCCAAGAGTGCAAAATGATGTTCCTCCCCTTTGGAAGAAACAAAGGCAAAGGTATAATCCTAAAGATATATGGTGGCCCTAAAACCTACTCATGTGTCCCTGTGTTGATGGCGATGGTCGTCCCTTCCAACTATGCTGAAAAGAATGAATCAAAATTTGGCAAGGATGTCTGTTGAACCTATTCCAATGAACCATTTGTCTCCTCAATTGATAAAGAGACCTCTGACAATTGTTGTTCATAAGGATCCATAGTCATGCAAGCCTATGAAGATCAATCATGTAGAGAATGGAGATGAGGGTTAGAGTGAGCCCTCACAAAAATTGTAGAGGGATCATCATCATCAAAGAGAAGATATAAATCATCAAGGTTGTCTCCCAAGTCTTCTATGTGTGACTCTATGAACAAACCTACAATGTTTGCCATGTAGTCATCCACTACCATTGGAGTTGGAAGACAATGTGTACCCTATTGTGTTGGATCTATCACTGTGGAAATGTATGCATGTGGACTATACTAATGTCATGACCTCTTGCTACAACTGTCGATATAACCCCACATGTCTAAATATGTTGAAGCACTATTGCTGGTGTCACTATCAGTTTCCATAGTGTATGAAGAGTGAAGAGGATTAGAGGATAAGTTGGGTGAACTTTCCTCAAAGTGAACATCCTTCTCCACAAAAATCTCATGAGTCTCTAGATCCATAAGCCAATATGCCTTAGCATTGTCTTCATAACCTATGAAAGTACAAGGCCTAGGTGCTTGTGCCTTGCATTCTCTAGAACATAGGTTATCCCATGCAAGACAACCAAAGACTTTGAAATGACTCACAACTAGTTTTTTGTCACACCATGCCTCAAAAGGAGTCTTTCCATCTAGGGCATTATGAGGAGACCTATTAAGTATGCGAGTGGCACTGCTAATGGCTTCAGCTTCAAGTGTAGGATCAAGAGACTGTGCTTTTATCATGCAACTTTCCATGGACTTAAGAGTTCTAATCCTCATAGCTACAACATCTATCTTGTGTGGACTAAATGCTAGTGGATTCTAAAGATCAATCCCCTCATGTTTGCAAAAATTCCTTAAGTCTTCTATCCATATATCTACTTTCATTGTCCATCCATAAAACCTTGATGACTTTTCTAGATTTCTATTCAACATGACTCTTAAAGGCTTGAAGCTTATCAACCACTTCATTCTTTTGATGAATGAAGTAGAAGCATGTGAATCATGAAAAGTCATCAACAAAAGTAAGGATGTAGCAACCCTAGCTGACTGATGTCACTACAAAAGGACTTGCTAAAACCATGTGAACCAACTAGAGAACAACTGGTGCTCTAGAAGACTTCCCTTTATCATACTTCTCCTCAAGATGCATATCTACTGAGCATGATGAACACTCAACCTTTAAAAAGTTGAAGGTAGGTAGACCTTTGACCATGTGTTTTAAGAAAAGTTGTTGAAGGTAGCGAAAGGCAAGATGACCAAACCACTCATGCCATAATGTTGTTTTTGAATTAGAGTGAGTCAACAAGGCTTGAGAAGGAGACTTAGGCACAAAGTGGGAGAAGGTATAAAGCCTCTTGTCATGATTGAATTTTCCCACTACAACCAATGATTCATCTCTAAGACTGTGCACCATCACTAAATCTGGAAGGAACTCAACTTTATGACCATCTCCAAGGTGAGTGATTTGGTAAATTGAGAGGAGATTGGAGCTAAGGTTTGGAACATAGAGAACATCTCTAAACTCCCCATTTTCCATTTCCACATGTACTTTTTCTTCAACTTCCATTGTAGTATCATCTCCCATGAAGATGTGTGGTACTTATGACTGCTTCAATGAAGAAAAGTCATCCTTTGAATACCCCATGTGATAGGAGGCACTTGAGTCAAGTATCCATTCCAAAGAACTTGTGTTGGCCATAAGTACTTGCAATTTTCCCTTTGAAGAGGTTGGAGTTGCAATTTTTTGTTTGAAGAGGTTGAAGTTGAATTCTTGGAAGTACTTGGCACTTGAATTTTGTTCTTCTTGAGTAGGTTTTCCAACTCATTGATTCTTTTCATCTTGCAATGATGCTCATCATGATTTGGCTTTTTGCAATATGCACAAAAAATTTTGTCCTTCTTTTCATTACTTCCCTTCTTGTTGGAAGAAGAATTGCCTTGTTGTGAGGGGGATTGTTGTGTCTCAAACTATGATTTCTACTTCCACTACTTCTTGTTGTTGTTGCTAGAACTTTTCCCTCCTTATCTTGATTGGTGCTTATCACTAACCACTAAGGCTTTGGTCTTTGATGTCGTGAGAAGTTCTAAATCCATCAAGTGAGATTGTTCAACAATCAACATCTCTACAAATGCATCAAATGTAGGCTTCTAGTAAGAACTTCCCATGGTCAACTTGTGAGTACTATAACTCAAAACAAATGAAGCATACTCTGAAGGTAGCCTCTTCAGAATGTGGTGAATCAACTTGTCATCCTTCATGGGATTTCCACAATCTTTAAGTAGTGCCTTATACTCATTGGCTTTGTTAATGTAATCTTGAATTGTGTCAAAGTTCTTTGGATCCAAGAGAAGTAGATCATCCTCAATCTAAAATCTATTTTCCTCATCCACCTTAGCATACAATGATTCACGTTTGTCCCAAGCGGGTTTGGATTCTTTGAAACTGGCAATGTGAAAGAAGAGATCTCTATGTACACAACTCATAATTCCTAAAGCCTGTTGGTCTTGTTTTTGCCAATCAAAGAGTTCTTTAGCATCAATAGGTTTGGTAATTGTACCATGAACATAAAGATTGTAACCTTTTTCTATTATTCTACTCCATGCAATATCTTTCCATGTAGAATAATTATATGAAGCTAGAAGTGGACATTTAGGTGAACCCATGATGCAGAAAAGAAAAGAGCACACAAGAGAGACACAAAACACAGTACACACACCCCCTTTTCACTCAATCAAAATACCCCCCTCAAAAAAGATAATTTTGGCACTTTATATTTAGTTTGTGTACAATAGGCCACTTGACAAAATGAACAAAGTGGACTTCTAATTTTTCTTTTTACAACTACCTTTTGAGGCCCAAATCTATCACTAAGCATTGTAGCTCAGATGTACAAAAATTCTAAAAAGTAATCAAAGCTTTACAATATAGAAAAAACCCCTAATTCTAAAAGTGAGATTTTTGTCCACACAACCCTAGAATCTTACTATAGATTTAGAAAGTACACAAAAAATAACACACTTTCAAGAAAAAGGAACCTATTTTCATGTCTAGATGAGCCCATGTGGAGCATTTGAAGTTGCAAAATATAGGATTGAGTAGGTATAGTCACCCAAAAATGTAATTTCTTGAAAATCCTTTCACCAAAACTAGAAAAGAACACCACCACTAAAAATTTCAAGAAATTTGACCCAAAATTTAAAAAAATTACACTTAATTTGGAGTCCAAATGTCTAAATTATGGGCTCACAAAGTCAAGTTGCCAAATCAAAAAGCAATCTGAAGAGGGATCTAGAAGGAAAACTACTAGCTTAAATTTGACAGTCAAATGGCCATCATAGCATTTATAAAAGGCCTAGCTTTGATATTCAGATGATCATCAATTTTAACTTCGTGTCTGGATGACATCAGCAACTTCTAGCCTTTTGATGATATCAGCATGACATCTTGATGATGTCACCTATATAGAATTGTATGGATAGGGATGACATGTTTGACTATCATGTAGGTATAAATGTTGACTATGTTGCTAATTTGGCGATCTATGTTGTAGGTTGGCATGGACTGCACAGTGGTAGTTTACCACATGGTAGATAGTTGTTGGCATGAGATGATGCTAAGATGGCTAAATAAAAAATTGCCATGTGGAGGCAGGTTACTGGACCGCATGTTTGTTGTAACTTTGATAATGATTGTCGCAATATTATGCTAGAGGGTTACTTTTTGATGCCAAAAGCTATTTAGCAAGTGCTAGAGTAGATTTGTGGGGGAAAGATTTGTTCATAGATGTCAAATTTATGAACATTGTTGGTGAATGAAAACCGCACGTCGAGAACTTTTTTTCATGCCGTTGAGAGGAGATATCTGCTGAGAACCTAGCTGGAGTTTTTCAAATAATATCCCACATTCATGGGTAAATAGACTTGGGCTATGTTTAAAACAAACAACCCTCAGTTGCTTATTCAAACTATCGATTGCCAGTAGTATTGAACTTCACCAGTTGTGTGGAGAGCAGGTCAATCTAGTTGAGGTTGAAGCTAGATTTTTGTGCTATGGCCCACTAACTTAAATGCTCTATCTACCAATTTAAATGAAGAATTTTTTGAATTGAATGTAAAATATTCTTTGTAGGGTTGGGGTGACACTACCTAGTTCTGCAAAAAAAATTCTCTGCTAGCTCAACTGGGAAAAAAGAATTTTGGAAATTTGCAATAAAATTGTGATGAAAATATAGAGAAATTCATATTAGATCTGAAAAATTAAATTGTAGATCTAAAAATGACCATACCCAAACTTGTAAATTAGACCCTCTAGGTGCCAATTTGCCAAAAAAAATTTGCCTCATGATCAACTTTGGCCTAAGGTAGGCTTATTTATAACCAATTTTCATTGAAACAACATTCTGGATGCAATGGCAAGGTTAGACCTGGCTCTAGACTCTCCCAAGTTTTGTTGTTCTCCAAAATTAGGTTGAGGTGATGAAGCAAGAATGGTCTTGAACAACTATGTGAAGAGAAATTTTCTAAGAGCTATGATACCATGTAAGAATTTACCTTAGGGAAAAATTCACCCAAGAAATAAGAATTCAAAAAAAATACAACTATAGACAAGAAAGGAGTATGATCAAAATAATAATGTATTCAATTCAATATGCCTGAAAGTACACTATGAGTGCCTATATATAAAGGCCTTTGAGATGCATCTAGAATGCCTAAGAATTAGCTACATGATAAGTCATACAACCAGGTATATGTCCACTAGATATGGGTTATCCTCCATTAAGCACAAAAGTAAGTGCAATGATGAGAGGATAAGCCTACAATGGTGTAGCATGCAAATCTATGTTGTAGACAACATGTGCTAAAAAGGGAGTGCAAATAACTATGTTGTCTACATGAAAACTTAGTTAATGATGCAAACTCCTATGTGTTGTCAACATGACAACTCAAAAAGGTGCACAAACTCCTAAGTGTCTTACAAAATAAATAATAAAATAATGCAATATAATAAAATAATGCATTAACCTAAGTAAACTTAAGTAAGTTTAAATAGTAAATAAGTATTTACAACAACACTACTCCTTTGATAGCTGAACAACTAAAGTAAAAGAAAGAACACAATCAAGAAATGGTGGAGATTTCCTCAACTTTAAGATATGTTGAGTTTTATGACTTAAAAGATTGTGACACTACAAAGAAAATGTGGGACAAATAAAAAACCATATATAGAGGTGATGAAAATGTCTTAAGAGCCAAATCTTAAAGCTTGAGAGGAAAACTTGATGACATAAGAATGATGGAAGGTGAGAACATAGTGCAATATTTCACAAGAGTCAAAGAGGTTGTTAGTTCTATTCATGATTAAAGTGGAGAAATTAAACATGAAATAGTAATAAGAATGGTATTGAGGACTCTACTCCATATATATCACATTAGAGTTTCTTCAATCCAAGAACTAAGATGCACAATAGGTAACACTTTGACTTTAGAAGGTGTAATTAGTAGAATTACTACATTTGAGATGTCTAACTTTGATAACTACAGACCTGCTACTATTGAATTTGCATTCACATCACAATTAGTTCTTAGCAAAAGAAAAGGTAAACATGTGAAAAGTGACAATGATAGTTTTAATGATGAGATTGATGAACTTGAAGCCTTTATTGAAAAAATATTTGGAAGAGGAAAAAATAAATACCAAGGTAAACTACCTATTATTTTTTTCTCATGCAACAAGGTTGGTCATATTGGTACTAGGTGTCCTGACAAAGAGGATAAGGTAAAAGGAAGGAAGGAAAGTACAAAGGAAGAAGAGATGACAAAGACTACAAGAGAAACAAGGATGAAAAAGGTAAGAAATATTGTTATATTGTTGAAGAAGAAACTAACAATGAATCTAAGAGTAATGATGATGAAGTTGTCTATGTTACTATGAAACAAGATTCTAATGAAGATGAGAAAATTGCATTAATCTCATATATAAACAAGACTGATAAATGGATAATTGATAGTGGATGCTCCTATCATCTGACTGGTGATAAATATAAATTTGAGGATATTGGTCCATACAAAGGTGGATATGTTAAATTTGGTAATGATAAACCATGTGTTGTAAATGGTAAAGGTACTATTCAATTGACTGATAAGATAAAATGTGACAATGTTTATTGGGTTGAAAGACTTAACTATAATTTGTTGAGTGTTTCATAGCTAAAAAAATTAGGCAATAGAGTTGAATTTCATAATAGGAAAGCCAAGATACATGATGTTGATAGTAAGCTCGTTAGAACTACTAATCAGACAAGAGGTAACTTGTTCTATCTAAATTTATCAAATGAGACATGTTTGTTTGCACAACAAGAAGATGTTTCATTATGGCACAAGAGATTATGTCATGTGAACTTTGATAATTTGGTGAATATCAGTAAAATGCAGATAGTAAGAGGGTTGCCTAAATTGAAGAAGCTTGATAATGCCATGTATAAATAGTATCAATTGGGAAAAATTACCTAGCCTAGTTTTAAGAGCAAAACATATATTTCTAATGATATTTTGGAATTGATTCATACTGACCTATGTGGACCCATTGATGTTTAAAGTTATAGTGGAGATAAGTATTTCATTATATTTGTTGAAGATTACTCTAGGATGATAATTTTGATGTTTCTTAAAGCTAAATTTGATTCTTTTAAGTTATTTAAGTGGTATTTAGCTAGAGTTGAAAAAGAAGTAGGGAAGAGTCTAAAGTGCTTGAGATTTGAAAGTGGTGATGAATTCATTTCAAACAAGTTCAATGCATTTTGCAATGATAGATGAATTAAAAGATAGATGTTAGCACCAATGACCCCTCCTTAGAATAGGATAGCTAAAAGGAGAAATAGACCAATAATGGATTGTGCATGAACATTAATATGGAGAAGATCATACCAAAGAAGTATTGGAGAGAAGTTGTTAGTATTGTTGTCTATACCCTGAATAGAGTACAAGTCAAGAAAGGTACAAATGTGACACCTTTTGAACTATGTTATGGATATGCTCCTAATGTGAAATATTTTTAAATATTTGGAAGTAGATTCTATATACTTAAAGATAACTGGAATAGAAAAATTGATGCAAAGAGTGATGAAGGCATATTCCTAAGATACTCCACCAAAATAAAAGCTTATAAGTATTTAAATTCTAACACTAACAAAGTTGTGGAAAGTGAAAAAGTGAAAGTTGATGAGTTTGCCAAAAAAAATTGACATTTCATGTAATGAAGAATCTAAGGATTGTAACACATTCATCTATGTGGAAGAGGGTTCTCCTAGTGCACTCAAAATGAACAAGCAAATCAAGTTGCAATTTCCCAACAAAAAGAAAATGATGAAATGTAAATAAAAATTTCCAAGCTATAGAGAATGGGTTTCAAGAAAAAAAATTGAAGATGTCTAGTCATAGAGATGGAATGTTGACCATCAGACAGAAAATGTTGCGCATGCAAGACATGAACCAAAAACTAAACAAGAAAGAGAAAATACGCTTGAGATTATTTTTCCAAATGAACTTATAAAAGAACCAAGAAGCAAACTACTTGTGCTAGAAAAATATGAAAGAAGACTCAAAAACCTAAATAAATTATTGGTGTTTTTGAATCAAGTGTTATGACAAGAAAATGACTTAAAGATGATACATGCTAACTTTGTGCATTTGAGCCCAAGACAATAAAAGATGTTTTAGATAATGAAGATTGGATTCAGGCAATGAATAAAGAAATTGAACAAATTGAGAAGAATAATACTTGGAGTTTAGTGCAAAAACCTAAAGGAAAAAATGCTATTGAAACAAAGCATATTTTTAGTAACAAATTCAATGAAAATGGAGAGGTAACAAGAAACAAGGCAAGACTAGTATGTAAAGTTTATGCTAAAGAAGGAGTTGATTATGGAGAAACTTTTGCTCCTATGGAAACTTGAAGGATTCAATACTCTACTTGTATATTGGGCCTACAAGAATTTCAAGGTATATCAAATGGATGTCAAATCTGTATTTTTAAATGGTATACTTGAGGAAGAAGTATACATTGAAAAACCTGAAGGATTTTTAGATTTAGACAAGAAGAACAAGGTATGTAAATTGAACAAATCCCTCTATGGATTGAAACAAGCCCCAAATCATGGTATCAAAGATTACATAACTATATGTTAAAGATTAGTTTTGAAAGGACAAATGATAACAATAATCTATACTTAACGAATGGTAAGAAAAATAAAGTACCATATTTTGAAATATTTATTGATGATATTATATTTGGAGGAAGAGAAACATTGTACAAATCATTTGCTGATGAAATGAAGAAGGAATTTGAAATGTCTATGTTTGGTGAAATTAAATTTTTTGTTGGACTACAAGTATTCCAAATGAATTTTGGTATTTTTATTACTCAATCTAAATACATCAAGGAGATACTAAAGAATTTTGGTATGGAAGATTCAAGGCCAGTGAGTACACCTATGTCTACATGACATAAGCTATCTAAGAATGATGATTCTACTAAAGTGAACCAAACCATATACAAATCCATGATTAAAAAAATATAGTATGTTGTTCACAACAAATTAGATATTGCTTTAGTAGTTGGGATAGTTGCTATATTTTCAGCAAATCCTAAGGAGAACCACATGATGGAAGTGAAAAGGATAATGAGATATCTGAAAGGTACAAAATACTATGGATTGTATCACAAGAGAAGTGATAGGTATGAACTAAAGGTTTTCACTAACATAGATTGGATAGGAAATATTGATGATATAAAAAGCTCTAGTAGGGGTGCATTCTTTCTAAGAAAGAGATTGGTGTCATTGACAAGAAAAAAGATGAGTTATATTTTCCACTCAATGGATGAAGCTAAGTATGTGGTAGTTGTAGTGAACTATTCAAATATCACATAGATAAAACAATTACTGAAATGTATGAAATAAGAAATTATAGATCTAGTAGTTATCTATTGTGATAACACAAGTTTTATTGATATTTTAAAGAATCTAGTGATGCACAATAAGATGAAGCACATTGCTATCAAGTTTCACTACTTGTGGGAACTAGTTCAAGATAAAGAAGTGAACCTAGAATATGTGAACACCAAAGAAAAAAGAAAAAATTGTTAACATATTCACAAAAGCCTTACCTAAAGATGCTCATGAATATCTTAGAGGTAAATTAGTGGTGATTCCCCTAAACAAAGCTACTTAAGGAGACAAGGTGCATTGCATCACATGTGCTAATCAGAATATCCTACATAGTGATGCGATACAATTATACTTTGGAAAATACCTATGGTAGATAGTTAAGTAAAAAATAACAGATCAATCATAGATAGATGACAAAAATCAGCTAGACATGCAATATCTGCATAATCCAGATGTATGAAAAGTTTGAAGCTAAGTGTCTTTGGTATTGTTGTTAAAGAGGGAGAGAAACTTATAAAGAGATACCAAGACAAATAAAAAAGGGAAAAATATTGGGATAAAGAGAAAGAGGGAGATTTACAAAAGTAGGAGGAGATATATTGTTTCAAAGGGAGAAAATCAGAAAAGGGAATTAAAATGAAACTAAGGATATTGATCACTCATGAGAGTGGAATCTTTTGGATTGTATGGTAACAAAGTGAGATACATTTGATACATTAAGGTATTGCTAAATATTTAGATGTAGAGAAGTTTCTATCAATGCCAAAGAGGGAGATTGTTGGAAACTTACAATTGGAACAATTTTTATTTTGTCATTTAATGTCAAATCTATTGATAAGACATATTGCTACCTAAGCTAAATGTAATATCTATTTGATTGATGAAGAGGATTTGAGAAATTTCTCATAACAATATCACCTAGAGGAAAGGTTGAGCTTTGAAAAGGAAGCTACAATAGACATTTGATTAGATAAACTTTGATAAATCAAAGTGATTGTTTATGTCAAGAAAGTTAAGCCAAGCCGAGCAGTAGAGTAAAAGGTTAAGGAATGTTGAGAGATACTAGTGTCAGCCAAGCCATAGTAAGTGCCAATAAAATCTAGTTTTGGCCAACATTAGTATTGACCGAGCAAGGTAGTTGATGTTGAAATAGAAATTTTACTGTGACCAAGTAATTTAGTGATGATCGAGTGTTAGAATTTAGAGATTTTTGAGTAACAATATAAGAATAAATTTGAGGAAATCATAATATCTATTTGACTTGGTTGATTTCTTGGGATATGTAAACCATGTTGAAAAAAGGTTGATGAGTTGGATCATTAAATTCAAGGTAAGGATTAGATAAAGATCTAATAGACAAATTCTAGATAAGTTTCTAGAGGATGATCACGAAGATGGATAGATACAATGAATCATGTTAAACCTGACAATAAACCCTACAATCTATGGTGATCATGGAAAATGGTAAAGAAGGAATTTCCTATTTAAAGAGGTGTAAAGCTGAAAAAAAGGTGTGGTGTGGTGAGTATGCTAGAGAAAGGCATACAAATAAAGTTGGATTAGAGGCGCACGAGTGTGTGTGAATGTGAAGCTAAAGAGGATTGCTTAAGCAGATGCTACTAACATTGATTAGTGAATGTAAGATGATGACTTAAGTGTTGGTGAAAAGAGAATTTTTGATTTCTTGAAGGATTTCCAAGTGAATCAAGATCAAAAATGACAATGGGAGGCTTATCAATGAATCAACATATGAACTGAATAGAGATCTGAACCTACAAAGTAAGTTGTAATCATACATGTCAAAACCTATTATTTTCTTTCTAATCATTGTTAAAAAAATTGTATTCAAATAATTTTAATAGAGATTGACCTAATTGTTATTTGGAAGACTTAACATTCTATGTAAATCATTTAACTAGGTGACATTGTAAATTCAATGATCGAAGTCCTCTAACAAGGCTACTCCTAATAGGCTGATTAAATCCTCCAACTAGGTCAAATTTAATAGTGTGTTTTGTAAACCTTGATTGGAGTTGGTTCCTAATAGGGATCACCTTGAAAGAGTTAAAAAGTGGTGACATTTTGCTGGTGGTTTTTCCTAAATTGGGTTTCCACGTAAAATCCTATTGTCAAATCTATATTGAATACTTTATATGTTTTACATTTGATGATGTTTTCATTAAGAAAAACATGTTATGTCTAAGACAATATATTTTTTAGTAGAGATTGAGAAACAATGGGATAAGAAGAACAATGACTATTTATGTTTATTTATTCAAATTTTACTTAAGGACCTTGAGTAATTGATTCTCCCCCCCCCCCCCCCCTAGTTATTCTAAAACATATCTAGCAGTTTAAGTGAAAAAAGATCAAATCTACCTATTTAAGGAGGCACAGGAGATATTTTATTATTTTTGATTGGTGAATTTGTGGAGAACATGTGAAGAAAAAATTAGAAAAGGAAAAATGAGAATATTGGTGAAGTGTGATTGATTCAAGGGTTTCTAAGAAGACCAGAGATGGAGTGTATGATGAAGTTGTTGGAAACTTACAATTAGAAAAATGGGTGTTTTGTCATCGATGTCAAATATATTAATAAGATATATTGATACCTAATATAAATGTCATATCTATTTGATTGATGAAGAGGACTTGAGAATTTTCTCATAACAATGGCACCTAGAGGAAATGTTGAGTTATGAAAAGTAAGTTACAATGCACACTTGATTAGATAGACTTTGATAAAGAAAAGCATCTGTTTATGTCAAGAAAGCTAAAACCAAGCCGAGAAATAAATTAAAAATTCTAAGGAATTTCAAGTGATGCAAGTTTTAACTAATCTATAGTTAGTGCCAAGAAAAACTAGTGTTGATCGAGCATTAGCATCGATCGAGCAAGATAGTTGATGTTGAGTCAGAAAGCTTTATAGAGACTAAGTATTTGAGTGATGATCGAGTGCCAAAATTTAGAGATTGTTGAGTGAAAGTATAAGAATGAATTCAAGGAAATTTTGAGATCAAGCCAACTCATTTTATTTCTTAGGAAATGTAAATTGTGTTGAAGATAAGATTGGTGAGTTGGATCATTAAATTCAAAGCAAGGATTAGGTAAAGTCCTATCAAACAAATTCTAAAGAATTTTCAAGGAGAATATCAAGAAGATGGAAAATATAATGAATTGAATTGAATATAATTATAAACCATAAGATCCATGGTCGATGTAAAATGGTAAAGAAAAAATTTCCTATTTAAAGAGATAGAAAGTTGGACAATTGGTGATGTGTGTGTGTGTGTGTGTGTGCGTGCGTGTGAGTTTTTATGTGAAGAGAGACATACAAAGAAAGGTTGATTAGTAAAATACAAATGTGAGTGATTGCAAAGCTAATAGAGAAATTTTGTAGAGATGATGTTGATGTTAATAAGTGAATCTAAGTAGAAGGCTTAAGTGTTATTAAGAAGAGTGGATTGGTTGCTTGAAGGTTCTCCAAAAAAATCAAGATCATATGTGAAAGTGAAGAACTTATCAGCTAGTTAGCACATGGACCAAACAAAGATCTGAATCAACAAAAGTGAGTTATAATCACACAAATTAAAACCTAATATTTTATTTATTGTAATTTTTAAAAAAATGTATTGAATGCCTTTTAATAGAGGTTGACCTAACAATCATTTGAAGCTTAAGAGTCTATGCAAATCCTTTAACTAGGTGATATTCTAAATGGAATGACCAAAGCCTTCCTAAAAGGCCATGCCTAACATTGTGATTAAATCCTCTAACTATGTCACATTCAGTAGTGTGTTTTGTAACCTTTAACAAGGTTGGCTCCTAACAGAGCTACTTTGAAAGAGTGAAAAAGTGTAACATGTTGCTAGTGGTTTTTCCTATTCCATGTAAAAATCCTTGTGTCAAAAATATGATGAATTTTTTATGTATGTTTACATTTGATAATATTTTCATTATGCAATACAACTTATGTTTATGACAATTTTATAGTATAGACCGAGCAACAAAAGGATAAATAGTATAGTGAAGTATTTATTGTTCAAGTGGTACATATTGACCTTGACTAACTAATTCACCCCCTATCAATTATTCTATAGAGTTCTAACAATTTGTATCAGAGTTCAGTGCTTACAGAGAAAAAATTGAAGGTACTTAAAGCTTAAGATCATGACTAATAAAAGAGATGTACCCAAGCTAAACAAGAAGAACTTTCCTACATGAAAAACCTTGATGAAGTTGCATATATCTAGTATCAGTGATAATACTATCAATTTTCTAAGAAATAAATATGTAAATATTAAAAATACTCCTCTAACTGTTGAACAAATGAAACAAAAGATAGAGTACAAACCAAGCAATGTTGGAGATTGCCTCATTCCATAGCTATGTTGATTTTGATGACCTAAAAGACTGTGACAGTGCAAAGAAGATGTGGGATAGATTAAAGACCATATATGGAGGTGATGACATTGTTCTAAGAGAAAAATCAGAAATCCTAAGAGGTGAATTTGATGACATGAGAATTATGGAAGGTGAGAACATAGTATAATACTGCACAAGAGTTTGAAAAGTTGTTAATCCTATTCAAGGTGCAAATGGATAAATCAAAGATGAAATAATGATAAGTAATGTATTGATTACTCTACTCCCTATCTATGTCATTAGAGTCTCTAGAATCCAAGAATTGAGATCTACACCGGGTAAAAATTTGACCTTAGAAGGTGTAAATGGTAGACTTACTACTTTTGAAATGTCTAATTTTGATAACTACACACTTGCTACTATTGAATCTACATTCAAGTCACAATTGTTCTTAGTAAGAAGAAAGGTAAACAAGTGAAGAGTGATAGTGATAGTTTTGATGATGACATCGATGAACTTGAATCCCTTATTGCAAAAATGATTGAAAAAGGAAGAGGTAACTATAAATGTGAATTACCCATATTTTTTTCATGCAACAAACTTAGTCATATTGCTACTAGGTGTCCTAACCTAGATGACAAGGATGAAAGAAAGGAAAACAAGTACAAAGGAAGAAGAGATTAAAAAAAGACTACAAGAGAAGAAAGGATGAAAAAGGTAAGAAATATAGTTATATTTCTAAAGAAAGGATTGATAATGAGTCTGAAAGTAATGATGATGAAGTTTTCTATGTTTCTATGAAAGAAGATTTTAATGAAGATGAGAAAACTACATTAATTTTATATGTGAACAAAAGTGATAGATGGATAATTTATAGTGGATATTCCAATCATGTAACTAGTGATAAAGATAAATTTTAAGATATTGGTCCATACAATTGTGGATGTGTTAAATTTGATAATGATATCCTATTTGTTATAAAAAGTAAAGGTATTATTCAAATCATTAACTAGGTAACATGCAACAATGTTTACTAGGTTGAAGGACTTAACTAAAATTTGTTGAGTGTTTCATAGCTAAACAAATTAGGTTATAGAGTTTAATTTCACAATAGAAAGGCCAAGATACATGATGGTGATGGTAAGCTAATTGGAACTAGTGAATAGACAAGAGGCAACTTATTCTATCTAGACCTATCAAGTGAGACATGTTTGTTTAAACAACAAAAAGATGTTTGGTTATGACACAAAAGATTATGTCATATAAACTTTGACAATTTGGTGAATATTAGTAAGATGAATAAAGTAAGAGGGTTGCCTAAACTAAAGAAGCTTGACAATGCTATGTGTAAATAATGTCGATTGGGGAAGATGAAAAAGTCTAGTTTTAAAAGCAAAACATATATTCCTAGTGATATTTTGGAATTGGTTCATACTAACCTTTGTGGACCCATCAGTATTCAAAGTTATTGCAAAGATAAAATTTTCATTTTATTTGTGGATGACTACTCTAGAATGATGAATATGATGTTTCTTAAAGCTAAATCTGATGTTTTTTAGTTATTTAAGTGGTATATAGACAGAGTTGAAAAAGAAACAAGAAAGAGTCTAAAGTGTTTGAGATCTGATAGAGGTGGTGAATTCATTTCACATGAGTTCAATACATTCTACAATGATAGAGGATTCAAAAGATAGATGTTAGCACCAAGGACCCCTCCTTAGAATGGAAAAGCTAAAAGGAGAAATATATCAATAATGGACTATGAAAGAACATTAATGATGGAGAATAATATATCACATAAATATTGGAGAGAAGCAATTAGTCCCATTGTTTATACCCTTAATAAAGTACAAGTCAAGAAAGGTACAAATGCTACACCTTTTGAACTAAGATATGGTTATGCTCCTAATGTAAAGTATTTCAAAATATTTGGTAGTAGATTCTATAAACTAGAAGATGATAGGAATGGAAATTATGATGCAAAAAGAGATGAATGCATATTCCTAAGTTAAGTTATTCCACTACAAGAAAATCTTATAAGTGTATAAACTCTAACACTAAAAAAGTTGTGGGAAGTGCAAATGTGAGAGTTGATGAGTTTGCAGAAAGAAGTGTCACTTCATGTAGTGCAGAACATAAAGACTACAGTATATTCATCTATGTGTATGATGATGCTTCCAAAACTCAAACTGAACAAACAAGTCAAGCTACAAGTTCCCATCAAATAGGAAATTATGTCATGCAAATGTAAATTTCCAAGAAATAGAGAGTGGATGTCAAGAATAGACTAAAGATGATGAGTCATATATAGGAAATACTAACCATCAAATAGAAAATTATGATCAAGCAGAACCTAAACCAGAACCAGAACAAGGAAGAGAAAATGAACTTGAGATTAATTTTCAAGATGAACCTATAGAAGATCAGAGAAGAAAACTACCTATGTTCGCAAAATAAAGACATCATCAAACTAAAAAAATCATCGGTGATGTTGAATCAAGTGTTATGACAAGAAGAAGACTCAACGATAATACACACTTTGTCAGTTTGAGCCCAAGTCAATAAAGGATGCTTTAGACAATGAAGATTGGATCCAAGCAATGAACAAAGAAACCTACCAAATTGAGAAGAAAAATACTTGGACCTTAGTGCCAAGACCTAAAGAAAAAAGTGTCATTAGGACAAAATAGGTTTTTAGGAACAAGCTCAATGAGAATGGAGAAGTAAAAAGAAACAAGGCAAGATTGGTATACAAGGGTTATTGATGGAGACACAACCAAAGACCAGAATGAACACATAGGAAAAGGGAAATATTATTATCAATTAAAAATTCCCTATGGGCTTACAATAGTATGATTCTAGAGAAAGAAATCCTCCACATAGTACCTTTTCTCTAACTCCACTAAGAACTGCCTTTACAATGCCATAAATGTTCTTAAATAGACCCCAATTTGTTTAGGGTTAGGAATACATTCAAGAACATGCCAGTTGGCATCCACCACCAAAATAGAAGGTTCCAGAGGTCACGTTAGAGGTTGATGTAAAATTAAAAGAATCTGGGAGGCATAACTTTTGAACCGGGACTTCGATTGATGAATTTTTTATATTTCTAGAAAGCTCTCAAAGCACTCTATAGCCTTATGGACCAGCTTCACTTGTCCCTTATTTTTTGGCCCTATATAAGGCTATTTAGTTCCCCATATCTGACTTTGAAGCACTCTTAGGAGGTCTCCAAGAAAATTAAAACTGTAATAACTTTCTAACGATAAAGTCTTTTGACCTGATTCTTTTCTTGGAGCACTTTAAATTACAAGTATAATCATCCCTCAAAATTACACCCTCTAACTCATCATGATTTTGACTCTATTACAAAATAACCCATTTTCTACATTTACACATATCCCAAGGTGCTTAAAAACTCTAACCTAGAAAACTAATAGTGGAACTATGAGCATTGGAACCTTTATTTGACCCACATGGGTATCTAGAAATAAAAACACATTAAATAGAAACTATCTCTAAGCATATTTTTGAGTGATACAAGATTTCCCTTACACCATTGGATGCTCCTACATTAGACACCTAGGGTAGATTGAAAAGTGACCTTGTCACTTTATGGTAGAGGAAAACCCAAATGGACAACCTCTGCTGCTGATATCCAAGTTGAGTCCTCTATTGGTCATCCTTTCCACTTCACTAGGTACTCTTCATACTACCTATTTCTCGCACTCCTGCCCACACAACTATTCAGAATCTCTTCTATCTCCTCCTTCTTAGAAGTAGGAATTGGACATGGCTCTAGCATCAACCCCTCATCTGCACCATCATCATGATATTTTTTTAAGTTTAAAATATTTAAGATAGGAGAAATGTGAATCCCATCTGGCAACTCTGCCTCATATGCATTTCTTGAGTCATGTTTCTTCAAAATTTTGCAGGGGCCAAATTTCTTCATCTTCAGCTTGTTGTAAGTACCCACTGAAAACTGTTCCTTTTGTAAGTAAACCACAACTAGATCCCCTACTTAGAACTCCTTATGTCTTCTCCTTTGATCTACCTTGGCTTTATACTATTGATTCATCATGGTGATGTGTGCATGGACCTCCTCATGTAGGCTCTTAATATGCTCAAAAAAATCTTCTACCTTGGCACTTGTCCTCTCCTCTTGCTCCATTTTCCTTAGTTCTAGTGCAATCCTTGGACTACTTCCATACACAATTTGGAATGGTGATCTACTAGTACTCCTATTTACAGAATTATTGTAAGAAATTTTTTCTTGTGATAGAATAAAATCCCATCCATTAGGCTGATCTCCCACTAAACACGTCAGCAAATTGCCTAGACTTCTATTTACCACTTTGGTTTTTTTGTGAGATTGTAGATGATGTGTAGAATTGAACCTCAATTTTTTCCTCAATTTCTTCCATAAAGTCCTCCAAAAATGCCCCACAAATTTAGTTTATTTGTTAGAAACAATACTCTTTGGGAGACCATGTAGTCTCACCACCTCTCTAAAAAGAAAATTTGCAATATGTACAGCATAATGAGTCTTGTGGCATGGGATGAAATGTGCCATCTTGGAGAACCTATCAACCACCACAAATATTGAGTCATTACTCCTTTGTGTTCTTGGTAATCCAAGAACAAAATCCATACTTATGTCCTCCCAAGGCTTTGATGGAACAAGAAATGGCTAATAAAGTCCAATATTGTGACTAAATTCTTTGGCTACTTGACATACTTGACAACTCTGCAAAAATTTCTTCACATCTTGTGAAATTTGAGGCCAAAAATAATGTTCTCTAAGAATGGCAATGGTCTTATCTTGACCAAAGTGTCCTACCATTTCCCCCACTGTGTTTCTCTTTGATCAAGTTTTCCCTCATGGAACTCCTTGGAATGCATAGTTGACTACCCTTAAACAACATACCATCCTAAATCAAATAATCTAGCCACTGGTTTTGTCTACAATAATAGGTTCTTTACAAGCTTTCCATGATTTAGCAAAATTAGGATCCTCTGAGTATAGATTCTTGAGTTCATCAAAGCCAACCACTTCAACCTACATTACTATAATCAACAACTGTCTCCTACTCAATGCATCTACAACCTTCCACTTCTATGTTTCAACTCAAATGTATAGCTTTTCATAAATTCTACCCACTTTATATGTATTTGGTTTAATTTACCTTAGCTATTTAGGTACTGCAATGCCTGGTGATCAATTTACATGAAAAATTCTTTTGGCAATAAATAATTCCTCCATTTCTTTAAGGCCTAAATGATTGCATAGAACTCCTGATCATAAACATAATACTTCTTCTTTGCATCATTCAATTTTTCACTAAAATATGCAATAGGCTTACCTTCTTGGCTCAATATAGCCCTAATAGCACTATCACTAGCATCACAATCTACCTGGAACACTTTACTAAATTCAGGAACTGACAAAATAGGTTGTTCTATCACCTTCTTCTTCAACAATTCAAAACTCCTTGCAGCTATTGTAGTCCACTTGAATTCTTTTCTATCCCCCCTTATTGTTTCAGTTAGGGGTGTACATATGCCACTGAAATTCTTAATGAACTTCCTATAAAAACTAACCAGACCATGAAATGATCTCACCTCAGTAGCAGACCTTGGAGTAGGCCATTCCAAGATGGCCTTTACCTTCTCTGGGTCCATTTTGAGACCTTCAGATGATACAACAAACCCCAAGTAGACTAACTCTTTTTTTACAAAGCTATATTTCTTCAAACTAATCAACATTTTCTCTTCCCTCAAACTTTCAAGGAAACTATAAATGTGCAATAAATGTTCATCCAAAGTCTTATTGAAAATTAAAATATCATCCAAATAGACAATAAAAAAATTTCCCAAAAAATTCTTTAGTACCTCATTCATAAGCCACATGAAGGTGCCTTGTGCATTGGTCAGTCAAAAGGGCATGACCAACCACTCATATAGACCATCCTTGGTCTTGAATGTAGTCTTCCACTTGTCTCCCTCTCATATCCATATCTAGTGATAGCCACTCTTGAGATTTATCTTTGTGAAGTACTAAGCTCTACTCAAGAAATCCATAAGATCATCCATTCTTGGCAAAGGAAACTGATACTTAATGGTTATTCTATTTATAGCTCAAGAGTCTATGCACATTCTCCACTCACCATCCTTCTTTGGTCCCTGTACTATAGGTACTACACATGTACTCAAGCTCTCTCAAATCAAACCCTTCCTCAATAGCTCTTGAACTTGTCAATTTTGCTCCTTAGTTTCAATAGGAGTCATCCTATGAGCAACCTTGTTAGGAAAACTAGCTCCAAGGATTAAATCTATCTAATGACTGATCTGCCTTACTAGTGGCAACCCTTCTGGAACATTATTAGAGATTACATCTTCATACTCACTTAATAGGCCTAAAACTTCAGGTGGAATTTCACTACTACCTTCCTTATCTCTTCTAGGAATCAAAGCATAACACATACACTAATGTCTCATACCATCCAAAAATTGTCTTCCATTAGCAAGACATATCCTAGTACTACTACATACCTTTTCACCTTCCTTTATCAAGGGCTTTAGTTTGTGGAAAACTCCATCCTTTGTCAAAGAGTATGTATTTGCATGACCATAATGTACAACATGTCTATCAAATTGCCATGGTCTTCCCAACAATAAATGGTAGACATCCATTGGAATAATGTTACAAAGAACTTCATCAAGGTAACTCCCAATCTTGAACTTCACCAAACTCTATTCACTGACCAAGACCTTATGATCATCCTTCACCCAAGAAATCTGATAGGGTTGGGGGTGTTTCTCCCTCTTGAGCTTTATCTTAGAGACTACCTCCTCAGACACCAAGTTGTTAGTGCTGCCACCATCAACAATCAGATCACAACACTTATCCTTGCACTTGCACCTGGTACGAAACAAACTCCTCCTTTGTCCAAGTTTAGTCTCACTACTTAGTAAGATCATTTCCTTTATGAGAGAATCTCCTCTTTTTGCATCCTCAAAATGCAATAACTATGCATCCTCATCCACATGAGCAACCCTTTCTTGACCATAAGCTCTCCTATCTATCCTTCCTTTTCATTGAGGGTATTCAAATGCATGATGACCTTCTTCATTGCAATGAAAATAGGTACCATGAAAGCCTCCTCTTCTTGAACCTTGTCCATGTCCTCTGCCTCTTCCTCTATGATCTCCAAAGTTTTGATCACAGAGTGATTGAAACCCTCATTCCTCTAGTTCCATCTAGTACCCACATCTTCATTTTTCTTCTACGTCTCATTTTGGCCTCCAAATGACCTACCACCACCCCTTCCTCCTTGACCATGCCCTCTTTTCCTTTCATCAAAATTTTTGTTCAGCTTCTCTTCAACTCATAGGGCAAACTAATATGCCTCTTCAATGCTAGCCATTCTAACCAAACTTAACTCCTCATGAATGCTAGGTCATAACCCATTGAGGTAATAGGAAACCTTCTCCTTATTAGCTTCTACATGCCTTTCCCTAATAAGAAGTCAATAAAATTCCTCCATATATTCTTGAACAAATTTTCTTGCTTGCTTTAACCCTTGCATTTTCTTGAACAAATCAAGCTCATAATCAATAGGAATGAACTACTTCTTTAGTTTGTCCACCTTGTGATTTTCTCCTTTCCTCTTCTATTCCCTTCCAACCAAATATCTTGCCACCAAATTTTGGCATGGCCTTTCATTTTGGCCTTCAAAAACTTAACCCTCTTTGGGTCTTTGATATCCTCATACTCAAAATACTCCTCTAGTTCATTGATCCAATTGATCAACTCATCTGGGTTTAGAGTTCCCAAAAACATACCCACGCCAATTATAGTTATTTTTCCAAGCTTAGAAATGGCCCTAGAAATCCTCTCCTTTTGATTATTTAGGACTTCCTCTTCACCTTCCCCTTGCTATCCAATATTTTCTTTCTCTTCATTTTCTTCCTTACTTTCATTGCATGCGGCAACATTCAATCCTCTGTGGGTCTCCTCCTACAATGCTTGAACTTGTCTCTGGAGGGCTCTAACTTCAAGAGTAAAAAATCTAGCCCTTCCACCACTTTCCCTTCATGGAGGAATCTTATTTTCTCAAACCCACAACCACATAGTCCTAGTGCAAACTACCTCATAGTCGAACTCTGTCTACACACTTTGAAAAACCTGCTTTGATACCACTTGATGGAGACACAAAAAAATACCATAATGAACACATAGGAAAAGGGAAATATTATTACCAATTAAAAATTCCCTATGGGCTTACAATAGTATGATTCTAGAGAAAGAAATCCTCCACATAGTACCTTCTCTCTAACTCCACTAAGAACTACCTTTACAATGCCAAAAATGTTATTGAATAGACCTCAATTCATTTAGGGTTAGGAATACATTCTAGAATATGCCAATTGGCATCCACTACCAAAAAAAAAAGGTTCCAAAAGTCAAATTAGAGGTTGGTGTAAAATTAGAAGAATCCAAAAATGGTAGTCCAACTTCTAGGAGGCATAACTTTTGAACTGAGAGTCTAATTGATGAACTGTTTACATTTCTAGAAAGCTCTCAAAGTAATCCCTATGGACCAGCGTCACTTGTCCCCCATTTTTCATCCTTGTACAAGGTCGTTTAGTGCCTCATATCTAACTTTTAATCACTCTTAGGAGGTCTCCAGGAAAATTAAAATTGTAATAACTTTCTAACCATAAAGTCTTTTGACCTTATTCTTTTTCTAGAGTGCTTTAAATTACAAGAATAATCATCCCTCCAAATTAAACCCTTTAAATCATCATAATTTTTACTTTATTAAAAATAACCCATTTTTTACATTTACACATATCCCAAGGTGCTTAAATACTCTAACCTAGAAAACTAATAGTGGAACTATGAGAGTTGGAACCTTTATTTGACCCAAATCACATTAAATAGAAACTATCTCTAAGCATATTTCGGGGTTATACATCATTTCCCTTACACCACCGGATGCTCCTGCATCAGTTATGCTCAAGAAGAAGGAGTTGATTATGGAGAAAAATCTTATCTTGTAGCAAGACTTGAAGGAGTCAAAACTCTACATGCATACCCAACCTACTAGAATTTCAAGGTATATCAGATAGATGTCAAAAATGCATTTTTAAATGGTATACAAGAGGAAGAAGTATACATTGAACACCCTAAAGGATTTGTTGATCCAAACAAGAAGAACATGGTATGTAAAGTGAAAAATTCCCTCTATGGATTAATGAAGCAAACCCAAGAGGATGGTATGAAAGATAACATAACTATTTGGTAAAGATTGGCTTTGAAAGGAAAAATAATAACCCTAACCTATATTTGAATAATGGTAAGAACAATAAAGTATTGTAATCTAAAATATTTTTTGATGATATTATATATGTAGGAAGAGAAGCATTATGTAAATCATTTACTAATGAAATGAAGAAGGAATTTGAAATGTCTATGTTTGGGGAAATTGAATTCTTTGTCGAATTACAAATGTATTAGATAAAGTTTGGTATTTTCATTACACAATCCAAATATATCAAGGAGATACTAAAGACTTTTGGTATGGAAGATTCTAGGCCAATGAGTTCACCTATGTCTACTAGACATAATCTAAGACTAATGATTATATTGATGTGAACTAGACCCTATACAGATCAATCATTGGAAAACTATAATATGTTGTTCACAAGAGGCCAGATATTGCTTTGTAGCTAGGATAGTTGCTATATTTTTAGAAAACCCTAAACAGAATCACATGAGCAAGTGAAAAGGATAATGAGATATCTAAAAGCTAAAAAATACTATGGATTTTATTACAAGAGAAGTGATAGGTTTGAACTAAAGGTATTCACTAACATTGACTGGACAGGAAATATTGATGATAGAAAAATCTATAGTGGAGGTGCATTCTATCTAGGAAATAGATTGGTGTCATGGACAAGAAAAAAGAATAATTACATTTCCCAATCAACGGTTGAAGCTAAGTATATGGCAATTATAGGGAACTGTTCAAATATCATGTAGATAAAAAATTTACTAAAAAGTATGAAATAAGAAATTACAATCAAGTAGTTATCTATTGTGATAACACAAGTACGATTAATAGTTCAAATAATCCAGTGATGTACACTAAGAAAAACCACATTTCTATCAAGTTTCACTACTTGAGGGAACTAGTTCAAGATAAAGAAGTGAAGCTAGAATATGTGAACGCCAAAGAATAGATTGATGACATGTTCATAAAAGCCTTACCTAAAGATGTTGATCATGAATATCTTAGAGGTAAACTAGGGGTGGTTCCCCTAATCAAAGCTACTTAAGTAGTCCAGGTGCATTACATCACATATGCTAATCAGAGTATCCTACATAGTGATGCAATACAACTCTACTATGGGGAGTGCCTAAGGAAGATAATTTAGTGATGCATAACAAATTAGTCATAGAAAAATGACAAGTATTAGTCAAACATGCAAAATATATATAATTTAGATGCATGAAGAAGTTGAAGTTGAGACAACTACACATCTTTTGCATTGTTGTCAAAGAGGGAGAGATTACTTAAGAGGGAGAAATAGGTAGAGAAAGAAATAAGAGGGAGATAGTACTACAAGAAAAATTTAGATAAAGTAAATCAGATTGTCATTAACAAAATCTTTTGGATTGTATTGTAACTAAGCTACAAGTAGTATTGAGATATTTGAGATGTTTCCATCAATCCCAAAGAGGGGGATTTTGGGAAACTTAAAATTAGAAAAAAAATTGTTTTTTCATTGATGTCAAATATATTGATAAGATATATTGCTACCTAATCTAAATATCATAGCTATTTGATAATGATGAAGAGGATTTGAGAGGTTTCTCATAACAATAGCACCTAGTAGAAATGTTGAGTTATTAAAAGGAAGTTACAATGGACATTTGATCAGATAGACTTTGATAGAGAATAGTGATTGTTGATGTCAAGAAAGCTCAGCCAAGCCAAGAAATAAAGTAAAAATGCTAAGGAATGCCAAGTAATGCGAGTGTCAACTCTAATAGCCCTTATTTTCACTGTGCCAAAATTTTGAAAATTTATTGTGAAAATATTTTAAACTATGTTGTATTTTTAGGGATTTTTATTTCATTTATTTTTAGTTTCTAAAAAAACCCTAACCTAGTCATTTTTTACCCTAGCCTAGTGCTAAAAATCTTGCCGTGGTGGAATAATGTGATATCCTAAGGTTGTGTCTTCACCATTGTCATGAAAAAATTCATTAAAATCCACAATCATTCTACTCTTAACCTAAGTTTTATTTTAGGCATGAGATTGTATGTCATTCAAATCATGTAACTATCTTATGATCAAGGGCTAAGCATCTAGTTGTGAGTTTAAAATATCAATCTCATGATGTTATGATATAAGGGTTAGTGAAGGATTGTATGGGTAATGTATTGAGTCTCCCAATATTAAGATATGTTATGTGTTCATAGCATCACAAGTGTTCAAAATGAGGTCTCTAATCTTATGACTCCCCTTGTGTCATGTCATCTTACATATTTGATGGAAGGGTTTAAAATCAAGGTGTACAATGTTATGAAAAACAAGTGATCTAGGGATCATAAATGCAGAAGTGGAGGCTCACAACCATGTGATAAAGTGTTTCTCATAAGATCACAAGAATATAAAAGTGTAAAAGGTTAAGAAAGTCCTAATCTTACAAAAAAGGAAAGATCGAGGCATTGTGAAGATTTTCAAAAAGAATTTCAAAGATACGAAATGGTCATGATTGTAGGATCATGGAAGCAAATTTTGGGATGTCTGATGTCATCATAAAGAGATGATTGTAAGTTTGTAAGGATTAGATGATAAAGCAAGGTGGGGCCAGGCACTTTTAAGATATGTGGAAAGTTATATCTTTTGATACTATGACAAGTTGCATATCATAAGATCTCAAGGGCAAGTTCAAAGCTTTATGAAGCTATGAAGCAATGTTAGATAGTGAGATCATGAAGATGAAAATCGATGTTTCCAAGCTATGATAAAGAAGGAATAACCATTGTCATGTGATCATAGGTTAATGATTACTATTAAAGGTAACCTCTAATGCTAGGAAGTCTATTTACTAACTATGGTTGAGAAGTCACATGGAAAAAAAATGAAGACATGATGTTACACCAGTGTCGAGCTTGTAACATCATAAGGGTTTGAAGGGTAACTATTGAAGTTACAAAATGGTCCACTAAAATGTGATCGTAAGATCATGAGGCAAAGGAAAGCAAGATAAGATGTTATGCCAATGTGTATAAAACTTTTCTTGTGAGATCATAAGAGACTTAATAGTAAGCTTTGATATCATGGTAACTAATGTATTGTGAGATCACGAAGGCCATTTTCAAAGTTTATGATAACACAATAAAGGTTTTGATTTCAAATGATCATAAGATTGTAGAGCCAAAGTTTCCCACATAAGATGATACAAAGAACTCCTTCTCCAATGTATCGTAAGATCATAAACCCTAGTTTTGACATGAAAAAGTGAACTTTACTTTTTTTGATATGGAATAATGACAAACCTTGGTCAATGAAATTTGAGTAAACTATAAAGGCTCCTAAGCTGGATAGTTTTGTGGATGCTCCATCTGAGGTGATGGACATCACTGCATTTAAATTTCAAGCATACAAAATATTAATGCACAGAGAAGTTTGATGAAAGTACGCTCAACATAAAACATTCTATAATCTAGTAATCTGATGGTCTAATGTTTGCAAAGATATTTTTCCCATTCAAAAAAATTTGAATTTGAATTTGTCAAGTGGAGACTAGGATTTTTGTTTTAATCTTGCAAAATCTTGGTAGCATTTGAATTTTCTTGTCAAAGCCCTAGGTCTCGTTTCCTTTTAAATTTTATCCTGGCATGAAAGTTTTTAAAAAAGGGAAAAGTGAATATTCCTCATGCCTGCTTTGAGGTCTTTGTTGATTCCTTTTGAAAATGGTTTTATCTTGTCATTGGATCATTTTTGAATCGACCATTGTCACATACTCGCTATAGCAAGATGCTCAAATATTACACATAGCGAGGTAACGACCATCAGAGAACTAATGTGTAATACTAAAAAGTGAAGTTTGGTTCCGAGAAATGTGTTAAAATAAAGACATTATGACCATGTGCTATATCCCAAGCTCATCAGTATTAAGAAGAAGGCACGTGAAAAAACTCGCAAATGGTGTCACCGAAGTTCAAGCTTCTCCGACAACTCACTAAGTCACTATCATAAAATCCATGCAAATTGCTGGTGGCAATATAGCGAGTGCCCAAATTTTGAAGAAGATGACATTCTTTTAAAAGTTGATGTGACCATGAAAATTCCCACACAGTCTTATCAATGTGCATGACTCCTTTCTCTGACACCAATATTAATGGGTGAAATTTCAATCAATGTATTTTTGCTTTCCGTCACCAGAATTGAGAATCCTTCAAAGGTTGCTATATCACTAGCCAGGATAATACCAATTTTTTGGTAGTGACATAGTGAGGGCCTAATCATTGCAAAAGACGACATTATTTTAAAATAAGGAATGATTTTGAGGATCCCATGGAAAATATTGTGCCAGCTTTGCTTTTATTTCTATGCAAGTTGTGTAGCTCATAGTTTTATTTTTAGGCATTGGTTTTGATGGTTACTAGGAGATTGCTATATTGCTAGCTAGATAATTGGTAATTTCATTGGTAGCAATGTAGCGACTGGTCGAAAGGTGGTGATGTAACAAGAAATCCTCAAAAGTGGGCCCTGAATGAGTGACTTGATAAAGCTGATTTGTGCAGATTAAATGACATAGTGGCATCCTACTAAGCATCTATAAGGCAAAAAAAATTGATTCATTGGAACTCGCTATATCGCTAGCGGCAAAAGTTAGTAATTTTTCTAGTAGCAATGTAGCGACCTGCCTAAAAATAATAAACACAACAAGGCCAAGGACATGAGGTGTCACCAAAGGTTTAAAACAATGTATTTATGTGTGCTAGCATATTAAGCCAGCTCAGCAACAGTAGTATCTTGGACCCATTCCCCGTGTATAAAACCTACAAATAATTATGATCGTTAGATCAAACTAGGATCAATGGCCATAGTTATCTTGCTATGGAAAAGTTCTTGAAAGATTATGTATAGCGAGGTAGCAAATAAGGGCCCACCACTATTGCAATAATGTGTCATCCATAAGAACAAGTATGGATCAATGATGCTCATTAACTCACTATGGAAAGATGAGTGAAAATTATGTATAGCTAGTTAGCGAGCGAGAGACCCACCATTGTTCCCTTAAAAATTGTTTCAAATATCTACCACATGATCAAAGAAAAATTAGTGGTTGTCGCATACTCACTATGGAAAGGTGCTCGAAAGTTATGTATAGTGAGTTAGTGATAAAATGACATGTGTCCCCAGTCATCAATGGGCCCAGTTTGAAATGCCAACATTAGAGGAAAGGTATAGATGGAGGTAGTTTACTTGTTTGACTACTAGCATGTTAAGAAGAAAAGTGAGTCAGCCTAGTTTTCATTCCTAGATCATAGGATTTTTCAAGGATCAACAGCACAAATTTAAAGGGAAGTGCGATGCCACTCTATTTTTCTATTCTGTGCATTTATGATGAATGAAAGCTTTGTGTGTGGGAGAAACAGAGCATAATACAAGATTTTTCATTAGTTCCAATCACACGCAAACAAAGATTTAATAATTTCTTAGCACAGGACCCTGTTGATCATATTGTGTTTAGCTTGGTACGAATGTGAAATATTCTTCATCTATTTGAGACCAACTACAAAGGTTCAAGGAAAGATAAGTCTGGCAAGTCAAGTAAGTACTCATATATAATCTCTATAACTTTCTAGTTCCTATTATTATGACCAAGATGCCTCCAAAGAAAGAATTTTTTGAGCAAGTTAACGATATGGATAGGAATGTTCATGAAAATTTGTTAGAATTACTCCCAACATCCACCACTAAATCTGCATAAGTTTAAAAAAATTGATTTCCTTAAACCCTAGGCTCAAAATTTTTGATGGCTTATATAACCATGGGAACTGGGTTAGGGATGTAACAACTACCCAAACTGGTCTTGTCTTGTTTAAAAAGTGGTTTTCAGAAAGGAATTTGTTTATTCCACATTCTAATATCTAGAATTTTGATTCGGGAAAGCTAGTAGTTCCAAGTGTTTTCATGGATTATGATTTTCTTGAAGCCATTGCTAAGAATTATGACCAAGCTATTTGGGTGGTGAGAAGAAATGATGGTGTGCCTCTAATCTCAATTAGTCCTGAAGAAATTAGAGAATTTTTTCACCTAGAACTATTGTTAGATTACCATGTGCCAATCAATATGCTAGAATTAGAGAATGAATACAAAGCAAAGAAGGATGTAATTAGGGGAGGTGCACTGAGGGCACACATTGGTACAATAGGAACTCTATGAGTAATTAATGTAGCCTCTAGAGAACCTTTTAAGAAGAGTATTTTCACCTCCCTGGCTATAGAAATATACAGGACCCTGTGCCATGTTTTTGGTGAAGATGAACAAGATTTCATGCCCATTGGCCTTATGTATATGATGGTTCAAATTGCTTCCTTCAATGTAGATGTTATCTTTGATTTTTCTTCCTATTTGGCTAAAGAAATTCATATTGGTTTAGTTGGAATTGCAAAAGGTGGAGAAAACTTTTGGCCACTATTCTCTATTGATGCACATGTTCTTGTTGAAAGGGGTGACTTATTTTGGTGAAGAGATGGATTTGAACAGGGAAGACAATGGGGAAGCATTACCAGTCTAGTTGTGGAGCGTAGGTATGACCTGGGATGCAAATGATGCCAGTTTTGTCAAATTTGATAGATATTTTGCTTCTAAATTGAGATGTCTCATATTAAGAGACAATCCCAAAATCCCTAATGTATTAATGGACCTCCTCAAACCTATGGACAAACCCCACAACTTGAAAGTTTCACACAATTGGGGAGATATCATTCCTTACCCCATTTCTATAGTTTTCACAATCTATGGTTCTAAAGGGAGTCCTCATGTCTTGCCTTACCAAGTACCTTTGAAGGTAGGAATGGCTGAAGTTTTGTGGCAATTAGGAGGAGTAGAAGAAATGTTTCTATTGAAAAGGAAACTAGGGTCAATTTTCCCTACCTGTATAGTGGCCCATCAGTTTGTGATCACCAAAGGGGGTTGGATCTTTTTGCATAAAATTTTTGATTAATATATGATGGCTATCTTCCATCCCCATTTTTGTGATTCTGGGGGATTTTTTAATCAAACCTTGAGGCATAGAATTAAGCTGGGATAGGTTAAACATTATTCATATTATCTAGAGGACATTATAAGGAATGAATTCTCATTGTAGGAGCATGAAACTAAAAAGAAAAAATGGAGAGTTTACTCCCAGGTCCTAGAATTCATTCCTTATTTTGATCAGAAATATAATCCTTTAGATAATGTTAACACAGAGGCTGATAGAATAAATAAGCTCATGAGTAACTTCCCTGAAATAATGTAAGTTATGACTAAGAAGAAATAATTTTTTATTGATTCTTATCCTGATAAAGCTAGAGAAGTCACGAGGAGGTTGGCTTTCACTCCTAATATAGGAGCTGGTCAAATAGTTGTACAAAAGAAACCTGGTTACACTATAATTCAAAATAAAAGGGCTCATGTAGATAAAGTCAAGAAAATAATGGGATCCACCAGTACAACCCTAGAAGAGAGAACTAATGAGCCTAGTCCCAAGAGGTAGAAGGTAATGAAAGAGGAGAGGCCTCAAGTTGAGGAATATTCACCTACTCAATCCCCTTTGAGGATTGGAGAAGAACAGCTCACAGGTGAGAAAATTGAGGAGATGGGATCACAGGGAATTATTTTTATTACTCAAGCAGAATTGGATGAAGGTAACCCTCTAGAGCATCCTCTACCAAGTTTGGACTTAAAAATGGCTGACTATAAAGGCAGGGAATTGGACCCTATGTTAGAATAGGTGAGTCATCAATTTTTGGTTGATGACAATTTTATGAAATCTAGGGCTTTTCAGCAATTTGCCTGGAGGGCAAACATGAATATTTTTGAGGAAAAATGTAAAAGGTTGAAAATAGAGCATCTAGAAATGGATGAAGCTTCTATCCAAAACCAAACAAAAGAAGAAATGATAAAAGAATTTCAAAATATAAGCCCTAAGGATGGAAGGCAAATGGTAAAGGCATCTAACATTTTATTATTGCCCAATTCGGATATTGCAGATGCATTGATTTTTAATTCTATTTATAATAAATTGGAGTTGCAAGACCCAAATAAAAATGAATTCCAAGGCATTGCATTCATTGAAGATTAAGTTGCATTGGTCAATTGGTCATTGAGAAGAGGATATAGAGCCACATCATCGCAACCAGATGAGTTTGGATTGATGGGAAACATACTTGTAAGAAGGGTTGTTGATACCTCACATGTGCAGGTAGCACATTGGAATATGGAATCTTCCAAGTTTCTTTTGGCCACTACTAAGAAGGAGGAACACACTATGTTTGAGTTACAAAATAAATATGAGGCAGTTGTGGATGCGTACAATAAAGAGGTAAAAAAGAGAATTGAGCTTGAGAACAAGCTATTGGGAAAACCCACTAGGCCTAGAATAACATACCCTTGTCCCCCAGTTGAACCCTTTAAATCCACCCCCCTCATAGAAACACCAGATACACCCCAAAGGCCACAGTACTACACTACTAAGGATTTTGAAGAAGAAAAGGGTAAATTGTGGGCCTTACATGTAGAGTTGGAAACAAAATATGAAGATAAATTAAGAAAATCTCTCACAAATTTGGGGGACAAAGTTGAATGGCCACTAATTCATGATCACTTGGCTAGGGCGATCAGTATCTAGGAGGAGATTAAAGCCAATGATGAGGCTTTAAAGCCTATCATAAATAAATGGGTGAGAAGAGAGAAAGAAATGACATTTTTGTGTTTCTTTGTCATTAATAATTCTTATGATAAAATTGAAAAAACCTTTGATATTGTTTCTAATCTGGTTGATTTTGACAATAAAAGGATTCATTTAGAGAAAATAATAGTAGGCTACTTGAACAAGTACAAGAGCCAAAAATTTAGTTTGTTTCCTCATGCCCTAGATAAAAGAAATAATTTGAAAAAAAAAAGATGAATGGGCGAAGGAACTTGATGACATTTTTTGTTTAAGAATGAATAGAATTATAAATGAAACAAGGCATGCATGGTGGGCTACCACAATGGAAGAAATGGTGAAGGCCCAAATATTCTTTGATTCTTTAAAACAGGAATTTCTTGTTATTGATAATGACGTTGAGTACGTGTTAAAAAGACAGATAAATATTTTGCAATTCAATTAGCCAGATGACACACTGTTTGACAAGTGGATGGTAGAAATAGCTCCTAGTGAATAGTTTGATGAAACTAACAACAATAAGGTGCAGGGTGAGGAGATCCTAATCATTGACCCTATCACTACACAAGCCCAATTAGAAGAAGAAGACAAGAATAATCAGTCACTTTTAGTTGTAGGCTTGGGCCCATAGGATGCTGATACAACCAAAGAAGAGAAAAAAGTGGAAGTTACTCCCACCATACAAGATAAAGATGGTGAAAACCCATAGGTGGAGACTAACTTGCAATCATCCAAACAATCTTCATCATTAGCTTAGTAGTTGTATACAAAGAGAGATCAGAATAGCAGCCAAATCAACAACAATAAAGGATGTAATAGAAAGGGGCCCACAAAAGGAATGTTTGATGTATAAGTCTTTCTGTTACTCACATTTTTGTCATTTTGTGATAGGTGTATGTAAATATTTCTTGTAAAGGACACCTGCCATTTTCTCTTAGCCTGAAGCTTGTTGCATCTCACACTATATAAGTGAGATTCCAGGGCTAGAGAAGGATCCAATTTTCTAAGGCTGAAGGGATATACTTAGTTTGTTTTCGGTCCAATTTTTTGCAGCAAGTTTATGATGTATTTTCTCTATTAGTTCCTAAGAATACATGAATATAGAATGATCTCTATGTTTATTCAGAAGGTTATTCTAAGTTTACAGCAAATGTATACAATTTTCAAAGAAAATGAATAAAAATTATGAGTTGTCCCCATATAAGTTCTTGCTGAATTTTGTCTCCTTTTGATTACTTGGTTACCTTGATATTGTATGAGTAAAGGCTTGTGCAATTGAATGCAATCTAGTTAGGTTGTATATATGCTCATTACTACTATTAGATCAATGGATTAAGTCAAAGCATTGATGAATTTGATAAGGTTGCTATAGTATTGGAAAGGATTTTTGAATGATGAATTCTAATAAGAATTGTTGATAATATTTGTTATAAGGCAAAAAATTAGATCTAAGGATTTGTAGTACACTCTGAACCCCAATGGATTAGGCACTGGTCAAATTGATTCAGCTAGAAGAGAAATGTGTCATAAATGGTTTTCAAAATATAGAATTATAATTAATTTTACTTTTGTTTCCTTAAGATCTTCAAAGTTGGCTAGTACTTGTTTGCATGGAATGTTTTAGCTTTAGTTAGCCACTATTGTTGAGAACACATGTAGACCTATAGAAGAATTTTGGCCAGATCTATTATATGGGATGTGTTTATCAAATTTTCATGAATTATGCATGTATTTGAGGATTTTAGATGAGAATTAGAATGATATTAAAATAATCCTCATACAGTGTTTCCTAGTCTTGAATCATCCCTGGGTATACCCACCTTAGTTATGTAGAGCCTAAAGAGCATAAAACCACCTTTGGTTTTGTTGAAGTTGGGTCCAAATGGTTGGCACATATAATTGTTAATAGGAATTGGCTAGTCCTTATATTGTATGAGTGATGCCATTTTGGTATTGACCATTTTGTTGCTTAGTAGTTTTAAAACACCAACATAATCTATTACCATTTGCAGAGATTAGAGATTTCAAAGCAGTTGTAGAGTATTTAATGTCAATAGATTATTACTTTTAGAGCTATTTGTAGAAGTTTTTTTAGTATTTATAGTCTATCTACAAGATGTCTGACAAGGAAGTAGAAGAAATTCAAGCTTCAAACATGGAGGTTGTAGAATCTTCATCTTCAAAAGGAGGAAAAACTAGATAAAAGAAACCTAATAGGTTTGTGGAAGAATGGATTAAGTTATTCACAAAATCCTCAAATGTCATTTATGTAGATGACCATGAGTTCAAGGACCCTTATGTATTTTATAGAGATGCTACATGTCTTGGAGTCACTAGTTATGAGCTTTTTAGATATTTCTATCACAACAGAGTAGAGAAGATCCCTATTTGCAATCCATGGAAGAAGATCTTGGAAAAGATATTCTTTCTAGAGGTCTTTATGGATGCTAATTTGGTAAAGGCCCTAATCAAATCATATAATCTAGCCATGAAATCATTCCATAGGATAGATGGAACCATTATGTTCACATGAGATCATGCCTCTTTTATTTAAGCATTTGGATGGGATAGTGCCATGAGTGAACTAGTAGACATAGTTAACCTACAAAAAAAATTTGAGAGAAACACCAAAGTCTACACAAGAAAGTCAATGCTATAACATATTCCCATAGACCTTAAGTAGCTGGGTGATTACCCCAAGAAGGTAGAGAAGATGATGCCTTTGGATATGTTTAAGAATTATTTTGTGAAAATTTTGTATGGTGTCTACAAGGTAGTCGGTAAAGATGGAATTGACATGGTATATGGAGCAGAATTCATCATTGCTAGAGATGTACAAAACTCCTACCATGGTGGAGAATATGACTATGTTGAGTATATTCTGGAGAGGATGAAGGAGAACATTGGACTAGCCCAAAATGGAGAAATGGAAAAGTTCAAATTCCATCGTTACTCATTGTTGATGCATGTGATCCTATATAAGAATGTGGGCTATATAAGCTTAGACTTTATTGATCATATAGTTGATGCCAACAGAGAGTTGCCAGTTCAACTATGAACATGGGTAATGGGATAGTTCCTATCATTACTCTGATTCTATCTCATTTTTCAATAATTTCAGTACTATCATAATGAAAATTTTAGACACATGTTACTTTAGGGCACCTGGGGTTTTGAAGAGTCTTTTAAGACCACCCCTACTCCCTGAGAACAAAAAAATAGTATCATAATTGGGGAGAAATTTTCCTATTTCCAACTTTTTCCTTGATGAGGATTTATGGTTGTCCTCAACCCCCACATATATTGCAAAAATTGATTCCTCCTAGATTAGCCATCATTGAATTCATGTGGTAGTTATTCATGGCAAACAAGGAGTACCTAGGACCTAAGGTACATAGAGGTGCATTCCTATGTAGGTGTTTTAAGGTGGGGGACTTTTCAATTGGAAAAGAATCCCTAGATCAAATTAAATCTTTCCTCCACCACTACAATCTATCAACTAGCCCTTATAGGATGTATGATCCTAATAATTGGATGAGGAACACCCTCAAGTAAATAAGAAATTGTGTGTTACCTAGTACCAAATATTTATCCCATGAAGACCTCATTAGAGGAGGAGGCAACTTATAAATTGTCAAAGTTTGACAATGTGTTGAGGGTAGAGAGGAAGCTAAAGAGATTAGATCCTTATTTAAAAGGTTTTTACATAGATATCCCCTCCCCACAAAGGATAATAAAGATGGTGGTTGACTATGTAGAAATTATGGCATAGATGCTAGCTGAACCACTTGGGGAGGAAGAGAGGGTGAACCCTAATAGCCTTGAACTTGATGTTGTTATGTCCAAACTTGCAGGACAAAAACACAACTACAATTTTTTTTTTTTTTCTTTGACAACATTTAAGTTATATAACAGAGATCTTCAATGATAGTAACAATCAGCTAAGAAGTTTGTACTGGCATTAGGTTAAGGTTATCTTAAGGGTATGACTGTTATGACTAAGCATGCAAGAATAGAGTTATTTTTTTGAAGACTCACCAATCATGATCAACCATCTTCTAAGAACCACAATTATTCTATATATCCATTGGGGTGGTAAGGATCTTTACCACTACATACTAGAGAATTGAATGCTTTCCTTAAATATGACTATGATGGAAAAGTAAACTTCATAGGGTACTTTATGAATCTATCCTAATGAGGATAAGTTCATTCATTTGTCAAAAGTCAGTACTTACTAATTTCACCATATATATAACTTGGTAATGGCTGATTTTTTTATCTATTCTACATTGTGCATCAAATAAGGTTCATATCCTTTTACTATTATAATTATACATTATAGTCTTAAATTTAGGAGCAATGTAAATGACTCAAACCCGATGACTTAAGAAGAGGATATACCTAGTTTACTTGAATTACAATTAAGAGTATAATATTCAAGCATACTTTTAAGGCTCTATTAGAAACATACCTAGGACTCTACTTGAATATATCTATGTACAATTTGATTATGATGCGAGATTAACCTATGTAAGTATCATCATAACCATCTGTTATTCCAACCCTTCAGCCATTCAATGAATCCTCTAATCCCATCATATCTCATTACTTAAACTACTATGCCTGACATACTTCTTGTACTGCAACTTATTAACTAACTCATATCTTGTTAAAGTATACTTAGCCCTATTAATTACTTTATTTTTTGCAATACACTACTCCTAGTTTTTTTTTTAATATTAATAATTATTAATTACATTCCAATTTTATCAACCAATCTCCCTTAATTCCAAATCTTAAACCTAAGTTACTTCTAATCATCTCACCAACTAATATAATCTACTAGTACATAAATTCCAATCTCAATTCCATAGTGTGCTATTTCCCATGTCTCTCATCCTATAATCATCCCATGCTTAATATTTTATTAACATTCTAACCTATACTAACTTATCTTTTAACAACTAACCTACCCTTTAACAACCTACTAACATCTACATTACAACATCCAACTAACTAATATCTACTAACCTAAACTCCCTTAGCCCCTACCCCTAAGAATACATTAAAATACATGTCTTGACCTATATTTTAATATCCCCTTACCAAGTGTTAATAACCTTGGCATGACTTTAAAAAAACACATTTTTACCCCTATATATACGTGCCCCTCCCCCCCCCCCCCCCCCCCCAAAGATATGGGCCCCCTTTAATTTCAGTCGACCAAGGCCTTTACTAAGGTGGGTGGCTTTTTCGAAGCAAGTGGGGACAAGGTACCCCTAGCTTATCTCAGGTTTGGGTAGTGCTAAAAGCACTCATGGACTTGAAAAGGCGTGGGAAGGGTAGATGGGAAGGTGGGACCCCTTCCCTCCCCAAACTATATATATATATATATAGTATTTAACATATGTTATGGTCGCATACTTTCAAGTGGGATTTACTTGATTAATTTTTTTTTTTTTAAATTAAAAATCTTGCTTCCAAGGTACTTGTCCTATTCCATGTCACTTCATAAGCTAACATCTATTATTATGTAGGTGACTTATTACTAGTGTTTAGGTTATATCATAATTTAAATTTATATTATTTTACTATGGGGGTGAATATTATATTGATACATATTAGGAGGGGTTTTTATCTATTTTTCCATTCATTTTCCAGAACACAATTCGCACCTACAGGCCTTATTTTGGAGTTTTTGAGCTATTGCTTCCTTTTTCTTCTAATTCACCAATTATATATATTGTATTGATTTGATGAATTTTTTTTTTCTTTATGCTATATATTTCATTTCTAACTCATAGTCTTAATGATGTTTCTTAATGGTTGTCATGAAATTAATATCTCATTACATAGATCGTTTAGATTCAGGGCCCATACTATCTAATCTTATCCATTGCATTACAAAATGTTGCTGTTGGAAGTTGAGAATTTCAAATGCATGGAACATCAACATCTAACCTTTAGTTTATTATTGATATCTATTAAATCAAATCTATTGAATGCACATTGTATACCTACATATGATTCAAGATTGATCATATAATGCATCTAGTTATTTCTATGAGAATGGGGAACAATAGGATAACAAGGTTCTATTTTCATTTACATCTTGCTAATGTCTACTATGATACTAAATCCATTTCCCAATACATTCATATTCATGATAATAGATCTTAAAAAATAATACAATGGAATTCTCTCTACTATTTCTCCTTTAACATGCAACAAGCTTATCACAATTATACACAAGTTTGTAGACTCTTCTTGTCAACACTACATAATGTAGAGATCTCTACACAAGATGATGCACAATCCTTCTAGTGACAATGAATAGGAGCAATAACAACACTATTACAATCACAAATAGAAACACATCAAGATGGAGTTTGCTACTCCATTAACAACCAACTACAACAGTATATCCTTCTCTTATGCTATGAAATCTTTGTGACTTTCAAGTAACCAAGTGCATCAAAAACCTACAAAGATCAAAATTATATAACCATGGAGGCTCACCTCCCAACTTCGGCCTCAAGGAGGCCACCCACTGAGCTAGGGAAAACAAGGTTCAAACAGGAGACATTCAAACATCATCACAAGATAAGAACCAATAACATTTTAGCAACACATTTACAACCCCCACCAAGGTTTTCACAATGATTCACAAATGGAATCATAAACATTGGGTGAAGGTGGGCTCTTCAAGGAGGAGAATGCCATATCCTTATGAATCAACAAATCTTGCAATTGCAATATTCCAATAAGGGTTCCAAGAAACATGCCATAACAAGGCTATCAATAATCACATGCTTCAACAAGGCTATCAACTCTTACTCCTCTTCACATATCCTCACTTATACCTCCCATAGCACAATGGAAAGGAATATGGCTTAAATGGAGCCCATAATCCATGAAAACTATCCCCTCTCCAAGAGGAGGATTCCTCAACTTTAATGTTGAGCTCAACTAACCCCTTCACTCGAAGGTTTCTCTTGCCTCCCAAGGATGAGTGAAGCCTTCACACCCAACACAACATTCAATCCACTACAACATTTTCAAGAAAAATAAATCAAAAGCAAGTAGATCCAACATGCTCATTTACATACACAAGCAACTACAACACACACCATATGCAAGGCACATAAATCCTATAAGAACACTCTTACAATTTCCATCTTTCAACTTTCATGAGATGAGAAAATCCATGGAATGAAACATCAATCTCCTTCCAAGCTAATGGATATGGAGTGGTGATGAAGAGCTTCCCTCCCTTGGCTCCCATGTTTGCTTCTCTAAAACCCTCTCTCTCTCTACAATTAGAAAGTGGGTGAACAACCACTAAGTTTGGCACAAGCTCCCTAAAAAGAACTCCACTTCCATCCACACCTACTCCTCTTACACCCTTGTACCTTTCTACCAATAGGAACTTAATCAAGTGATGGGTTGAGGAAAGAAGTCACGTGACACTCTAATTTCCGAATTGGCTTGAAAATGACTAGTTTAGAGGGTCTCCTAAGTCCCCTAGACCAACTTATGGGTGTATCTAGACCACCAACCTATACGACTACCATGTGGGTGACTTATTTTTACCAAAATAACACTTGGGAAACACTTTTAGGCTCTCTAAATTTCCTATCAAAATTTACTTTGAATTCCATCATGAAGGTGGCTCATCCTAACACTCTCCAAGGTGGTTTAACTTAATTTCATAATGGGGACTAAATATAGGTTAAGTGACTTCATGCCCAAAAATCCTATATGACATGTCATTTACACATAGACAACACAAGTGTCAAATCACACACACACACACATTAAAAGACTATACACATCACGATGACATGTCTCTAATTTATCATGATCTTTAAACTTATAACACCCATGCACAATCACATTATGAAATAACACAATACAATGAGGTTTTGAATCTCCCAAAGATTCACCTTGGCTTTACCGTGTTCACATAGATTTGAACCTTATTTCCTACACACTCAACTGAACCATCAGTTGCCCAATAAAATATTATAGAAATACATACAAATAAGTGCAGAATGATCCAATATCACATAATTTGCATTAACATATACAATCAATTTTCATCTAATCATTTCCATAAAATATCCAAAACATTGAAATATCAAAATATGTGTATCAACATTTTTTATTTTCTTAACATAATGAAATTACCATTCTAACACTATTACAATACTTGTCTATCATAACCATGAAACACTGAGGTCATATCTATTACATCATTAAAAAAAAAAAAAAGGATCCTAGTATATATCTTAAGTGGAGATCACTAATATGGGAACAAGCTACTAGTATCTTTTCAGTCAAGTTAAAAATCACAACATTCCTAGAAATATCCCTTTATTATATTATGAGGGTGTGTGTGTTCTAGGGTTAATCCATCAATCCATTAGAATGTTACAAAATTATGTTGTCATGATTTTAAAACAATCTATGAATGCAACCATTTATTTTTTGTTGTTGTTATGATCTACATCCATTGTTATTTCTTACAAGAGAAAATGTTAATTCATCTTTCCTGATTTGGCTAGTGAATCATTCTATGAATCCCTTGATCAAGTCCCTAGCTTGAACATATAGAGTTCCATTTTCATGTGATCTTATCTATTCATCCTAATGTTATCAAATGGTTATTACACTTATAATAACCAAAATCTACTTTAGTCTCTAATAGGATCTCATAAATCATTATTAGTAACAAAAAAATGTCAATCATAACCTAATTAACTCTTAATCATATTTATTTCATCAAGATCTATAATAGGGTACTAGTGTGGGCCTTACATCCTCCCCCCTAGCTATTGACTTCCTCTTGGAAGTCTTTTGTAATTAGGGACACAACTCTCATATGTAATAGTTACTTGATTCAACATAAGTGTCCCACTTCGGGGCCTTGCCTTAAGATCGCCTCTCTTTCCTAATTGTTTACATGTATTTGAGATTTAACTATATAGACTACAAAATCTTGTCCCATAGCTCATAGAGGGTTGATTCTTCTTAAAATATATTAACTCAACATTTGATTTGTTTGGGTATCATCCCAAGTTAGGGTACCTACCAATACCTAATATAAATATATTTGTGTAACTTATTTTTAGATATGTAGGGTAGTTGTCGTTAATAACTAGAATTTTCAGGCTCGTTGCAACATTCCCAATCTCTTGGCAATGAAGAATGGTTTATCACAAATGATGTATTCAATAGCTATTTCTATAATTATACTTTTTTTTTGTTTACGTTAGTCCTTTTCATGGCGTAGTCTCATTACCTTGTCAACTTGTTTAATCAGCATCATTTCCATTTATAGGTTGGTGTTACATGTCTACCTATCTCCTCCTATGTTGTACTTTAGTATGCATACTTACTTGATTTCCTCTCTCTCACTTGGTTATTCTTATTTTAGGGTTTTCTTTCTATGTTGGTAGCTTGTGATCTTATATACTATGTCATGTTTGGGGTAACTATTCATTTACCAATGTCATCATATTCTTAATTAGTTCTTACTAACTATCTTACTCCTTTTTGGTTTTTGACTCACTCACCTAGCACTGACAAGGTCTATGATGATAGTCCAAGATCAAATTATTGGCGAAGGGTTGATATCATTTGTAAAAACTCCAAGAATTCATTATTTTTAATTTAGCATCAAGATCCACTTACAAGTCCTATATTATAGACACTCGATGGTTATGGTGTTCTTTTGGTTACATCTTAATTGAGAAATCTAGCCATTACACTATTGGTTTGGTATACTTATTAGATATTAGTCAAAATAGCATTGTATATCCTTCAGCGTTCAACCCTTATAGTCTTATCACTTTTAGTGCCTTTACCTAAGGTCCTTAGCATGGTGTGCTATTAGGGTCTATTCGTTCAAGAGTTAAGGTATTTCCATGTTTATAGGGTTGAATGAAATCATATATCATGATGAATGGAAGGGTGATATTCTAAGTTCCTTATGATGGTTGTCAAGAATATTCCCTGATATGACTGACTTATAAGTATAATACAACACTCTCACATAAAATGCCTTAAAAATAAATTAAATCAAAATAAATTCACCAACTAAATATAACTGTGGCCACAATGGTAAATATTTTGTTAAAAAAAGTCATGTCTCGAGGAAAAGTGGACCATACCAAGAAATAATCATAAATGGATGTTCCATAAAATTATGAAAATTTGAAGAAAAAAAATCAAAAACAACAAAAATTCATAACAATTCAATTTCTCAAAAGCATTGTGGTCATACCAAGGTCTTCCTGATGGAATGAAGAGGAAGGGTTGTCCTAGAGTTACATGCTAAATCAATGGTATGCAAAATTATTCTCTTATATTTATGATCCTTCCCAAGAATAGGTCAAGAGAGTGTTCCACACCCTATTGCTTATGATTTATCGAGTCTTAGAAATTCATTCTTCAATTGCCTATGTTTCCTTACCTACCTACTCATTACTATCAAGAATTGTCAAATGTAGTCTAGAGCTAGGGTTTCCACCCAAATTGCACTAATGAACCTTTAGATAAGTATAATATTATGATTCATTTCACCTTCCTTTAAATATCATAAGTCACTATTAGAAAGATCACTGGGGGTATCACTTGTACTCTTGTCATACCTTCCTTCAAGCATCATTCAGGTGTACTGATAACTTTTAAGAAGGATTCTACCATCTAATCTCATGACAAACTATAATTTCTTAAGGTATTAATTGATATAGTGAGAACTATTTAGTCTCTGTTGATCTTCCATTACTTTGAGCTATAGTGTGAACTGAGTAGGAAGTCAATTCCTATGCTATAGTTTGTCACCGAGTTGCAAAGTGTTGTTGAGTAACAACAATGTTTGAGAAAAATTTGGCTTGTAAGTTCCATTGATCAATATTGAAAAACCTTAATGTTTTCATGGATTACCCTAGTGGGTAAGTGTATACAGTCATGTTTCCCATCCAAATATAATGGTGTCACAGGTAGTGAAGGGTCCTCTTTGGCTGTGGAAGTATATACCATACATGAAATCAATGTACCATATTATACCCGACGCTATCTATTTCGATGTGTGTTGATCTTTCTATTATTTTCATATTGTTCCTTATTGTCCCCTATAGGTTAAATAGGAGACTTATCTTTATCAGGAATCAATTCCAATGGGATTCTTCATGTGTGGTTTCTATCACTTAAACTATAGGGTTTGTATCAAGATAATCAAAGTGTAAGATTTTACCTTATTGTATAACATATTAATCCTTGCTTTGTTATACTACATCATGGGGGTTTCCTGTCACAATTTTATAAGTTTTCATTCTTATCATTCTTGTTACCCTAATTAAGAGCATTTTCCCTGAAGGACCAAAGTCCACATTTTACAAGGGTTTTCAAGTTCTTACCAATAGCTAAACATTATCAAGATGAGCTACCACCCATTTAGTCCTAAATGTTGGTATGGGTTAAGAAGAAATATTTTGACATGTGCCAAGATCTAGAATCATTAAGTCTCACATCTATCAAGAAGGGGTTATGTAGAGATCCTTTTAAATTTGAACTTCCACAAGGTTGGGATAATATCCTATCATATCTTAATCCTTAGTAGTTTTAAATTATCACCATGACTAATTAGCGTTATCCGTTTAGGGTGTTCAATTTTGTTGCCAAATAAGTAATAATATTTATTACAAGTTGATATCCTAGGAGGTCGTCTCCTTTACAATTTGGTATTATGATATTATGATAACTTACAGTTGTACATTCATTTCTGGGCTCATTAATGCCCAATGTTGTATAACCTAGGGCTCTGATACCAAAATGTGATGCCCAAACTTATAGGGAAAAAGTACAACTAAAAATTTTACTCTCTTTTTTTAAAAACATTTAAGGTATACAACAGAGATCTTCAATGATAATAATAATCAGCTAAGAAGTTCATGCTAGCATTAGGTTAAGGTTATCTTAAGGGTATGACTGTTATGACTAAGCATGCAAGAATTGAATTCTTTTTTTTTGAAGACTCACTAGTCATGATAGACCATATTCTAAGAACCACAATTATTTTGTATATCCATCGGGGTGGTAAGGATCTTTACCAATACATCACCAAAGAATTGAATTCTTTCCTTAAATATGACTATGATGGCAGAGTAAACTTTGTAGGGTACTTTCTAAATCTTTTCTAAAAAGGATAAGTTCATTCATTTGTCAAAAGTAACTACTTACTAATTTCACCATATCTATAACTTGGTAATGGTTGATTGTTTTCTCTATTCTACATCATGCATTAGATAAGGTTCGTATCCTTTTACTATTATAATTATACATTATAGTCCTAAATTGTGGAGCAATGTAAATGGCTTAGACCCGATGACTTAAGAAGAAGATATACCTAGTTTACTCAAATTACAAGTAACCATATAATATTAAAACATACTTTTAAGGTACTATTAGAAACATACCTAGGACTCTACTTGAATATATCTATGTACAATCTGATTATGATTCAAAATTAACCTATGTAAGTATCATCATAACCATCTTCTATTCCAACCCTTTAACCATTCAATGAATCCTCTAATCCCATCATATCTCATTACTTAAACTACTATTCCTAACATACTTCTTTTACTCCAACTTATTAACTAACTCATATCTTATTAAAGTATACTTAGCTCGGTTAATTACTTTATTTATTGCAATACAGTACTCCTAGGTTTCTTTTTTTATATAATTATTAATTACATTCCAATTTTATCAACCAATCTCCCTTAATTCCAAATCTTAAACCTAAGTTACTTCTAATCATCTCACCAACTATTATAATCTACCAGTACATAAATTCCAATCTCCATTCCATAGTGTGTTATTTCCCATGTCTCTCATCCTATAATCATCTCATGCTTAATATCTTATTAACATTCTCACTTATACTAACTTATCTTTTAATAACTAACGTACCATTTAACCTACTAAAATCTACATTACTGCATCCAACTAACTAATATCTACTAACCTAAACTTCCTTATCCCCTACCCCTTAGCATACATTAAAATACTTTTCTTGACCTATATCTTAATATCCCCTTACCAAGCACTAATAACCTTGGCATGACATTTTTTTTTAAAGACCTTTTTAACCCTATATACATGTCCCCCCCCCACCCCCACCCCCCAAGATATGGGCCCCCTTTAATTTCAGACAACTAAGGCCTTTACTAAGGTGGGTGGCTTTTTTGAAGCAAGTGGGGACAAGGTACGCCTAATTTATGTCAAGTTTGGGCAGTGCTAAAAGCACTCATGGACTTGAAAAGGCGTGGGAGGGGTAGATGGGAAGGTGGGACCCCTTTCCTCCCCATACAATTTTTTTTTTTGTCTTTAACATATGTTATGGTCGCCTACTTTCAAGTGGGATTGACTTGATTAATAATTTAAAAAAAAAATTGGAAATCTTGCTTCCGAGGTACTTGTCCTGTTCCATGTCACTTCATAAGCTGACATCTATTATTATGTAGGTGACTTATTACTAGTGTTTAGGTTATATCATAATTCAAATTTATATTATTTTACTATGGGGGTGAATATTATATTGACTTTATTGGGAGGGGTTTTTTTTTTTTTTGCCATACAATTTCTAGGTCACAGTTTGCACCTATAGGCCTTATTTTGGAGTTCTTGAGCTATTGCTTCCTTTTTCTTCTAATTCACCAAATATATATATTTGATTGAGTTGATGAAGTTTTATTTTTCTTTATGCTATCTATTTCATTTCTAACTCATAGTCTTAATGGTGTTTCTTAATGGTTGTCATGAAATTAATATCTCATTACATAGATTGTTTAGTTTTAGGGCCCATACTATCTAATCTTATCCATTGCATTACAAAATGTTTCTAGGTAGATTAAAGCCACAACGACCTTAATAGATACTAGGTGAATTAAAGCCACAAAGGACTTAGAAGAAGTTAAATCAACTGAGTGGCCCACCAAAAGTGAGATCTATGTTTGGGAGTCATTGGAAGAGGTAAGGCTCTCCAGGTGGTAGGTAGTTGAGAATTCACTTGCTAAAGACAATAGAAGACAAAGAATTAGAGTTAAAGATCTAGTAATAAATAGTCTCCTACTGACTTTACAACTAATTACTATTTTTGGATCAAGCATAGAGGAATATCTTAAATATAACTTTTTGTACATGTCTTGTGAACTTTTCTTCCATTAAGGTTTTCACATGTGTCCTCCTCCCATTGTAGCTTGTTGCAATCCTTTATAAGGATTTTCAAGATGAGGAGTAGAGCTCAGAAGTCTATAGAATTTTCAATTTTATTTCATTTATAGTCCACCTAGTTTTGTTTATTGTATGAATGTATTTAGTCTTGTAAACTTGAAGATATAATGAATATGAATGATTAAGGTGTCAATTTTTGAGTTATATTTCAAGTCTATATCAATATTGTGTTTATTTCCAAAGGAAATTAAAACAAAAGGAAGTTATGAATATCTACGTATCTAAGTTTTGTCTCCTTTCTTGTATATCTGTGATCTTGGGATTGAAGTGAACAATGTTCTTTCAATTTAATGCAATTTAGATGAGTTGTATGTCTCTTGTTGATTACTTTTGGTTCAAAGAAATAAGTAATTTTTTTAATAAGTGATAGGGTTTTGGGTATACGATGGGGATATGATAAGAATGAGATTCAAAGTTCATTGTTGAGAAATTTAATTGCAAATCAGTTAAATAGGTCTAAAGTTGTTGGTTTTGACTCTATATAACAATGGAAAAGGTACCGATCAAATTAATTTAGTTGCATGTTGATGGTTCATATGGTTCCAAAATACATATATCAATAAAAATCAATTTTCCATTTTATGTAATGAAGAACTAAAGTTGTTGGTCAACCCTTATTTGTAGTAACTCTTCTTTTGGTTATAACTAGCTATTGTAATCAAAGAGTTTACTACAAATCTAAGAAGAAATTGTGATCAATATATGTTATAAGGGATAGGTTTGAAAGAAGAATTATTAGTGAGAAAGTATCTAAAGTGAAAATCAAAATAATTGGTCACATCCATATCCCTGAGGTGCACTCGCCTTGGCCCTACACAGCCTAAAGTGAAGATAGTCTAGTCTAACCTATTGAAGTTGATCCAGAGTTGTGATAAATCTTGTTGAGTATGGGATCTAGCTAGTCCTTAGGCTTTTTTTCATCTATAGTATCCTAGTATTGGGTTTAGAGTACCTAGTTGTTCAAAAAACACCAACAAACTAAACTATAGTTAGTGCCAAGCAAAACTAGTGTTGACCAAGCATTAGCATCAACTGAGCAAGAAATTTGATGTTGATTCAAAAATATTTATAGAGACCAAGTATTTTAGTGATGACCAAGTGCTAGAAGTTAGAGATTGTTGAGTGATTGTATAAGAATAAATTCAAGGAAATTGTGAGATCAAATCAACTCAATTAATTTCTTGGGAGATGTAAACTACATTGAAGATATGATTGATGAGTTGGATCATTAAATTCAAAGCAAGGATTAGGTAAAGAACTAATAGAAAAAATCTAAAGATTTCTTGAGAAGAAGGTCAAGAAGATAGATAGATACAACGAATTGAGTTGAATTTGATTATAAACCCTAAGATCTATGGTGGATGTAGAAAATGGTAAAACATAAATTGCCTATTTAAAGAGATACAGAGTTGAACAATTGGTGTTGCATGTGCGTAAGCTTGTATGTGAAGAGAGACATACAAAGAAAGGTTTATCAGTAATACAAAAATGTGAGTGATTGTGAAGCTAATAGAGAAAGCTTACAGAGATGATGTTGATGTTGATAAGTGAATCTAAGTAAAAGGCCTAAGTGTTATTAAGAAGAGTGGACATATTTCTTGAAAGGTCACCAAGCGAATCAAGATTAGAGATGAAAGTGAAGAACTTATCAACTAGTTAGCACAAGGACTGACCGAAGATCTGAACCAACAAAAGTGAGTTGTAATAACACTAATAAAAACCTACAATTTTATTTCTAGTCATTGTAAAAAGTTTCTATTGAAATATTTTTAATTGAGGTTGACCTAACAATGATTTGAAGAATTAATAGTCTATGTAGATCCTTTAACTAGGTGGCATTCCAAATGGAATGATCAAAGTCCTCTTACAAGGCCACTCTTAATAAGGTGATTAAATCCTCTAACCAAGTCACATTTAATAGTGTATTTTGTAACCTTTAATAGGGTTGGCTCCTAACATAGCTCACTTCAATAGAGTGAAAAAGAGTAACATGTTGCTAGTGGTTTTTCCCAAGTTGGGTTTCCACATAAAAATTCTAGTGTCAAAATTGTGATGAATGCTTTATGTATGTTTGCATTTGATAATATTTCCATTATAAAATGAAATTTATCTTTATGACATTTTTATAGTATATACTGAGCAACAACAATATGAATAGGATAGTGAAGTGTTTATTGTTCAAGTGGTACATATTGACCTAGAGTAATTGACTCAACCCCCTCTCAATTATTCTATGCAATTCTAATAGAAGTATTATCAATGAGCCAAGAATGAGCCTAATGGATATGATAATTTGAAAAGTGAGTTGTATTTTATCAAATAAAACCTAGTTGGCACTTCTAGCCATTATGGTATTAAATTCCATTAATCAAGGTTGACCTAACAATCATATTGCAAATCCCTTAATCAAGGCAATATTATAATAGAATGATCTAAAGACCTTTGACCAAGCCACTCCTAAAAAGATTATTTAAATCCTTTAATAGGGTCACATCTAACAATGTGTTTTGTAACTTTTAATAGGGTTGGCTCTTAAGTGAGCTCACTTCAAAAGAGTGAAAAGTTGTAGCATGTTACTTGGTGGTTTTTCCCAATTTGGGTTTCCATGCTAAATCCAAGTATCACACATGTGAGAATGTTTCTTTAATGATGCATGCTATTTAATATTGTTTATTTATGTTATTTGGTATATAGTGAATAAAAAGTTAAGTGATGAATGAATAAGTTGAATGGTTGATGAGTTTCTATATTGGCTGAGTTGTTTTATGGGTTTGAATATGTTCTTTGAAGTTGTTAAAAGTTGAATTGGTGCATTTAAACCTAAGGATAGTTGATTCACCCCCACCGCTTCCATTTCAGTTATTTTATCATTCTAACAACTAGTATCAAATATTTTGGTGCTTGTAAGGAAATTGTGAAGGGACTTAAGTTAAAGATCAAGATGTATAAGAGAGATGTACCTAAGCTTAACAAAGAGAAAATCCCAACATGGAAAAGATTGATGAGATTCCATATATCTAAAGTTGAAGATTATGCATTGTACTACTTGTATAATGAGTAAATTGAAGTGTCTTGACCCATGACTATTGAGAAAATAAGGGAGAAGCAAGAGCATAATCAAATGATAATAGATTTTACATCTTCCTTGAGTTATGTTGAGTTTGATCATGTGAAAGATTTTACTAATGTAAAGAAAATATGCGATAATTTGTAACAAATCCATGGAGGAGACACAAATGTGTTAAGGGATAAAGTAGAAAGATTGAGAAGAAAGTTTGATGGCATGAGAATAAAAGGAGAAAGTGTTGCGTAGTATTATGGCCAAATTTAAGAGGTTGTGAATGAAATTAGAGGATATGGAGAAGAAATATCTAATGAGACTATGATAAGAAAAATATTTAGGACTCTACTTCCTATATATGTAATTAGAGTATTTGCAATTCAAGAACTAAGATGTACACTTGGTAATGATCTAACCTTGCATAGTCTAGTTAGTAAACTCACTTCATTTGAATTGTCAGATTTTGATAACTATACACCTTCTAGTGGTGAATGTACTTTCAAGTCTCAACTAACCCTTGATGGATCCAAAAGAAAGAAAAGTTCAAAGAGTAAGAAAACACAAAAGTAAACTTCCTATAATCTATTTTACATATAAAAAAAAGTTGGTCATATTGTTGTAAGGTTTCCTAACAAAGATGAGAAGGAGAAAAGGAAACACAAAAATGAGGAAGGAAAGACAACCAAGGTAACAAAGACTATAAAGGAAAAGGTAAGAAATATTATTACATTGCTGGAGAAGATGGTTCTCATAGTGATTTTGATGAATATGATGATTAATTTGTTTATGTTGAAATGAAAGATTAATATGATGAAGATGAAAATTTAAAGAAAATTATAGAAATATGACATATGAATAAGAATGATAAATGGATAGTTGATAGTGGTTTCTCACATCATATGACTGGTGATACAAGTAAGTTTGAAAAGCTATAATATGATAATAATACTTGTGTTAAGTTTGGAAATGATGCACCATGTTATGTGAAAGGTAAAGGATCAATTATATTAAATGAAAAGATCATATGTGACAATGAAAATTAGATTGATGGATTAAAATATAATCTATTAAGTGTTGCACAATTGAAGATTTCATAATACTGTGTTGAATTCAAAAGAAGAAGAAATTTTTTTATGATGCTACTAGTGAACTAATTGGAAGTGGAGACCAAACAAGAGGTATCATGTTCTATCTAAACCTATCTAAAGATATATGTATTTTTGCATAATTTGAAGATGTTTGGTTATGGCATAAGAGGTTGTGTCATGTAAACTTTGATAATTTGGTAAGCATTAGTAAAATGGAGAGAGTAAGAGCATTGCCAAGATTGAGAAAACCTAATAAGGTCATATGTATAAATAATGTCAAATGAGAAAAATGGAAAAGTATACTTTCAAGAATAAGACATATTCTTCTGATGATATTTTAGAGTTGGTTCATACTGATTTATGTGGTCCAATTGGAGTGCAAATCTATTATGGTGAAAATTAATTTGTTCTATTTGTTGATGATTTCTCTTGAATGATGATTTTGATGTTTCTAAAAGAAAAATATAATGCTTTTCAAATGTTTAAGTGGCATTTGACTAGAGTTGAAAAGGAAATAGGAAAGAGTTTAAAGTGCTTAAGAACTAATAGAGGAGGTGAATTCATATTTGAGGAGTTTAATAGGTTATGCAATGACAAAGGAATCAAGAGATAAATGAGTGCACCAAGGATTCCACTCAAAATGGGATAGCTAAAAGAAGGAATAGATCAATCATGTACTATGAAAAAACACTGATGATGGAAAATAATATTTCACAAAAGTATTAGGGAGAAGATGTTAGTATTGTTATTTATATACTAAATTGAGTTCAATTTAAGAATATTTTTCTTTGAATTTCTAATGAATCATAAGAGGGTAAGTATTAAAGTATATAATTTCAACAATCATTAACTAATTATACGTAAGACAGGCTTGAATTTATCATAATGTCCTCTACCTAGTTTCTAGCAAGAACCACAACATTTTCCCATACCATGGCCTTATCGTGCTGATACATCCATTCAAATCTCCTATAAAAGATTTAACATAGAAATTCATATTTAAATAACTATATACAAGGAGGGGTCTTACATAGACATCCCAACTATTGGATCAACAAGGCATTAATGATAGTTGCAATGTCACTCTTGAAAATTGCTTGGTTTTTTATTAAAGCAACTATGCAATTTGGTGCCACATGTTGTTGGTGGGATTAGAATTGGAGCAAAGCATAAAGAGGAAGAGGTTAATCTAATCCATTTGATACAAATATGATCTATGGTTGTCTCTTTATTGCTATTGGAATATGTGAGGTTTATAACTAAAGTGATGAAGCGAGAAGATGCCATGTGTCCCTATGTTTTAGGTTGATACAACAAGGCATTAAATAGGACAGAGTCTATTCGAATTGGATGTTTACAATTAGTTTGACTACCATGTTTACATATATAGGGATGATTCAATGATAAAATTCAATTGGAGTCATCAAATATGCTATGAATCAATAGTATATTTTCAAAATTACTTGTGATAGATCCATACTCATTCTGTGCAAACATTTATGGTGAGATAATATTTTCTCATGTGGGTTTAATTCAAAAATATAATGCAATCATGTTCTATTTTGCAAAAGGAATGATCAAAATACCAAAGCAGAGTGCAAGGCACAAAGAATTCAGTGCTAACGATATTACAAATTGTTGCAAGGATGAAATATTGAAAATAGATTAACACAAGTATGAGAATGTTTCAATCATTGTTTTGTCACTAATGTTAAACCTGCTACTTGTTGGTATGACAATTGCTTAAATGATTTGAGTACTATCATTTGTTTGATTGATAAGGAGATTTTGATCAAATAAGTTAACAATGGAACCTAGAGGAAAGGTTAAACTACTTGATAGAGACATACATAGTGATTCAAAAGTTGAAAGACCAAATGAGGAAAATAGAGTACAACCAAGATTGTCAAAGTATGTCAAGAGCCATCACCCTATAGCACAAATCATTGGAGATAAAAATGCAAGACTAATTATAAGGAATTAGTTGAGAAATGATACATGTTTTTAGCATGTATGAATCAAAAATAGTGAAAGATGTTTTAGAAGATGTGGACTGGAATAAAGTCATGAAAGAAGAAATTGAACAAATTGAGAAAAATAAGACATGGACTCTAGTTCCTAGACTAGAAGATAAAAATATGATTGGCACTAAGTGGGTGTACAGAAACAAGCTAGATAAAAATGGTGAAGTCAAAAGGAATAAGGAAAGATTAGTTTGCAAAGGATATGCACAAGAAGAATGGATAGAATATGTAGAAACATTCACTCCTATTGAAAGATTGGAAGAAGTAAGAACTCTTCTTGCTTACTTTGAATAAAAAGGTTTCAAAGTTTATCAAATGGATGTTAAATCTGCATTTCTAAATGACATATTGGAAGAAGAGTTTTATATAGAATAGCTAGAAGGATTTGTTGATGCTAACAAAAAAAATATGGTATGTAGACTAGACAAAGTTTTGTATGGTTTGAAGAAAGCACCAAGAGCATGGTATGAAAGGCTTCACAATCATCTTGTAAGGATTGGATTTGAGAGGACTAGTGATAAAAAAAAAATTTGTACTTGAAGACAGAGAAAGGAAAAGGTATTTTATTATCTAAATTTTTTTTTGACGATATCATATTTGAAGGTCAAGATACTTTATGTAAAGCTTTTGGAAAAGAAATGAAGAAAGAGTTTGAGATGTCTATGTTTGGAGAGATCAAGTTCTTTGTAGATTTTCAAGTGCATAAAATAAAATATGGTATATACATCACTCAGTCAAAATATATAAAGGAGATACTGAAAACTTTTGGATTAGAAGATTCAAAGCTAGTAAGCGCACCTATGGTGACAGGACATAAATTGTCAAAGAATAATGATTTAGTTGAGGTAAACCAAACATTGTACAGGTCTATGATTGGAAAATTATAATATGTAGTACATAGAAGGCCTGATATTGCATTATATGTTGAGATAGTTGCAAGATTCTTTGCTAATCCCAAGGAGAATCATTTGATGGCTATTAAGAGAATAATAAGATATCTGAAAGAAATAGAATACTATGGTCTATACTACAAGGAAAATGAAAAAAAAATGAGTTGAGAGCCTACACTAATGCTGATTGGGCTAGAAATATTAATGACAAAAACATCACTAGTGGAGGAGCATTTTTTTTTGGAAAAAGGTTGGTTACACAGACTAGCAAGAAACAAAATTGCATATCTCAATCTACTACTAAAGTTGAATATGTTGTTGTTGTAGTAAATTGTACAAATATTGTATGGATAAAAAAACTACTCAAAGGTATGAAGGAGGAAATAATAGAACTTGTGATACTTTATTGTGATAACACAAGTTCTATAAATATATCAAAGAATCATGTAATGCGTAAAAAAACTAAGCACATTGCAATTAAGTATCATTACTTAAGAGAGTTAGTTCAAGATAAAGAGTGAAGATGGAATATGTTAATATAAAAGAGCAAATCATTGATATCTTCACAAAAGAATTACCTAAGGATGTGCATGTGTGTCTAAGAGGTAAAATAGGGGTTATGCCCCTATCCAAGGCTATTTAAGAAGCATAAGAAGTGCCCCGCATCAAACAAGATGATTAACATATGTTACACATTGATGTAGTGGATCTTACTTTGGGAGCTGCCTAAAGTAATCAAAGAAACAGAATTATAGATCAGTCACAAGCTAGGTGATAGAGGGAGAAACTAGAAATGTTCATATCTACATATTAAGATGACAAGTCTTTGGCATTGTTGTCAAAGAGGGAGATTATATTTAAGAGATAATTATTGGAGATTGGTGGAAATATTAAATAGAGTTACAAGGAACATGGAATATCTACTTAGATGGAGATAGTGTACCTAATGGTTACATCTACCTAGTAAGAGTGAGATAGTGCTAAGTGAGATATAAGAAGTGATCTAGAGGGAGTCATAAGGATGAATAGATTTTTTTTTATCAGAACAAAATTTTGTAACCTATACAGAAGATGAAAGCTACTAATAGAAGGAGAGATTTCAATACAAGGAATTATTTTCTTTTTGGTATTATTGTTGGTTGTATTGGTTGAACAGGTTTGTCATCAATATCAAAGAGGTAGATTGTTGAAAACAAATTGATACAAGTATAACAATGTGTTTCAATTATTGTTTTTTCATTGGTGTCAAACCTGCTACTTGCTAGTAAGATAGTTGCTTAAATTATTTGTGTACTATCATTTGTTTGATTGATAAAGAGATTCTGATCAAATGAGAAAACAAAAGTACCTAGAGGAAAGGTTCAGTTATGGTATGAAAAAGGAGTACAAAGATCAGTTAAGATAGTGACGTTATAGTGCATTGATTATCTACTTAAGGTTGCAAGGGATGGATACATTGATTAAGTTCATAAGAATAAGTAAAATGAATTAAATCTACTAAGATTAACAATCTGCATAGTAGGTGTCAAGAAATGTTAGTGCAAGCCAAGTAGAAAATCAGTTGGAGCCAAGAAAAGTCAAATTTTAGTGTATGTTGAGTGATATAGTGTTAGCCGAGTAAATTTTAGTTGATGTCGAGCACCAATAAACTTTAGTTTGTGCTAAGTGATTTGATAGTGGATGTTAAGAAATGGCTGAGCATCATAAGCAAGTTAATCTTGAGTGTCAACATTATGAGAAAGATCATGAATTTGATGAATCTAAGGTGACAAGTTTGATTTCTTGGATTGTGTGAACCATGTGGATGATAAGCTTGATGAGTTGGTGGCACAAAATTCAAGATGAACCATTTTGTGGTGAATTCAAAGAGGATTAAAGGAGAAGTTTTCAAAAGGGAATAAAATGAAAAGATGGGTAGATTCATTGAATCCTACCTAATCCTAAAATGGACAATAGAAGTTGAATGACAAAAGATCTTAACTTTCTATTTATAGAGATGGCTATTTAGAAGCAAAATTTGTCATGTATGAGAACCTAAGGAATACAAGGAGTCTAGGGTATTGCTTCATTCAGTGACCAAAGAGAAAAGATTACTATTGGCAAGAAAAGCAAGAAGGCTTAAGGGTATGGATGCTTGAATGATGAACAAGCTATCAGACCTAAAGTGTGTGAAAGCCAAGTACAATGGAGGATTAAAATAGAGATCTATAATCTACAAATTGAATTGTAAGTTGTTATTAGGTCAAGCCTTGATGTTACTTTCTGGTCATTGTACCAATCTATGGTAAATCCTTTGGATTAAGGTTGACCTAACAGTCATTTGTAAATCCTTTAAACTGGTGACATTCCAAGTGAATGATCTAAAGTCCTCTAACAAGGCTCACTCCTAATAGGGTGATTGAAATCCTCTAACCAAGTCATATTTGATCATGTGCATTGTAACCTTTAATAGGGTTGGCCTTTCCTAGGGCATCACTTTAGAGATTGAGAATGAGTAGCATGTTACTGGTGGTTTTTCCCAAATTGGGTTTCCATGTAAAATCATTGTGTCAAATGTTTTATTGAATCTGATATGTTTCATGCTTAAATTTATGCAAAGTTGATTTGATAGTAAGCTACAAGTTTAAGTGATTGTATGAACTAATGGATGCATGCATGATGAATATTTCTTATGGATATGGATTTACTAAGCTGTGAAAAGTTTTATTTGTACATCTAGACCTTGGATAACTGATTCACCCCCCTTTCAGTTATTCTGAAGAATTCCAATAGGAAATAGAAAGAGTGTCTTAATAATTTTTAATCTCCATCTTTATAAATAAATGTGTTGTAAAATTCTCCAATTTTCATAAATATGCCTCCCAATTGAGACTTTTCTAAAAAGATAGATTACCATTAGAGGAATATGCATGATAACTTCCTTGAGCATTTGGGTGGGTAAACAAATGATGCAGCACATACAAGAAATTTGGTCCCTATCACCCCACAATTAAAGTTGGTTGAGGGTTTATACAACAAAGGAAATTTGACCCAAGATGCAGTGATGACCAAGAGCGAGTTGCAACTTTTTAAGAAGTGGTTTTTAGAAAGGAACCTTTTTGCTCCACATAGAAATATTTGGAACTTTGATCTTGGAAAATTGGTGGTACCTAAAGCTTTTATGGATTCAAACTTCTTAACTTTGGTTTAAAAAGTGTATGATCTAGTTATGAGATATGTGTGAGGAATAAATGGGGACTACCTCATAAAAATAATGCTTGAGCAGATCAAAGAGATTTTTAGGATGGACCCATTTTTTGAGTACCATGAAGTTATTAATTTTCAAGAATTGGAGAGTATCATGTGTTGATCTCATTTTGGTTTTAACAAGTGAGTGACAACACACTTAGGTCATATACAAGCAGAAACATAGTGCAAGTCAAGCATCAGTTGGTAAACAATGCATGTTGAGCAATATACATAGTTAGTGTCAAGCACTAGTATGCGCAAAGTAGATGGTATGTGTTAAGTCACTCAAGTGTCGAGAAAGTATATATATGCAGAGTGATATAGGTGTTGAGTAAAAAATGGATGCTAAGTCATTTATAAGTTGAGTTACAACATTAAGGATACAGTGAATGCTAAGCATCGGAGCTTTCAAGTGTCGATAAACATTTCTTGGCATAGTTGTTTGTAATGGAACAAAATCCTATGTGAACCATTTTTGGAATGACTTAAGGATTGTTTATGATTATAGAAGATATATACAAAGGTATGTTGAGAATCCCTATATAGTACATGCAACCAATCAAAAAAAGAGATGTATCGAGCATAAAAATGGATAAATCACAATCATTGATTCCTACCTAACCCTAGCTCACTGTCATGCCCAAAACTACGAGGGCAAAAACACACACAAATTTTTTTTTTATCTTAAACTATCTAACTAAATCTATAGTTGATCTAATCATTCATACATGAGTGTCTAATCTTTTAAATAAAACTAAACTTTACAAATCAAATAAAATTTAAAAACTATCAATTAAAACATGAAATTAAACTAGCATTACTAAAGCAATATATATAAAATTTAAACAACATAAATTTAACAAATTACAATTTAAACTAATTATAAATTGCAATTAACAAAAAGAACTTTACATAAATAAAATACTAACTAAGATTACTAACTAAATGTAATGTAAACTACCTATAACATAAACTAACTTTTTAAACAACAATACCACTAACAAATAGAAAGTAACTAACATTAACATACACTAATTCTTAACAAACATAATTAAGCAACTAAACAATTAATACTAAAACTAACATTAATACTAACCTATACTAACTACCTATTAACTTCCTACAATCTAACCCTAGCCGCCCACATTCTTACCACACCCTTAACCCACCTTTACTACTCACGTGGCCATCCACTACTGACACAAATCGTATGGAGGCATAGAGTAAAACCCAAAACTAAAAAAAATCATCTTGCTTTAAAACTAAATCATCTCCCAAAAGAAGAGCGCTAACCAAAGAGGGGCAATCCAAGGACAAGGTCAGATCAATCAACTTGCAAAAGGATCTGTCCTCCACTCTCCATACGCAAGTACCACTGTCCAGCAATGATGGGGTACAACGAAAATTTTTAATCTTATTCAAAATGGGAGAAAAATCAAACGCATGGTGGAAAGAATGCAGTTGAAATGTGTCCTGTCAACGTTTTATTACTCCATCCCATCCATGCAAGGAGATAAGCGTTGGCCAAGTGGGAGGAGACGTGCAGACAAGGAGGTTAAAAATTTGCACCAAGTCAGGGAGGGTGGTACAAGGGTGACGTCATCCCTTATGATGACATTGACTTGCAATAAAACATTTTATCTTTTTTTTAAAACCCTCCATTCAAACTGACGTCCAAGAGAAGTTAGGGCATTAATGCAATAAAGTTATATAGGTAGATTTGGGATATTTAAAAATTTTAGGCTATCTAGCATTTTATAAAATGATTAAATTATAAAAAATATAAATTTTGAATGAAAAATATTTTTTTTTGAAGATATTTAAAATATAAAAGAATCTCAAAAGATTCTCTGTCTCAACAAGAGGATAAATAATTTCTCTCATACATTTTATAGCATCCTGTAGGTGGGTATTTTGAACTTCTAGTTTTATCCCTTTTTTTTTTATATATTTTCCAAGAGGGGTTATATGTATATATATATATATATATATTTTTTTTTTTTTTTTATTTTTTTTATTTTTTTTTTTTTTTTTAAGTCTAAGACATCATGATATCTATTGCATTGATACATTAGAGAATCCTAACTATTGTTTGATAATCTAAATTGACGTTTTTTTTTTTTTTTTTGTTATCTAGGATACTCAAGATAAGTTAGTGCAAGGATAATTTGGAGATATTTATAAATTAAGTATAGTCTTTAAAATGGTGATTCACTTGACATTCAAACATTAAACTTAAAACAATGGATATACATTCCATGATAAGGCTTGCTATGAAACTATTTGAATTGTTCCTATCTATGCATTATGAAGTTTTAAAAAAAAAAACCACTTTCTCAAAGATTGACATTATATTCTCATGCAAATTTAAATTTAAATGTACATTCACAACTACTATATACTAGAACCAAAATGATAATAATAATCAGCAAGGATAATCATTTCTATGAATACTATCTCTGCTATGATATCAAATTTAGTTTGGAAAATACTTTTGTTTATCACTCAAACATCAAGTATTCTAAATTCTTGAGAGATGTTTCTATCCAAGACAATGAGACAACCAAATTTTGGCAATGGACTTCTCTTCCTTGATGTTCTTATACTACACAAAGGTGGTGGTCACAATAATGCATGGTAAATTTGATCTCCTAAATAACTTGAATTGCAATAAATCAACCATAGCCATTGTTTTCTTTCCTCGATCATAATTTTCATTTTGAACATAAAAAGAACTAGAAAATTTTGCTTACTAAACTATCATCATTTCATCCTAATTTTTGATGTGCATCCATCCAAAATAATGTGTTACAAAATTTAATCACATGCCCAAAAATTATGCTCAAAACACCAATTTTATTGGTAAACCTGATTCAAGGCTCAGCCGAGAAAGAATCAGGAAGAAAACCCGGCTTCATTGCCATATACAATAAGGTTTAAAAATTTACAATGGGATCTCAATCCCAAATTTCAATGATTTTATCAAATTTTCTTCATGAACAAATCAAGGAGTTTGTAATATTTTCTGAATCTCATTTCAAGAACCATGGAGGAAACCAATAACTGATTGAGTGACAACCAAGCAGAACCAAAAGAATATCAAGCATGCATAGTCATACATGGTTTACACAATAAGATTCACAATGAATCAAGACTAGGGAAAGGTGGATTCTTCCAACTGGAGAAGTCAAGCACAACACCAATTCAGATGCCCAATTGGGGCCAATAACCAAGAACTTCCGTTCTTCCATTTAAACTTGCCATACTCATACCAGGTTTGTGCTAATGGGTAGGGGCCCATAACACCCTACCCTTTATCCCTCTTCTCATCCTGAGAAGAGACTCTACACAGGTTGGAGTCCAACTAAACAGACCTCTCCCAAAATTGGTCACTTCTGCCCTCTCCTAGGGTGAGTAATACCAAAACACCCATGCAAGGAAAACTCAAAATTTCAAACATAAACAAGAAAGGAAAACAACCAAAATGACATGGTTTACAAATCTTCCCAACATACCCACAACCATACAACAGTGAAACAACAACAAAGTAACAAGAACATGAAACAAAACATAAAAACTGAATAAGGGAGATGAGAATTTTCTACCTTCACAAAGAGGTAATAGAAATGAACTAGTTTGAGTAGAGTATCCCTCCTTCCTTCAAGCTTCAAGAAATATTCTCTAAATGTAGAGATTGGGTAACCAAAACAACTAGTCCAAGGAAGGCCTCTAAATAAGCCTCCAACTCAACCACCCCAAAAAGAGCAATAACTATTTCCACCTAGTAGCCACTCTAGAAACTCCTAACTCAACCTACACCATGGTTAAAACCTAAGTGGAGATGAGGTGAGATAACTCAAGATAACCATGGTCAATTTTCGCACAAAGGCAAAAAGGGACCTTTTGAGTGACCTCAAAAGTCAAAAAAAGGGCTTAGGGGTTGGAAAAGACCCCTAACCCATACCCATACCCTTTGTTTAGAATAAAAACATGTTAAAAGCCTTAGGAAAGAGGTTTAGAGACAAAATAAAATCTAGGAATAAAATAGGTCCATCTAACTACTCTATCTTGCAATTTAAGCACTAATCTGAAATAAGGGATGACTAACCTTGATTAAGAACCTAATAGAAAACTAACACTAACTTAAACCAACTTGGTCCAAAGGTTAAACACTTAACCCCACACAACACACCGAAGCACATAAACATTTTTACGAGTGACAAGCGACACTGAAAGAACATAATTACAAACATTAACATTCACTGAACAAGTAAGATGCATACATACATCTCACAATACAAGTACGTGAATTAAAAACAATAAGGTTTCCAAAATTTAGCACATGGAGATCAGTTATGTTCCTCCATAGGGTTTCTCGGCTAAATATTTGCACACTCATTGCACACATCAGTAGTCCTGTAAAATCACATGTTCATAAATGTATACGTATTTAGAATTCACATAAATTAAAACATACATCAATAAGGGTTTCTTCATCCTACAAAATTCTTAACCGTTTAAAATATCTTACATCAAAATCTCAATCCTACATTTACTGATTTTCATCAACATAAATATACATGAAACATTAAATGACAATTATCAAATATATCTAAAAATAACATCACACAACCTGAAATAATAAAATATGTTCTAAGCATCAGATAATGTCTCAACATCTCAAGTCGTGAATAAAAAAATAAGGGTAATGTATCACTATGCTATGGTGGGTTGGGGCGAGGCCTCACACTCACTTAATTATTCTTAAGGAGGGAAAACCCTAAAGTGTTGGTGTGTGAAGTGTAAGATTTGCATGTGTGTATGAGAGGAGAAGGAAGAATGTTAAGTACATAGAGAGACCATTCATGGTGACTATGAATGTTATGGTAGAGATATGAATTGTAGAATCTATTAAAGAGAATAGAGTAGAATAGTTAAAAGATAGAGGAGATATAACTAATCTAGAGGATCAAGGATATACTTAGAAAGAGAAGATTTGATATCTAGTAGAGTAGTGCTAACCAAAGGATCATGGTGTTCAATAATTTTAACAGGTGATATAGTGCAAGTCTCTTAATAGAGTAGTCTTAATAGGATTTTTGCAAATCCTTTAACAAGGTACTTACTAAATTGTTAGTCAAAGTACTCTAAAAAGGCACACTTTTGGCAGGGTGTTGAAATCCTTTAACAAGGTAAGATTTAACAATCTGTGTAAGCCTTTAATGAGGTAGATCTTTCATAGGGTAGATCATAGTTTATGATCAAACAATTGTAACCTTAATTGGATACACTTTACAATTATAGTAGTGAAGATTTGTGGGTGACATCTCTACCCCAGTTTTACCTTCTTATTGGAGGGTTTCTAGGTGACCAATATCTTGTGTCATATGTTACATTTACTTTATGTTTTGGATGTTATGATGAAGTTAGCTATTTTCAATTTATATATTATGAAATGAATGTATGAGATGGATGTGAGGTGAATATGTTTTGGTTAAATTTTTTTAGTGTTGATTCACCTTGCCCGCCCCCCCCCCCCCCCCCTGAATTCACTTTCCCATTATTATTTCCAACAATTGGTATCAAAGAATTGGTTCTCTTGAAGGAAAGCTTGATAACTTTAGAGGCAAGATCTTAAAGATGGAAGTCTACAAATTGGGAAAAGTTATTGAAAATCAAAAGAATGAAATACAACTTGTTCTACATTAGTTGAATGATGCAAGAGAAGAGTTGAAGTGTTCATTGAAGAAAAGGAAGGAAATGGCTATTCAGCAAGATGACACTTAATATAAAGAGATTGATACCACTAGGCCATTTGCAGAAACAAACTCTTAAGAGTTTGATGAGGTTGTTGTAGATTTTATGGAGAAGAATGGTGCCCTAATTGAAGAAATTAGAAATCTTAAAAGGAAAAAAGAGGCACAATAAATAATGTTGTGTGAGACAACTGAAAAGAAAAAGAAAGATGAAGAACACAAAATAGTATTGGCTAATATACTAGAAGAGAAGACAATCAGTTGTGCAAAATATTTCCAAGATGCAACTAGAAACATTGAATCAATTGATGATTGCAAATCAAGAGCTGAATAGGAAAGATAATGATATTAAAAACTTGGAGACACAAAATGCCCTACTAGAGAATGAATTGAAGGAAAAAAGAGAGAATCTTAACAACCTAGTGAAGACATAAAGTACTTTGAGAAATTGATGGAGTCACCAAGACCTAACAATAATACTACTAGATTGGGATGCAAATTGACTAAAGAAGGAGAATAATCCATAAGTGGTGAACAAAGGACAAATGAAGGTAAGAGCAATAAACCCACTTGTCATAATTGTGGTAAATTAAGTCATATAGCTAATGTCCACAGGAGAAAAATTGCTAATCAAAGCCCTAAGTACAAATTTAGAGGAAATTTCTATAAGTCCAACAAGCAAGAACATGAAGCACATGAATGTAGGACCAAGACCATGAACACACAAAGATTTGAAGACTATTGTTACAACTATTAGAAATATGGACACTAGGCATATGAATGCAGATCCAAGCCCTAGTGGTCAACAAACAAGAAAGCCAAGGTAAACCATAATGGGAATTCATATGATTGGGATTACAATACAAGACAGAGTTGTCACTATTGTCAAGAGTATGGTCATGTTCCTAAGAATTGCATTAGAACACATTTTAGAGGAAACTATAGTATGTGCTTAAGTATAACTAAATACTTTAGTTGTTTGAAGAGTAATCATATCATTAGAAACTATCTAACAAGGTCACTACATCAAGTAATAGATCTAACAAAGGAAAAGAGAAGGTTGATGTTAAAAAGGTAAAAGTTAGGATGAACAAGACATGGAAAAATATAGAAGATTGTAGTACATCAAGTGTAGATGAGGTCACTTCATCCAATGGATCAGGTTATGATATCACCCCCAACTAGGTAATCAAAAGGTATGTGTGGGACTAATATTTCAAAGTTATTTCATACATCAGTTCCAAAAATGTGAGATCTGAAAAGATTATATATGCATGAATTAAGATGCAATGTATTAATTCAAACTTGGAAGAAATCTATAGTTTTTTTTTTTCATGTTGTTGTCAAGCATGAAAAGCCTCACTATTGTTGCCAAGTGATGAAGTCATGGTAGTATTGACTGAGCTTGCTATGGTTGCCAAGTGTAGTGGAAATCCTATGATAGCTAAACTTATAGCTATATAAGCATTAAGCATTTATTGCTGAATATTAAGGGTTATATAGTCAATTTTTGACTCATTTTCATTCATCAAAGATCAAAGAGTGCATGAAGAGTATAAAGAAAATTGAGGAGAAAGATTCAAGTGCTTTTCAACTAGATTCAACTACTACTTGTCATCATTCATCAAATTTATAAGGTATATATTGAGTGTCAAGTTATGTTGTTTGAATTCTTGCAAACCCTACTTACTTGAAATGGTGTCTATCTCTTCTAAAAATGTTAGGAAGGAAGGAAAATAATTTTTTAATGTGCAATTAATAAGAAATGAAATTGGAAAACCACCCTTCTGAGCTATTCCTAAGATAACATATAAGGGAGATCTGTCTAGTGCGTTATCAATGATACCACCACAAGTTTTGATGATACAAGTTGTTAGATGTTGTTATACTTGTAAGGTTGGAGGTATTGGAGACATGGAAATTAGATATTTGTATAGAAAAATCTATGTAGATGGAGTCTTGAGGGAAGAGAACAAAATTGTACAAAGAAAAGTGTTAACTCATGCACTTGATTTTTCTAATGTATTCAAAATAGAATGGATTAAGATTGTACTTAGCAGAATACATGATGACTTCATATGGTTCAAAAATGGACCTACTAAGATCACAAAGAGAATCATACACTGATTATTAGGGTATCCAACCCTAGGAAAACATAAAACTATGCGAAGTGATGCAAAAGAGGTAATTGAGAAGAACACAGGTGTAGTATGGAACAAGAGGGGAATGTCTATAGATTATATCTTAGACCCCCAAATTGCCTTTTCTATGAGAGTGATATCTCACAAGTTATTTCAATATAGTAGAGTGAATAGTGTATCTTGTATGGTAGTAGATTTAGGATTAAAAATTGTTAAGGGAGATCACTCATATGACATTGCCAAGTTACAACTTCAGCAACAATCTAAAAACTTGGAGGCCATTAGGAAGGAAAAAAGTGCACCATGAAAATATGGTTCTATGTTGGTTAGTATATTCTTTTATGTACATAGTTCATTTCTCACATTTGGAAAGATAGTGTGGAAGACAAATAGGCTGGTGATAGTGTAGATTTGAGAGTTGATAGAGAAACTTGGAGAGAATTTTGAAACAATGATGACAAGCTACTTTGAAGATTTCAAGAAGTCTATGAAGCAAAGACTATGGATTCTAGTGTCACTAGTAGAGAAACATTATAATGATTTTTTCTTCTTAGTTGATGTTGATTTTACATATGTACATGTAGCCATACCTAGGGTTAGGTGGCTCAAGCTATTACTTTATGAAATCAAGGTTGATAAGGCATCTGCAACCATCACAACACTATTGGCAAAGGACATAGACAAGAGTTTCATCTCATTTTGAAATTATGAGAAAGCCAAGTCAAGAATAACAATAGAGTTGAAAACAATTGCTATTCTTAGGAAGAAGAAAAAATTAGTGAGAAATTTGAAGGAGAGATTTGGTAAAGGGGGAGAAGGAGAAGGAGAAGGAGAAGGAGAAGATGATGAAGATAAAGAATAGGAAGAACAAGTCCAAGCCCCACTGGCACTCATACAAGGTCAAGGTAAAGACTAGGTAGCAAATGTAGAATTTTTTGAGGAAGAATAAGTTGAGGAAGCACCCAAACCTGAGAATAAGAAGAGGAAGGAAAAGGATCATGTAGCAGAAAATCCAAAGAAATTTGTGAAACCTACACAACAGAATCCACTAGTACCTGTTACTAGGGCTAGCATAAGGGTAGCTTCAAAATAAGAAAAAGAAGCTACAAAACCTAAGGGTAAAAGTACTATTGCTACTATAGAGAAGAGTTAGTTAGAAAATAAAAAGAGAAGAAAGTGTGTCACTCTAGCTGAGTCAGATGAGGAGAAGACAGATTTAGATGACATGATTCGATTATAGGTGGTAAGCCACAATCCCTCTTCTAACTTTGACAACTCGTGTGATAGATAATATTAGGTATAATGTTGATTTGTCAAGATTCACACATTTTGAATTTGATAAGTTAGGAAAGTTAGATATGAATAAGGTGGAGCAAGCTATGTATGAGATGATGACCACATTCAAGACCACACCTATTAAGATTGCCAACTCATTACCCAAAAGTTTATACAAAAGAGTTGATTATATATGGAAATTTAGTTTACAAACTAAAAGATAGATTAGGGAAACCACTCTAGCCCAATTCATGCCTGAATTGCTAAAGAAAATGATAGATGAGGCTATGGAGTTACACAAAAGTAAATGTACTCCAAAATATAGAGCATTCAATATCTTGAAGAAGAATATAGAGGATGTGATAAATAAGAGTAAAGCTATATGGATATCTATTTAAAAGTTACCCATTTCTACTATAATAGAGAAAGGTAAGCAATAAATACAAAATCCTAAGAAAGATGAACAAAAGGAAGAAAAGACTACAAAAGATATATGAGTCAAGGATGGTCATGTGGAAGGCACTAAGGAAATAGTAGGAGAAGAGGCCATAGTTGAAAATGAGTAGAAGAATGATCAAAGTGTACCTAAGGTACAAGTGTTGAGTGCCAATCCTCCAAATGTAGACCAAGTAAGTTAGCAAGGCTTAGTAAAAATCAAGGATGTTTCTGATAATTCTTCTTAGAACATTAATCCCTTGATACATGACAATTTGAAGAAACTTTTGATTCACTCCACCACTATAGAAAAATTATGCAAACATCCTATATTGGTGAGAGTAGATGAAATTGAAATGGTAAAACTGGCATCAATAGGGGAGAAACAAATTGAAACATCTAGTGTGCCCCCAAAGGTAAAAGTTATAGAAGAACAAAGTAAAAGCACTAAAAAACAATGTGTTGCATTACCTCTAGTGCCATTCATTTTTCATAAGTAGCCCTTAATTATAGTAGAGAAGGATAGAACTAAAGTTAAACTAGGTCACCAAGAAAGTCCTACACCTACACCACAAACACAAGGTGAAAAGAGGCAAGAGGCAAGTTAGATTGAGAAGTTTAGAGAATTGAAGGTGACTATTGCTATAGAGGAATAAGTTACCATATAGACTCTAGTCACTCTACTAGTTTTTGTTACTCCTACTAGTAGTCAAGTTCTTTAGAGGCTGAGTACTCATGCCACCCATTGTAAATATCAAGGCCAAGTGCAGAACATCTAGAAGATTAGAAGATATATCTTATAGAGATGTAATTCTTGATGAGGTGATTAAACTTCCAAAGTTTGATCTTACAAAAATCAACATAGATAAAATAAGCATTCTACAGGAAGCTCTACATGGGAAGAAACAACAAGAGTTACTAAGAAGGGAGCATAAGCAGAAGCAAGTTCTTCATGAAATAAAAGACATGTTTCTTGATGCTTTCAACCTCCCAGACCCTAGTGAAGAGAAACCTATTCTTAAGAAACTAGTAGCTAGGGTTGAGAAGATCAGTGATGAAGACGTGGATGCAAACACCAAACTATTGAAAAGGTTTGCATGAAAGTTTCACTCTAAAGTTCTTGAAAATATTTCTAGTGTTATTGCACTATGACAGGTTGACTCAGCAACCAAAATGGAGGATGTGAAAAAGGTGTTGGAGAATATCTTTTCTCTATACACAAAGTTTTGTGATTTGAATTTATTTACTCAAGAAGTTTAGAGGTCTATTGAATGGATACAAGGAGATATACAATCCATAGGTACAACATTTAAACTATCTCCTGGTCAAAGCCAAACTCATTTTTAGAGACTATTGTCTACTCAAGGTTAGCTAGCAGCATTACATTTACAAGATGCAAACATAATGGCTACCTTGATTAGTGTCTGGTCCATGTTGACCACACACATGTAGGTGTTTCATTAGAAACTAGCCTATGCTAAAAATTTGATGAAGAAAGATTATTATATTTCTACACACGATGGCTTAGTAGACCTTGTTGCCCAGCTAGATATTCAATACCATTCTCTAGAGGTAGAATGTAAAAATTTGGATGCAACAATAAAGATCATCATGGAGGTCCATAAATAAAATTTGGACAAACACACTATAAGTGTACCACCCATGAAATAAGTGTCAAAAAAGGGGGGATAGTAGCTATGAAGGGGATAATAAATGTAATACACATGTGCAACACAATTTTGAGATAGAAATAGGGGACAATAGCAATACAACACATTTACTCAGTAGGGTTTATACAAAATTTAGAAAAAAATAAATAACACTCAACTCAAGGAGAGTTATAAATTTTTTGAGAGGTGTGAATATTAAGTCATCAGTTGTGCAAAATTTTGAAATTTTGTATATGAGCTGAGTAATATATTCAGATTGTTTAGGTGATGCTCATATTGAGTTTATATATCATGACCAAGTGTTTTTCCCACTCATGTCAAAGGGGGAAATTTTTGATCTCATTTTGTTTTTGACAAGTGAGTGATAACACACTTAAGTCATATACAAGCAAAAACATAGTGCAAGTTGAGCATCAATTAGTAGAATATGCATGTAGAGCAATATACATAGTTAGTTGAGCACCAATATGTACTTACCAGATGGTATGTTCTAAGTCACTCAAGTAATGAGAAAGTATATATATGTCAAGTGATATAGGTGTTGAGTAAACAATAGATGTTGATTCATTTAGAATTCGAGTTACAACATTAAGGATATAGTGAATGTCAAGCATCAAAGCTTTCAAGTTCCAAGTAAATAGCTTTTGGCATAGTTTTTTGTAATGGCACAAACTCCTATGTGAACCATTTTTTAGATTACTTAAGGATTGTTTTATGATTATAGAAGATATATACAAAGTTATATTGAGAATCCCTATGTAGTACATGCAACCAATCAGAAAAAAGAATGTATTAAGTGGCAAAATGGATGAATCACAATCATTAATTTGTACCTAACCCTATCTTACCTAAGTCTTCTTAAGGAGGGAAAACTCTAAAGTATTGGTGTATGAAGTGTGAGGTTTGCATACATTTATGAGAGGAGAAGGATGAACTATAAGTACATAGAGAGATCGTTCATGGTGACTATGCAAGTTATGGCAAAGATATGAATTGTAGAATTAGTTAGAAAAAAAAAAGCAGAATAGTTAAAGGATAGAGGAGACATATCTAATTTGGAGGATCAAGGATATACTTGGAAAGAGAAGGTCGGATATCTAGTAGAGGAGTGCTAACCAAAGGATCATGATGTTGAATCATTTTAAAAGGTGATACAAAGAAAATCTCTTAACAAAGTAGTCTTAACAAGATTTTTGTGAATCTTTTAATAGGGTAGACCTTTTATAGGGTAGATTATAGTTTACGATAAAAAAATTCTAACCTTAATTGGATTCACTTTACAACTATAGTAGTGAAGATTTGTGGGTGTCATCCCCACCCCAATTTACCTTCTCATTTGGAGGGTTTCTGGGTAACCAATATCTTGTGTCATGTGTTATATTTACTTTATGTTTTGGATGTTATGATGTAGTTATCTATTTTTAGTTTACATATTATGAGATGGATGTGAGGTGAATATGTTTTTGTTAAATTTTTCAAGTGTTGACTCACCCCCACCCCACCCCACCCCACCTCACCCACACCCCCCCCCTGGCCCTCAAAATTCACTTTCCCATTGTTATTTCCAACAATATGAGGCCTAGAGGGTTTATGGCAAGGAACTTTTAAGGAACACCTGATAGTTATTGGAATATTGAATTTGGTTATAGCTTCAAGCCCAGAGCCTTTCAAGAAAGAAATTTTTAATTCTCATACTTTGGATATATACATGTCTTTGTGTAGGATTTTTCTGGAAGATAATAGAGTTATATGCTTGTCATTTTTATGTACATGATGGTGCATATTTCTTGTTTTGGGGTTGATGTTATTTTTATTTTTCCTCAATTTTATATAAGGAAATCTATAAGGGATTAGTTGGAATTGTGAAGAGTAGAGTGGAGAAACATTTTGGGTGGTATTAAGTGCTAATGAACATGTTCTTTTCCAAGGGAGCCACATATTTCAAAAAAGAGATTCAACTAACAAAAGAATATGAGGGAGAAGCTCTACCTATCCAATTATGGAGTGAAGACATGTCATGGGATGTCAATGAGGCCATCTCTATTTTATTTGATAGATATTTTTCATTGAAGTTGAGGGCATTATTGTCTAGTGATAATCCAAGGATTTTTAAGTTGTTGAAGATTATTAGACACATGGAATTCATTAATGGGTTAAAGGTATCACATAATTGGCCTAACATTATTCCTTACCCAATTTGTACTATTTTTCAAAGTATATGGGTATCAAGGAACCCCTCATGTTTTACCATACCCAGTGCCTTTGAAGGTGGGTGTGATAGAGATTCTGTGGCAAATTGGAAATTTAGAGGAATCAAAGTTAGCTAGAAGGTCTAGGGGTACAATTTTTCCCACCTGTATTATGGCCCATCACTTTACAATTACAAAAGGTGGATGAATTTTCTTGTATAAATTATTATATCCCTGTAAAATGGCAACATCACATGCCAAATTTTTTGATTCTAAGAGATTCTATGAAATGCTCAAAAAGAGAACAAAGGAAAAGAACCATGACCATGGAATTTACTATCCTGAGGACATCATAAGGAATTAATTTTCCTTACAAGAACAAGAGATTAGAAAGAAGAAATGGAGGGTTTTTTTTAGGGTCCTAGAATTTTTCTTTTGATAAATATTATAGTCCATTAGCAGATGCTAAAACTATGGTTGATAAGGTAAATAAATTGATGACACCCTTCTCTTAGATTATGGAAGCACTGAATGAAAAGAAGATACTTTTGATCATAACATATCTTGATCTATCAAGAGAAGTCATGTGAAAATTATCTTTTACTCCTATTGTAAACTCAAGGAAATATGTTGTCCAAAACAGGCTAGGGGATAGTATAGTTAAAATAGAAGAGGATGTTAATAAGAAAGGAAAAGAGAAGAGTGAGATTGATGTTCCCTCTTCCTTAGTATAATAGAGGCCTACATATGAAATATACTCATCTAGGCATGCATCCAAGAAGAAAAATATTGGAGAAGATACTATTCCTTAAGGTCAAATGTATAGACCATCACAATCCCCCATTCATTTTACAAAGAGAAACTCACATCCAAACAATTATCATAATTGGGAAGCTAGGGTGTTGTTTTTATTATTTCTTCTTAACTGGAGGAAAGGGCACTAAAAGAGCCTCCTAGACCAAGCATGGAATTAACTTTTAGTGATTTCAAAGATAAAGAGTTGGACATTGTTATTGAACAAGCTTGTCACAAATTTTTGTCCAATGATAGTTTTGTAAAACCTAGGGTATTCTTTCAATTTCATTGGAGGATGAATATTTCTAATTTTGAGGAAAGATGTGAAAAAAGGAAAGTGGAGGAACCTAATAAAGAGGGCTCTATTGTCAAAGATGAAATAAAAGAAGAAATGATGTAAGAGTTGTATAGAGTTGTACAAAATAACTCTAGAAGAAGTAAGGGAAATGATAAGAAAGGATGAAGTACAACTTCTTTCAAATTTGGATATTGTAGATGTTGTGGTTTTTGATGTAGTAAGGAAAGAGGTAAATACCATGTGCAAAAATGAAGAGGACACCAAAAGGGCATCAAAAAGTGTGAAATATAGTGAAGACCATGCTGCACTGGTCATCTACTTATTACTAAAGAGAAATAGGTCTTATTCTTTTGAATAGTAAGATCCAAATATAATGGGAAGTTTAATTGTAAAACAAAAAGAGGTTGTCATCATGAATGTTGAGATAAAAAAAAAGATTGCATTAGCCACAGCAAGGAAAGAGAAGAAAATAATGGATGAATTGCATATGAAATATGAGAAAGTCTTGGCAACTTACAATGAAGAGATAAGGTGAAGAATGAAGATTGAAAATGAGCTAGCTTGATAAAAGGGACAACAAGTTAAGAATGTACAAGTAGGGGAATCTTCCTAGAGATTAATTGCATCCTCCCCTACACTAGTGCCCACTAATAATCCCATTGTTGAGATCCCAAATACTCCATTGTATCAAGAAGAGTCTTCTAAGGAAGATATAGAAGAGGAGAAAGCTAGACTCAAGACTATGTAAATAGAAATCTAGTAAAGATATGAGGAAAATATAAGAAGCACAATTTTGCATGAGATTAATACTTGATCGCTCCACCATATGATAACAAAGTTGATGATTATGAAAAAATATTTTGGTAATAATGAAGATGGATTAGGGGAAATTATAAATAATTGTGTTGGAAGAGAAGAGGTGATGAATAGAATGTGTTCAATCTTATTGATAAGATAATTGTTGATTACCACGTTGAGAATACATATGACCAAACAATTAGTTTGCTAGATTTTGAAATAAATAGAGAATTATTACATAGGCAGATGAAATTTTACATCTCCAAATGTGAGAACAAAGAGCATGCATTTTTTCCTTCAATTTTTACAAGTGGCCATGAGATGAAGACACTTAGGGATTGGGATGATGAAATTATTTTCATGTTTAATGATAAAGTGAATGCCATACAATAACCAACATTCAAAATCCAATCCTAAACATAGTTTTGCAATCAGATTAGAACACTAGGAGAAGACCCTGTAAGTGCCTGCGAGACACCTGAAGTGATGTCTCCATTGACATAGAAGCAAGGATGTTTTATAAACCCTTCATATCTGAGATCAAACCACTAAGGAATAAATTGAAGAAAATCATGGGTAAAGAGAAAGATATCCATAGTTTTGATTGACCAAATGATGTTGTTTACAATGAATTGGTAATAAAATATTCCTTGATAATAGAGATTTCATAAGTGGTAGCAGAGGATGAATCACAAGACCTACAAACAACTAATGAAGAACATAAATTTGTTAACAAAGGTATTCTAGCGATAGCTAAGGAAATAGAAAGGGTGGTCCCACAACCTACACAAGAGGTTGAAGAAAAGACACCAAAGGTTGATACCAAGCATAAAGAAAGGAAAATTGAAGAGGCCCCTGCCCCACCACAAAGCATGGATAACCAAGATACATGGAAACTAATTATTATCAAGAAAGGGAAAGTAGTTATCACAACAAGATACTTTACTTTTGTGGATCATTCACTCTTGGTATGCCTACATAAAAAATGATGAAACTACTTTAAAATCACTTGAAAGGTGCCACATGTACACAGATCAATTGTCACGTGGGCTATTGATAATTACTTGTTGTCTTATTTGTAATCATTTTTGTCTAAGGATAGTTGTCATTTTCCCTCTAGGCCTAAAGCTTTTTCATACTCATCCTATATAAAAGAGTTCCCAAATCTAGAGGAGGGGTCCAAATTCTTATTTTGTGATGATACGTGCTATTTTGAGTTACTCCTCAATTTTGTGTTAAGTTGATGATCTTAGATTATTTTTTGTAGAAACTTGAAATTAATTGAAGCTTGGGTTTTGGTATATTATCTCTATTATTAGTCACATATCAAAACTATGTCTGATTCTGAAAGAGATTAATAAAAGAAGCATCACATGATATCTATATGTCTCAAAATTATATCTCCATTTTCATAATTTGTGATTTTGAGAATGAATGAACAAGTTTTATTTTATTCAAATGGAATTTAATGAGTTGCATATCATTTCAAAGTTACTTTTAATTCAAAGAATGAAGTAAATGATTCAATGGAATGATAGGATCATTTGAGGAATGAAAAGGGTTTTAGATTTGGAGCTGATATATTTAAATGCAAGTCAATTGAATAGATCTAAACATTAATTGATATGACTCTGTTGTAATAATGGATTAAGGGTTTGGTCTTTGGGTTGAAGAAATCAAGCAATATCAATCTTACCTAATCATAATCACATTTTTATAAAACTTCTTATTAAAATGGAATGAAATGTTGGTCATCACTTGTTGCAATTATCTATTAGATTTCGTGTTGGCTACTTTAAATTTGTTAGTAAATTGCAATTATCAAAATTTTGTAGTCTAGATTTGTTATAGAGGGTTTGTAATACTAATATAGAGTGTGAAAGATATTGAAATCCTTGGGTTAACTCACCTTGGTTTAGCACAACCTAAAGTGCAACAAGCATAAGCACTTCATCAAGTTGGTCCAAGTCCAAATAGAATGCATTGAAAATGGGAAATGGTTGAAGCTTAGGTGTCTTATTTTTGTTGATCCTTGGTATTTTCAAAACTATTAAATTAGAAACCAACAAAATTGGTGACTCTATTGTGGACTGCTACAAGATTGTTTGAAATGTCATAGTATTTGCCAGTTCCCTTTTTCATTGAGCTAGAACATAATTATTTGATGTTGAGATGTTTGTTTCATGAGTAGTTTCTGGTGAAATAAGTCTTGGTTGGGAGATAAAAGATTTTGTAGATTTTCCTGGATTTTTATTTTAAGATCATAAATTTCCCATAGTTTGTGGGTAGTGACTCAAAAGGTTATTGAACCAATATCATTTTAGTTTGAAACCAACAACATAAAAAAGAATACTTGGGCCTTTGTTAGGAAAAATCTAGAGGTTAATCTTCAAGGGGAACTTCCTCCAAGAGGAAGGAAAAGTTGGACAGAAAAAAGAAGTGAACCATTGCTAGGACTAGATCCTCAAGAACAAATCACAAATAGTAAAATATCACACAAGTATCTTAGTGAGAAGGAATCTTCATATAAGAGTTCTAATTTCATTACTAAAATCTTTGATGATGATTTATATGATACCCCAGAAGATATAGGTCAAGAAAAAATGATACATCATGACCCTTTGAATGTAGAACCAAAGAAAAGTAACAATTTATTCCATGCTAGTCAAAACATTGTTCCTTCAAAACCTTCCCACAAGGAATAAGGACATGCCCATTAAATCCATATGGATTCAGACATAACTTCTAGCTCTAAAAGATGTTAGGCCAGATCTTGATAATTTGATTATATTAAGAATGCAACTTGGTTGGAAATTAGTATAGAGAAGCATCTTAAGAAAGAGAGGGATGAATAAATTAGGACTATAGAAGAAAGAGAAAATTTACCCAAGAGTATTGCCATTTTGAAGGAAAAATTTAAAAGGCGGTTGTTCCATGGAAATCAATGATGTTAAATGATGTTGATGATCTAAGAAAGGAAAAAGAATGTTTGTTGAATGGTCAAGAACTTGGGGAAGAGGGACCTGTTATTAGAAAAGTGCAAAATTAAAAACCAATATCTGTAGAAGCTCATGGAGATAAAACCTTAAGTTCTTCTGTAGTGAAGAAGGACAAAGGAAAGAAAAATGTGACTAGTATTACCATTAATGAACCTGTAAAAATGGCAAAAAATCAAATTTCCATGTCAGTTTTAGATATAGAAATTGAAAAGAAGAGAAAAGAAAAAGAAGATCTAGCAAAGGAGCTAGAGAGGGTTGAAAATGAAATTTCTATAGCTAACATGAAAGGAAGATCCATATTCTCAATAGTCCTTCAAATATCCAAAATACAGGTTCCCTTGAAATAGGTATGCCTTTAAGCCTTGTGAAAAATGTTAACACCAATAGAACTATCACATTTGATGATCCTTCTTCTTATTCTCAAAAATTGGAAAACAATGCTAAGATAGTATCTAATGTTAATCCTAATAAAATTTCAAGTTCTAGTGGTAATGTTGGGATAGAGTCACAAAGAAGACCAATTCAACTAGAAGGATATATGCAATAATGTTTTGATGGGATTTCTAGGTATCCAAATGCTATTGTGCAAGAACTAAAAAATAATTTAACTAAATTTTCAATAAATAATGGTGTGTCTTGTGAAGATCATTTGAGATGTTTCTTAGATCTAATAAGTGATTATGAGGTTGAACACAAAGATGTTGTTATGAAATTATTTGTGTAGTAATTAACTGAGGATGCAAGGGAATGATTCAAAAGGTTGCTTTAAAAATGCATGTCTTTATGGATGGAATTAAACCATTGTTTCAAAGAGCAGTATGGTGAGAAGCCTAATGCTAGTTATTTTTAATGAGTTCAATAATATAAAGTAGCTCAAAGGGTAAAATCATAGATCTGTGTCACCATTTGTGATATCAAAACCTATTTTGGGCACATCTCACTTCTCTATCAAAACTCAATTTTTTTCAAAAACTAAAAATACCCTTTTATAGATCTTAGATTCAATATCATCATTATATAAATTTTTGAGTGTTTTAATTAGTTATAATATGTTATAATCTCAAAATATTATAAGTCAATATTTCAACATTTCAGAAGATGCTCCCTCAAAAAAGGAAAAAAAATAGTAAATCATATCAAAAAAATTAAAAATTTATATTTATCTCTAGAGGAGAGAATCCTCTTCACGAATATGTAATTTTTTTTCAAGAAAGTATAGATTTGATAGGGAAGTTTTGACGGGAGGAAAAAACTATTGGACATTGATAAGGTTGAACTTGAGTACTTATAACGAAAAAAATATACATCTAAAATAATTATTTCTTTTTTTGTTCACTAGCTATACATGTCATCTATAAGATATTTTCAAATCAGAACAAAAAAAGATGATTTGCATATACTTGTTTGACGGGAACTACACCCTATATATTTTACAGTTAAAAAAGGGATTTCAAAACAAAATAAAATGAATAAATTCTTATTCAAAAAAATTATAAAAATTATAGGCATAAAATTCATCCAATTCTACACATTTCATCAGTTTACATCATCTTCATATTTTGAACACAAATACCATTTATTTTGCAATTAATGTTGAACTGTCACATTCTGATATCATATTTCTTTATAAAAGGTGACACAAATTTGTGCTTTTACCGCCAAAATGAATATATCTCTGAGTTTAATGCTAGGGTTTTGAAGGGTGAGTATAAGTTGTTTCAAGTCATGAGAGTTGATGAAAAAGTATTTCTAACTTACTACTTTAATGCTTTCAATGGTAAAATGAGGTACCAGTTAAGAGACAAGGAACCACAAACTCTTTAAAATGCTTTTAGGATTGTAGTAAATATTGAAAACAATATGAAAATCTCTAGTAAACTAGGAGGCAAAAGGGATGATCCTAGGTTGTTTGGCAGTAGGGGTAACAAGAAAGATAATAAAAAACCTCAAGGAAGTAAGAAGAAACAAGTAGATAAAATAGATGAAGTTAAAAATTCCATCAAGGGTCTTTTTATTCCCATACAGAAGTCTAAGAAAGGTCCTTCCACCGATAAACCCTTGTATCAAGGGAATTTTAGTAGGCATACTAAGCTTCAAAATTGCCCTTAAAATACCCAATGGAAAGATGTAAAACCAATAATTCCTCCCCCTAAAAATGTAAATGAGAAAGCTACCCCTAATCCACTAAAAAGGGCTTATGTTAACAAGGTATAAGATTTCTAGTCGTGTATGTCATGCCCAAAGTACGGACAAAAAACACATACACAAATTTTTTTATTTTGAAAGTTCATAGATGATAAGGTTGACAAATGTTCATATGATCAACTAAGATTAAAAAGGATAACATGGTCGTAGAAGTTTTAAAGGGTTAACTAATGGAATTAATCATGATCAATTGCTATAACCTTAAGGATGATCTAATTAACTAGGTCCTTAATACTAAGTTGATAACTTGAATGTCACTACAACTTAATCATTTGCTCTAAGCCTAATATTAATTAGTTAACTTCTTTCAACTTCATCCTCATTACGTTATAAAATTTTAATCCAAATTCCAACTAACCTTTAATGTACACATCATAGAGATAACAATATTATGGATTAAACATTTTATGTATTAAATATCAAATCTATTTCCTTCATTCTCATATCAATATAATTGATACTAATCTATTGTTCACTATAGATACTGGAGGCAGGAATTATTTCAACTAAATCCATAAGTAAGACTAAACTTAATTTGAACGATATATTAAATTTAAGGTCACGTTAATAATGCCAATACTAAGTCCACCTAACCGATTTTTTTTTTAATTTATAAAAACACAATGATGCTAACACTATTATACTTGGATCTTGAATTACTCTAATTAGATTTACTTATTGAGTTAGACTGATTTATAGATAAGGCACATTTCTAATCTGACCTTTAAATTAGAACTATTAAAACCATCTAACAACTAGTTACCACTCTAAACTAACATCATTTAAAACATTAGATTTAAAGTTTAACTAACCTAACTTAAGTGTTTAAGTTTGAAACAATATTACTACACTAATCAAATACTTAAAGCATTATACCACCTTCAAAAAAATCTCACATATGTATAGAATTACTTATTAATATAAAATAAATTATAATCAAAACTAAAGAGAATAACTAAATTTAAGCTATCTAATTTAGTACCATCCTATCTTACACTAGCTCCCTACTAATGATACTCATAACAACTAACTACTACCCTAATTAAAAAATCTAATGCTAAACTCATTTAAATCCATTAATAAGATTATCTATTAACTCATGCAAATCTTATACTAACCTAACTAACTTACTAATACAACTTGCTAACAAAACTATATATATAAAACAACAAACAGGCTACCTATACCTACCCCCCCCCCCCCCCCCCTCGCGTACCCCAACTAGGCCTGCCCATATGCGGCCCAAGGCCTGTGTGTGGTAGGCCTACCTCTATCCTCGCGTGAGTGACATGAAACATAGGACGTGCGTTTGGAAGGGGAGATGGTGGGGCGGTGAAGTATTAAATGAATAAAGTTTTCACTTGCCCCTTCCTTTCCAAGCATTCCAAGGTCAACGCATAGAGTTAGGGGAGGAAATTAAATTGGATGAATGGGGTTAGACTTATTTAATATTAAAACATTTGCTTGCCCTCCTATGCGATTTGACCTTTTGGTGCAGGGGGAATTAGGTTTAAGTTTTGATTATTTTATTTATTTACAATTAAATGTAAATGATGGCTTAACCAAGTGTTCTGACTCCTTAGCCACTAGGACTTTAATGCAAAAAGTTTTATTGGTAAAGAAAATTTTCAAATAAGATATGCATTGAAATGTTATAATTGTAAATGCATTTCATTTATACTCCCTTTTTTATAGGGGTTTAATAATGACTTATTTGTTTTGTTGAAAATTTCAAGGGATATCTCAGAGAATATTCTCTGTAACTTGGGGAAAGAATTAAATTTTGCTCCATACATTTTCCAGAGAGGTTTTTTTTAAGCCTGGAGATGCAAATTTTTTTTTGAAGCCAATTTTGACTAAGTGTTGCCAAGATATGAATTTATTAAAAAGGAACAACATAGGAATTTATCAATTCTATTGTCACATTGATTTCCTATCAACAAGCACATTAACGAAAGCACATAAGGATATCTTTTCTTTTGACTTTCATCTCATAATTCAAGTTGTTATCTATTTATCATACATCAAGATGCATGTTCTAATTATTTTGAACTCAATGAAATACCAAATTCTCTTAATCAATTGAATTTTGATCTAAGTGAACTTAACAAGGAATATGATCGTATATTCAGAATTCAAAAGGTGGTGAACAATTATTTCAATTTCCATTACATTACTAATAGAGCATAACAATGAATGTATTAGTTTGGTGATCACAATGTAGTATTCCTAATCCATCAAATTGCTTAACCATATATTGAAACTTCCACATCTCAAATGCATTGTAATAACATAATTGGAAACTTGGAGATCTATAATTTAGTGTCATTATCTATCAACCTATTTTCTCACAACATATGCAAAATTTGGAACCGCATGAGAGCAATGCAAGAAGGATCTCTTAATCTTCTCCTTCCTCTATTATTCCTCCTAGTTCAAGGCTCCATCGGGAAAGAACCAGTAAGAAAATCTGATATCTTTGCCACTACATCAATTTCAATTTCAATTTACATAATATTACAATTCATTGAGTTTTCTTCAAGACTTTCACAAGAGACTTTTATCAAATGTCTTCATTTCCTCAAGGGTAAACATGGGAGATATAAGAAACAACATGGAGATAACAACACAAGGAGATAAGCAAAATGAACATACATTCCCACCCGGTTGCACAATAGGTCCAACAATGAACCAATATAGGGGAAAGGTGGATTTTCTCAATAGGAGAAGTCAATCACCATACCTTCACTTAGCCCTTTCGGGGCTTAAAACTTCAAGAATTTCCATTCTTTCACAAGGCCCTTTCGGGGATATATCCACAAGGATTTTCATTCTTTTTCACATTCAAGACTTCTCAATAATAATAAGGTATGGGATGACAAGTAGGGGCCCATACACCCTACCCTTTTTTCCCTCCTCTCTCCATGGGAGGAGACTCTACACTATTGAGGTCCAACTAATGCCCTTTCCCCAAGCATGGCCACTTCTTCCCTCCCAAGGGTGAGTGTTGCCAAATACATCCCCATGAAAACTCTCAAAAAACAACAATCAACACACCAAGAATGCATATGAATAACATCAAAGAAAACAAGGTAAAATCCCTCCCAATACCACCCTCAACACAAAACAAGGAATGCATATCCACACAATGTCTCAAACATGATGTAACAAGATTCAAATATGAACACACACAAAGAACCATTCATGGAGTGTAGAACTCCTACCTTCATACAAGAGTTATGGCAATGGTGGTTTGAGAAGAGCTTCCCTTTTTCTTTTTCTTTTTTTTTCTTCCTTCAATCTTCAAGACTTCCTCCAAAACTAGAGGATTGGGTGACAAAAAAACTAAAGTTCCCCCAAAAAGGCCTCTAAGTATAGTCCTTAACCCCACTAGGGTTCAAGTAACAGAAGATGGAGGTTGGTTTTACTAACCCAAGTAAAGGACAACCCATTTTCGAAATCAGCCTATAATAGGGTTTTTAAGAGACCCTAAGAGTCAACCTAGGAGGCTAGAGGGTTGGAAAGTACCCCCACCCATGCCCATACCCATAGGGGTGCTTAAATTTAATGTTGTTAAGCCTTTAAGGGCTCATTAGGAATAATTAAAAGTTAGTAGCATAGTAAGATCAAATTACAACCTTTAAAGAATTACAATATAAACTTAGCACAACATTAACAAGAAATTTAACTCTGTTTCTTCCATTGGGTCATCTTGGCTGATTTTTCTGCACACTCATTGCACACATCAGTAGGTCCAAAATCACGTGCATAATGTGAATTAACATGCTAAGGAAATTATATATAATTTAAAGCATCTACTTCTTAATAAATACATGTTTATCTAATTCTACTCATATTTCTAGCCTTTCGACTTGCATAATCAAATGTGTTAGCTTGCATACATTTTCTTTCATCATTATACATATTTATAAGCATTGAATAGCAAAATCAACTAACTGAAGTAAGCATCACACATCGCAAAATAGCATACAAAGTTCAGTGTATCCAATAATGTTCTGAAATTTCATCATGAGCATCAAAAAAATAACAATGTATCATAGGTGCTAGGATGGGTCGGGGTGAGGCTTCACACCCTCCCCCGCTAGGCATGAACTTCCTCCTGGAGTCCATCAAAAAGATAAGGGTACTACACTCGAATCTGTGCTACATCCTCCCAAGAAGCTGTAACCTCATCGTAGGAATCCCACTGGACTCTAACCTAGTCCAGCTCTTGACCTCGAAGTGCTAGGGTCCGTCGGGCAAGAATACGGATGGGCTATAGCACTAGCTGGCCATCTGACTCCACCTGCAAAGCATCCCAATCTATAATATGAGACTCATCATAAATATAACCTCTGAGTATGGAAATGTGAAACACATCGTGGATGTGTGACAGGCTAGGTTGCAGGGCTAAACAGTAGGCAACTAGTCCTATCCTCTCTAGGATCTCGAACGGTCCAACGAACCGGGGCGCCAACTTAGAGCCCTTTTTGAATCGAATCGGACTCTTATGCGGCCGCACCCTCAAGAAAACTCTATCGCCAACCTGATATTCCCGATCTATCCTCCTTGCATCTACATACTTCTTCTGCCGATCCTGTGCCTTTTTCAAGCGCTGTCTAATCAGGGTCACCTGCTGCTCCATCTCCTTTACTAACTAGGGACCAATAGATACTCGATCCTCGATCCTATCCCAACTCAAGGGTGTCCTACATGGTTTCCCGTACAAGGCCTCATATGGCGGCATACCTATGGAAGAATGATGCCCATTGTTATAGGCAAACTCGACAAGATGAAGGTATTCCTTCCATTTGACCTGATGGTCCATCACGTACATACATAGCATGTCCTCCAAAACCTTATTCACTTGCTCGGTCTGGCCATCAGTCTGAGGATGGTATTCTATACTAAAATTGAGCCTAATGCCCAAAGCCGACTGCAACTCTCTCCAAAATGAAGAAGTGAACAAAGAGTCTCTATCAGAGATGATCTTACGGGGAACACCATGAAGTCTAACAATGTCCCGCAAGAACACCTGAGCTATGTCTCATGCTGTGAATGTAGTACGCACAGGTGAGAAATGGGTAACCTTGGTCAATGTGTCAACTATCACCAAAATGGCATCATGGCGACAAGATGACATAGGAAGACCAACAATAAAATCCATAGATATAGTGTCCCATTTCCACACTGCAATCTCATGTGGTTGGAGAAGCCCGCCAGGATGATGGTGCTCCGCCTTCACCCTCTGGCACTCGAGGCATCTCGCAACTATGCTAGCAATCTGCACTCTCATGCCTGGCCAATGATACAACTGCCTCAAATCTGCATGTAACTTCTTAACACCAGGGTGTGCTGCATAAGGTGCCCTGTGAGCCTCAAGTACAATGAGCTCGCGCAAACCCCCAATGGAAGGTACATACATACATCCCCTATGACGCAAAAGTCCATCGATCTCCAAAGAATATTCTACAAACCTCCCTTCCAAGGGTCTCTGAGAATGTACTAACTGACTTACTTCTACATAAAGTTCATCAGCTGGTAAGTGCTGCAAAATCTGCTCTCTCAAGTCAGTGCAAGTGGTCACAGATGAAAGCTCATGGCACCTTCGGCTTAAGGCATCTGCAACCACATTCTCCTTTCCCTTGATGTAATGAACATCAAAATCATACTCAGACAGGAACTCCATCCACCTTCTTTGCCTAGTATTAAGGTTCGGTTGAGAAAATATGTACTGCAAGCTCTGGTGATCGGAATAAAGCTCGAATCTGTGACCCAGAAGGAAATCTCGCCATCTCACCAAGGCATGAACCACTGCCACTAATTCTAGGTCATGAGTAGGATAATTTAGTTCATGAGTCTTCAACTTCCTAGACTCAAAGGAAATAGGTCATCCTTCCTGCATAAGGACTACTCCTAAACCATCTAAAGATGCATCGGTGCACACCACAAAATCTGCAATAGGATCTGGTACTGCGAGAATCGGTGCACTCGTGAGGGCTCTCTTGAGCTCTTCAAAAGCTCTACCACACTTCTCTGTCCACTCATACTTCTTCCCCTTTCTTTGAAGAGACATGATGGGGTGTACCAAACTAGAGAATCCTGCAATGAAGCGTCGATAATACCCTGCCAGCCCCATAAAGCTCCTCACCTCAGTGACACTGGTGGGTGCCAGCCAATCCATGATGGCCCTAATCTTTGATGGGTCTACTGAGACACCATCACCTGATATTACATGACCCAAATAACGTATCTCAGGTCTAAAGAATGCACACTTCGACAAGCTACCAAACAATTGGTTCTCTCTCAACCTCTGCAATACCTGTCTCAGGTGCTCTTCATGCTCTATCTCATCATGAGAATAAATCATAATGTCATCAAGAAACACAACCATGAACTTATCCAAAAAGGTATGAAATACTCCATTCATGAGGCTCATGAATACAGCTGGAGCATTCGTAAGGCCAAAAGGTACCACGGTGAGCTTGTAGTGGCCATACCTAGTACGAAAAGCTCTTGGGGATATCACTATCCACAACCCTCAACTGATGGTAACCCAACTTTAGGTCAATCTTTTAAAATACTCGGGCACCCTGCAACTGGTCAAAGAGTTCATCAATTTTGGGAAGAGGATATCTGTTCTTGATGGTCACTTTTTTCAATTGTCGATAATCAATACACAACCTAAGTGATCCATCCTTCTTCTTGACAAAAATCGTCGGTGCACCCCAAGGTGACACACTAGGTCGTATATGCCCCTTCTCCAAGAGTTCCTCCAACTAAGCCTTTAGCTCACTAAGCTCATGAGTATTCATCCTATATGGTGCTCTTGAAACTGGCTCAGCTCCTGGTACTAGGTCTATGTGGAAATCCACTGCTCGCGGTGGAGGCATACCAGGAAGCTCTGAAGGAAACACATCTGCAAACTCCTGAAGGATTGGAAAATCATCAAGGGATGGCTCCCTTTCTGAATCTTCCTCTCGGTCACTGATAGTGATATCAAATAACTGACAACCCTTTCGCATGCACCGTCTAAGCTGCATAGCGAAAATCATACGAAGGGACACTGGCCTCTTCACTCCGAAGATCTCCCTAGAGATACCATTGTCATCCACACATTCAACCCTCTTCTGTTGACAATCCACCTTGGCGCTGTGGGCACAAAGCCAATCCATGCCAATGAAAACATCATAAGAACCTAGAGGGGTAATGCATAGGTCAGTCCTAATGGACATGTCTCCAATCTGCATTTGACAACTCCGCACCATGGAACTAATTGACACTCTAGCTCCCGAGGCTAACTCTACCTCCCAACTAACATCCTGTCTAACTGCCACTAGCCTGCAACGCTCCACCACAAATGGAGATATAAAAGAGTCAGTAGCCCCAAAATCAAATAAAATTGCAACCATATGGCCCTATATAATACCTTTAGCCTCGATAACTATGGGCTGATGCTCAGCCTGGCGGTTGTCAACCGCTGCAAAAACTCTATGGGATCTACCCATGTCACCAACTATTAGCTCTGAAAAAGCCCCTCTCTGACCACTAGAGGACTATCCCTGTGAACACTCTCTAGAAATATGCCCCATGCCACCACAAGTGTAACATGGACCTCATGTATAGGATCAGGAACCCTGTGATCCAGACTGTTGTGTGCCTCCTGACCTGCTAGATCCACTGAATCCAACCCTAGAAGACTGCTGAGTCTTCGTTGGCTGTGATGGTGGGACCTGTACTCTCTGATCCTGCCTCAGAACCTGTGAATACCACTGCTTGGGCTTGGAGCCCTGATAACCCTGTGAGGGCTTCTGTTGTTGCTGTTGCTACTGGGGTTTCTATTGCTGAGGCTGTTGGCCCTTAGAGGACCCTGCTGTGTAGTTCTGATTCCCTTTCCAAGGGAGTCTCTACTGGGTAGAGTTTCAGTTTTGAGACCGATCCCGTGACTCCTGTCTACCCCAAGTGTCCTCTGCCACTAGTGCCATCTCAACAACATGTCTAAAGGTGGTAGGGAAAGCCATCCGAACTGGACCCTAAAGTCAGAAATTCAGGCCCATGATGAATCGGTGCACTTGCAGTTTCTTGTCCTTCATGTACTCAACGTAAGGAAGGAGCTCGAGAAACTTGCTCTCATACTGGGCCATGGTGAGGCCCCTCTAATGAAGTGAATGAAATTCCTCTATCTGCTTCTGCCTGAAATGCTCAGACAAGTACCTCTCCCTAAACCTCTCTAGAAATGACTCCCAGGTGAGGGTATCCATACTCACTCCTCCAATGGTCTCCTCTCGATGCCACCAATTGGAGGCATCACCTCTCAACTGATGAATTGCTAGTCATGCCTTTAGATTACTCCCATACAGACGTAATCCAAAGCATCGTTGTAGACTCTGTATCCATGCCTCTACTACTGTCCCCTCAATGGAACTAGTAAATAAGGGTGGCCCGAGTCGAATCAACTCCTTGATATCATCTCCTATGTGTCTAGGATGTCTGTCATGTGGGGGTCCTCTCTGGTGTATTGACTCTTCCTCGTGCTCACCCTGTCCTTCTAACTGTCTCGGTGGGGGACTCCTAGTCCTCTCTCTGACTCTGGGTCTGCCTCCTCCGGGTCCCTCTGTTTCCACAACTGGAGTCTGCTGACCTGGATGAACTACAAGCACTACCCTCTGCTGAACTACACCAATCAAGGCTTGAAGTCCATCTAAAATGTCTTGGTTCAGGTTTGGTGGTGGTGGAGGTGGAGGTCCATCCTCCTGTCCTGCTCTACCATCTCTCACCCTATGACCTCTACCTCGCCGGTTGCTCCGAGTAACAGGAGGCATCCATCACATTTAAAGTTTTTAGTTAAGTTTAGAAGCATAATGGTTTTAGGTTCCTAGTGTTGAAACACGGGCTCTGATACCAAAATTTCATGCCCAAAGTACAGACAAAAAACACATACACAAATTTTTTTTTTTTGAAAGTTCATAGATGATAAGGTCAACAAATGTTCATATGATCAACTAAGATTAAAAAGGATAACATGGTCATAGAAGTTTTAAATGGTTAACTAATGGAATTAATCATGATCACTTCCTATAACCTTAAGGATGATCTAATTAACTAGGTCCTTAATACTAAGTTGATAACTTGAATGTCACTACAACTTAATCATTTGCTCTAAGCCTAATATTAATTAATTAACTTCTTTCAACTTCATCCTCATTACGTTATAAAATTTTAATCCAAATTCCAAATAACTTTTAATGTACACATCGTAGAGATAACAATATTATGAATTAAACATTTTACGTATTAATTATCAAATCTATTTCCTTCGTTCTCATATCAATCTAATTTATACTAATCTATTGTTCACTATAGAAACTGGAGGCAGGAATTATTTCAACTAAATCCATAAGTAAGACTAAACTTAATTTGAACGATATATTAAATTTAAGGTCACGTTAATAATGCCAATACTAAGTCCACCTAACTGATTTTTTTTTTTAATTTATAAAAACACAATGATGCTAACACTATTATACTTGGATCTTGAATTACTCTAATTAGATTTACTTATTGAGTTAGACTAATTTATAGATAAGGCACGTTTCTAATCTGACCTTTAAATTAGAACTATTAAAACCATCTAACAACTAGTTACCACTCTAAACTAACATCATTTAAAACATTAGATTTAAAGTTTAACTAACCTAATTTAAGTGTTTAAGTTTGAAACAATATTACTACACTAATCAAATACTTAAAGCATTAAACCACCTTCAAAAAAAATCTCACATATGTATAGAATTACTTATTAATATAAAATAAATTACAATCAAAACTAAAGAGAATAACTAAATTTAAGCTATCTAATTTAGTACCATCCTATCTTACACTAGCTCCCTACTAATGATACTCATAACAACTAACTACTGCCCTAATTAACAAATCTAATGCTAAACTCATTTAAATCCATTAATAAGATTATCTATTAACTCATGCAAATCTTATACTAACCTAACTAACTTACTAATAAAACTTGCTAACAAAACTATATATATAAAACAACAAACAGGCTACCTACACCTACACCCCCCCCCCCCCGTACCCCACCTAGGCCTGCCCATACGCGGCCCAAGGCCTGCGTGTGGCAGGCCTACCTCTGTCCTCGCGTGAGTCACATGAAACGCAGGACGTGCGTTTGGAAGGGGAGATGGTGGGGCGGTGAAGTATTAAATCAATAAATTTTTCACTTGCCCCTCCCTTTCCAAGCGTTGCAAGGTCAACGCATACAGTTAGGGGAGGAAATTAAATTGGATGAATGGGGTTAGACTTATTTAATATTAAAACATTTTCTTGCCCTCCTATGCGATTTGACCTTTGTACTTGGTGCAGGGGGACTTAGGTTTAAGTTTGGATTTTTTTATTATTTACAATTAAATGTAAATGATGGCTTAACCAAGTGTTCTGACTCCTTAGCCACTAGGACTTTAATGCAAAAAGTTTTATTGGTAAAGAAAATTTTCAAATAAGATATGCATTGAAATGTTATAATTGTAAATGCATTTCATTTATACTCCCTTTTTTATAGGGGTTTAGTAATGACTTATTTGTTTTGTTGAAAATTTCAAGGGATATCTCAGAGAATATTCTTTGTAACTTGGGGAAAGAATTAAATTTTGCTCCATACATTTTCCAAAGAGGTTTTTTTTAAGCCTGGATGCAAATTTTTTTTTGAAGCCAATTTTGACTAAGTGTTGCCAAGATATGAATTTATTAAAAAGGAACAACATAGGAATTTATCAATTCTATTGTCACATTGATTTCCTATCAACAAGCACATTAACGAAAGCACATAAGGATATCTTTTCTTTTGACTTTCATCTCATAATTCATGTTGTTATCTATTTATCATACATCAAGATGCATGTTCTAATTATTTTGAACTCAATGAAATACCAAATTCTCTTAATCAATTGAATTTTTATCTAAGTGAACTTAACAAGGAATATGATCGTATATTCAGAATTCAAAAGGTGGTGAACAATTATTTCAATTTCCATTACATTACTAATAGAGCATAATAATGAATGTATTAGTTTGGTGATCACAATGTAGTATTCCTAATCCATCAAATTTCTTAACCATATATTGAAACTTCCACATCTCAAATGCATTGTAATAGCATAATTGGAAACTTGGAGATCTATAATTTAGTGTCATTATCTATCAACCTATTTTCTCACAACATATGCAAAATTTGGAACCGCATGAGAGCAATGCAAGAAGGATTTCTTAATCTTCTCCTTCCTCTATTATTCCTCCTGGTTCAAGGCTCCATCGAGAAAGAACCTGTAAGAAAATCCGATATCTTTGCCACTACATCAATTTCAATTTCAATTTACATAATATTACAATTCATTGAGTTTTCTTCAAGACTTTCACAAGAGACTTTTATCAAATGTCTTCATTTCCTCAAGGGTAAACATGGGAGATATAAGAAACAACATGGAGATAACAACACAAGGAGATAAGCAAAATGAACATACATTCCCACCCGGTTGCACAATAGGTCCAACAATGAACCAATATAGGGGAAAGGTGGATTTTCTCAATAGGAGAAGTCAATCACCATACCTTCACTTAGCCCTTTCGGGGCTTAAAACTTCAAGAATTTCCATTCTTTCACAAGGCCCTTTCGGGGCTATATCCACAAGAATTTTCATTCTTTTTCACATTCAAGACTTCTCAATAATAACAAGGTATGGGATGACAAGTAGGGGCCCATACACCCTACCCTTTTTTCCCTCCTCTCTCCATGGGAGGAGACTCTACACTATTGAGGTCCAACTAATGCCCTTTCCCCAAGCATGGCCACTTCTTCCCTCCCAAGGGTGAGTGTTGCCAAATACATCCCCATGAAAACTCTCAAAAAACAACAATCAACACACCAAGAATGCATATTAATAACATCAAAGAAAACAAGGTAAAATTCCTCCCAATACCACCCTCAACACAAAACAAGGAATGCATATCCACACAATGTCTCCAACATGATGTAACAAGATTCAAATATGAACACACACAAAGAACCATTCATGGAGTGTAGAACTCCTACCTTCATACAAGAGTTATGGCAATGGTGGTTTGAGAAGAGCTTCCCTTTTTCTTTATCTTTTTTTTTCTTCCTTCAATCTTCAAGACTTCCTCCAAAACTAGAGGATTGGGTGACAAAAAAACTAAAGTTCCCCCAAAAAGGCCTCTAAGTATGGTCCTTAACCCCACTAGGGTTCAAGTAACACAAGATGGAGGTTGGTTTTACTAACCCAAGTAAAGGACAACCCATTTTCGAAATCAGCCTATAATAGGGTTTTTAAGAGACCCTAAGAGTCAACCTAGGAGGCTAGAGGGTTGGAAAGTACCCCCACCCATGCCCTTACCCATAGGGGTGCTTAAATTTAATGTTGTTAAGCCTTTAAGGGCTCATTAGGAATAATTAAAAGTTAGTAGCATAGTAAGATCAAATTACAACCTTTAAAGAATTACAATATAAACTTAGCACAACATTAACAAGAAATTTAACTCCGTTTCTTCCATTGGGTCATCTTGGCTGATTTTCCTGCACACTCATTGCACACATCAGTAGGTCCAAAATCACATGCATAATGTGAATTAACATGCTAAGGAAATTATATATAATTTAAAGCATCTACTTCTTAATAAATAGTTTTTTATCTAATTCTACTGATATTTCTAGCCTTTCGACTTGCATAATCAAATGTGTTAGCTTGCATACATTTTCTTTCATCATTATACATATTTATAAGCATTAAATAGCAAAATCAACTAACTGAAGTAAGCATCACAAATTGCAAAATAGCATACAAAGTTCAGTGTATCCAATAATGTTCTGACATGTCATCATGAGCATCAAAAAAATAACAATGTATCATAGGTGCTAGGACGGGTTGGGGGGAGGCTTCACAGTGTATGGTATGTCAGTTACCTAATTCATTAGAATATTGTGCTATTGTAATTTCTTTTTCTACAAGCTAGGATGATGATCATGAACAACTTCATCAAGAAAATGCAGTGATGATGTAGGATTTAATATGATTAAGTCCTATTGTGATGATTTAACTAATTGTGATGATATTGATATTGATGTACATGTGAAAAGATAGGTTCATGATGTTCTTCATCAAAAAAATTCTCAAATGAGGATGAAATAGATGATGGAACTTGTAATATGGTATGTTCAAAAGAGAAATTTGTATTAAGAAGACCTACTAAGGAGGAAATTGATCAAATAACTACTAATGTGGTAACACAAGTACATACCAGATCTATGTTGTCTAGCGGTGATGATGACAAGGTAGCCAGTATTTTTGTCAAGAAAATAGATCCCAAGGAAAGTAACATGAGAAAACCCAAGGATGGATATGATATTAAGGTTTAAAATATGAGTAAGAATGTTGACATTCCAGTCATGTTTTTTATTAGTGACATAAACTTATTCATATTGTAAGTATCTACTAAGCTTATTGTATAGTTAACAATGTTAACCAAGCATTTCAGTTGCTGCCAAGTTCTAAATTTTCTACTGAGTCCTTTGGATAGATTTTAGTTTGTGCCAAGTAGTTACTACTAAGATGATGATCAATAGTGTAAACTGAGCATCTCAATGTATTTTTAGTTTACCAGTGCAGATCGAGTTGTGCAATGCTTACCGAGTTCATAGTTGATGTGATGCGACTCTAGTGTTAACCAAGCTACTTAGTGTTAACCAAGTGACTCAATTTATGTCGAGCTCATAGTGATAACATTGACCAAGCTATGCAATGTGATTCAAGTGATTCAATTTATATGTTGAGTTTCATAGTATTCATCAAGTCACCAGTACAGACTAAGCTCAAGACTAATTGGAAGTGATCAATATGGACTGAGCTTCTATGTCTACCAAGTGCATGACAATGTTGAGAATTGATAGTGGATGTCAAGTATCATAACTTCACCGAGTCAGTCTTCAAAACCCAAGTTTCTATTCTTTGGTCGACTTTGTAATATTTGTGTAAACTTGTATTGTGGCCGACTTTGTAATTTTGTAATTGGATTGTTATATATGCAATGTATTGTATCACATCCAAATCATTGAATGGAAGTAATGTAATCATCAGAAAAGAGTTGAAGAGAAATTTACAAAGGCTACAGTAGTATAAGGAGCAGCAAAGATTTATCTATCATGACAGGGTAAACTTTAAGAAAGTCACCTCCAAAAAAAGATGTAAAATATTGGCGAATCTTTCATTATTTTGAAAAGACAAAATTATATTTATTGGTGAATCTTTCAATTTTTTATTCTAAATATGATTAATATTGGCAATTATTTTTGAATCATAATTTTTTTCTATAAAATAATCATGAATCTCAATAATAATAGGAAGTTCATTAATCACCATGGAATATTACAAATCAAAATTCAACATTTTTTTACCTCATGGAATATTATAAGAATCGCTACATATACTTTAAATCAACAATGGAAACTAAATATTGGTGATATATCCCTAAAGTAACTAATAATTATGATAATTATTGGTTAATTAAATATAATTTCTCCAATAATATATTATATTTTGGTGACTCAAATATAATCATGTGGTGAATATTTGAGTTCAAATTTTTCAATAAAATAAATTATTGAGCGATTTTAAATATTCTAGAACTAAATTTTATAAAACTCTAGCGATTTAGGTTGTATCAAATCTTAAATTATTAGGCAAATTACTAGCCAAAAAATTCTAAAATTAGCCAATTTGTGAATATTAGCCACTAAAAATACCTTGTATCATAGCAAGGTGATTTGTACACTTAGACGAATCTCATTCAAGAAACCAAGTTACAGATCAAAGATTAGCTATTGCTACATCTTAATAGGTGGATCAATCAAATCCTTTAACAAGGTAGACTTAACAGTCTTACATAAATCTCTTTACCGGGTGCATACTTCATTGTATGTTTGTAAATCCTTTTGCAAGGTGGACCTAGTAGTCCTTATTGCTCCTAATAGGGTAGATCATCATAAGTGATCATTGTAAGCCTTAACAGGCCAACTTTATACTACAATACTAAAGCTTGTGGATATCATCCCCACCCCAGTTTTACCTTCTATTTGGAAGGTTTTTGGGTCACCAAATTTGTGTGTTCAAAGGTGTTATGTATGCTTTAATGTTTTCAGTTTCTCATGCATGCAAGTAGATCAGAATTCACATGAAGGATTAATTGCTAATTAAGGATTTAAAGTTTTATAAGTTATTGATTTACCCCTCCCCTCTTAGTAACTTAGCCTGTCATAATATTTCCAACAATTGGTATCAGAGCATTGTGGTTGTCAAAGAAAGGTTTAATAGCTTGAAAGATCAAAGGCAATGGAGGTATTTAAACTTGACAAGGCTATTGACAATGAGAAGCTACATTTGGAATTAGCTATTGGACAACTCAAGAAAGCTAAAGAGTAACTCTATCAATCCCTAAAAGGAAGAAAAGATCTTGTAATCTAGATGAATGATCCACTCTACATTGAACAAAGAATTGAAGAAATCCATTCAAGCAATTCAGATGAAGCTAAAGAAGAAATCAACGAATTATTGGAAAAGAATAGTACTCTTCAAGAAGAAGTAAGAAAACTAAGAAGAGTCAATCAGTAAGATTGTGTGAAGGCATGGATGAGAAAAACAAGATAAGAGAAGAGATAGAAGGAAAGAACAATGAAATTCAGCACCTAACCCTTCAACAAGTAGACTTCATTGATCAGCTCACCAATTCAAATGAAGAAATCATGAATCTAATATAAGAGAATGAAAGATTGTAGAATGATCTAAACATTGAAAGGAAAAACAATGAAAGGATAATGAAATCCCAAGAAAACTTGAATCAGTTGAATGAGCATAGTCAAGGTGAATCATCCAAGCAAGGAGCTCAGAAGAATAAACCCACTCGCAATCATTGTGGTAATAGTGTTGGAGCAATGGGAAAGCAAAATTCAATGAAGAATGCTACAATAATAATCAGCATGGTCATAGAGCTAATGAATGCAAAGAAAATTGAAGATTTGAAGGAAAATGTCACAAATGTAAGAAGCACGGGCATAAGTCATCAAAATGAAAAACTAAGATATTGAATCCAACAGAACAAATTGTAAAAGCTATATTTGGTTGGGACTATAACACTTGGTGTAGATGTCATTACTATGGAGAATTTGGACATATTGGAATGAACTGTGAAAAACATCACTTGAGGAAAAGAGATACTACCAAAAGATGTTTCATTTGCATTGAAATTCATCATCTTGCCAAGAACTATATGAATACTGGAAGAATTGAAGATGATAAGAAGGAAAAAACTGATAACATTAGAAAATAGATGAGACAACAATGGGTTCCAAAATCTACTGTGAATGCAAGTCTAAGCAATGATGGTCAATTCACTCAAGAATTGGGTGACTCCACCATTTCCACTTGATTTATCAAAGGAGAACTGGAACTAGGCTACTAAAAAAGACACCTAATATTAGTTCTAGTTGGTAGATCAAAAGATCCATATTAGCATTCAAGATGCAAAAGATCACTGAGTAAGAGATGGTAGTCACTACCAAGTTACTATTGTTACTGAGTGAGGTCGGGTTACAATCTCTTCCAAGTGAGGTTGAGAGTAATTAAATTTTATGTGGTTACCAAATCATAGAAGACTCTATCGAGTAGTCAATGCAAGAAAAGTGGATGATAGTCTGTCATTTGAGCTAACATTTGTACCAAGCATTTATGGTGAAATTTAATAAAAAGGTGAAATCAAAGTCATTTCTCACCATGAATTTTTGAGAGCTATTTACATAGAGCGATCTTCAGAGAATTCAAGCAATTTGAGGGAATTGTTATCAAAAAAAATTAAATTCTCTCAAATCCTACTGAGCAAAGATGACATCCACTAGTAGCAAAGTGAAAAGAGGTTCAGACATGTTGGTTCATGGTGTGAAATGGAAGGCACCAGATTTCAAGTTGACTCCTGCAGTTACTGAAACCCTAGATTTGAGTGGAGTGCAGTCTCAAATCCCTCCCAAGGTATTGTTAGTTAATAATATTTGTTTACATTTCAAATGTACAATCCAAGATATTGGTACACTAGAGATGGATGAATATTTGAAGGAGTTATGTGTTGATGGTGTGTTGAGACTTGAGCATCAACATCTTGAGGCAAAAGGTTTAACTCACATTCCTCACATGCCATGGGATTTCCAAGTGAAATCGATAAGGTTTATCCTTATTCATGTGCATAATAGTCAGTTGTGGTTGGAGCAACCAATTCTGACAACTAAGAAGATTATCCACAAGATCACTGGTCTCCTAATGTTGGAAAAAGATAAAAGACTAAAACTCTAGGTCAGGTTGAACTAGAGAAGAAAACCCTAGCTAGGTGGGATGGAAGGGGAATGAAGATAAGTTGTGTCACTAACATGGAATTGAAGTTTGGTATTCATGTCATTGTACACAAAATCTATAGAATTCAAGTTGAACAGTGTATCTTGCAAAGCAATTGATTTAGCATATATGGTAGTCAAGAATAACCTTTCTCTTGACCTTGTCAAGTTACTATTGAGCCAGTTCAACAAAAACATGGAGAGCATCAGGACTTCCAAAAACAATCCATGTAATTTTAGTTCACTCTTGACATGTTTATTTTTCTATGTTTAGAAATTCTTTCCATCAAAAGGTACTATTGTTTTGAGAAAAGATTACCAGTCATTTATCATATTAATGAGTACATTGCTGAAATGGGAGAGAATTATACAAGTATCATGGACAATTACTTTGATGCACTTAAGGAGAAAATGAATAATAGATTTAGGATTCCAAGGAAATTAGTTGAATATTACATATATGATGTTTGTTTCATGGTAGACAGTGACAAAGTGTATATTCAAGTAGTTAGGCCAAGAATTGCATGGGTAAAACTTCTAGGATATGAGGTGAATATTGATGAAACCAAAGAAATAATTTAGGCACTAATAAATGAGCTATTTGATCCCAAGGCTACTTACTTTGGCACCTATGATTAGGCAAAGGCTAGGATATAACTAGAAATAAAGCTTCCTCAAGTAGTTAACAAGGGTAAGAAGAGGATTGCCAAACTAAAAACTAGCTCTACTCTTTTGTTAACTGAAGGAAAAGGAGAGGATGAAGAAGAAGAGGATGAAGAAAATTTAGAAGAAGAGACACTGATGAAGAAGGGTAAGGTAATCATTACCAAGCCTACCAAAACATCCACTGCTGTGTTCACAAGGAGATCCTCCAAGAAGAAAGAAGATAAAGGAGGAGACAATCTTCAAGAGGTCTCCACCCACATTTGAGGAAAGGATAAAAGAGTTAGAATTAGGATCTAGCATTACAAATTTCAAAGCATTGAAATATGAGACCAGGATTGTAGATGAGTAGAAGAAGATAGAAGATATATTAATATCCAAAATGGGTAAGTAGAAATACTCACCTAACCAACTTACTTAGGAGATTCCTAATGCTTTGATGGACAAGATTAAACCAAGATGGGAGCATGCCATGCAAAGTCCAAAAGATATATATGAGTATAGCCTAAGGAAGCTTATGCCAAATTTGAATGACAAGGAGGTGAAAGAATCTTTGAAGAAAAGTGAAGAAAAGTTAACTTTAAGATTTAACACTTGTCTTATACTATTGAAAGAAATTGAGCATGTTGTGAAGAATGCTACAAGCACATGGAAGAATTTTTATCTTCTTCACAAACTGAGTGATTTTTTTGTTATTGTAAGTGATAAGGATGATAATCTTGATCAAGAAGAGAAAGATGATGAAGAGGTGACTCATTTTTATAACATAGATGATGAAGAGGAACAGGGGCAAGAAGCTACAAAGGAAGATACACAAGATGTTGAGGAGACCGACCCAGTTAAGATTGATGCAAAGGTCACAGCCTCACTTCCTCATTCTCCCAGCAAAACATTGATAATATCAAGCCCAGAGATAGCCTCAGTAGCATTGATTGTGACTAGCACTACAAGTACAAGCACTCAATCAATCTATGCACCTATCTAGCAAAGTACTTCATTGATAGTAGTGCCAAGCACTTTATATACCAAGCTACAAACTCTTTCCTCTACATCAGTTTTGGCTACATTAGGTATTCCTACTACTAGTATTTCAATGAGTTCAATATCCATTTTTGCAATGAGTCCTACCATTTCAACAATTGTTTCCATTCCTAGTATGTAAGAAACAAGTGCAAGGATAGTTGAGACCAAGCCTCAATCGAGCACAAAATTTTTGGATAAAGGAAAAGAAAAGGAAGAGGATATTCATCTTGATGAGGAGATCATCATTCCTAAATGGGACATCTCAATTCTAAATCCAAATCAGATGCAAATTTTTCAAAATCATTGAGGATGCTAAGAATGTTCTAGCAGAGGCTCTAGGCATAGAGGTTGATACTTCTCAGCCAATTTTGTATCAATTGACAAAGGAAATCCAAAAATATAATGAATATTTGGATGGACAAGACAAATTATTGTAGAAAGTTGAGAAAAAAAGCTTGAGACTAAATTTTTAGAACTTATTGCTTAACAAATTGTCATTCATCAAGTAGCTCTATCTACTATTTTAGGCTCTCTAGAGACCTCTTGTGTCAATGTATATTTACTTTTTGGAAAATTATGTGATACATCAATTTTCACAAAAGAAATAATAGATAAATTGACAAAAATTGATGAGAATCTAAAGGAAACTGCATAGCAATTGTAACTTGACTCGAGTTCTAGCTCTACCCACTTCAAAAATATCAAATTTCTAATAGACATGTAGGCAAAATTGCTCAAAGAAGAAGCAAGAATTAGATCAAATTTGATATATATTCTGAATATGATTCTCCCAAACATGGATGTACTACAAAAACACATTGCACATTCAAGAATTCTCATCCATGACAAAAACTTCTCTAATGCTGACCACATGATTGAATTGGCAATAGAAGTGCAAATTGCATTGCACACATGCAAGGTCTTTCAAGAGAATTGGGACAAGACTTTGGCACTCATCCTAAAGGTACATTCAGACTTCTTATCACATTTTGGCATTATTGTGTAAATACATATTGCATAAATCTTTGGCATTAAGATGTAAGGAGAAAGGGGGAGAAAATTGAAAGAAGACTTTAAAAAAATCTATAAAGTATAAAGGAGGAGAAAAATGTACATATCAAATATATAGTATACTATATATTATGTATTGGGGAGCATTACTAGGTACAGAAATATATCTCTTACAAAACTAATTTTGAAAAATCTCAAAAACAACTTACTCTAGTGTGTTGGAGACATAAGGTGATGGATAAAGATGTTGTTGAACATTCTTGAATTTAGTTTTGACTGATAAGTTTTTTTGACACTAATGCCAAAAGGGAAGATCATTGACATTCTAGTCATGTTTTTTATTAATGACATATGCTTATTCAGATTGTAAGTATCTACCAAGCTTATTGTATAGTTAATAGTGTTAACCAAGCATTTTAGTTGCTATTGAGTTCTGCATTTGCTACCAAATCCTTTGGACAGATTTTAGTTTGCGTCAAGCAGTTACTACTAAGGTGATGATCAGCACTGTAAATCAAGCATCTTAGTGTATGTCAAGTTTACTAGTGCAAACTAAGTTGTGCAGTGCTTATTGAGTTCATAGTTAATGTGATGTGAGTCTATTAACCAAGCTACTTAGTGTTAACCAAGTGACTCAGCTCATATCAAGCTCATAGTGATAGCATTGACTGAGCTATGTAGTGTGAATCAATTAATTCAATTTATATGCTAAGTTTCACAGTACTTGCTAAGTCGCCAATGTAGACCGAGTTTAAGACTACTTGAAAGTAATCAGTATGGACCAAGCTTCTACATCTACCAAGTGCATGACAATGTCAATAATTGATAGTGGATGTCGAGTATCAGAACTTCACTGAGTCGATCTTCAAAACTCGAGTTTCTACACTTTGGGTGACTTTTTCATATGTGTAAACTTGTATTGTGGCCAACTTTGTAATTTTGTAATTGGATTGATATATATATAATGTATTGTATCACATTCAAATCATCAAAAGGAAGTAATGTAATCATCAAAAAAGAGAAAAAGAGTGAATTACAAAGGCCACATCAGTATAAGGAGCAACAAAGATTTATCTATCACAACAAGGTGATTTGTACACTCAGAGGAATCTCATTCAACAAACTAAGTTGCAAATCAAAGATCATCTACTGCTTCAACCTAATAGGTGGATCAGTAAAATCCTTTAACAAGGTAGACGTAATAGTCTTATGTAAATCTCTTTACTAAGTGCATACTTCAGTGTATGTTTGTAAATCCTTTTGCAAGGTGGACCTAGCAGTCCTTATTGCTCCTAATAGGGTAGATCATTAGAAGTGATCATTTTAAGACTTAAAAAGCCAACTTTATACTACAATACTAAAGCTTGTGGGTATCATTGCCATCCTAGTTTTACTTTCTATTTGGAAGGTTTCTATGTCACCAAAATTGTGTGTTCAAAGGTGTTATGTATGCTTTAATGTGTTTTAGTTTCTCATGCATGCAATTAAATCAGATTTCACATGAAGAATTAATTACTAATTAAGGATTTAAAGTTTTATAAGTTATTGATTCAACTCTCCCCTCTTAGTAACTTAGCCTGTCATAATATTTCCAATGCAAGAAATGAGAACCTAATAAATAAGATTTCACAAAAGGTCCTAAAATCCAATTCAAGGATAAGAAAAAGTGAGTAGAGAAGCCATCTAGCACAACAAGTGAAAAGGTAGAGCAACATGATCATAATGTTGTTGATGTTACTCAAAGACAAAAGCAGGTAAAAGGTACATATATAGAATTCTCCCCTACTATTCCTATTGATATGTTGTCTAATTTGTCACAAATCACAATAAAAGTCCCACTCTCAAACTTGTTAAGAATCCTAGAACATAAGGATAAAGCCATAGCATGGGTGGGAAATGTTAAGGAAAGTGTTGATCTCAATTATAATTTTGGGGGGTCTTCTAAAGAAAAGGAGTTAGTAGAAATGGAGGGTGTTCTATCTCAAATCCCACCTATGTACCTAGATGATTCAGTAAATCAATGCTTGGGAAATATTGATCCATTTTTCTTGCGCATCATTATCAATAGAAATACATTAAAAAACTACATGATAGACTCTAGTGCATCAAATATAATAATAGCTTTTGAAGTCATGAAAAGCTAGGTTTAAAAGTGGATACTACCATGGGTAGATGTTATGCTCTAGACTAGAGGGAAGTTACTATTATAGGTACAATAAGTGCATTTCCTTATAGATTGTCTTCTTACCTTGATAAAGAATTTAAAATTAGTGTACTATTTGTTAACATTCCACCTCAATATGGCATGTTGCTAGCTTGAAAATAGAGTGCAGCAATGGGTAGAAGCCTTCAGTTTGATTTATCCCATGCAACCTTTTACATTCATTTAAAATTGGTTAAGGTTAATAGAGAACCAAAAAGTGGTTATATGATTGAACATAATATTGATGATGAAATGATATGTCTTATATATACTAACATAAATGCATTAAAGTCTAAATTTTTGGTTCTAGAAAAGAAGTGTGCTAAATCATTTATTGTAGCAGAAGTTGATCTAAAATCAAGTAAAGGGGATTTGTGGACCATGTATTTTGATGGAGCATGTTGTAAAGATGTGTCTGGAGCAGATATTCTCCTTATTTCCCCTGATGAGATTATGTACAAATTCTCTTTTACCTTGAATTTCCCATGTACCAATAATATTGTAGAATATGAAGCTTTATTACTAGATCTAAGATTAGCCTATAAACATGGGATTAAATGTATACATGTGTTTGGGGATTCTGAACTATTTTTTCTGAAGTTAAATTGGTCTATGTTTCCAAGAATAAGAGGTTAAAGTAGTATAGAAATGTTGTGTGGCATGTTATAGAGAATTTTGATGCATTTAGAATAACTTGGGTGGAAAGAAATAACAACAAACATTGTCCTAAAACTTGATGAGGTCACATTTGTTGATGTATCAAACTTATAAATGCAAACCAAACCTCTATCCCTAATAACATCAAGAAATGGCAAGTTTTTGAAGCTGATAGAGATATTTTTAGGTTCTTGAATTGTGAGGGACAATTTTGGCGACAATAAATCGATTGTGTTGCATTGGTGGAAACCATATAAGGCAAGGAAACTACCTTTGGAAATGAAGTAGTACAACAAAAAAGAAACAAGATCCCTAAAGGGTTGGTGGTTCTAGAGACTATCTTTGATGACTATGATAGATCTTAGGTGAGTGAAAAGAAAAAAGGTGTTAAAGATTTAGAGGAGGTGAACCTTGGAACTGAATAAAATCTAAAGAGAGTGTATATTGGCAAAAATATATCTCCCATATTGAGGAAGTCTTTGATTAATTTGTTGATAAAATATAGGCATGTCTTTTTTTGGTATTAGGATGACTTAAAGGATTATAGAGAGGATCTATTTCAACATGAGATCCCTTTGAAATAAGGACTCAAACCTTTTAGGTAGAAACAAAGTCCTATTAATCCAACTTTAGCACCAAAAATGTAAGATGAGTTGATGAAGTTAAGGGATACAAAATTATCAAGCCAATAAGGCATTCTTCTCAGGTATCTAATCTTATGTCTGTAAGGAAGAAAAATTGAGATATAAGGTTGTGTTGACTCCAAAAACCTAAACATATTCTCATTAAAAGATAACTATGGTTTGCCTAATATGGATGCCATGTTATAATAGGTTACTAGGTCAGAACTAATGTTTATGATGGATGATTTTTTTTGGATATAACTAGGTGGTGGTTAAGGAATTAGAATAGTATAAGATCACATTCACAACATATTGGGGAACATATGTATATAGCAAGATGTCTTTTGATCTGATGAATGTTGGCACTACTTTTCAAAGGGCAATGGATGTAGCATTTGCAGACACTATGGACAAGTTCTTAGTAGTATACCAAAATGATTTAACAACATATGCAAAAAATAAGGGTGGTCATTTCATGTATCTTGATAAACTATTTACTTAAGCTCTAAATTATGGCATTTCATTAAACCCAAAGAAGTGTGCATTTGGGGTCACTGAAGGAAAATTATTGGGACATATATTTGAAAAAGAGGGAGCAAGAATAGACCCTAAAAGAGTGGAAGCTATTGACAAGATTCAAAAATCTAAAACTATGAAATTTATTCAATCTTTCTTTCGGAAAATAAATTTCTTAAGGATATTTGTCACCAACTTTGTAGAAATAAGTAAACCTGCCTCAAAAATACTAAATAATGGTGTTAAAATCAAGTGGGATGGTGAACCCATTATTACTTTTCAAAAAAAAAACAATCAAGGATTCTCTTGTCCTTAGAGCCCCTAATTATTCAAAACCCATGCACATCTTATATTTTGCTTCATTTCATACTATTGCAGCAGTCTTACTAAAAAGGAATGAGGAAGGATTTCAACAACCATTGCATTTTTTAGCAAATCCATGCAAGTTGTAGAACTAAAATATGAGTTAAATGAAAAAAAAGCTTATGCATTAATCAAGGTTGTGAAGGAATTTAGATGTTATCTCATGGAGGCTATTGCAAATACTTTTATACCAAATACTGCAGTAAAAGGTATATTCTGTCAACAAGAAGTGTCAAGGGGAGATGCAAATGGATTAATAGAATCCAAGAATTCAATAGAGATTCAGATTACCAAGTTGGTCAGAGGACAAGGACTTGTAAAGTTAATGGTAGATACTAATCTAAAATAAAATTAGATAAATCAACTTGATGATAATTCCAGAGATAACTTCTGTGATATGGACACTTGTGAATGGTACAAAGGTGTAATCCATTATTTGCAATACATGAACTCCACCATAGATGAATGATAATTAGAAAATGGTATTGACATTACAATTCATTAAATATTTCATTGTTAGAGGAGAGATATGGTGGAGAAATAGGTGTGTTATTAAAATTTGTTGATAAAGAACAGTCAATCAAGATTCTAAGTGAGATGCATAGTGGGGTGTGTGGAGGCCATTTTATGACTAAAACAATAGCTTATAAAATAATTAGGGAAGGATTTTGGTGGCCAACTTAATTCAAAGATGCACATGGACTTGTGAAGAAATCTAATGCTTGTTAAATATTCATAGGTAAATTAAAATTTTCTAGTAATGTACTATGAAGGTTAGTAGAAACACGAGCACCATTCCACTAATGGGGAATTGAATTTTTGGGAGAAATTACATGAACAAATCTAGTGGGGCACACTCATAGATCCTTTTGGCAATAGCTTATTTTACAAAATGGGTTGAAGAAATCCCCACCAAAAGAGAAACTAGTAAATTGGTGATGGATCTTATCCGAAATAACATTATCATTAGATTTGGTTTCCTAGAAAAATATTTCATATTAGGAGCATAACCATACCATAATTCAAAAGGTGTAACATTTGTACCTTTCTTAACTTTCACTCTATTCAGAGTATAAATAGTTGAACTTATAGCTTCTCTCTGGTATCTTTGTGACACAATTTTCTTCATCATCATTGTTCTAGCACAATCCATAATTGATCTATTGCTTCTTTTAGCTATTCCATTCTGAGGAGGGGTCTTAGGTTTTGAGATCTACCTTTCGATTCCTCTGTCATTTCAAAATATGTTGAACTCATAGGAAATAAATTCATGACCTCTATCAAATCTCAAACACTTCATACTTTTCCCTATATCCTTTTCAACTCTAGCCAAATACCACTTAAAATGCTGAAAAGTGTCAAAAAAAAATTTAAGAAAAATCACAGTCATCATTCTAAAGTAGTCATCAAAAAATAGAATGAAATATTGTCACCATGCCAAAATAGCTTTTAACTCCAATAGGTCCACATAAATTAGTATGAACCAATTCCAAAATGTCATCAAATGAATATGTTTTTCTCTTGAAACTAGATTTTGTCATTTTTCCCAATTGACATTGCTTACACATACAATTGTCAAATTTCTTCAATTTAGACAATCCTCTAACTCTTCTTATTTTACTAATGCTAACAAAATTGTCAAAGTTTACATGACATAACCTTTTGTGACATAACCTTTTGTTTCATAACCAAGTATCTTCATATTGTGTAGAAAAACATGTCTCATCAGATAAATCTAGGTAGAACAAGCTACCTCTTGTTTAGTCACCACTTCCAATTAGTTTACCATCAACATCAAATATTATGGCCTTTATGTGATGGAATTCAACTCTATAATCTAATTTGTTTAACTTTGAAACACTCAACAAATTATAGTTAAGTCCTTCAACCCATTAAGCATTTTCACATTTAATTTTATCAGCTAGTTAAATTGTTCCTCTACCTTTCATAAGATGTGGAACATCATTACCAAATTTAACATAGCCACCCTTGTATGGTCCAATGTTCTCAAATTTTAATCTATCACTAGTTATGTAATTAGAACAACCGCTATCAATTATCCATCTATCACTTTTGCTCACATAAGAGATTAAAGTAGTTTTCTCATCTTCATCAGAATCTTCTTTCATAGCAACATAAACTACCTCTTCACCATTACTTTTAGATTCAGTCTCAATTTCTTCTTCAGCAATACAACAATATCTCTTACCTTTTTCCTTGCAGACCTTGTTCTTCTTGAAGCCTCAGTCATATCCTCTTCCTTTGTACTTGCTTTATTTTATTTCAACCTTGTCTTCTCTATCACGAAACCTTGAAAAAATATGACCAACTTTTTTGCATGAAAAATAGATTATGGGAAGTTACCTCTTTATTTTCCTTTGCCTCTTCTAAATTTCCTAGCTATTAGTGCCTCAAGTTCATCAATTTCATCATGAGAAGTATCACTGTCATTTTTCACATGTTTTCCTTTTCCTTTCTTGCTAAGAACTAGTTGTGTTTTAAAAGAAAATTCAATAGTAGTAGGAGTGTAATTATCAAAATTTGACATCTCAAAAGAAATAATCGTACTAATTACACCTTCCAAAGTTAGATTATTACGTAGTGTACATCTTAGTTCTTGTATTGCAAAAAATATAATAGCATAAATAGGAAGTAGAATTTTCAATACCTTGTTTATTATTGTTTCATCTTCAATCTTTCCATTAGCTCTCCTAATAGCTTTGACAAGTTCTTTGGTTATTGTACAATATTGCACTATGTTCTCACCTTCTATCATTTTCATCTCATTAAACTTACCTCATAGAATTTTTTATTTCACTCTTAAAACATTATCATCTCCTCCATAGATAGTCTTTAGTTTATCCCACATCTCTTCTAAATATTGCATTCCTTTAGGTCATCAAACTCAACATAGCTTAAGGCTAAAGCAATCTCTAACATTGATTGATTATGTTCTTTCTTTTCTTTCAGTTACTGAGAAGTCAAAGGGACGATAGTTTTTTATTAAGAAAAATAGGTTTTATAGGGATCCTAAAACCCAAGAGATAACAAAGGGCTGCAAATTAACAAATCAAGCCCAACAATAGAACAACAGCCAAAAGAAAAGCCAAAAAAAAAATAAGTGAAAAGCCAAAATGATAAAGACCTACAAAAACTACAAAAACCAAAGACAAAACTTAAAAATTCTTCACTTACTCCCCCACCTTCCTTTTGAGGTCTAGGATAGTCTCTACCACTTCATAGGCTTTCTAGTTCTCCTATGCCATGAACTCTTGGCCTTTTTCATAGATCTGATCCCAGTGGATTTGGATTATGTCTATTATGGTGTCCTCTTCCATCCTATCTTTTACATTGTCCTTCTCATCCTTCTCCACAATGAAACCCCTAGCTTTTAACTTACCACCAAGACTAACAATATTTTCACTGAGAGAATTTAGAATAGTAAGCATCTGATTAGCCATGTTATGGTTGTAATTCTCCATATTTTGCATCCTTTTTTCCACCAACCTTATTCGGTGCCCTTGGTCTATCAGGATCCCTTGCTCATTCCTTTTCCCTTGGCTTTCCATCTATCCCATTCTTTCTTTTACCTCCTCCAACTCATGAAAAAAGCCATTTAATAGATTGAAAGTTATCGACCATGTTTTTTTTTGCATTATTTAGAAAATTCATGTCCACTTCCCTTGCATTGTTTATGATGGCCACCAACACTAGTTCTATTAGTTCCTCCAATTGGATCTTGTCCTCTTTTGTCAAAGGGACTATAGTTTTGTCCACATATTCATTGTCCATAAACACTAATGTAGCATCACTAATATTGGCTAAATGTAATCTTATCAACTTCTGCCATGTAGGAGGGTACCTCTCTATTGTACGCCATGATCTTTAGCTTTGAGTACCTTCAAACTCTTCTTTACAAGAATAAACACACTAATACCAATTGCTATAATATTTATAATAACTAAGAGGTAGGGTGAATCAGTTATCCAAGGTTTAGATGTACCAATTGAATAAACAAACACTTAAATAATTTTAGATCTTATCTTTCTAGTGCTCAAGTTATACTATAAACTTGCATTAAAAATGGATTGTGGAAATCTGATATTGTTGATTTTGCATGCATGTCTACCAGGACAATCACAACTTAAACATATAATGAGACACTGCAGGATGCATGCAAAATGTCATATCATAGGGAAAGCATGTGAACTATTTTATAGAATGCCTCAAAAATATCGACAATAACTAATCAAATTGTTGTAATCACCGACAGTAACTAATATGCTTCTTCATTAATATGCCTGATACAATAACCAAACTTGACAACTATGTACAACAACTTATATGCTAAAGGGAAATCATTTAGGAGATACAAAATTTGAACAACCATATGTTAAGATTCTACAATAAAACATAACTTGCCTGAGTTTGATAGTTGAGATTAAGTTCATCATCCTCTCTACAGTATGTTATGATGGCCTGCACATCCACAAAAGTTGCAGCATCTCAAATTGATAGAATAAGAATTGTTTCGCAGTGAATGGACATGATTGACAATAAATCATCATATAAAAAGACTCCCATGTGAAGCATGAATAGCAAAGGAAATGAATATGGGTGATAGGGAAGAGAATTCAATAATAGAGGCTAAGTATACTTTATTTTCTAAGTATACTAACTTCTGCTAATTCTACTAACTGCTACTGATAATGGGGCTCCAGGACTGCCACTCCTTGTCCATGCTTGCATTGTATTATTCTTAATGGGAAGGGTTCAAAAAAGAAGACATTCCATCCAGGAAGACCAAAAGGTCAAAGGAATAACCTCCAACTCGAGCACCTGAAACAACACAAACAAAACCGAAGTAACATAACAAAGTAGAAAGTCTACATGTAAAACTAAGCAAATAGAAGCTAGCAACAAGTATGGAAGGAAGGGTTGGGTACTCCTAAAGAAATCTCTCCATGTAGATAAAAATGTTCCTAGTCTAAAACTCATGGACATGTAACAAAGATTTTGGAACTATTATCCCTTGCTTAGCCACCTCAAAAGCATGCATACAAGTGGCTTTGTCAACTGGCCTTTTCCTTCACTTGATCGTACACTCTTTGTATTCTTTTCCTTTTATGTTCTTGGCTATTTGGATATCTATGATAGATTGAACTTCTTTTCTCTTCAGGGGCAGCTACCATACCCAACTTTTCTCGTAACCTTTTGAAGCTGCTCCTTGTTTTCACAATTTTTTTCTTGCTAACAACAACTTTTCTCGTAACCTTTTGAAGTTGCTCCTTGTTTTCACAATTTTTTTTTTGCTAACAATAATATGAATCAATATAATGATAATTGGTGATATATCCATACCAACAAAAAGGACCAAACTAATGTAATACATTGAAGTAGATAATCTACACTTAAAATTGAGCAAATAGAAGCTAGCAAGAAGTAAGGAAGGCTTGGATACTCCTAAATCAGCCTCTCCATGTAGATAAAATATGTCCGTGTCTCTAAATCTCATGGACATGTTAGAAAGATTTTGAAACAGTTGCTTACCCACCTTAAAATCAAGCATACAAGTAGTTTTGTCAGCTATATTATTGCTTCACTTGATTAAATGCTCTTTGATTTCCTTTCCTTCTATCTTTTGACTATTTGGATATCTATGATAGCTTGAACTTAATCTTCTCTCTTTGGGGGGAAATGTTGTACCCCACTTTCCTCCTAATCCTATAAAGCTTCAACTTGTTTTTACAATTTGGTCTTGCTAAGAATGATATGAATCAGTATAATGATAATTGGCGATTTATCCATACATAGGCATTGGCTCCTTTTCTTTAAGATCCTGCATGGTCCAGTCTTCTTCCTCTTCAACTTGTTATAATTTCCTTGTGGAAACCTCTCTCGACTTAAATGGCCTAGTACTAGTCCCCCAACTTGAAATTCTCGCTTTCTTCTTCTTTGATCAGCACGCCTCTAATATTTTTTTCTATTGTTCTCCATATTTTTCTTCACTTCTTGTTCCAATTTATGGACACACTAGTTTGAGGCTGAACATTTCCTATATATCTAAATCAATGGTATATCTTAAGGTGTCCTTTTCATTGATTCAAATTGTTTTCTGCTGAATTTTATGATAAACTTTCCATAGAAGCTTGTGAGGACATGGAAACTTCTTTACTTGAATGTACTCTTTGGGATTGGCCAACTGCAGCTGCTTCCAGCTGTCTTTGCTCTTGAAAGCAATTTTTCATTCTCTGATCTGAAACTAACAATACCCATTCTTTAGATCAATATTTGTGAAGTATTGCACCCCATTCAAACAATGCATACAAGGTTAGTGAAAGTGATACTTTATCGTGATCTTATTCATGGCATGAGAATCTGTACACGCATACCATTCTCTGTCATTCTTTGGTAGTTATTACTACTGGTATAGCTTTTTTTTAGCAAATATCTGATGAATACTACTTCTCCTCTTCTCCTTCTCTTTTACCTTGCTCACTCTCCATCGACTTCATTCTATATGTTTCCTTTGACAAGTTTGCACATAGAATCAAGTCCATGCAATGGCTAATGCTTTTACCAAGTGGTAACCCTTTTAGCATTTCATGTGAATCTCTTCTTCGATACATTCAAACTTCCATGATAGCATCTGTGGTTGGTTTCCAATAAGAGACATGGATCTTATGAAGGGTTCATTCATCTATTCTCCTCCTTTCACATCAGGTTATTTTTCTGCCACTTCATATCTACTCACATTATCAACTGGTACACTTTTCCTTTGCACTGTTTCCAATCCCTATAACCTTGCCACTATTGCTCTCAACAACTTTTTTCAGCATCATGATGACTTATCTCATAACCTCTACAATCAGATGACTAACATCACCTGCAAAAAATTCTTTATGGGCTTTCCAAGACTATACTTACAATACCCCAAGATCCCACCTTTCTTTGATACCATATAATGCAGTACTGATTCATGAACCCAGTTAACAGGCAACTCCTTACAAAAGCTGAACCAAAATGGAAACATGAACATAACAGAGAAATCTGGAATTATACTATGATAGTACAACTCTTACTTATATCAATGTTCTAGTACCCACTATCCTGTCTAGGTGCTTAGCTTGAGACATTTTGCTTATAGAATGACATTCTAGATTTCTAATGCTTCTAGCAGGTTATAGCCAAATTAATCACTTGTCCCTTGCAAACAAAGACAAAAGCCAAATGCTTTAGTTCTGGTGATCCATGCCGGACCCAATTGGTGGAGGAACATCCATACCCACAAATCCGCTTAGGCACCTAGCAGCAACACCTTCACCAACTTTCAGAATATATGCTTCCTGCAACACCCACATGGAATGGATTAAAATATTTCTTAAAATAGTGAAAATTAAATATGATACAATACATCCATTTAGAAAAATGAAACATATACTATGAAAATTAAATAGAGATTCTAGTACACTTTTCAGTTGTCTTAGCATTGAGACATCTATTGACAATGAGTATGTGACAGGGTCATATAATTTCAATCTTATTTCTAAGAATAAAAATGCAAGGGAATGTTAACTTCCAATTTATGGATAGAAGGACAACTTGTCAATAGAGTTCTAAGATAGATTCGAAGAACAGTATACAAATATGATTTATGCTTGGGTGTTAATTTGTATTGTTTACACACAGGTTTGACAATCTCCATTGTTCTTCTAGCATTTAAAGCAATGCAGGAATGTGCATCCCCTCTCTTATGGTGTTTTATTTTTAATTGTGAAATTAGTGATCTATATGTTGGAACCAACTGTGATATGTAGTAGGAAATTTTCTATTAAAGTATTGCTGATGTTCATTGTTATTGTTATTTGGCCATTGGAATCGACAAGGTTGACATGGACAACTTCTGTTCTAGGTTGATTGCTGGGAATTTGTTGGTTGCTGGTCCATAAACAACTAGAACTTCACCTCCAAATGCAAGCTCATTGTTTGCAAAAATCCAATACTGTACATAACTTCACCTTCAAATGCTAGCTTGTTTCCTATAGAGATCAAATATTGAATTACATGTTGCCATATTGAGGGGAGGCTGCAAGAGGAAAGCATGTAGAAAAAAACATTATTGCTTGTTAGAATTTGTTAGGAAATGGTTACGTGAATTTTCATGTGTCAAAACTAGAGTCACTAAGATCAAACAGTGTTGCATCTAGCATCTTAGAGAGGCAAAAATTGATACAGGGATACATGTGATAGAAAATTTAATGTGGGCAAAAAGACCTATTAAAGGTAGCAAACAAATAAGAAAATGTTATGAAACTATCTATGCTCGATACTTCTATATCTTCCATTTGTCATTACCTACACCAATGTTTGACATACTATAACATTGCAGGAGTTATAGGTCAACAAGTTCCAATTGTTTGGATGGCTTTAATTTCCTTAGCTAGATTTTTGGCTTAGCACTACAATACCTTTTCCATGAAATATATTCAAAACTTTCCATATAATGGGTAAAGTAATGTAAAGTAATAATTCAATGCAGCATATGCTTCATTTTGAACTTTAGACGAAGACCAATGGGTTGTGTCTTCTTATCTACTACAACATAATGGGTTTATTCAAGTTGTAAGGCTTATGTTAAAAAGATGAATCTCGAATGGTGCTACATTAATGTAATTCAATCCTTTCAAACTTTTTATTGAAATATAGTTTTAGCTAACTATCTTAAATATCTATTATGTTGATCAATTGATTTTTTTTTTGGCAATCTATAGCTGGGTTTAGGATAAATGGAGAGAGAAAAAGAATCATATCATCATAAGTATTACATCCCCATCAGCTAATAAAAGAAATACAATAGCATGGTCAATGTCTATTTAAGAAAACATGGGCCAGAATATGGGTAGGAGAAGAACTCAGGAGAGATTGCCTGGAAACTGAGGCAGAGAAAAGAATTGGGAAGGAGAGAATGGCATGGAGAGAAGAGAACCTTAATTTTTTGTCAAAGTCCACAAGAGGAGACTCATGATAAGAGGAAAGGAGACTACAAATAATTGCAGAGAAAACTATGTTAGGAGAGCACAGAGAATGGGGGAAAGAAAAGGAAAAGGAGGACATTCTAGAGCAGTTTTATAGGCATATAGACCTCAAAATGTAAGCGATTGGGGTAGATGATGATTGGGGTAGATGATGTTGAGGGAAGTTTGAAAACAAGTAATTTTGTTTGGAGAAGAAAAATCCAAAGAAAGGTGGAGGGATTGAATGTCATGTGAGATGAAACACAAGGGCAAACAAAATGGATAAATGATACATTTTGGTGAGAAAAAGAAGAGAGGAATCACCATAGAAGGGAGAATGTGGGCGGATTTTACAGATATTTACATATCTAAAGTAGAAGCAGCAGTCACATCAGTAATGGATGGAAGCAAGTATAGTTTCTGGGAAGGAAGGTAATCACCAAATGAATGTAGAAGCTAGGAAAAAGAACAAGAGAAGAAATTTAGATGGCAAGTCGAGGAAGCGTACCAATAGCTGTTATAGCTAACTTCACACACCCACAGATCCTAAATAGTACATCGAGTTTCAATGATTTGTTTTTTGTTGTCTCCATAAGCAACTGAACTGCTTATGGCCATTATTCTAGCTTCTGGGTAGTAATGATGCAGAATGTGGGATCTAGTAAGTGTCAAAGGTTCAAAAACTTGTCATTTCAAAGTGCCACCCAATACATAGCCCCTTTGTGCCATTACCAACAAGTACCCATAGTGAAAGTTTTCCCATCTAACAAAAGTGTTAACATGGTGCTCAAGAATGTACAATATAAATAGGAAAACATGGTGCTCAAGAATGTTATATTTGTTAAAGTTGATAAAAATGCTTGGGTAGAGGAAAGCAAAGAGATTCCACTATTTATCATTGTGAATGATGAACTTGTCAATATCATCAAATTGATCGAATATGGACTTCATCATCAAAAGAGAAAGAAGAATCAACAAGTGTGTGATCATGACAAAACATGATCATCAAAAGAGATAGAACATCAGCATGATCAGAACCATTGATGTAAAAAATTGTACAATTAATTTATAAGTATATGTACTATACCTATGGATTGTGAAAAGCTGATAGATCAAGTATTGGTATCTATTTTGTTAAAATCTTTACGATACTAAAAATATATCATCCTCCTTACTAGTTGCAGTGAATCACACTTCTTTGATACTTCTTCCAAGTTTCTATACTTATATTCCTTGTGACACTATCTTGAAATGTTCTTTTTCAACTAAGTAATATACTATGTATGAGATAGATTAGATTTCCACTATCTATTACAATTATTGTTTTGCGTCTGAATTTCACTATGAGTTTTTTGTTTGCATCAATGTTTTTGATCACTCTCATCTTGATGATGGTTCATGGAGTGTAATCTGAAATGTTCTTACAAACAAAATCATCCAATAAAATATAGAAGCAAAACAATAAAATATGTCATATTTTAAACAACAGTAGAAAGAATTGACTTATATCATCCTTGTTTTCTCTTTTTTCATCGTGATGATAGATCATAGAACACGATCCCAAATATTAATAGAGAAAAACCCAAAAACTCAAATACAATATAAACCATTTTGACACTTTTCCCCTTTACTAGGCTATTCTCTTCTTTCGATTAGCAGACCCTATTTTCTTGATTTTTCTCCTAAACTTTCCAAAACACCAACAAAATAAGTAGGCTTTTCAAATACCCTTTTGGGATTTCTATAACATACTCAAAACTTAATATGGACTCCTTTGGAAAAATATGCCAAAAATCATGATTGTCACTATTTTTCAAGGGTAAAACATGAGGTTTTACAAAGCAACTATGCAATATACTTATCCCAACTCCAAAAAATTCATAGATTCATCATATTTTGTGCCTAATTAGACAAATCCATCATCAATTTCATCCTATGAGGACTTTTGATATGAAACCCCCAAATTCAAGCCTTAAAACCCTCAAAATCAAGGGTATCACCAATCTAGGTCAAGCACACACTTCCAGGATCTAAAACTTAGGATTCACCATCCACTCATCATGTCTTCAAATAATATCAAATAAAAAGTATACCTTGTTAAGCCAGATGTATGGCTGCATAACACCTAGCACTCATTTGGGTACCCAAATTAGTCCTTCCAGAACTCAACTTTGCATTTCTTTCACAATAACCTGCAAATCTTCACTTTTCTTGCATATTAGAGGTTAGTTGGGCATGTTAGTGCTATGGGTTCCATCCCAAGAAGCAGTTAAGAGTACACATTGGATGGAACCCTCATTTCTTCATGTTAAACTAGGCAAAACTATGACTTTCGGCGTGACAGCAGCAATAAAGATTTAAACCTATTAATAAATGTATTAAATCTGATTCAAAGTCTCTTAATAACACTTTCCCAACATGAATGAAAGATTACACCACCAAAATATGCTTCAAATGTGCAAGAAAACTCAGAAATTTTATTCAATTCTTGGTTGTCCGTACAATTTCTATACTATTCCATACATACCAATATAGACACTAGTCATATTAAAAGTAATTTATTTCAGGATTGAAGATTTTTTGTGATCAAATGCATATGGGGGGATTAGTTATGAAGTTTTTATGCAATTATTTTGTTCTGGTGATATGGTTAGAGGTCCTGTTGAACAGGCCCTAGATTAGTGACCCCAAAACCAAGGGTTTGGTGGAAAATGTGTTGTGTAAAGGGTAGAAACTTAAAATCTTGAAAATCTATTGTTTCTCAACCCCTAGAAGGACTGTTTCACCCTTTTGAATCATAGGTTTCAATGGAGTTGTGGGTTGCTATGTAAAATTAGAGAATTAGGCCTATTGTGGATAGGCTAGGGGTATCAGATCTTGGGTATGGTCCAAAAGGGTTGATATTGAAACTTAGGGAGGATGTATAGATCCCAAAAAGGTATCTTAATCAGGTTTTAGTTTCTATAGTTGTTTGGGAACTATTGGAGAGAAATCCAAACTAGTGACTGGTGAGGGCTACTAGCTTTAAGGCTAGATATGAATGTTGGGTAAGAGATTAGTTGTCCAAAATGAATGGATGGATGGAACATGATGGAAAGGCCATGAGGAGATGATTCACAAAGGAAGAATGAATTTTGAAGCATTGGAAGAAGTTATGGTGTTTGGGAAACTCTAATTGCACTTGGGGTAGCGTGGAAGGTAAGTCCTTGAGGGGACATTGGAGTAAAGAGTTGTTGCTAAATGAATGGATTTTCTATCCTATATGAAGAAGATGGATACCAAATACCACCTCTGCATCATAGACTAAGAGTGCATTGCACTTGTTATGGTGCTTGGGAATGTAGTTTCTTCATGTGATGCATTGGTCTTGGGGATCAATCTCGATTGGGTGTCAATGTTGGGATTTCTCAACAAGAAGTAACAAAACTGGTTGGGATTCACTGGAGTGACCTTGGAAGATATAAGGATGAAAGTTTTAGACATTTAGGTGTTATTCACCATTTGACTAGTCACTTTGTGTCCTTGTTTCATCTAGAGATTTATTGGAACAAGATTATCAATAAGGATTGGAGCATTGATCAAATTGGTACACTTGAGATCGTTGCTTGGCAATCCTTGGTGAAGGAAGGCTCATTCCTTTAATTGTGAACTTATTGGTTGGTTGCAGACCAACCACACCACTCTGTAGTTTGCCATAATAATATAGAGTTGGCAAGTTCTTCTTGGCCAAGGCGGGGAGAGTTCATAGTCTCAAACTTGTGCAGGCTTCTTCCAGCCACTTCTGAGGCAATTTGGATTGAGGCATTACTCAAAATTCATGCTAAGACTATAGGCCACTCCTATGCTTCGAATAGAGTGTTGAAATTGGTGATATCAAAATGTATTTCACAAATTCATGTTATGGGCAGCAATAGTCGTGGATCATTTTAGACCTACGACATGCGAAGTGACCATTTTATGTTAGTTTGAGCTTCACTTGGTTTCAAGAATACTATAATATTCTCTACTTAACAAGGCCAACCACATGAAGGTGGAAGCTCGTCTAGCCTCACCCCCCTCCCCCTAACATCAATCTAAAGTACCCATTATCATCTAATTACATACTTCATTGATTCATTCATCCATTTATGAACCATAACATTCAATCAATACAATCACATAACATTCATTAATATGATATAAAATTCATTGATACACAATACTAATCAAGACTTCATTAAGACATAACAATATTCATTAACATAAGATAAAAATTAGTATTAATACGCATCATTCATACATAATTACTTTAAAAAAAGTTCTTTCATTATCCAACAAGGTTTATGAAAGAAAATTTTTAAAACATCATTTCTTCTTTTTGTTTTTATGAGCTCTCTTAAGAAAAGTGCTCATAGGAACATCCATTTCTGCATCATTCTCCTCCTATTCTAGCACGTGTAATGTCAAATTACGATGGCTCCTTCTCTTTGTAGGAGCAGGAGGCTGCTGCACTAAAGGGGGCTCTGTTGCAAGAACAAGTGAATGGGATAAATTGGCATACTCTTTTTCTTTTTTTAACTATTACCAGTATATAATTAAGTACTAGTACAACATAACATGCATTTTTCTTACCTGACAATGCCACATCATGTACATTAACATTTTGATCTGCCACTACGTCAACATGTTGAACACTTGGAACATGTTCCACTCCTTTGACATGATGTTCAACATGCTCTGAAATATTCAAAAAAATATTATCATGAGTGATGGATTCATTTTGAGCACTGCACATGAAATATGAGTCAATAAATTTGACCCAAATACTACACAGTTAAATCATGATAGCAATATCACAATATTTACTCTACTAGATTTGTTAGAAAAAATGATTTATCAAAGTACAGAGTTGGAAATCATTATCAACTACTGATCAAAAGCTTAAAGATCCCTATTTTAAAATAATGAATATGTTTCAGCAACTAGAGATAATCTTTAAAGTAGTGTTAGAGAAATAAGAACAAAACTATGTGAATGATCCAAATCATATAATAAATTGTCTTGCCAATCTATAAACCTGGTTCTCATTGCTCAAGAATACCCTAAATACATAATACAAGAAATGTAAACTACTATGATTTAATAAACAAAAAATAGCCAAGAGAAAAGTCTTAGCTCAAACAAACAAAATCTCATGTACACTACAATGGAATTGAGCAGCAACGTAGAGACACCTTCCAGTGATGAAAACTATAGTTATGGATTTTCAAATCATACATTAAAATAGCCTCAACGATATGAAGACCTGGTGGTAATGGCTCACAAACTAATATCAATACTTTGTGTCTGTAATCCTCTTTCAACTATGACCAATATTTGAACTTAGATGGTGTATATTCAAAAAGACTCTCGACGACTATAAAGTATAAAGATACACACATCTTAAAGACTGGGAAGTCAAGTCTCTCATGTCATTTGAGATGCATATTCTTGAGGATGCTAATAAGTGGACTTTTATTATATTTTTATTAGCATGGAACCCTCACTTGGAGAAAAGTTTGAAGAGGTTGTAGTCTTTAAACAATACATTTTCTAAAAGATCTGCACAATGACCATAGAATATATGTTTCGATAAGAGCATGCTTGGACAATAAATGGAAGGAGAACATTTCATATTTTTGATTGCATAATTAATTTCCAATAGTAAATTAATTCCTCCACCACTATAATGCACATTATAGCCTTCGTCGCGAGCAGGTTCTGTGGTAGGATATGAAGGGTGCAATAAAATGTTATGCACATTGTTATGTAGTCAATTTACATTCAAAACTAATACTAAAAAAGAAAAGGATCAACTATTCAATTTCATTTACTTTTCATCTAACCAATTTACCTGTGAGATATCATTTGGTGAACTGGATTCTTGAGCAAGGCTTATAGATTCTTCGCGTAGGCGTGTAGCCATGAATTTATAGCCTTCCTTCAAGGCAAGATTTCTATCTTCATCTGTGACCTCCACATTGAATTCTGTGCCTTGTATTTTTTGCTTAATATCATCAGTTTTGTATGTATGGTTTCACTAAACAAAATTGTTTGTAACATTATATTAAAAAAATTTATTTCATATCATCGCTCCTACTTACAACTCAAGACTGGAGATTCATATAGCCACCAGAGCCAAGTTTGTGTTGGCCAAACTTTTCTACTCTCACTTTTGTAGCCACGGATGTGTCCTGCAATCTATGAACAATTTCAAACATCTTAGATTATATATTTACAAATATGAATAATTAGTGCATGATTACAATGTACTTAATACTATCATGACATACCTCTTTTTTCCCTGTGCTGCTTCATTACCTCTATCTTCACATAGCCTTTTCTCCTTTGCATCTTCTACTATTTCATTCCACTCCATTGGTGGAATCATAGCTGGACAGTCGTACTTTGGGTTATCCTTAAGAGCCCTTCTATATTGATCCCTCACAGTCTTTATATGCTTTGCTGCTCTTTTGAGAAGTAGGCCATTGTCAAACATGTCTTTTCCAAATTTCTCATCAAAAGATGCAATGAGCTGATTTTTTAATTCCACAGTTTGTGAATTCCACCTTTTTAAAAACAAATAGATTGTTAGATCAATAGCTTTAATATATTACAGTAAATGAAAGAAAAGAAAAATTATGTAGAAATGATATGAAACTACGTACCTTTTACGTATGGTGGGTCCGAATAGTCTCAATGCCATATGAAAAAGATGTTCAAAGAAAACATTATTACCTACAAAAACATAAAGGATTTATCATTCCAAAATGAGTAATATAAAAATAGATTTTTTTTACACCTTAAATAAAAACAATTTTAAAGCACTTGGAAGCTTTCGTTCTTTTAACAGAAACATAGTTTTCTTATTCAGCAATAATGTCCCTTCATATGAACCAATACTAATCACATGAACTGCTCCAGGAAATGGATCAACTTCAGTAGTACTGCTCTCTGTTGGTCTATCAACTGAAACATCGTGACAATTAAAGTAGACACCAAATGAATTAAAGCATACTTATGGCTATAATCAAATTGAAGAAATTGACTAGCAAAAATGTTTTTTCCTCGCATTCTATTAAGGATTTAATTCAGGATAATCAAATAGTGTATTAAAGATACCATGTTTTTAGAATTCATGATGTATTGTTGTTTATGTTTATGATAAGATAATGTGTGATTTTTAATCATCTATGTTTAGGATAGCTTTCAATGGTCCATGGTTTGTTATCACAGTGAGAGTTCAAGAATATAAAAGTATCTATGCACATACATCGTAGAGAAACATCGTAGAGAAACATAAAAGACAAAATTAAAATATATTTTTTAAATGATGTTTCAGTTTACTTTTGGATTAAAAGGTTAGACTATTTTTTCCATGTGAATCTGAAACATTAATTCAAAAAGTAGCACAAAATCTTGCCTACGTAGTACAATATATGGTACTTTGTTGTTCATCAACTTGTAAAAATACATTACAAAATATAGCAAAACAAGGTTTTACCAGTTCTAGTGGGCATAGATGAGGATGTTTGCATGGCCCTTTTTGTTGACAATGCACTAGGCAATAGTGGACCGGCAACCGAAGGAGGAGTCTGCACATCATCATGAGCTGAGGAATACAATATTGTTAGCAAAGACATTTGCAATGGATAAAGATCAAATGGGATACTAGCTAGAAATGTCCACAAAAAAAAAAGTAAGTGTTATAATGCTGATGAAAACAAATTAAAGTGCTACTTACACGAAGGTTGTGCGCAACGACCATCACCATGTTCACCATGTGATGTCACAAATGGCACAAATGTCTATACAAGTAACATAAAATTAGAGATCAAGATCCATAAGATAGTGTAAAATATTCATATCTCTTGAACTTATATTATTGCTTTAGTCAAATTATTGCTTACCTACAAAGATTGGATTCTACGGCCCAATTCTGTTCTCAGTGCCTCTTTCTCCTCACTTTTTTCACCCTCGATGATAATTTTAACAAGTTAATTAGTGTATCATTGCTTGATTTTTTGGGTGATGAACACAGGGTCAATACTAAGGGCGATGTTATGTAGATATGAAGCTCATATTTCAGATCGCATTTCATCAGCGATCATTCTAGCTTTTTCCTATCATTTGTGACATTAAATATCAGTAAAATTTCATCAAAACAACTCCAAAGAAATAAAGAAAAGAACATAATAATATGACATTTGTTTCTATATTAACATTAAAATTTACAATATTTAATGTTTACCTCTACTGAATGTGTCTGAGATGGTGCATCCATATCGCCCTGTGAAAAAAATTAGTAAGTCTTAGAAATCAATAGTGAAATTAAAGTAATAGACTTACTAAAAAAAAATATTAATAATAAAGTAGATTGTATATGTAAATCATTGGTCTTAATTTATAAATTTAGTGTAACTAATGTGTATATCTAAAAAAAATTTGACATGTTCTACTTAATGTTTATATGTGCACATATGGTTTAGAAAGAAAAGTTTGGTCGTACAAAACCCCATCATAGTTGACATTGATCCTAGTTGGACATTTCATTGATCATCATGATCTTCATCCATGTCATCATCATCATCATCACCATCATCGTACTTGTCACTTTGATCATTGTCGTCACCACCACCATCTTCTTCGCCATCATCACCATCATCATCATCTTCATCACCATCATCACCATGATCATGATCGTCATCAACATCATCATCATCATTATCACCATTATCATCAGCATGACCAAAATCATCACCATCTTCATCACCATCATCACCATGATCATGATCGTCATCAACATCATCATCATCATTATCACCATTATCATCAGCATGACCAAAATCATCACCATCTTCTTCATCTTCACCACTGGGTAACTGTTGTTCCTGATAATCATTTACTTCCTCTTCTGCTTCTTCAATTTCTTCTTCTTCTATCACATTATACTTTACCGGCCTTCCTCTTGGGTCATGTCTAACAACAAATGACCAACCTGGTTTCTATGGAACACCAAAATAAAACACTTGCTCGCACTGGCTTGGAAGAACATAGGGCTCATCTTCGACTGGCTCAAATGACCTTGTATTAATCATAGTAAATCCACTATCATGTTCAATAACAGTCCTATCAGGATCATTTCGATTCCATCGTAACCTAAACCATTTGACAAAAAATAGAACTATTTCTAATAAATTAAAGTCACACTCAAGTATATCATCCAAAATGCCATAGTATTGATTTTCAGATCATTGAGGATGTATGTTAGTTCTAGATGAAATATTGGTGACCGTGAAGACAACACTTATCCCGAAATCACACGTTTTCTTCATTTCATCTGACTTTTTGGTGTGCAATTTATAGCCATGGTAGTACATAGCTTTGTGGTATTTGACCTACAATTATTGAAACATGTCAAGAATATTTGCATCGATCTGTGAGTTGATATTAAACTTATGTGTGATGATTAGTAATCTTATGCGTACCTTTGTATCTCTTAAGCCATATATTAGATCAAGTACCATTTGTGTAACATTGGGATCTCCATTACGATAATATTCTTTAACCAACGATACAACACCATTCCATGTTAATGAGCAACCATTTTCTTGAGACTTCTCAATCCATACCATCATCCAATCAAGATTGTTTTCAATATACAAGTGTAGTGCATCCCACTCACGGCCAACTATAAAGAAGACAATTACACTAGTTAGAAACAACTTATATATATTGATGATGAATAATTATTATTAAACTACAAAAAAAAACTTATAATTACTTGTCACCCTCCTCAATCTACCTTTCCCCCTCAGGTACTCCCCTTCAAAATTTTCATTAGAGTTTGGATCCCAAATGCGATCTACATGGATATCTGCTGCAAACTTTGGAAGATATTCAGTAATGTACATCATGGTCTGGTATATCATATATCCCTCTATCATAGAACCCTCAGGACGTGCTCTTTGTCAAACCAAGCCCTTCATAAATTTCAAGTGCCTCTCAACCATTCACATTGATCTAGCTTGTACAGGTCCACACAATTCAATCTCCTCAACTTGATGTATGAGGTAGTGTTCTTGAGCATTGAAAAAAGTTGAAGGTAGACACTTTTGCATTTCACACATAAGTTGTGGAATTTTTCTCTTCTAGTATTTTATATCTTTTTTGTTAGTTTCTTTAGATGATAACCACCTAAAAGATATTCAACACATAAAATCACATAAATGAGATTTCAAATAAAATTATACAATAGATTTAAGAGAAAGCTACAAATCTAAGAAAAAACACTTCTAACCTCGTGTATTTTCCAAGATCATATATAACTTGTTTAATACTATTGTCAAACTGTTGTGGAAGGGATAGAGGTAGGATGAACTGCAATCATTAAAAATGATCATTTCAATATATTATTAAATAATGCAATAGGTAGTACATTCAATCTTACAAATATACTATAAATGGAGAACATGACTTGCCTTGAGGAAGGTATGCCAATCATGTGTTTTCAACCCAGGCCCAAAATCACCTTTCTTTGATAGAAGAGTGTTTATATTTGTAGCAAACCCTATTGGGAATTTTGTTCATCACTCTATTGCTACGTTAATAACCAAGGAAGGGCACTTGTATTTATGCAGTCTCCATTGCTATTTGATTCAATGGAAGCTTTTAGTGCATGATTGGATTCATGAATGTCGGTACAAATTTTGGCAATTTTTTCTCTATCACACCTTCCATCCAACATTTTCCATAGTGTCTCTGTTACATTCTTTCCAATATGCATAGCTTCAAACAAATGCACAATTGGGAGATCTTTGTAGTACGGTAACCTACTAAATTGAGTAAGATAACTTTTCATTCTCTAGGAAGTTGGTCATTGATGCCTTCATGACCTTCACAAGCATCAATTACAATGTTAGTAAATATAAGACAATATCAAAATACAAATTTTAAACTTCGAACAACAAATTGGATATTACCTCGACAATTTAGTCGATCATATTCCAACTTCCATAAATGAGGTGTCATTCTTCGTGGCCTTGATGATGTCTCTTCTTTCCCATTGAAAAGATGTTTTTCGTCAATTCGATACCTATGATTATTGTGGAGAAAGTGTCTAAACTCATCAAACACCTGCTTTCTTAAAGTTCTTAAATGACGAGATTTCATCTTCGGACCACAAACTGGACATGCAAATTTTCCCTTTGTCTGAAGACCTACAAGATCATGTAGAAGTGGATCATGTACAATTATCATGAACAACTTACACATTTGATAGTAATGTGTAAGCACTATAACAGACCAAAAATATGTGATATTAACAATATAACATACCACAAAAATTAGTTAACCCAGGGGCATCATGTATTGTCCATACAAGCATTGCATGGAATTGAAATTGCCGATGTCCTATCAGTCTAGAGATGTCATACATAGTGATGCCATTCCATAACTTCAACAAATCATCAATCAGGGGTTCAATATACACGTTCATATCTTTCACTTGGTATTTACCTAGCAATTGAATAAACATAAACATTACATTATTATTATGACCATTTCCATGCACTATTTATAAATTAATTTAGATAACTATAAAATGATAAAAATACCTGGCACAATCATTGACAACATTATGTGCTCCCTCTTTATGGACATCCAAGGAGGAATGTTATTATTAATAACAAAAATAGGCCACACTGAGTAAATAGATCTCATATCTCCATATGGATTGGCATCATCCACTACCAATGAAAGCTTCAAATTACGAGGTTCTTCTTTAAAGTGTGACCATGTTTCTTCTATCTCTTTAAATGAAAAACCATCAGCAGGCATTCGTATAATGTCATCCTGACTTCTATTGCATGCATGGTAATCCATAAATTGTGCCAAGGTAGCGCACCTGAATAACCGTTGAAGACATGGAATAATGGGAATGTACCGAAGAACCTTGTGAGGCACTTTTTTTGTTATTTGATCTGACCGATATCTACTACTATGACAATCAGGGCATTCTACTACAAATTCATATTGTTTATGATATAGAATGTGATCATTGGGACATGCATGTATTGTTTGATACTTCATTCCAATTTGATCCATAAGTTAGATAATTCTCGGTACAAACGAAGCAAAATGTTTGATGGTGGTAACAAAAACTCACTAATCAACCTACAACAACAAATATGCATTGTTAATATAATGAATAGTAATTGTATGCTAACATTGAAAATGACAAAAATGACATACCTTAGCATACATGACATTGCTACATTAGATATACCATTCATAACCTTTAAGTTCACCAACAACACTATAGCCGAGAGTAGAGTTGTTTGGGAGCCTTTGTATAAGGGCTCGTGTGCCTTCTCAAGTAAAGGTATATCAAGACCATCTTCATCATCATTATCAGATTTGCTAGTACCATCATTGTGAGCCTCTTCATCACCTACCCCAATACCATCTTCTTCAATCATGTCCTCTAGCACATTATCATCTTCTTCAATGAGAGTGTTCTCCTCGGCTTGGATATTGACACCTCCATGTTCCTCCAGTAGGAAATCCACATTCAGTAATGGACAAAAATCGTGGCCCCTTCAACATGACCATGTTGCCTACAATGACTCTGGGCTATTGTGATTAGAATTCTTCGAGTCTTTAAGCCTTTACACATCTTGTAAGGACAATAACATTTATTAGGTTTTCTTTGGAACTGAGCCCACAATGCAGCCATTGTCTCATTTTGTTCAGCGTTCATATTGTCAGGCATTATCTTTCTTCATAGGAAAATATATCTGCAAATAAATTGGACATGTGATTAATGTTTATATCTGCACATATGGTTTTTCTTGATTAATGTTTTCAAATGTAACTAAAATGATCCTATAATTTCTAGAAGGCGTAGATGTTTGCAAAATGTGCAAAACCACCCTTCTACCAAAAAAACACACCTAGTATAGAATAATGGATAAGATCAAGACAACAATAATAGTGGTCCTTCTATTGATATTCCTTTTGAGAGTTGAATAAGGTCCTAATTTTGCTAACCCACTCTGTTTTATCTGCTATACTTTCTGCTTTTAGCACAATTGCACTATGTGCTAGAATAGAAAGCCATGAAACAAAGATCAGCAACCATTTGAGCATAGAAGGTGCCAATTTAATATAAAAATATGTGCACTTGTAGTTTGAATCTTGAACCCCAAAAAGACGCACACCTTTTAGTACTATTATGTATGAAACCTTGTTGTTGATTTTGAATGTAAGACTTATAGCTACAGCATCAGGACCATTTGCCTTTTTTGAGTTTTTAGAACTTGATTTAACTAGAGTTGGAGAATCAGAAGTACCATCATTAATTCATTTATTCAAATACATTAATTCACTAAAAAAATTTGTGGTGCTTGCTAGATAATGAAGAAAACCAAATACTCCATATAAAATTACACAATGGATAAACAGACAAAAATAGTCAATCTCATTTTTCTATTACTTGATTTAGAAGTTTAAAGGTTCCAATTACAAAACAATTTTTATATCCTTCGGGGAACTTTTGAAAAAGACCAAAAGCCTTTACATTCACAAGAGATCAACTTATAGCATACTTAAATGTTAGTAAAGATCTGCATTGTAAAGTTTCCTAGAAGTGACTGGCGTACATTACAATTACTATCCCACTTAGGCGCCACGATATTGCCACATAGGCACTACGATAAACTTAACCATTTCTATTGGTTGGAGAGGCTATGGTGAATTAAAGTAGTATCTGGAGTATCTAGGAATTAAGACCTTTATTAACATGCAACAAAGCAGAGTTCTTTGCTAAAGTAAAACTATGTATTCTCATGCTTCTCCATAGTTGTAGAGGCATGTTTTTTATCATCCTCCTAAGGCATGGATGCAGATAACATTTACTCTTCCCAAAAAATTGAACATAAAGCATTTCAAAACAGAAATCACAAAGAATTTTTGTCTTCATTGGATTCTTATTTCAAGTGAATTCTCAATACAACTAGACACTCCGTTATGGCATAATGATTCAAGTTAGCAATCCTTTGCAGCAGCTTTACAATCCTATCTGGAAATACTAGTTCTTTACACTTTTTCGGAAATGATTCTTTACACAATGATATTGGCAATATATTGTTGGCTGACAAATTTTCCCTCTTAAAAGATATTGGAATAAGGGTGATACTCTTGCTCAAGGTTGTTATCACCTTTTATTACTTCCAAGGTACAACCCCCTACATAATAGCCAACTTGGCAAAAAGGTCAGAGTCTAGGGGAAAGTTATCCACCCTCTAACTTCACCATCCAACAAAAAAATGAAAACTTCCATATGTTGCACAATACTAATCTTCTCTCAAACCCAGAATAATTTTGTTCAGAAAAGATAGCAAGAACAGATCTGAAAGAAGCAGGGAAGACATCAGCATTATGTAAAAATGAGGATGGAATCGTCCCTAACTCTGCTAGGGAAGCTTATTTAAGTAAATAAAAATGATTATTATGAAAGAAAAAATTGCATCTTCCATTTATATTATTTGAAAGACAGGCATGCAGGGTTGTGTGTCATGATTAGTGCTGAAAATTATAGTAACATGTGACATTACATGTTTTTTTAAAAGCATGAATATGCTCGTCTTTTGTCCTAGATTCTCCATACATAAACTTAGTACAAAATCACTTGGGGTATGTAGATGAAATGTATTCCATCTTTGCCTTTGTAAGCAAAAGATCTAAAAGGAGAGTGAAAAGGTAGATTTATTCTTAAAATAATGGATTACTAAATATAAGACAAGAGATTATTCTAATTACTTTAATTGCATTATAGTTTTTGAACTAGAGAATTAAAAAACAAATATACACTAAGCATGTTTACAAAAAATTCAATAAGATAATAGAATGATAACTAAAATAATGTAAGTCTTCATTAATTTTATTTTATATAAATAGTTGTATTGAAAAAAATGAATAATTGAAGAAAAAAATGAATAATTGGAAGAAAAAAAATTACTAACAAGTTAAAAATGGTGGTAATTGGAGAATTTTTACTTTTCTTCAGGTAGGGGAAATGTATCATCAAGTGTTTATCGACCCAACCATGGATCAGTCTTGATCCTTCCTTGCATATTGCTAACTAAAGTGAGCCCAATCCTCTACAAGGGAATAGGAGAAAACCTTCTAGGAACTAGCGTAAGAGTCCTACACCTTATCAGTCAAATCCTACAACTCTTGTCATCTTGGTGTGACCCTTGACTAGAGGTGTATCCAACATCTTAGGATTGTCCAAAAGTTGAACTAGTGCACCTAGGCAAAGGATTTCACAACTATGAAGTTAACCTCTCATCCTATCCCACTTGAACTTAAGTCATGTTAGATCATGGGGTTACTAAGGAATAAGATTCCCTCCTTTGGTATTCAAATCCTAGAGATACATGAATTTAACTTCTAATTACAATTGCTGAAGAACATCATCTCATAAATTATAATGATTCTTGTCCATGGATTAGTTTGGTAAGTGCAATTGTAATTTAAAACTTGGCTCCAATGGATCAAATGTCGCTACATATACTTGGAATTGCCCCACATCTTGTCCATTTGTAAGTATGATCTGATAATTTAGAATTCATAAAATAGTTGAAAGTGTTATAGTTTTCTAAATACAAGAAATATCATCTACCATCATGCTACATGCTAGAAGGGAGAGAGAACATACAAAATTTAGTTGTGTTACTGGTAGAGTCCTTTGACTGTTAAAGTATCACTTTTATATGCTTTGACTTTTGAGACACAAAAATTCAAAGCTCATTGTTAAGATAGTTTCATATTATAGCAAATGAATTTTTTTCCATTTACATATTTTATTTTCACATTAAATTCGGTCTCTTTGGTTTTGTCCATCCTATTGTCAACTGATGCAATGGTTTCTTCTTCTAGAGTATTTAGTCACTTTTCTTATTTAAAAACTATGGTGATTAGCACTACCATTTTTTATTAACAAAAAGGATATACAACATACTAGTAAATGATGTCATTACAATTTTCTGAAGGTTTATTATTTCTAGGTTGTGTATGTTACTATCTAGGCTCAAAAGTTTAGTCTTTTTGAAGATTATCTTATAGGAAGAATTATGAATGTTTATATTTCAAGAAGAATGTAAAGTAAAAATGTAGACATGAATACCTTCTTAGGCATGCTATAACTATAGAAGATTCAAGATCACATATGGAAAGTTTTAAAGTAGAATAAAGAATTGATAGTCTCTAGGGAGCTACAGCTAAGAGGTTAGGAATTTTGTACATTCTAACTATATATGTTAAGGAATCTTAATGGAAAGATCAAATTAAAGTAAAATTTTAGAGAGATTGGCTACAATTAACATGCCAAAACCTTTGAGAGTTATACGAGGCATAGGTGACTTGTAGATGGAAATGTATGCTAGAAAACTTGGTGCAGTTCTTTATTACTTGAGAGGGGATCTCAGTGATAGAAATCAGTCACTACCTGTGCAATATTCTACATTAATGCAAACCTGCACCGAACACCACCAAAAGGAAGGAAATAGAGCTGAATTTGCATAGTCTACTCACAACACCCACCTATAGACACTTGGACTATTCTTGGCTCAATTTGTAAATCTCATTAAGAATGGTTCCAATTTTTTCCATCGCTAGATAACAAAGAGGGATGTCAGAGTCATTGCTAGTTTTTTCACCATTCTTTATGCTGAAATAGAGATTCAGAAACGCTTGTAATAAAATCTATCAGATCACACGTGTAAAATTAAAAATAATATACATCCACTATTCATGTCACGTCATCCCCAAACTTCATCAATAATCTGGATCCCAAGATATTTCCATGGGACAACCCTCTAGACTAAGATAATCTAAACAAGCCATATAGGGATGAATTTTTTACAATTAAACAAATAGTGTCAAAGGGAAAAGACATTAGAATGAACATGAAAGCTCAAAAGTTGGTGTTTTGTACATGGCACTCTTGAGAAAGACATGAATATCTTTGGCCATATCAGCTCTGGGATAGCTATCATACACACACACACACACACACAGATCTAAAAAATTGTGAACTTTGTATGTAGAAATCTTGAGAAAGACATGAATATATTTCTTCTAGTCACATTAATTCTCAGATAGCTTACACAAACACACACTAGATAGAGGCTAGAAAACCATTATGAAAGTTGAAACAGTTCAGGTTAGTTGTGACTTCACATGTCAATGTTTTGAATGAATAGCATCAAATATAATAGTCAATTTTGACTCAATCTCCAAAAGAACAAAGGTAACAACTATATCCCTTGGTGATATATTTTGTGAGACAACTTTCACAATTTGGTTGGTAGATGTTTGGAGCCTTGAGAAAGCTAATGATGAAGATCATGCATATTTTTGTTGAATGCTTGGGTAAGATCATATCTGATTTATGAGGATGGCTTGTACCACTACAAAAGAGTGCATGGCATTTAATAATTATGGGTTGCTAAACTTGGAAATAATATATAATTGGACAAAACTATGATTCATTTGATAGGATAGTTTTAATTTTTATGTTTACTAACAATTCATTTAAGAGACTTAAATGTAGATCAATCATTTGTCATTCGTAATGGCTACTTGCACAAGTGTTGAGATTAATGAAGATGCATAAAATAAATGCAACAATACTAATAAAAAGAGGATGAGGATAAACTAAACGTAGAAAAATGCTTCTAAATTGTCTAAAAGGCTCATTTAGATATAAACAGCGGGGAAAGACTTCTTTTGAAGGCATGGAAGACTAGATAAACATGTTGCAATGATCTCATGGGAATACATAGGCATTCCAGTACTATAAGGATAGATTTACATAATTTTGAAGCATGTTCTACTATATGTGGTTTAATATTGGTTCACTTCAATTATCAGATAATCTGATCACCTAAGAGACACTAGTGCCTCATATGCATGTAATGCTGAAACATATAAATATTCCTTCACAAGTATCCAACTTAATGGATTTAGAAGAGATGAAGAATTATTTTTTTAAACTCGCCTTTGTGCATTGCTCAACTTATGGTTCCAAAGGAAACAATAGTGTTCTTGTTTTACGAAAAAAATTACCAACAACGTATTGTTTAAGAAGGGATACTTTCTTCTTGACCTTAACACTTTTTGACATTATTTAATTTGGTATATCTTTGTTGTAAATTTTTGTATAGAATAGTGCGCTAAAATAAGCATAAAATTATGGAGCTGAAATTAGAACTTTCTTAAAGGCAGACAAGGTTTTGTCTGGACTCTGAAATTTAACTTTTGACCAACAAACTAAGAGGACTTGCCCATAATTTTGGCACTATGCTTCATCATCTGTTCAAGATTATATCTGTATCTTCAATCTGTGAGCAAAGAGCAAGTTTGATCATTAATTTTAACTATTTCATGGGGCTCTAATGTTTTCTATTTTACAGCTGACTAACTATTGAAGAATTCATCTACCTCTAATTTTGCTTTACAAAAGAGACCACTTCTACAGCTTACCATCAGCTTGTTACAAGTCGAATCATCCCTGTCGTCACTCTTTAAAACATGTTGATGCCCCTTATCATCTATCTTATATAGCCTTAGAATAAATATTAGTTATGCTTATTACACTATCCAGATTCTCATTAAGACTTACAAATGGCATTTGAGTGCCTTCTTGCCTCTTTGATCTATTACTCATTGACTACATTACACAATGCAAAAGATATCCTTCTCTAGTGACATTTTTTGGATTATTGGTAGACCATTTCCCACCAAAGTGAACATTGTCCAATATCTCATATGTAACAGCATTGTGAATAAAAAATATTTTCATAAGTTTACCCAGCCACATCATAGCCTGATTCAACATTCCAAGGCTACAAAAATGATTAAGCAGTGTACTATAGGACACCGTATCTAGGACAAAACCCATTTTAAAAAGTTTTTCTAACAAAGTAAGAACCAGACCAAGGGAATCCTTGTAGAGCCCATCCCAAATTTTATTGAAAGTGAATGTGTCTGGTGAAAATTCTGTGGAAACAATGCTCTCAAGGAGATTAAAAGCTAGCTGAGTCATTTTTGTAATGCAAAGTCCATTTATCAAAGTATTGTAGGTAATAACATCAGGAGCACAACCACTACATGATATCATGTTCATGATCTCCAAAGCTCTCTTCATATCAGTTGCCTTACAGTGAGCATTAATTAAAATATTGTAGGTAAAAATATCAAGGGACAAGCCATTGCTTGGCATGAGGGTACAAAGATGATTTGTTGTACTTATCATTTCTTCTTTACAAAATCCATTAATGAGAGTATTAAAAATAACGACATTAGGCGCAAGCCCAATTTTTAATCATTTCCTTTTCTAGCCCAATTTCCATCAATCAATGAGCTATAAGTGAAATTGTGAGGAAAAATGTGTCAATTTACCATTTTAGTAAGGAATCTATGTGCCTGTTTTATGTAGCTTATCTTGCAAAGCCCGTTCATAAAAGGAGTGTAAGCAATAACATCAGGTGGAATTTCTTTCTTGTCCATTTGTGCCCACAGTTTAAAAGCTTGTTCTACATTACCATTCTTGAGATGGTCATCAATCAATCCACTGTGTATAGTTTTGTCACGAATCAAACCTTCTCCAAAAATTTCCCTCAAAAGCAAATGTGCCTCCTATATATTACCTTCCTTGCATAACCCAATTGTAAGAGTAGTATAAGTAATCACATGAGGAAAAATACCACTCTTTACCATATTATCAAATAGTTTGAATGAAACACTTGTGCAGGTAACCCTACAATGTCCAGCAATAATGATATTATACGTAAAGTTTTTTGGAGCCAGACCATTTAGAATTAGTTGGTTTAAGAGTCTGACTGCTTCTTCTAGCCTGCCAGCTCTACAATGACATGAAATGAGCTGTAAGTGCACATATCAGGAGGTATGTTCCTTTCAAGTATGTAATGTAATATTTGATTTCCTCTCTTTTCTCTGCCAAACTTGAAATAACAAGCAATGAGAGTGTTGATCCCTAGAGCAACCTAGCTAATGTTGATAGAGAAATGTGCTTGGACATTGCAGGAGTGGATTGAACTTCAAGAAATTAATTTGGATTGTGTTAGGGATTGAACTACAAGAGTCCATTGATTAGATTTCGATAGTTTTGTGTTCTATTTTTTGACTCATCAAATTTTTTTGCCTTGCTTTTGGATTACTGGTATTTATGAATATCTTAGGAGGTTGTTATAAGCACTAGTTTGAAAACTCTAGTTAGGGAACAAAGGAAATGAGAAATGTCTACTCCAAACAAAGGCAAACATTGTATAGGGTGCATATAAATATATTCAAAACAAGGCAAGAAATGTCAATCTATAAAACAAAACTTCAACTCACCTTTGTAACACTGGGAAGGAGACTCTTCAACATTTCCAGCTATTATTTGATCCTTTCACGCCGCCTTCTTGCTGAAATCTCTTTCAATGGATCAACTTGGAAGCATTCATGAGCTCTCCTCTGCTACAATCAACCACCAAAGAACCGAAGATGTCAAACCCTACTGGTGTTGACACTGTTAAACCCTTTTTTTGTGTACTCTTGGCCACAAATCGCAGTAGTAGAAAATGGTTCAGTGCATGCACGAGTCTTCTGGGCACAATACAATAAGATTAGGGCAGAAAACATAACTTATTTCAATTTTTGGTTAAAGATGAACCCATGTTGGTCAAAATTTTGACCAACACTTGTTCATCTTTAACCAAAACCCATCACAATTTGACCAAATTGACCCCAAATTATCAGATGGTCGAAAGTTTGGTCAAAAATTCAAGTCAAATGTACTAGTGAAATCAACTTAGTCAGCTGGAATTATGATTCCTCGCAAAAAATTAAAATGATGTTCCTCGACCAACGCTAATTTTTGACACTCAGTCATCAGTGAGTTCATCGGTCACTATAGAACTTCTTTCTCAGCATCAGCAATCTCACTCGCTCAATACTGATGCTCAGTCAACACTAAATTTTCTCAACACTTATTGTGGCTTGGTTAACATAGCATCGCTTGACATATACATCATTTTTTTAATCTTTTACTCTATTACTCAATCAATCTTACAGAAGTGTTCTATCTCTACTCATACTTTCAATACTTGAATTTTACTTTCTTCTCCTCTATCAACATGATTTAAAAAGTCACTTTGTCTTATCAAGTCTAACTAATCAAATGTCCATTTGTAGTTTCCTCTTCATAACTCAACCTTTCCTCTAGATTCTTTTTTTATGAACAAATTCTAAAATCCTCTTCATCTATCAAATAGATATTACATTTAGATCAGACATCTATTAAAAATGTTTAGAATAACTAAAATGGGGGTGAATCAGTTACTCAAGGTCCATAAGTATCATTTGATAAATATAAATAAAACATTCAATGTTTTTCTTATCTTGCTATTGCTCAGTCTCTACTATACTAATAAAATTATTGTCCCAAACATAACATACTTTTTTTGAATGTAAACTTATGTAAAATATATAAAGCATTCAACACAAATTTGACACTATGATTTTATGTGGAAACCCAATTTGGGAAAAACCGCCAGCAACATGTCACCACTTTTTCACTCTTTTGAAATGAGCTCTGTTAGGAGCCAACCATGTTAAAGGCCTACAATACGCACTATTAAATGTGACTTGGTTAGAGGATTTAATCACCCTATTAGGAGTGGCCTTAGTATAGGATTTTGATAATTCCATTTATAGTGTCACCTTGATAAAGGAGTTACATAGACTATTAAGTGTTTCAAACGAGTGTTAGGTCAACCTTTGTAAAAAATATTTCAATAAAAAATATTTACAATGATTAGAAAGAAAATAGTAGGGTTTTGATCTATATAATTATAACTCACTTTGCAAGTTTAGATCACTATTTGGTCCATGTATTTATTCACTAATAAGATCCTCATTATCATCTATGTTCTTTATTTTCTTGGCAAGCCTTTTAGTAATCAAACTTCTCCTTTCAAAAAATTTAATCCATCTACTCAGATTCACTTATCAATATTAGCGACATATGAGCAAGTAATCTCCTTGTGCTTCACTTTCACTCTCACACACTTGTGCTCACCCTTGTGTGACCCTAATTCACATTTCTTTGTGTGCCTCTTATTCACCTCTCTCTTGTTCAACTCTATACCTCTTTAAATAGGAAATTATTATTTTATCGTTTATCATGATCACTATATTTCTTAGGATTTATGACTAGGTTCAACATGATTAATTGTATATGTCCATCTTCTTGATCATCCTCTAGAAACTTCTCTATAATCCATCTATTAGGTCTTTACCTAATCCTCACCTTGAATTTAATGATCAAACTCATCAATCTTATCTTCAACACAGTTTACATCTCCCAAGAAATCAATTGAGTCAACTATATTTCATGATTTCCACAAATTCATTCTCAATACTATTACTCAACAATCACTAAATTATGACACTCGATCATCATTGAATTACTTAGTTTCTATAAAACTTCTATCTTAGCATCAACTATCTTGCTCAGTCAATACTGACTCTCAGTCAACACTAGATTTTCTTAGCACTTATTGTGGCTTGGTTGACACTAGCATCACATATTCATAAACCTTTTACTCTATTTCTTAACTTAGCTTTTCTTTCTTGATATAAACAATCACTTTTTCTTATCAAAGTCTATCTAAACAAATGTCCATTGTAGCTTCATTTTCATAATTCAAACTTTCCTCTAGGTGCTATTGTTATGAGCATTGTCTCAAATCCTCTTCATCAATCAAATAGATATGACAATTAGATTAGGTAGCAATATGTCTTATCAGTATATTTGACATCAATGACAAAACAACAATTGTTCCAATTATAAGTTTCCAACAATCTCCCTCTTTGGCATTGATGGCAACATCTCAATATTAGAAATACCTTTATATCTCAATGTCTCTAACTTTGTTACCATACAATCCAAAAGATTTCACTATCATGAGTGATCAATATCCATAGTTTCATTCTAATTCTCTTTACTAAATTTCTCCCTTTGAAAAAATAGATCTCCCTCTTGGATACATCTCTCCCTCTCTGACTTTTGTATATCTCCCCCTCTTTGTATATTTCTTTGTATATTCTCCCTCTTTGTCAACAATTCCTAAGAAACTTATCTTTCTTAGCTTCAATCTCTTCATACATCTAAGTTATGTACATATTTGCATGTCTTGTTGATTTATGTCATTTTTCTATGGCTTATCTATTATGTCATACTTGTCTATCTACCTCAAACATTTCCCAAAGTAGAGTTATTTTGCATCAATGTGTAAGATTTTCTTATTAGCACAATTGATGCAATGCACCTTCTCTCCTTAAGTAGCTTTATTTAAGAAAATCACCCCTAATTTTCATCTGAGATATTTGTGAGCATCTTTAGGTAAAGCTTTAGTGAATATGTCAAAAAAAAATTCCTTGGTGTGCACATATTCTAACTTCACTTCCTTGTCTTGAACTAATTCCCTCAAGTAGTGATACTCGATAGCAATGTGCTTTGTCTTAGTGTGCATCACTAGATTTTTTAAAATGTTAATAGCACTTGTATTATCACAATAGATAACTACTGAATCTTTAATTTCTTCTTTTACACCTTTCAATAATTTCTCACATGATGTTTTAATAGTTCACTATAGCTACCACATACTCGATTTCAATTGTTGATTGGGAAATACAATTATGTTTCTTGCTTGTCCATGACACCAATCTCTTTCATAGAAAGAATGCACCTCCATTAGTTCTTTTTTTTCATCAATATTTCCTACCCAATCAAATTCAATGAATACCTTTAGTTCAAATCTATCAATTCTCTTTTAATATAATCCATAGTATTCTGTGTCTTTAAGATATATCATTATCCTTTTCACTGCCATCATGTGATTCTCTTTAGGGTTTTCTAAAAGTTATAAAATCTAGCAACTATCCCAACTTCTAATGCAATATCAAGTCTACTATGAACAACATATTTAAATTTTCCACTCATGAATCTATATAATTTCTTGTTCACATCGAAACAATCATTATTCTTAGATAGCTTATGTTCTATAGACATAGGTGTGCTCACTAGTCTTGAATCTTCCACACTAAAAGTCTTTAGTATCTCCTTCGTGTATTTGTATTGAGTAATGATAATACAAAACTTCATTTGACATACTTGTAATCCAAAATATAATTTTATTTCACCATAAATAAACTTTTCAAATTCCTTCTTCATTTCATCAGCAAGTGATTTGCATAATGCTTCTCTTCCTCCAAATATAATGTGATCAAAAAATATTTCTAATATTAGCATTTCATTGTTCTTACCATTCTTTAGATATAGATTACTATTATCATTTGTCCTTCAAAACCAATCTTCACCAAATAATTATGTAGTATTTTATACCATGCTCTTAGGGCTTGTTTCAATCTATGAAGAGCTTTGTTTATTTTACATACCATGTTCTTCTTGTCTGGATCTAGAAATCCTTCAAGTTGTTCAATATACACCTCTTCCTCAAGTATATTATTCAAAAATATATGTTTGACATCCATTTGATATACCTTGAAATTTTTTTAGGATGAATATGTATGAAGAGTTCTCACTCCTTCAAGTCTTGCCATAGGAGCAAAAGTTTCTCCATAATCAACTCATTCTTCTTGAGCATATCCTTTGCATACCAGTCTTTCCTTGTTTCTTGTTATTTCTCTATTTTAATTGATTTTGTTTCTAAAAACCCATTTAGTTCCAATAATATTTTTCTCTTTACGTCTTGACACTAAATTCCAAGTATTGATCTTCTCAATTTGATCAATTTCCTCATTCATTGCTTGAATCCTGTGTGCATAAAAGTGTCACACTTCTATAAACTATTATTCTTGAGAAAACCCATGAAAGAGGGAGTCTAAAGAACTAGCTTATAGCTCTCTATCTATGATGTGCAAAGGTTATGAGATGGTGGCTCTCAAATGAACCAAACTATGCAACCCTTGCAAGGTGCACCAAAGAATGAGAGATTCAAATAGTAAAGGCAAGAGTGCCAATATCCAAGAATCTAGAATAAAATGCAGTGCAAATGCAAGCTATTCTAAATGAAATGCAATATAAAAAAAGAGAACTAAGCTAAAGCATAAATGAAACAAAGATAGAAAGTATACCATAATGTAAGTAGAATGAGAGCTAAGCTAAAATACAAAAATTTAAGAATGCTCTAAGTCTCCAAAATCATCAAGAAAACCTACAGCATAGCAATAGCATGAGAGACTAATATTTTTTTGAATGAGGAGAGAGCCCTCCCTTTTAAAGAAAAATAGATGGTAGAGATTAAGAGGCAAGATGAATGTAATCAAGGGTGGAGTTTAAAAGTGGGAGTGATCCATGTGCACAAGCATCTCAACCAATCACAATTAATGGTTGAATTTTGAGAGGGTTTGAAATGTGTGGAGGAGAATCAAAATTATTTTTAAAATAGAAGATTCCTCTCACATAGGAAATTGTGCATTCATGTGTAGACAAAAATTCCTTTTCTTTTATTTCTAAAATAGGAATAATGCTTTATGTGTGCACACTCAAGACAAGAGATGAGTGGGGAATTTTATTTAATTAAAAGGGGGACATGTTATTTTAATTAAATATGAACTTGGGATAAAGTGGTCATACCATAGGTTATAATTGAATAAATGGATTTTTAAGGGTTTGATCAAAAATAACCATTAGATAAATTATGGAAAAATGCTAGAAAGGGTGCTCATACTCTAGGTGATCATTTTTAGTTGATTACATTTGCCCCTCTTTGACTAATGTGTGATCACTCTGGGAACACATTATGTCAAATAATGAAGAAGCTAAGATGATAGAGAAATCTAATTATGAATAATGAAATGCAGAAAGAGATAGCAAGTCCTAAATGTACAGTTTGATACCGATAGTACTGAACACTAGGATAGAGATGATATAAGAACTCAAGAAGAGTACTAACACCAAGAAAAGTAGATAGATCAAGAGAAAATAGATAGTTGTAGAAGAAAGCAATTTACAACAATGATAGAATATTCATGCCCCCTCAGGATTGAAATCAAAATGAGATAGAGGAGATGCAGAAATATGCTAGATTTGATCAATTTAGAACAAAGAAAAGTTCATGATGATATATAAGAGATTAAGACCAAAGAGTGACCACTAATCAATGAAGATATTCCCCATTTTGACTAACTTTGACCAAGAAATATAAAGCATAAGAATTAGGTCAGAGAAAAAAGAAATATGAAATAAGATAAAATAGAAATGAAAGCAAAGAGTGGAAGAGACTATAAATGATGAAGAAATGAAGAAATGGTGATTTTACCAACAAGACTCAAAGATTTAGCCTCAATAGGTCAACCAACTACATAGAAGAAGGAAGAAAATTTGACTAGCAAGATGAACTTGAATTTGGATTTCAATCCTGAAAATGGATCCAAGATGTCAAGATTAGAAAAGATAGGTCAAAAGCATTGTTGCATTATTCTATAGTAAGATAGTAAAGAAGAGAAAACATAAGATCAAGAAGAGGTAAGAAAAGGGTGAACATAGTTAGCTAACACGTCCATGACAGATAAAGATTAGAGCTCTCTCAACATGCAAAATGTAAAGCTAAGCTAGAATGAACCCTAGAATACAAGCTAGTATGAAAAGGTGGAATTGAAAGGATTACATGAGTAGGTCCTAGTTTTTATCATCGAGCCTTATTAAGGACTTCAGAAGATCATACAAACATCACTAGCATAAACTATGAAGATGTGAATATGATCTATATAGGATAGGTATGTGGGAATCCAACCTATGCATCAAAGACCTATAGGTCAAGATGACTATGCAGTTAGATTTCCTAAATTTAGTATCGATAGATTACACTTGTATCAAGGAATAAGTGCCAAGATAACCCATAAGTGCAGTCTTGCAAAAAAATAGTCAAGGATGATACATTTATAAGTCAAAGTGTTAATTAGAACAAGCATGAATTCTTTAAACACTATAGACAAATAAAGTATACCCACAAGTAGAAATCAAGAAAACATGCCCAATGCCCCCAGTCTTCTAGTCCATGACATACTTGAAAGACTATTAGCAAGGGAACATATAGCAAACAAATCATCATAGATAGCACACAAAGTAGATAAAGATCAGCATCGCTTAGTTTTTTAAGAGTTTAAGTGCATTTGTGTAATTCACTTGGCCATTTCTTCGAGACTTGATTCTTGTAATGAGAAATATCATGACACCAGAGACTGTAGGTAAACTATCTTAAAAGTGTTGAGAAATACTTGATGTTAAGTTTGGTTGGGGGGGTACTATTAAGAAACACTATTTTGTGAGTTGCCAAAGAAAACCTAATGCACAAGGACACCTCAATAGGCTAAGTAGTTATGCCCCTAAGACAAGGACAAGAAATAATCCTAAGCTAGGAAGTGTGTAACAAAATGGGTGATTGAGATTGACAGACATAGGTTTAAGGGTCTTAAGCAGCACTTGTTTCTAGGTTTTCACCACTTGGAAGATTTTTTTAGGACTTTTTTCATTTTTTTTATATTTTTAAATTTTTTGATTTTTTTGTTGATACATCAACGCACCTATTTCTAGGTTTTCACTAAGATGATCATTTTTTTAGGACATTTTCTTATTTTTAGAATTTTTTAGCATCATATATGAATTTTTTGGATTTTTTAGAATGATTTAGAGATCACTAGTTCTCTAGAAAGATCACATCATTTTCTCTCAATATATAGTGAGGTGTAGGACATGATGGAGTAGTGAGCTGGTGGATAAGCAAAGATGGATAAGAAATGAGTATGAAGCAATTGAAAGAAATCCTCATGGATTGACTCCTCAAGAGTACCCAAGCTAGGGAAAGATAGCCATATAAAGCAGGTTTTGGATAAGAAATGGAAGCAATGAGCAAGATACTATATAGGATAAGTAGTGAATCCAACAAGTGAGATAGCATATGGCATAAGTAATGGAAGACAATAAGTGAGATAGCATGAAAGCATGTAGTCTAAAAGAGTAGCCATGTCAGGAGACCAATGATAACCATGTTTTCTTTGTGTGATCAAGACCAAGGGGTCAACTAGATAGGATAGCAATGGGATAGATAAATAAGAATGAAGTTGGATATGAAGGATATGAACAAATGAGAAGGATGGGGTGAGTGATAAATAAGATAGCCAATGCACTTGGATAGCTCAACAATGTCAAGATCAAAGAGGAGGAGGGAATGGATGGATTATGAAAGAATTACACATAATGCCTATTTTCTAGGTTTTCATCATGGTAATAGATAGGATAGCAAAGGGATAGAGAAATTAAAATTAAGTTGGATATGAAGGATATGAATGAATGAGCAAGCATAATAGAGAATCTCATGGATAAGATAGCCAATACACAAGGATAGCTCAACAATTTCAAGATCAAAGAGGAAGAGGGAAAAGGGGATAGATAGATGATGGAAGAATTATGCATGATGTCTATTCACTCGGTTTTCATCATGGTACTTGTCCAAGGTTACACAAGAAGTAGTTTTCACCATAGGAAAAATTTATTTCTCTTTACTTTTGCTCCTAGGGTGCCACAAGAAGTGGTTTTCACCAAGGCACTTTTTTTTTTGAATTTTTATCTTTTTTCTTTTTGAACTTTTAGAAAGAGCTCAAGTTATTTGAATGTAGATAGTGCCCCTATAGGAAATATAAGTCATGATAAGCCAAGACCATAGAAAGGTGTGCTCAAAGATGTTGATAGGGTGATGAAAGAGAAATGGTAGTAGGAAGAGTATATGGAGGATAAGAGTTCGTGTACAAAAAGTAAGTGTAAGCTTTAGAGGATTTCATGAGGGTAGCTAAAATATTGGACAAGATCAATGTTGACACACACCTTGAAGTGTATTGGAATGATGGAGGAATCATGGATGAAATAACTTGACGTTTAGAATAGAAGAGATTTGGAAAAAAAGTGGAGTGGAAGGCTTTGGAATATTTTTAGGAAGATTTTTGGAAGAAGATGGAATGGAAGCCTTTGGAAGCTTGAATGTCAAAATTGATTTCTTTTCAATGTTCAAGTCATTCAAGAGAGACTTGGGAATCCAAATAGCTTTAGATTTTCCTTTAGATACTTTAGAACTCATTTCTTTAATAATGGGTTTAGGAACCCATATTTTCTTTCGTTTAGCTATTTGGGTAGTAGACCTTTGCGGTCTCTTGAATGTTTTATCTTTCTTAGCATTCACATGTTGATTAGATAGAACATAGTGATCTTCATTTTTTAATGGATTCTTATGTTCATTCTCACTTCTGAAAGACTTGGGATTTGTGGATGAATAAGGATGATATGAATGGTTTAGATGGATATATGGGTGTAAATTAATCAAGGATGAGTGTCTTTGTTGATCTTGAGGTATTATGGGAGAGCTAGGAGTGGAAAATGTAGGAGATGAAGGAACATAAGGTCCCAATATAGATGGAAGGTTTGAAGGCTTTAGCTTTGATGGATAAGGACCAAGGATAGACTTTAGATATGCAAATGGATAGTGAAAAGGGATATCAACATCTTTAGAGTGAGCAACATATTCAAATCCATCAATAGACTCATGAGTAGCTTTGATAGGAACAACATTTTTAATAGGAGCACTTGAAGCTTGAGCTGAATTTTGAAGTGGATATGAAGAAGTAGAACATGAGGGGATGCTTTGAACTTGACAAGTAGCTTTAGATAGCATAGGAAGAGAACTTTTTTCATAACTTTCAGTAAGCTCAAGGGAGATAATGGAAGTGGTATCTTCATCATACTTTGGGGATGGAAAAGACATACGATACAGAGGGATAAAATTTTGAAGGAGATGAAAGGGTGCTTGATCTTGATCTTTCTTGAAATTTATAGCATTTTCTTTTTGAAAGTAATATTGACATGGAGCCACTTCTAAGGACAAGGGATAATAAAGGGTGAATGGATTACTGCTTGGATCTTTAGGCTTAGTAGCATGGAAAAGGGTTGTAGCCAAGTGAAGGTTAGCTTGAGTTTCTTTTAGAGGTAGTCCTTGAGGATAGGCATAGTATACATGAAAAGTATTAGGCTCTTTATTTGATAGAGGTGTGTTGGAAATATTTGAAGTGTTGGGAGGTGCATGAGTGTTGGAAGAAGTGAAGGTATCAAGGAAACCATCACTAGACATAGGTTCATTAATATGGTCTTTCTCAAGAAAATTATCCTCACCACATGAGTCATTAAAGCTATCAATAATCCCATTATCAATAAGATCTTGGATTTTATGTTTTAGCTCAATGCAATCTGAAATAATATGCTCATTATGTCAATGATAAGAATAATAGATATCCAAGAATGGGTTTCCATATGAGCTAGACTTAGGTAATGTGATGAGGTACCAAGAAGTGTTTGCAAAGTGTCATCATAAGAATCTTCCAAGGGAGAAAAATTTCTATCAAAAGTATGTCTAGAGTCATTTTGTTGTTTCTCAAGTGAATGGTATGCCTCCATGTCTTCACCATTGTCTTGGTCAAAGATAGGTTCATCATGATAGCTTGGAATAGGCTCAAAGGAGGTACCACTTTCTTTCTCTTTAAGGAGGTCTTTAGATCTAGAAGATGAAGACATTTGATGTCTTGGAGTAGAATATGTAGACCTTGAAGAAGATGAATCATGTGTATGTAAAGGTCTTAAGGGAGATTCATTTAAGAATGAAATCTTCTCCTCTAATCTTTTCTCAATTTTAGACTTCATTTCTATCATACACTTAGAGAAATGAAGGTAAGAAAGATCATTTGTCTCTTCTATTTCTTTGTATTGAGCATATAGATCTTGAAACTCTTTAATGGCATGGAGGATATCATGATCATCTAGCTTTGGTTGAGGTTTGGTAGCACAAGATTTGAATGCCATAGTGGTAGATAGATAATCAAGAATGAAGGAGACTAGAGGAAGCTAAGAAGGTGACACAAGATAACTTGAAGTCCAAACTAGAGAGGTAGAGTGTTCACTTGCCAAAATAGTAAAGATAGAGTAAAGTGAATTGTCAAGAAAGTGTCCAGGAAACTTACAAAACTAGTGACTCAATTAAAGATCTAGGCAAGAAGCCAAATAGCCAAGTAGATAGAGCAAGCAAGGTGACAAGTGAACAACTTTCCCAACCTAAGAGTGTAGTCAAGAAATCAAGGTAACCATTTTAGCAAAAAGATAATTAGCAAGAGGACATAGACCATGAAGATAGAAATACCAAGAGCACTAAGACCAAATAGCCACTTTAAGCATGTTCAAGCACTAGATACATAGAAAAGAAAAATAAAATGATGAGACTCCCCTTAGTAAGAAACACAAATAAAATGTTAAGAATTTATGCTTTGACTTGGTTGACAAAATTTGACAATAGTTGATAGCATAGCAAGTTTGATGTTCAAAAGAAATTTCTTTCCAAGAAAGATAGTGACACATGGAGTAGTCTTCAAATTATCAGGCAAGAGAAAAAGAAGCCTTGCATGATACAAGCAAATTTGAGGTCTTAAATTAAAGCCCTAGAACTATTGTCATGTGTATGTTCAAAAGATTTCCACAGGTCTAGCACATTCTAGAACATATCAAGCAATATCTACCTAAAAGTCACAGTTCATTACTCAACAACTTGGCCCACACTTGATGATCCTTTGCCTCACACCAAGTGGTTGCCCACAAGAGATATTGGCTTTGTCATGGAAGTTTCATGAGCACAACCAAGGGAACATAGATAGTGAGTGTATAATCTTTTGGTGATCTAGGTAGTCCACTAGGATCGATCCTTGCACCAAGAAGTTGAGCAGAAAAAATAGGGTAGCTACTAACATAGGGTGTTTAGAAAGCTCTTCCATTTGTAATTTTCTTCTTGCACCCAATTAAGGGACACCCCACCTTGTGGTGGGTAACAGACCTCGTGGTCACAAGAGCACCTTAAGCTTTCTTGCCTAGTAATCTCCTTATGGTCAAAATCTGATAAGTGATCACACTAAGAAAAGATAAAAACTATGTCTACCAAGGTTTTAATTCCTTTATATCCTTGAGTTTATAGTGGGTTGAAGAGCCAAGTAATTTTCTTGTCCCCACTTGGGTCGTTCCTCTTAGGTTTTCTAAGAGCAGGCCCTCTAAAGGATTCTAACTACCACAAAATGGATCCACTCTCAAGGGTCAAGATTTTTGATTCACAACAATGGTGAAGAGCATACTCTAATACCTTTATTGCTTCCCAAAACATGCCAAGAAGATTCAATTATTTGCTTGCTTTCAAAATCATAAGCTGGGTCAAGATTTTTGATTCATCGTAAGGGTGAAGAGCATACTCTCCTATCACCAAAGAACCTCAATCACAAGTTTAATGTGCCTATGAAATGAAAGAAACTAGTAGAGTTTCACAATGGAATAAAATAAATATGAGAAATTTTAATTTCTATGCTTTGGGCAACCTTACAAACAATCATTAGTAGCCCTTGCGCATTTGAAGCTTTGACATGCATTCTTTTTAGCAACAAAAATGAGAAACTCCCTACAAAGCAACCAAGGTTAGCGCATAACAACCAAGTAAGACCTGAAAAAAAAAGTTTTTAGTTGCCTCAAAGATCCAAGTTATCTTCCAACCAAGTGTATGCAAAGAAAGTGCAAGCTAATCACAAATGCTCTGAGTTTTACTCTTTGCTTTTGACCTAGTCAATAAGATTGGACTTTTTTCTATGATTTGGATCCAAAAATAGAAATGGAAAGAAGAAACCCCTATTAAAAACTAGATATCTTTCCAAAAATTCAAAAAATTTAAAAAAATTTCTTCATTTGTGCCCTAGGGACCCATTTTGTTAAAACAGACTAGATTTATCAAATCGAATTTTTGATCCTTAATATAACCTCAAAACTCAAAACATAAAGAAAGTACCCCCTATAGAATTCAAAAAAAATTCTAAAAATGTATTTTTTCCAAAAAAAGTCACTAATTTGCCATTATTCTTGAGAGAACCCATGGAAGAGGGAGTCTCAAGAGCTAGCCTATAGCTCTCTATCTATGATGTGCAAAAGCTGTGAGATGGTGGCTTTCAAATGAACCAAACTATGCAACCCTTGCAAGGTAGACCATAGAATGAGAGATTGAAAGAGTAGAGGCAAGAGTGTCAATATCTAAGAATCCAGAATAAAATGCAATGCAAATGCAAGCTATTCTAAATTAAATGCAAGCTAAAAAAAAGAGAACTAAGCTAAACATAAATGAAACTAAGATAGAAAGTATGTCATAATGTAAGTAGAATGAGAGCTAAGATAAGATATAAAAATGCAAGAATACTCGAAGTCTCCAAAATCACCAAGAAAACCTACAGCATAACAATAGCATGAGAGAATATAATTTTTTTGAATGAGGAGAGAGCCCTCCCTTTTAAAGAAAAATAGATGATAGAGATTAAGAGGCAAGATGAATGTAATCAAGGGTGGAGCTTGAAAGTGGGAGTGATCCATGTGCACAAGCATCTCAACCAATCACAATTAATGGTTGAATTTTGAGAGGGTTTTAAATGTGTGGAGGAGAATCAAAGTTATTTTAAAAATAGAAGATTCTTCTCATATAGGAAATTGTGCATTCATGTGTAGACAAAAATGTCTTTTCTTTTATTTCTAAAATAGGAATAATGCTTTATGTGTGAACATTTAGGATAAGATATGAGTGGAGAATTTTATTTAATTAAAAGGGGGACATGTTATTTTAATTAAATATGAACTAAGGATAAAGTGGTCATAACATAGGTTATAATCGAATAAATAGATTTTTGAGGGTTTGATCAAAAATGACCATTAGATAAATTATGGAAAAATGCTAGAAAGGGGGCTCATAGCCTAGATGACCATTTTTAGTTGATTACAAATCCAATCTTCATTATCTAAAGCATATTTGACTGATTTGGGATCAATTAACAAAGTAAGCACGTGTCATCTTTGAGTATTTTCCTTGTAATAAATCTTGATTCAACATCACCAATGATTTGGTCAGGGTCGTAATATCTTCTTATAAAATTTTCTAGAATAGGTGGTTTCCTTCACTATTCTTCTACAGATTCATTTTCATAATTAATCTTAAGCTCATTTCTCTTTTGTGTTCAGTTTCTAGTCCAATTTCTGTATGCTTGACATTCACTATCTAATGGTCAGCATTGTTTGTCTATGATTTGGCATCTTTAGTATGTTGCTCAACACCAAGTATCTATTGCTAGACAATTTGTAGTTGCACAACATCATTTCATGTTTGCTAGTAAATTGTAGCTTGGTTTGTTTGTTCATTTGGAGTACTAGGAAAACCATCATCCATATGGATGAGTGTGATGTAATCTTCAGGTTCTTCATTGCATGAAATATCACTTCTTTCTACAAACTCATCGACTTTCACATTTTCACTTTCCACAAATTTTTTAGTGTTAAAGTTCAAACACTTGTAAGCTTTACCCTTTGGTGGAATATCTTAGAAATATACCTTCATCACTCATTTTGTCAAGTTTTCCATTCCTATTATCTTTAAGTGTATAGAATTTACTTCCAAATATTTTGAAGCATTTGATATTAGGAGCATATCCATATCATAGTTCAAAAGGTGTTGCATTTGGACCTTTCTTAACTTGTACTCTATTCAGGGTACAGATAGTAGTACCAACAACTTCTCTCCAATATTTCTTTCATACACTCTTCTCCATCATCAATGTTGTTGCACAATCCATTATTGATATGTTTCTCCTTTCAACTATCCAATTTTGAGGAGCAGTCTTTGGTGTTGACATCTATCTTTTAATTTTGTTGGAATATTCAAATATGGAAAGAGTACTTATGAGAGGGGGGGTGAATCATAAGTATCACACTTTAGCAAATAAAACTTTTAACTGACAGTAAACTGCATGCATGTAAATATATCAAGTAAACATGAAATTTAACACATGCATCAACTACTCATAACACTGGAATTTTGGTAACCCAGAAACCCTCCAAGAATAAGAAGGTAAAACTAGGGTGGGGATGATACCCACAAAAATTACTATAGCAATATTGTTCAACCACTTCTAATGGTCTGCCCTATTAAAGGCTTTACACTGTATCAATAGTGACCTGGTTAGAGGATTTCAAACACTTAACATGAAGTGTCACCCTGTTAAAGGATTTTAATCACCTAATCAAAGGAACTACAAAATAGTTGTTAAGCTAACCTATCACCATAGGATTTTCATTCTAATACAATTGCTAGAAATTATTAGGTATAATGAACCTGATAGTTTAGAATCCTTGATTGCTAAATGTAGGCACCTTTTTTGCTTTCTCTGATCTTGATCCTTTTGTGATATGATAACCCTCACTTTTGAAAATAGTTTTCCCTTGTGCACCTTTGTATGTCCACTCATGTATATTTACAATGAAATTTTGTCTTCCTTATAAAGACTTCAAAGACTTAGGGTTTGATTTGGATCTACGATCCATATTGAATCTCAATTTCCCACTCAATAGTTGTCTTTTACTGATTGGTTGCATGCCTTTATTATTTTTCTTATTGGTTGCATGTAGATTGCATAGGAAAAATAAAATTTTTGATCTCATCATTAAATCCCTTGAAGTTTACCTTATGTCAGCTGCAAAAACTATTTGCATCATAGTTTGTGCAATTTCAAACCTTTATGCTGATATTCTATGTTACTCGGCTCCTGAAGCATTGCAGATGCTCGGCACATGCTATATCCTGGATAACTCAGCACCTAATAAAACTATATCACTTGGTACCTATTAACACTTGGCACTTGTTACTCTCGGCACTTTTTAACACTCAGCACTTGTTGACACTCGACACTTGTTGACACTCGGCACTTGTTAACACTCGACACTTGTTGACACTCGGCACCTACTGTTACTTGGCACTTGATATAGCTCGGCACTTCATCTTTACTTGGCACTTACTCTTGATCTTGGTTAAGTGTATTGACACTTAGTTGTCAAATTTATTCTTTAAGCTAACAATCTCCCTCTTTGACATGAGTGGCAAAAACACTTAACTAAGATCCTTGTGACTCCTTATTAATTGATCCTGTATGTACACTCAGTGAGTTCTGTCCTATTCAAAATTTTCTATCTCAAAATTTGCTATCTCCCCCTTTTATCATACTTATCATTTCATATATTTTGTACTTAACTCCCACATACTTATTCTCCCCCTTTTTGACACTTATGTCAAGGGTCTTACGAGGAAATGCCATACTTGGCCAAAAATGTACTATTTACTTCAAGGAGTACCTTCAGAGCTGCATCCCAATTTGCTAATGCGACATCCAATGTCTTGTGTTGGATGGCAATCTCTGTTGCTAGGTGTACAAGTCCATCAGATGAAGAAAGATTGGGGTCTTTCTTGAGGACTGTCTCTGCATTTATCTGCTCCTTGTGAAGTAGTTCCAAATGAGGAGTTATTGATGATTGAATTTGCATCAATTTAGCTTTTTTGGTTGCCTTCTCTACTACTAAGACAGCTAACTCTCTTTGTGTGTGAAGCGATTGGACAAAATGCTTCTCACTCTGAGCTGGATTTGTGGGAAGTTGCATGCTGGAAATCTTTAGATAATTTTTCAAGCTCAGTATTTTATCGCTAGTGTCCTGTGTGAATGTGGAAAAATCACACAACTTGTTGTATAGGGAAAAGATGTTCCCTAGTACAGTTTTAACTATTATAACTTTCTTTGCCAGTTCTTCTTGTGATAGTGCTATATCACTAGATATTTTACTATTTACCTTGCCTTGGAACTTCTGTTCTGACCATTCAAGCAATCTGGCATTTATTTCCTGGTCTTCATTAGTCACCTGGTCAACTATATCAGATAGTTGCTCTATAATTGGTCTTGACTCATCTAGAGATAGTAAGCAAAAAGCTTCTGTGAATATATCTTTGATTTCATTCAGCGTAAGCTTATGCTTATGTTCTTTTCTTAGTACTTCTTGTCTCCTTCTTCTGTCCAATGCACTCTGAATTTCATTAATCTTTTCTTCAGTAAGAGTGCTAGATTCATAATATGGGATCTTTATTTCTTCATCAAGCTCAGGAACTCCATAGTGAAGTTTCCTAACTGCCTTTGATGAGCTCAAGCCTGGTGTCCTGATTTGTAGCTGTAACCCATCTGTGCTCGGTTGCTGAAGAGTCTGTGTTGGAGTACCAAATTTTGGTAATGCAACCAGTGTTTGTATTTTTGTCTCCTCCTTCTTCTTTGTCTCATCTTTTTCTTCAGCTTGAGTATCCCTTTTATGACTGCTCAGTGGAGTTGAACTTGTTGGTTGTTCAGATGTTTCTTTTATTTCCCTTGCTGCTGTACTCAGCATTTGAAGTGTATATGTGACTACACTTGGTGGAGGTGGTGGTGGAAGAAATAGAATACAAGTAGTTTGCATGGTCAAAGGTGGAACTTGTGTTTTTACCTTGACTATCTCTATTTTAACTTCTAGTTTCTATAATTCATCAACACTGACCAATACAGGATTTGAACTTAGTTTTGCTACTAGTGATGATTGGTCAAGGATTTCTAAATCCTCTGCAGTTAATGGATTGATGTTTGGATTTGAAGTGTCTGTAACATCTTTTATTTTTATAATATCTGTAGTATGATGGTGGCATGAGGAGGACTAGGAGGAGATACCTGTATGTCTTGCATACTTTGATCTTGTGGCTCAGCTGTATCTTTCTCTTCCTTTTTCTCCTCTGTATGTGCCTCTTTTTCCTTTTCTTCTTCACTCTTCTTCTCCACTTGTTCCTTCTCTTTTTCTTTGGTTCCTGACACCTTCTTTTCCCTTGTCTTGGCACTTGCCTCTGCCTTATATTCTTCATTATATACATCTTCTATTTTCTTGTAAACTATTTTCTGCAATCTTGTGGATTTAGTAACTACCTCTTCAATTTTATTCTGCCATATGATGAATGCTCTATACTTGGGAGTGAATCTATTATTATGCCTTTTTACTGCATTTATTACTTGATCTTTAGTAAAATCAGGCAACAATCTGGCTAATGTTGACTCCCTTATCTCTTTTTCCATTTGTAAACAAAAATGCCATTTATCCTCTATAATTTTATACAATTCTTTTGGCATAGATTCATCTAATTCTAGAGATGTGTGCTTATATTCATCCATTATAGCATACATAGATTCCTCTAATTTATTTTTCTCTTCTTTGGTGAGCTTAGAAAAATTCAGGTTCTTTAAACCCTTCAAATCATCATTCCTAATTTTTTAACATAATTTATCAACAACAGTCTGGGGTTTGTGTCTTACCACTTGAAATTGACTGTTGTCCTCTGATTCTGTCTTCTCCTCATCTGTTTCAGGCTGGAGAATAAATTTTCTTTTCTTTGACTCGGCAGCAGTCTTCTTTGAGTCTTTCTTCTTTCCTTTTGCCTCCTCTTGGGCTTTTTGTGCTGCAGCCCTTGTGGTAGGTCTCTTTGGTGCAGGAGCAGCTACTTTCTTCCCCTTAGATTGAGGAGCAAGAGGAGTTGTGGCCTTTCTTTTAACTGGTGCTTCCTTGGCTTCTTCTACCTCAGCACTTTCCTCTTTATCTTCTCCTAACCCTTGAGTCAGACCTTGAAGTTTATCTCCTTCTTCTTCAATGTCTTCTCCTTCCTCTTCTGTTGTTTCTTCTTCTTCAATGCCAAATTTTCTCTTGATTTGTCTCACCATTTTCTCTTTCTTCTTTACTGCAGAAGCAGTCTTCAAATCTGTTATCACCCTTGATTTGACAACATCATAGGTTCCCAAAAAAATTGCATTTTTATCAGCTTCTTCTGCAAGTAGGGTTGTTATTTCTGCAGAAGCTTGATTAATATCAAGTTCATAACCTAGTGGCCTAAGCCATCTTGCTCTAGGTATAACCGCTTGTATGTAGGTATAATCTATATCTACAAGAAAACAAATGTCCTTTTCATATTTCTCAATCAATGAGACTGGAATTCTCATTCTTTGTTTCATGGACTTTTTGAAATCCTCAAAATAACTAGTCATTTGGGCATCAAAATTTTCACCCATCTGTTCAATGTATCCATTGATTTGTTCAACAATTGTTTTTTCTAGATTCTATCTTACCTTACCCATAGAAGGGAATTCTTTCATCAGATAGAAAAACATGCACATTAGAACTGATCCAAATTTGCATTGAGCTCCCTTGCTCTTCCTTATAGCTCCCAGATTTTCATTGATCTGTTGAAACATGAGCTCTGCTAAAGCATAAGTGTGATCCTTTTTTATTATTTTGTATGCAACATCAACTACTATATAAGGTCCATTATTTAACCTGCTTGATTGATAGAATTTGTGTGAAATGATTCTCACAGCAAAATCTAGTAGGGGATCTGTGACTATCAATAGTCATTCCTCTGTTGTTCCATTTAGCACCTGTATTTTTCTCTATTACTTCTTTTTTGTCACTTCGCAGGGTCTTTGGCCGATCTAGGGTTGGAATACCAGTAACCCTATGAATAGTTTTCTTGGTGAATTTTACTGGCCCTGACTCTAACCAAAAAGCTCCATCGTGTATTCAGCTCAGAACTATCCGTACCCATTAAGTTTTGAAAATAATCGAAAATGCTAGGGTTTTGGTTAATCCTTTTCTTTCTATTATTGAGAACTCGTTTTTTAGTATTTTGTTTTCACATAGTTTATCATATGCATTATAGATTTCTAAATCTCCTATGGCACCAATTTTGCAGTTATAACATCTATGAACATCTTGGACCATAACAACTTTATCCAAAATAACTGATAATGCACTTGCAGGATCATTTTTGTATGCTACTTCTGGAATGGGCTTAAATTCAAGTTGTTTAACTTCATTGTTGACCAACTGTACTTCATGACTCTCTCTACCCTTAGTGGTTCCTTGCCTAGATGCCATTGTTTGCCAAACTAGGGTTTATGATTTGAACAAGTTTATAAGTTCTATGTAGCTCGACACTTAGGTAAAATACCTCAAATCGATCAAACTTGTCTTGAATCACTGATGAAATCTTCACAAATGGCTTCTAAGCTGATCTTGATCTTCTCCTCTCTTCTTGGCTTTTCTTCTCATTTGAATGGTGGGAAAATGATCAAAAATTGGACTTATATACCCTTCAAAATAGAGTAATTAATGCTTAGTGCGCTGCCAACTGTCTACTCAACACCTGAAAGGTTTCGACATGACTCGGCTCCCATTGTGTTTTACTTTACTCGGCTCCTATTGATATTTCACAATTCGGCATCAATTATCAACTCAGTCACTGTTAGCAACTCAGCTCCTGAAGACAACTTTGACAGATCTTGAAAAGTTCTCAATTTTGACTTGGCATCTTTGCTTATGTTGATTTCTTCTATGTCTTGGGACTGATGTATAATATGACTTGGTTTATCAATCCCACACACTCATTCTTGCTTAATTTGATGAAGTATGATCACTTGACCTATTAGGTGAAGTGATCTCTGCACTTGATGTGTTATACTCATCTTTTTTCTTCCATGTCTTATTCATTTCACTTCTGATATGTCCAACATCTATCTTTGCCTTTCCATTGCTGAACTCAAAACTTGATGCCTTTGACCTTGTTGGGCAATTCCTGCTGACATGACCAGTTTTTAAGCAACTGAAACATGTAGTTTGACTCAACCATCTTTTGTAGTTCCCTCTAAGATGTGTTCTTATGTAGTTCTGTGGTATATGTCCATATTCTTGACAATAGTGACAACTGTACCTGGTGTTGTAATCCCAAAATTCATGGTTTGATGTCTTTGTCAGTTGATTTACTATCCACATAGGCTTTGATCTACATTCAAAAGCTCTATGTCCATACTTTTTGCAATTATAGCAATGTCCATCAAATCTTGATGTCTTAGTAGTTTTGGTTCTACATTCATATGCTTGATGACCTTGCTTCTTGCATCTATGACAATGATTTATGCTTTTGGGTTTATCATGTTGATGGGCATTCTTGCTTCTACATACATTAGATGTATGTCCTTTCTTTCCACAAAAATGACATATAGGTATAACATCTTTACCTTTATCACTTCTTTGTTCTGCACTCTTTGATGATTCTCCAGCTTCAGTGCTGTTGTATCCAAGCCCTGTTGTATCATGGGTTGATCTTGGAGATTTCAGTATTTGCTCAAAATATTTGATGGCTTCACTTGATTTGTTAAGATTTTCTGCCACCTCTCTTTCTCTGTTCAATTTATTCCACATTTGTTCATTCTGCATCTTCAAAGTAGAGATCTCAATATCTTTCACATTGATTTCATGATGAAGGTTCATCATTTGAGCAAGTGTATCCATCTGCATGTTTGAGATCCTTGTCAATTCAGTACATTTTTCTTCAAGTCTATTTGCAAGATTTCTTTTGTCATTTTCCATCATGACCTTATCATCAACTGCTCTTTTCTTTTGTTCAGTAATTTCACATATCATTATAGCCTATGATTGATGTTCCATCTTGATAGATCTTATCTCATCTACTTGAACTTTGTTTTTCTCCATTAATTCTGCTATTGCTACATCAAACTCTTTTGTATCTCCATTGGAAAATATGTTGGTGGTATCAATCTCTTTTTAGTATATGTCATTTTCGGCTATGGCTAGATCCTTCCTTTTTTTTTATGAGTTTTTCAACTTGTTTCTAAATTCCTCCAAGCTATGCAGAGCAAGTTGCACATCTATCACCTGATTTTCAATGATCTTTCCAAGTTTGAAAGCTTCCATCTTTAGATCTTTTCCTCCAAACTATTAGGCTTTTCTTTGTGAGAACCTAGATTAACTCTGATACCAATTGTTGGAATATTTAAATATGGAAAGAGTACTTATGAGAGTGGGGGGTGAATCATAAGTATCACACTTTAGCCAATAAAACTTTTAACTGAAAGTAAACTGCATGCATTAAATATATCAAGTAAACATGAAATTTAACACATGCATCAACTACTCATAACACTGGAATTTTGGTAACCCAGAAACCCTCCAAGAATAAGAAGGTAAAATTGGGGTGGGGATGATACCCACAAAAATTACTGCAGCAATATTGTTCAACCACTTCTAATGGTCTGCCCTGTTAAAGGCTTTACACTGTATCAATAGTGACCTGGTTAGAGGATTTCAAACACTTAACATGAAGTGTCACCCTGTTAAAGGATTTTAATCACCTAATCAAAGGATCTACAAAATAGCTGCTAAGCTAACCTATCACCATAGGATTTTCATTCTAATACAATTGCTAGAAAGTATTAGGTATAATGAACCTGATAGTTTACAATCCTTGATTGCTGAATGCAGGCACCTTTTCCACTTTCTCTGATCTTGATCCTTTTGTGATCTGATAACCCTCAATTCTAAAAATAGTTTTCCCTTGTGTGCCCTTGTATGTCCACTCATGTATATTTACAATGAAATTTTGTCTTCCTTATAAAGACTTCAAAGACTTAGGGTTTGATTTGGATCTACAATCCATATTGAATCTCAATTTCCCGCTCAATACTTGTCTTTTACTGATTGGTTGCATGCCTTTATCATTTTTCTTATTGGTTGCATGTAGATTGCATAGGAAAAATAAAAGTTTCAATCTCATCATTAAATCCCTCAAAGTTTACCTTATGTCAGCTGCAAAAACTATTTGCATCATAGTTTTTGCAATTTCAAACTTTTATGCTGATATTCTGTGTTACTCGGCTCCTGAAGCATTGCAGATGCTCGGCACATGCTATTTCCTGGATAACTCGGCACCTAAATAAAATTGTATCACTCGACACCTGTTAACACTCAGCACTTGTTACTCTCGGCACTTGTTAACACTCGGCACTTGTTGACACTCGGCACTTGTTGACACTCGGCACTTGTTAACACTTGGCACTTGTTGACACTCGGCACTTGTTGAAACTCGGCACCTACTATTACTTGGCACTTGATATAGCTCGGCACTTCATCTTTACTCGGCACTTACTCTTGATCTTGGTTAAGTGTATTGACACTTAGTTGTCAAATTTATTCTTTAAGCTAACAAATTTCTCTTTCATTGCAAAATGTATTGAACTCAATTGAAATGAATTCACTACCTCTGTAAGATCTTAGGCACTTTAGACTCTTCCCTATTTATTTTTCAACTCTAGCTAAATAACACTCAAATAACTAAAAATAATTAGATTTATCTTTGAGAAACATCATAGTCATAATCCTAGAGTAATTATCAACAAACAGAATATTTTTTTATCTCCACGATAGCTTTGACCATCAATAGGTTCACATTGGTCAGTGTGAACCAATTCCAAAATATCAATAGAAGTGCATATTTTGCTCTTAAAACTAGACTTGGACATTTTTCCCAATTTACATTGTATATAGATAGAATTGTCTAGCTTCTTTAGTTTAGGCAACACTCTTACTTTCTTCATCTTACTAATATTCACCAAAATGTCAAAGTTCACATGACATAGCATCTTGTGCCATAACCAAATATATTCTTTTTGTGCAAACAAAAATGTCCCTTTGGATAAATCTAGATAGAACAAGTTACCTCTTGTCTAATCACCACTTCCAATTAGCTTACAATTAGCATCATATATCTTGACCTTCCTATTATGGAATTATATTCTATAACTTCATTTGTTCAACTGTGAAACACTCAAAAAGTTATAGTTAAGTCCTTCAACCCAATAAACATTGTCACATTTTATCCTATTAGTCAATAGAATAGTACATTTACTTTTTACAACACATGGGATATCATTACCAAATTTAACACATCCACCTTTTTATGGACCAATATCCTCAAATTTTTCTTTATCACCCATGATGTGATTGGAGCATCCACTGTCAATTATCAATCTGTCACTATTGTTTATATATGAGATTAATGCATTTTTCTCATCTTCATAATAATCTTCTTTCATAGAAACCTAAAAAACTACATCATCATTTATTTCAAATTCATTGTTAGTTTCTTCTTCAACAATATAATAAGATTTCTTACCATTGTCATCCTTGTTTCTCTTGTAGTCTCTGTCATCTATTCTTCCTTTGTACTTGCTTTCATGCCATCATTCTAATGTCATTAATTTTACCTCTTAGGATTTCTAATTTGGCTCTCAAGACATTGTCATCACCTCCATATACGCTTTTCAATTTGTCCCACATCTTATTTTCACTATTACATTTTTTTAAGTCATCAAACTTGGCATAGCTTAGGGCTAAGACAATCTCCAACAGTGCTTGATTGTGCTCTTGATTTTGCTTTAATTGTTCAACTATTAGAGGCATAGTTGTTACCTTCACATACTCATTGTCCACAAAGTTAATAGCAATATCACTGATACTAGATATATGCAACCTCATCAAGGTTTTCCATGCAGGAAAGTTCTCCTTTTTCAACTTTGGTACGTCTCTCTTGTTATCCATAATCTTTAGATTTAAGTACCTTCAAAATTTTCTTTTTTATCCCTAAGCTCTGATACCATATGGTAGAAATTTTTAGAATAATTGAGAGGGGGGTAAATTGATTACTCAAGGTCCATAAGTACCATTTGATCAATTAATCATAAAACATTCACTATTCTACTTATCTTGTTCTTCCTCGATCTAAATTGTACTAATAAAATTATTGTCTAAAACATAACATACTTTACTGAATTTAAAATTTATCAAAGGTAAAGCATATAAAGAATTAAACACAAATTTGACACTAGGATTTGATGTGGAAACCCAATTTGGAAAAACCACCAGCAACATGTCACCACTTTTTCACTCTTTTGAAGTGAGCTTTGTTAGGGGCCAACCCTATTAAAGGTTTACAATACACACTTTTAAATGTGATCTAGTTAGATGATTGAATCACCCTATTAGGAGTGGCCTTGTCAAAGGACTTTGATCATTCCATTTAAAATGTTACCTTGTTAAAGGATTTATGTAGACTATTAAGTCTTTGAAGTGACTGTTAGGTCAACCTCTATTAAAAGGATTTAAATACAAACTAGTTACAATGATTAGAAAGAAAATTTTAGGTTTTTAATCTATATAATTACAACTCACTTTTCAAGTTTAGATCATTATTCAATCCATCTACTAATTTACTGATAAGATCCCCATTATCATCTTTGTTGTCAATTTTCTTGGCAACCCTTTGAGAAATCAAACTTCTCCTTTTAACAAACTTAAGCCATTTGCTCAAATTCACTTTTCAATATCAACAACATTTGTACAAGTAATCTTCTTGTGTTTCCCTTTCACTCTCACACACTTGTGTTCACCCTTGTCTAACTCTAATCCACCTTTCTCTATGTGCCTCTCATTCACCTCTCTCATGGTCAGGTCTATACATATTTAAATAGGTAATTCTTGCTTTACCATTTACCATGATCATCATAGATCTCAGGCTTTATGATCAAGTTCAACAGGATTCATTGTATGTGTCCATCTTCTTGATCATCCTCTAGAAACTTCTCTAGAATCTATTTATTAGGTCTTTACCTAATCCTCACCTTGAATTTAATGATCCAACTCATCAATATTATCTTCAACACAAATTACATCTCCCAAGAAATTGACTAAGTTGGCTAGATTTCATGATTTCCACAAATTAATTGCCAACACTATTACTCAACAATCACTAAATTCTAACACTCAGTCATCACTGAATTACTCAGTCAGTGTAAAATTTCTAGCTTGGCATCAAATATCTCTGTTAGTTGATTCTAATGCTTAGTCAAAACTAGATTTTCTCAGCACTTATATTGATTAGTTGACATTAGCATCACTCAACATTTCTTAACCTTTTACTATATTACTCGGCTTAGCTTTACTTTCTTGATATAAACAATCATTTTTTCTTGTCAAAGTCTATCTAATCAAATGTCGATTGTAGCTTCCTTTTCATAACTCAACCTTTCCTCTAGGTGCTATTGTTACGAGAAATTTCTCAAATCCTCTTCATCAATCAAATAGATATGATATTTAGAATAGGTATCAATATGTCTTATTAGTAGATTTTACATTAATGACAAAAGAACAATTGTTCCTATTGTAAGTTTCCAACAATAGAAAATTTTCTCATTAATAGATTTAAGACATCAATGACAACATAATGATTATTCCAATTGTGGTTTCCAACACAAGCCTCTAGAAATAACAAATATGCACTAAGAGAACCCTTATTCAGTTAAAAAAAAAGGATTTTTTTTGTGTGATGCAAGATTATTCTTATAGTAGGATGCTCTTGCATCAGACACCCGAGGTAATTTGAGAAGTAACCTCATCACGTCTTAGGTGTTTAGAGGAAAACTAAGATGGTTAACCTCCTCCCTTACTAGCCATGATGAATCTTTTACTATCCTCCCTTTCCACTTGACTAAGTACTCTTCATAAGTTATGTGCCTTGTACTTTTACCAAAATGGTTGTCTAGGATCCCATCAATCTCCTTTGTAGCTGAACTAGCTATTGGAATACTCCACTACACTTCCACAACTTCACCCTCATTTCCTCCATTATAATAATCTATCAAATCTAAAATGTTAAATAATTTAGAAATATTTAGTTTAGTAGGAAACTCCATTTCATAGGAATTTTGAGAATCATGCCTTTTCACTATCATGCATGGTTCAAACTTCTTCCTTTTCATCTTATTATATGTACCCACTGGAAAAATCTCCTTTCTCAAATGAACCATGACTTCATCTTGAACCTAAAATTTGGTATGCCTCCTTTTAACATCTTTCTTATCCTTGTACTACATATTCATCTTTGTATTGTATTTCTTCACCTCCTCATGGATGTTCTTCAAATATTCAAAAATATCTTCTACTTTAGAACTACTTATTTCTCCTTTATCCAATTGTCTTAATTCATAAGCATTTATGGGATTGCTTCCATATATAATTTGGAGTGGTGGTTTACTAGTACTTTTATTGAAAAAATTATTGTATGCAAATTCTTCCTATGGTAAAATTAGATCCTAGCCTTTTAGCTTATCTCTAACTAAACATCTTAGCAAATTCCCCAAACTCTAATTCACAACTTTGTTTTGTCCATCAGTCTATGGATGATGTGATGAACTTAAATTCAAATTAATCTTCAATTTCTTAAATGATGTACATTAGAAATACCCAAAAAACTTGGTATACTAATTTGAGACTATAGTCATTAGAAGACCATGTAGCCTCAACACTTCTCTGAAAAAAAACTCTACCACATGAACAACATCACTACTCTTCTTGCAAAGAATGAAATGTGTCATTTTTAAAAATATATCAATCACCACAAATATAGAATCATGCCCTCATTATGTCGTTGGTAAACCAAGAACAAAATCCATGCTGACATCCTCCCACAGCTTCTCTAGTACAAGTAATGGATGATAGAACACAATATTCTACTTCACTCCTTTTTCCATCTAACATACTCTACAACTTTGCACAATCTTCTTCACATATTTCTACAACTATGGCTACTAATAATTATTAGCAACCAAAGCAATGGTATTATCTCTACCAAAGCGTCTAGCCAACTCTCGACTGTGCTTAGTGTTAATGAGATTCTCTCTCATAGAACTTTTGGGAATGGACAATTAACTTCCTTTGAACAACCTATCATCTTCAATTATGAAATCCAACCACTTTGTACTATCAAGTGTAAAAATTTGTGTATGATCCTTCAAAGCCTCACCAAAATTAGGATACTCTTGATACAAATTTGAGTTCCTTGAACTGAACCACATCAATCTACATCTTTGTCAACAAAAAAATAATCTTCTACTAAGATCGTATAGAACTTTGTTAGACTTCACATTCCTTTGTTTCAAAACAAATGTATAACTCTATAAAAACTCAACCCACTTCAAATGCTTTGGTTCAATTTTCCTTGACTATTCAATTATTGCAAAGCTTGATGATTAATATACAAAAAAAACTCATTAGGAAGAAGATAGTGTCTCCACTTCTTCAAGGCCTGAACCATAGCATAAAATTCTTGACCATAAACACAAATTTTTATTTTGGAATCATTCAACTTCTCACTAAAATAAGCAATAGTTCTACCTTCTTGGCTCAAAACAACTCCTATTTCAATACCACTAGCATCACAGTCTACTTGGAACACCTTATTAAAATTTGGAAGTGTTAAAATAGGTTTTTCTTTAAATTTCTATTTAAATATATTAAAACTCTTATCTATTCTTGCAATTCACTTAAATTATTTCCTATCACCTCTCATTGTTTCAGTCAAAGGCCCACAAATACTGTTAAAACCTCTAATAATTTTTTTGTAAAAACTAGTCATTCTATGAAAAGATCTAACCTTAGTCACAGTCCTTGGAGTAGGCCATTCAAGGATAGCCTTCACTTTCTTAGGGTCCATTTTTAGACCTTTTTCTAACATGATGAATCTCAAGTAAACCAACTCCTTCACAAAACTACATTTGATCTTTATATTTATCAGTAGCTTTTCTTCCCTTAACTTATCAAACACCTTACCAATATGCATCAAATGATCCTTTGATGTATTTCTAAAGATAAAAATATCATCTAGGTAAATAATAACAAACTTACCCAGAAACCCCTTTAGTACCTCATTCACAAGGCTCGTGAAAGTTCTTGGTTCATTGATTAGCCCAAAAGGCATGAATAACCACTCGTACAATCATTCCTTTGTCTTTAAGGAAGTCTTCCACTTGTCTCCTTCTCTGGTGTGAATATGATAGTACCCACTCTTTATATCTATCTTTTTGAAATATATAGCTCCACTAAATAGTCCATAATATCATCCATCCTTAGCAATGAAATCTATCCTTGATTGTGATCTTGTTGACAGCTCAAGAATTTGTACACATCCTTTATTCTCCATTCTTCTTTGGTGCTAATATTACCGGTACAACACATGGAATCAGGCTCTCCTAAATCAATCCCTTCTATGATAACTCATGCACTTTTCTATTCAACTCCTCACTTTTTTGTAGTGTCATTATGTGCATTGCATTGTTCAATAAGCTAGCTCCTTGAATCAAGTCCATTTAGTGACTGATCTTCCTCATTGGGGGTAATCCATCAAGTACACTATCTAACACAATATTAGGAAACTCTCCCAATAGATTTTCAACTTTTGTAAGTACCTCCTCTACTTCTTCTTTGCCATCATTTGAAATTACAACAAAACACATATGCTCATATTTCATACCTTAGAGAAACTCCTTTCCATCAAAAAAACATATTCTAGCAGTGCTACATACCAGTTCTTCTTTATCCTTCAACAACTTCAACTTATGTTTCACTCCATCCTTTATCAGAGTATAGATATTTTCTCACCCATCATGTACAACATACCTATCAAACTTCCATGGCCTATCCATCAACATATGACATATTTCCATAGGCACGATATCATAAAATCACCCCATCCTAGTAGCTTCCAATCTTGAACTTCACTAAGAACTTATCATTGACCATGACTTTGTGGTCATCTTGTATCTAAGCAATATGGTAAGGACACAAGTTTTTCTACCTCTTGAGATTTAACTTTTTGACCATATTTTCTGACACTTGATTGTCAATACTTCCACCATCAATGATCACATCATGACACTTATTTTGACATTTTCACCTGGTGCAAAACAAACTCCTTTGATTAGGTTCATTTTCACCACTCAACAAGACTCTTCTATTAAATAGAACTTCTCCTATTTTAGCATTTTCAAAATGTGATGGTTTTGCATCTTCATTAGCATGTGTAACTCTATCCTAGCCTTTAGTTCTCTGATATGTCCTTCATTGGCATTGGGAACATTCAAATGCTCTAGTATACCCTTCTTCTCTATAGTGAAAGAATTTTAAATAGAAACCTCCTCTTCAATATCCTTTCCCTCTACCTCTTCCTCTCTAAACTCTATTATTCTAATCATGGAAATTATTAGAATTATTTCCCTTCTATTTCTCATAGCTAGTGTCAGCCTCATCTTTGTTCTTCTAGTCATCATTTTGGCCTCCATAAGACTATGAACCAAATCTTCCACTATTCTTGTTATCAAACTTCTTATTCAACTTTTCCTCAACTCTTAGGGAAAACTAGTATGCCTCTTCAATACTGCTCATTTGAACTAGACTTAGCACCTCCTAAATGATTGACCTCAACCCATTAGGATAACAAATGACTTTCTCCTTATCAGCTTTTGCATGGTCAATTCTAATGAGAATTTGGGATTAAAAGAGGAGATGTGGCCTTGATTAACTAAACCTTTGAGACACATGTTTCTAGGAGACTAAGTTCTCCTCCTCTTCCTCTACTAACTTGGAGTTAGTAAATCCAACTCATGCAATCAATAAGGGTTCATGAGACACTTGTCCTTGGAGTTTTCTCTAGAGCTGGAGTCCTCTAAAGAGGTCTTGATGAGATGACTGCCAAGTGTCTTTCCTTTTCCTAACTTTCCTCTCATAACTCAACTAAATCCTTGATTTCCTCCATCTCTTCAATCAAGTCAATCTTATCTTCCTGTGTGTCTTTAATTGTCTCTCCACCATTAGATGTTTCCACCTAGGCTAGAGTTTATCCAAAGTCTATAAAATCAACCTATGTCTCCTCATTTCATCATCTATATTCATACTCAATTTTAGCATTTTGAATTAGCATTAGAAGCATTCTCAAGAAATTAGTTATCTAATTCATAATCCATTTTCATCTCAATTTCTTGATCATCCATCTTCATCATTTATTTATTTTATGATCATTCCATTTGATCTTGCATAGAAGTTCATAAATCTCCAACATTTTGAAGTAACCTTGTAGAAGGAGCTGATCAAAATCTAAGGGCTCACAAATCAAGAGGACTCAAGACTAAGACGACAATGGAGGCACATTGCATATGGTAAGGAAAGGTAAAGAGTTTACTTATATTTGCAATCCTTCATTATGTGTGTGTGTTTATTAACTTAGATTTGATATTCAACCATTAACACATAATTTGCATACATCTTTGGCACCCAATGTGGGGCCCTATCCCATTTTAAGAAATATTTGTTTTTCTTTTTTTAGTAGGATTCCATTTTCGTAAAGTTTTCATTTTTTTAGGGTTTCTATTTAGATAAAGTTTCCATTTTTAATAGGTTTCCATTTTTAGAAAATTTTCATTTTTAACAGGTTTCTATTTCAAGAAAGTTTCCCTTTTAGCAGATTTTTATTTTTGGAAAGTTTTTGTTTTTAGTAGGTTTTCGTATTTAGCAGGATTCTAGTTTTAGAAAGTTTTCATTTTAGTAGGTTTCCATTTTCAAAAAATTTCCATTTATGGTAGGTTTGAGTTTTAGGAAAGTTTCCATTTTTGACAATTTCCCATTTTTAAAAGGTTTCCATTTTGGTAAAAAAATTCAAACTTTTTTTAGATTTCAAACGTTTTAATGAGTTGTTCATTATGGTGGCTCTCTAGGTTAATTTTGTAGGTCATTATGTCGAAGGCCCTTCAAAAATGTATTTGATTGACCCTTTGTTCAGAGGTTGCTATAAGGGGTTATTAAATGAAAATCATAACCTTCGTTTGGGCTTAAAATACAACATGCTTTTCATTTTTGTGTGTCTTCTTCAAATTAGATCTATTGGAATTCTTTAGAATAACTAAGAGGAGGGGTGAATCAATTATCCAAGGTCCAGATGTATAAATAAAAAATTTCATAGCTTAGTGAACCCATAAAACATTTATCATCATGCATGCATCCATAAGATTATGCAATCACTTAAAACTTGTAGATTACTATCAAATCAATTTGTAGAAATATAAACATGAAACATAGTAGATTCAACAATATGCTTGATGCAATTATTTACATGGAAACTCAATTTGGCAAAAACCACAAGTAACATGCTACTCTTTTTCACTCTTTTAAAGTGATGCCCAATGAACAGCCAACCATGTTAAAGGTTACAATACACACTATTAAATGTGACCCTATTAAAGGATTTCAATCACCCTATTAGGAGTGAGCCTTGTTAGAAGACTTTAGACCATTCACTTGGAATGTCACCCGGTTAAAGGATTTACAAATGACTATTAGGTGAACCTTAATCCAAAGGATTTACCCTAGACTAACACAATTATTAGAGAGTAATAGTAAGGTTGATATGATAATAACTTGCAACTCCATTTGCATATTATAGATCTCTATTCCAGTCCCCCATTCTACTTGGCTTTTACACATGTCAGCTTTGATAGCTTATTCACCCTTCAAGCATTCATATCATTAAGCCTTCTTGCTTAACATGCTAATGCAAACTGTTCTCTTAGGTCACTTGATGAAGCAATACCCTTGAATCTTTGTCTTCCTTAGGTTCTTGCACATGACAACCCTTGCTTTTGACTAGCCATCCCTATAAATAGGAAATTAAGATCTTTTGTTGTTCATTCTCTATCATCCAATTTAAGATTAGGACAGATTAGGTAGGATACAATGAATCTACCACTAATTCCATATCACTTCTACAAACTTCTTCTTCAATCCTCTTTGAATTCACCTCAAAATAGTTTACCATGAATTTTGTGTCACTAGCTCATCAATCTTATCTTCTAGCTAGTTCACATAATCCAAGAAAATAAACTTGTCAGCTTAGATCCATCAATTCACAATCTTTCTAATAATGCAACCACTCGGCGTCAACTTTCTTCTCATGCTCAACACATACTACATTGCTTAGCATCCACTAAAAAAATACTCAACATGAACTAAAGTTTACTATTGCTCAACATCAACTAAACTTTACTTGACATCCACTGTTTTTCTTGGCATACACTAGAATAGACTTTTACTTAGCTCCAACTGACTTTCTGCTCAACTTGCACTGACTTTTCTTGGCTCCTACTATCCACTTGGTCAAGTTTTTTGTAGAAAAATGTTGTTTAACTTGCTATTTTGACCTCACTTAGTGTAACCAACTTTTGCAACCTTAAGTAGATTATCAATACACCATGTTATCACTGTCTTAGTTGATTCTTGTACTCCTTTATATAGCATAACTCAACCTTTCCTCTACATGCTATTGTTACATCTTTTGATCAAATCCTCTTCATTAATCAATTAAGTGATAGTACTTAAATCACATAAGAATTTGTCTTACCAAAAAATAGCAGGTTTGATATCAGTGACAAAACAATGATTGAAACATATTTATCATACTTGTATCAATCTATTCTCAACAATATCCTTCTTCAACAATCTCCCTCTTTAGAATTGATAGCAAACCAAACTAATCAACCAAATTGACTAGATTAAAATAGTAAGACCAAAAAAAAAAATCCTTTGTATTGAAATCTCTCTCTCTCTCTCTCTCTCTCTCTCTCTCTCTCTCTCTCTCTCTCTCTCTCTCTCTCTCTCTCTCTCTCTCTCTCTCTCTCTCTTATCAGCAATTTCCATCTTCTCAATAGGTTACAAAATTCTGTTGTGTCATCTTTATGACTCCCTCTGAATTACTTCTTATATCTCCCTCTATATTATCTTCCTCCTACTAGGAACTCAAAGAAGCCATTGAAATTAACCACAATTCCATCAACCTTAACCGAGATTATGGGTCGACCTTGAACCCCTCTTGGCAACTGTTGCTTCACTCACTCGATTGTCGGTAACATCGTTGATGGTGCCCCTTCCCTATTTGTGGTCTAGTGTATCCTTTGTCATTCCTTCTCTTTTTTCCTTTTAGGGTTGTCATTTCCCCCCTCCCCTCCCTTCTCCTGTACTTCTCTGGGTGCTCCTTCTCTTGGTCTTTTCCTCCTCTCTCTGTATAGGGGTTGGTTTCTTGAGGTGATGCCCCCGATCCTCGCCCCCCCCCCCCCCCCCCCCATTTATTTATTATTATTTTATTATTTTATTATTTTATTTTTTAATTTTTAATTTTTGTTTTTAATTTGTAGCTTTTAATTTATTTTTTAATTTTTTGTTTTTGTTTTCTCTTTCTCTTGTTTTTTCCTTCTACCCTTACGTCTCAAGCCTGCAACTTTCTACGTGAGGTATTTGTACTTTTCTTTGTATATTTGTTCTACTGTTTATTTTTATTTTTATTTTTTATTTTATTTTTATTTATTATTTATTATTTATTATTTTAATTTTTAATTTTTTCTTGATTTGTGTTTGGCATTTGTTTATGTATATTTATTGCAGTCACTCTTACACACACACACACACACACAAGTGTATATGCATACACACACTTTTATATGTATGTATATTTATTTATTTTTATTCTTATTTTTATTTATTTATTTTATTTATTTTTAAATTTAATTTGCAACTTATGTTTGGCATTTGGTTATGTATAAATATATATTTATATTTATACTACTTTAACTTGTGTCTCGAGCTTGATGTGTGTGTGTGTGTGTGTGTGTGTGTGTGTGTGTGTGTGTGTGTGTGTGTGTGTGTGTGTGTGTGTGTGTGTGTGTGTGTGTGTGTGTGTGTGTGTGTGTGCGCGCGTGTATTTCCTATCCTTTATATACTTTTTATTGTATCGCTTTTCTTCTATTGGTTCTCTTTCATCCTTGTGTATATAAAACTTGTTATATCTTATATCTTCATAAATATATGTTATAATATGTTATACAGAAATATATAACATATTTACTCACATATATTTTTCATATAGTTTTTTGTTTTGATATAATTGCATAATTTTCCATATTTATATTCTTGTCAGGTATTATTTTAAATATATATAACACTTATGTATATTGGTGTGTTTATAGATATTTTTATTTATAATTGGTTTTGGTTTCAATATATATATATAATGTATATACACACATATGCACACACACACACATATACATTCTTCCATATTTTTATATTTCATTCCCCCCCCCCCCCTCCACCTTTTTCATTTGTTTGTTCATTCCTTTTGTTCTCTAACTATTTCATTTAGCCCACTTAGTGGTATCTTTGGTCTCTTTCTCACTTGCATTTTTATTCTTCTCTATTTCTAATTACTAGTTTAGAGGCTTTTTATTAATATTTATTTTCATCTCTTTTTTTCTCTTCTTCATGTTGTGTGCTCCTTCTCTCTTCTCTCCTTTTTATTCTACTTGGCTTGGCTAGTCTGCATATATCTTACATCCTTCTCTCATCATGATGATGGATCACAAAGTGTGATCCAAAATGTTGATAATAAAAAACATACACAATCAAATCCAAAAGAAAAATCATCATTAGGTAAATGTAATCAGCAGATATATTATTCATTAGTCAAAAGTTCTCCCTCATAATGAGTGAGGATTGTGTATTATCTATCTCCCTCTTAGCTGTATATCTCCCCCTTGGATCAATTTAACTCTTGTATTTCTCTCGCTTTGACAACAATGCCAAAGACTTGTCATTTTAATATGTAGATATGAATTTCTTTAGTTTCTCCCTCCATCACCTTACTTGTGACTAACTTGTAGTTCCAACTATTGATTACTTTAGGCAGCTCCTAAAGTAAGATCCACTACATCAATTTGTAACATATGAAAATTAGCTTTTTTGATGCAGGGCACTCATTTTGTTACTTAGATAGCCTTTGATAGGGGTATCACCCCTAGTTTACCTCTTAGATACTCATGAACATCCTTAGGTAATGCTTTTGTGAAGATATCAACTATTTTCTCTTTTGTGTTAACATATTTCATCTTCACCTCTTTATTTTGAACTAGTTCTCTTAAGTAATGATACTTTATTTCTATGTGCTTAGTCTTTGTTTGCATCACAGGATTCTTTCATATATTTATAGCACTTGTATTATCACAATAAAGTGTCACTAGTTCTATGATCTCTTCCTTCATACCTTTGAGTAACTGTTTGATCCATACAATGTTTGTACAGTTTACAATAGTAGCAACATATTTAGCTTCAGCAGTACATTATGAAGTGTAGTTTTGTTTCTTGCTAGTCCACATAACCAGCCTCTTGCCTAAGAAAAATTCTTCTCCACTAGTGCTCTTTCTGTCATCAATGTTTCCAACCCAATCAACATCGGTATAGGCTTTTAATTCAAATTTCTCATTTTTCTTAGAGTATAGACCATACTCCTCTTTTCCTTTCAAATATCTCATTATTCTTTTTATAGTCATCGAATGATTCTCCCTGGGATTAACAAAGAATATTACAACTATCCCTATAGATAATGCAATATCAGGTCTTCTATGTACTACATATTGTAATTTTTCAATCATAGACCTGTATAACATTTGATTCACCTTAGCTGAATCATCATTCTTTGACAATTTATGTCTTGTCACCATAGGTGTACTTGTTGGTTTGGAATCTTCCAATCCAAAAAATTTCAATATTTCCTTGACATACTTTGACTGAGTGATGTATATACCATATTTCATCTAATGTACTTGCAAACTCATAAAGAACTTAATCTCTTCAAACATAGACATCTCAAATTCTTGCTTCATTTCATTTGCAAAATCCTTACATAAAGCATCTTGACCTCCAAATATGATATCATCAACAAAAAATTTAGATAGAAAAATACCTTTTCCTTTCATTGTCTTCGTGTATAGATTGTTGTGATCATCATTCCTTTCAAATTCAATCTCCATAAGATAATTATGAAGTCTCTCATACCATGCTTTCAGTGCTTGTTTCAAACCATTTAGAGATTTTTGTAATCTACATACCATGTTCTTATTGTTAACATCAACAAATCCTTTTGGTTGTTCTATGTAAAAAAATTTCTCTAATATGTCATTCAAAAATGTAGATTTAACATCCATTTGATAAACTTTGAAACTTTTGTATGTAGAATAAGCAAGTAGAGTTCCTACTCCTTCCAACCTAGCAATAGGAGAAAATGTTTCTCCATAGTCAATTCCTTCTTCTTGTGAATATCCTTTGTAGACTAATCTTGCCTTGTTCCTTATGACTTCAAAAATTTCATCTAGCTTATTTTTCAATACCCGCTTGGTGTCAATCACATTTTTGTCTTTTGGTCTAGGAAATAGAGTCCATGTTTAATTTTTCTCAATTTGTTCAATCTTTTCTTTCATGGCTTTACTCCATTCTACATCTTCTAAGGCATCTCTCTCTAATTTAGGTTCCTTCATGCTCAATAAACATGTATTATTTCTCAATCTATTTCTTATCATTGGTCTAACATCTTTATCTCCAATAATTTGTGCAGTAGGATGATGCCTCTTGACATATTTAGACAATCTTGGTTCAGCTCAGGTTTCCTCATTTGGTCTATTTACTTTAGAGTCATTATGTTCATCTCTATCAAATAGGTCAACATCTCTCTCATGTACACTAATTTTAGAATTAATATGTGCTTCAAATTCATTTTTTAACTTGAAATCTGAATGTAGCTTAGTTCTTGAATGCAACTTAGCATTCATAGTATGTGACCTGGCAATCACTGAAAGTTGTTGTTGGTTTGTAGCTTGATGTGGAACATCTTCTTCAATATCCATACCTTCATAAAAGTATACAAATGATTTGCATTCTTCTAGTTCTTTCATAGGTTCATCCTAATATACTTCTATATATTCATCAAATTTTAGATTTTCACTTTCCACAATGTTGTTAGTGTTAGTATTTAAACATTTATAAGCTTTACTTCCTGTGTAATAGCCAAGGAATATACCTTCTTCACTTTTTGAATCTAATCTACCATTTCTAAAATCTTTAAAAATATAACACTTGCTTCCAAATACCTTAAAATATTTTACATTGTGTGAGTATCCATACCATAGTTCAAAAGGTGTTGAATGAGTACCTTTCTTGACTTGTACATGATTTAAAGTATATGCATTTGTACTTACAAATTCTCTCTAGTATTTCAAAGAAAAAAAATTTCTCCATCATGAGTATCCTAGCACAATCCATTACAGAATTGTTCCTCCTTTTAGCAATTCCATTTTGTGGAGGGGTTCTAGGGGCAGATGTTTGTCTTTTGATTCATCTGTCATTATAGAACATATCAAACTCATTTGATGTAAATTCTCCTCCTCTATCATATCTCAAACATTTCAAACTTTTGCATATTTCCTTCTCAACTCTTGTTAAGTACCACTTAAACATTTGGAAAGCATCAGAGTTTTGTTTCAAAAACATAACTGTGATCATTCTAGAATAATCATCAACAAGTAGTATAATGTACTTATCTCCTTTTTAGCTTTGCACTTCAATTGGTCCACACAAGTCAATATGAAAATTCTCTAGTATTCCTTTAGAGGTATGGGTTTTACTCTTAAAACATGACTTTGTCATTTTGCCTAGCTTACATTGTTTGCACATTATATTATCATGTTTCTTCAACTTAGGCAAACCTCTAGCTTTTCTCATGTTACTGATACTAACCAAGTTATCAAAATTAACATGACATTACCTTTTGTGTCATAGCCACACATCATCAAACTTTACAATCAGATAAGTAACATCCTTTATATCAGGATAGAATAGATTACTCCTAGTTCGATCACCCTTTCCAATCAGTTTTATATCAGTATCATATATCTTAGCAATTTTGTTTTCAAACTCAACCTTATACCCTAAATTATTCAATTGTGACAAACTCAACTAATTATAGTTAATTCCTTCAATATAATATGTATTTTCATGCAAAATATTTTCTATGAGTTTGATACAACCTTTTCCTTTTATCAAACATGGTGCATCATTACCAAGTCTTACACTATTTTCATCATAACAATTCAAGGTAATGAACTTACTTTTATCTCCAATTATCTGATGTGAACACCCACTATTAATGATCCATCTGTCATTCTTGTTCACACAAGAGACAAGTGCAGTTGCCTCATCTTCATCAAATTTACCCTTCATTGCAACATACACCACTTCATCATCATGTTCATTAGATTCATCTTTTGTTTCCTCTTCAACAATATAGCAAGACTTCTTACCTTTGTCTTTGTAATCCTTTTTGTCTTCATCTCTTCTACTTTTGTACTTGTCACCACCTTTGTAGTTCTTCTTCTCTGGACATCTAGCAACAATATGACCAACCCCATTACAATTGAAAAAAATGATAGGTAATTTACCTTTGAACTTGCCTTTACCTCTATGGAATCTTCTTGATAGTAGTGCTTCAAGTTGATCTACATCCTCCTCATATTTATCACTATCACTAGACACATACTTTATCTTTTTCTTCTTCTTCTTCTCATCAGGCTTCTTCAATGATAGCTTAGCTTTGAAAGTAGATTTGATATTTTTAGGTTTGTAATTATCAAAGTTAGATAGCTGAAAAGCAATGAGCCTACCTACCAGACCTTAAAGTGATAGATTATTTCTTGATATACATCTCAGTTCTTGAATTGCATAAATTATAATAGCATATATAGGTAGTAGTGTTCTTAAAACTTTTCTTAGTATAGTATCATCATCTTTTGTGCGAATAGCTCCTCTTATTGCATTAACAACATCTTTTATCCTTGAGCAATATTGAGCAATATTTCCACCTTCTTCCATTCTCATATCATCAAACTTACCTCTAAGACTTTTAGCTTTGGCTCTTAGAACATTAGTGTCTCCTCCATAGATAGTGAATATGGCATTCCACATTTTATTTGCATTGTCAATACTTTTGATATCATCAAATTCAGCATAACTTAGGGTAGAGGCAATCTCCAAAATTGTCTAGTCATGTTCTTTCTTCTTTATCATGTCCTTGGCAGTCAGGGCTCTAATAGGATCAACATGCTCAGTAGTAATAGTAGATTTTGCATGATATCCAAGTCCTCCAAGGTGTAGCTTCATCAAACTTTTCCATGCAGGGAAGTTATCTCTATTAAGCTTAGGTATATCTCTTTTTGACATCTTGATCTCTATGCTTTTAGTACCTTCAAAAATAGTCCTCTTAAGCAGATGGCTCTGATACCAATTGTTGAAATTATTTAGAATAACTAAGAGGGGGGGTGAATCAATTATCCAAGGTCTAGATGTAGAAATAAAAATATGCATAGCTTAGTGAACCCATAAAACATTTATCACCATGCATGCATCTATAAAATTATGCAATCACATAAAAATTGTAGGTTAGTATCAAATCAAATTGTAGAAATGTAAACATGAAACATAACAGATTCAGCAACACACTTGGCACAATGATTTACATGGAAACCCAATTTGGGAAAAACTACCAGTAGCATACTACCCCTTTTCACTCTTCTGAAGTGATAGTACTTAAAGAGTGATACTACCTCCTCCTCTTCATTAATCATTAATCATTAAAGAGTGATAGGATTTGAAGAGTGAGACTACATCCTCCTCTTCATTAATCAAATAAGTGGTAGTACTTAAATCATATAATTATCTATCTTACCAGAAAATAGCAAGTTTGACATTAGTGATAAAATAATTATTGAAACATATTTATGTATTTCCCTAATTTTAGTATGAAGAAGTATCCTCTCCCTTTGGCATTCGTGGATCCTGGGTGTAAGAGAATATGTGTACAAATATTTAGAGGGCATGTCTCTCGAGATATTCTTTAGCATGGACAATGAGAGGCAACAACCCAAGTGGTAACGAGCTAATGCCAAGCTCTTTTGATCCACTATAAATAAAAATTGATTGGTAGGAAAGTTTCATTGAGTGGTAATATTGTTATATTGTGATGCGATTCTCTCTTATTACCTAAAAGGTGCATTAAAATCTACATGGTGTAATCTCCATAGACTAAGGGATCCCCTTAATAGGTATAAGTTTTTGAATACATAACCTTCCAAATAGATGCACTTACTAGCAACTGTATCATGGATTGCCAAAAACCTTATATCTAGTGGTGCTAAGGGTTCCTGAAGACATCCCACATCTCTCGTGGCTTTTTTGTGGGGTAGTGGCTCCTTGGGATTTCATCACCCTTGGAATTGTTTAGCTTCATGTACCCAAGAAGTGAGTGTACTTTTAGGGGGAACTTGTGCCTCTAAGCTACCATTCTATCCACACTGAGTTAGCATGTTGGTACCTAGTCTAAGTGGGAATTCAGTAGATATTGTACTAGCCAACCTAGGATTGTTGTGTGTTCATGCATTCAATTTTAGAAATACTTTTTGGAATTCATCCTAATTTCCATGTGTGCATATCTTTCTAGCAAAAAATTAGAAAAAAAAACCAAAAAAATCATAAAACTAGAAATACAACCAAAAAATTAGAAAAACAACCAAAAAATTAGAAAATCAAAAAATCCAAATTTGTTTCTCAAAATTCACCAAAGCTATGCATTTTTGACAAAGAGCTATTCGAATATTTTTAGAAAAATTAGATAACATTCCAAGGTACCAATTTGAGTTTTCCTTCTAATTTGAACAAAAAATTACAACTTTTAGATAACAAAAAATAGTTTGAACCTCCTTTTCATACTTCTAATCTAGCATCCCAAAAGTTTGCATCCCTGAAATTCTAGTGTTGAACAAATTTTATCTTAGTGGGTTTCTTTATGAAAATTTATCAACCTTTATCTAGAAACTTACCTAGATTTGATATTTTGAGACCTCTTTGTCTACATCATAGTGAGTTTCTATCTCCTACAAACTTAGATTATCATTGTCTATATCTAAATTTTCAACATTTGAGCAAAACCTTCAACCAACAATTTCCTCTTTTGCCATTATATGGTAGTTTGAACTAGAGCTGAAAAACTAAAAGCCCAACAACAAAAAACCAACATGGAAGAAATAAATACTTATGAAAATCCTTGGCCCACTATAATTGATAGGTCCTCTAAACAATCAATGGATGATGCACCAACTGAGGCAAAGATTAAGAAAGCCATGAAAGATCCTAGGTTTTATAAAATAATAGAAATGATATTAAACCTATATAAAGAGTGATATTTAATGGTACTTGCAAAATAAGGTATCAAGCTTCCTACTAATTTTGATCTCAATCAACTTAAGGACACCTCTAGTGATCAAAAACTTCCTCAACAAGGACTAACCCCACAACATCTTTTTCAACAAGGTTCAACATCACAATTTCTTTTGCCATCAAGTGATCTTTTGCAACAAAATAATGTGTCTTCCCAAGGATTTATTCAAAAAAGTTCCTCTTCTCAAAGTCCTTTATTGGGTGCAACATCCCAAGGTTATACCCAAAAAAGTACTCATCAAAAAGGTGTAATCCAATAAGGTCCTTGTCTACCTATGGTAACATTACAAGGACCTCCTCAACAAGATTATACCTAAAAAATTAATCCTCAACAAGGTGTAACCCAACAAGGTCCTATTCCTCCTACGGGAAAATTACAAGGACCTCCTCAACATGGTTTTACCCAACAAAGTAATCCTCAACAAGGTGTAACCCAATAAGGTCCTAGTCCTCCTATGGTAACATTACAAGGACATCCCCAACAAGGTTATACCCAAAAAATTACTTCTCAACAAGGTGTAACCTAACAAGGTCCTAGTCCACCTATGGTAACATTACAAGGTCCTACTCAACAACCAAACATCACATATCAAGGATCTTATCAACTAAGGATGACCCCAAAAGGCATAACACAACAAGGTTATCCTCAATGTGTTTCTTCTTAATGACATAGTCAATAAAATTCTTTTCAACAATTCAACTCAACATTCCAAGGATCTCATCAATAAGGACATAACATTCCTAGTATGAACTTTCAACGTTTAAACTCTCAAGGAATCAATGTTCAAGGAAATATTCTGCATGGACATACATTATCATTAGAACTTTTGATACAAATGATCCAAATGCTTCAACAACAAATCCAATAAATTCAAACTAGATCTTCATCCAAGAGATACAACTTAGAACACATATGTCCATATCCTTTCAACAAAAATTTGTCCATGATTTTGTTTCCTCCTCATTTTGATGTTTCCAAATTTAATAAATACAAAGCGATACGAGTCCACAACACCATGTTAGAGAATTTTGTGCTACCTACATTGAAGTACCTCATGATGAGACTTACCTTATGAGATTATTCCCATGAAGTTTGGGAGGCCAAGCTATGAAATAGTTTTCTGAGTTATTGTCTAGTATTATGTCTTTTAACAAGTTAGTTGATAAGTTTCTAACACATTATTCCTATAGCATTACACATCAAGTGACTATGTTAGACCTTTGCATCATAAAACAAAATAATGTTGAGCCATTCCTCACCTTTTTACAAAGATGGCATCACCTTTTATCAAAATATCCACAAGTCATTCCTAAACATGAAAAGATGGATATCCTTATACAAAATCTTACACTAGACATGAGTTATTGCATACAACTACAATTTCTATCAAACCTCAAAAAGCTCATAGAAAATGGTGTAAAAATTGAAGAATCTATTGTCTGAAAATGAGAATTCAAACTATACATGAAATAAAATGCTAGTTCTTTAAATCAAAAAACAACAACAATTCCAATAGCAACAATGACAAATCTAAATATTGGAACAAGAACAAAAACATCGTAAGTGATGAAATAGTAGATGATCAAATGTCAAAACATCACAACTAGTATTGAACCTTGGAAATAAATCTACTACTCATCAAAAAAATCAAAATCCTCAAGGTGTCCAAAAAACCAATCTTTCATGAGGAGATCTCTTATACCTAAGAAACAAATATTTACACCTATAGGGGAATCTCTTGAATCATCTTTGAGGAAGTTAGTCACTCAAAAACTCATCAAAATTCCTAAAATAAAAGATTATGAACCAAAAGTGACCATCTTGGTGGAATGATGATGGCTATTGTGAATTCCATAGAGGCAAAGGACATATAACCAATGATTTTCAAAGACTAAAGAATGTGATGCAAGACCTACTATAAAGTGGTGAAGTAAATGTTTATGGACATACCTCACATGATACACATACCACATTCAAATATCCACATCTAGATCATGAAAAAGGAAATGCCTCCCATGACAAGACAAATAAGCAAGCTAGCTACAATACCACATCCTATATGTACATTAATAACCTATCTAAATGTGATCCTTCTCAATACTATGTCGATGTCATTACTTTTCATGGAAAGGATGGATCCAACTTAGTGCTACCACTAGAAAGCAAGCAAAGGTTACACTATAAGGTGTTTCATCAAAATGGTTTATGTCTCAAAAAAAAGTTGTCTATGTACCAAAGTCTACATCTGAAACAACAAAGAATACAACATCTTCAACCAATTGAAGAAAACACTAGCCTAGATATCCATATTAGAACTTTTGCAGTTATCCACATCCCATAGAGAAATTATTTTAAAAAGATCTAATAGAGACCACAATACCTATCAATCTAGATCACAATCAATTCCAAGCTAGGGTGGGACATTTGACTACTTCACATTTCATATCCTTTACACAAAATGAAAACCTTTCCATTCATCAAACTCATAATGCTCCACTCCATATTGAATTCCTTGTACAAAGTCACAAGATCAAAAGATTCCTTATAGATGGAGGAGTTGGATTGAATATTTGTACTTTAAAACTAGTCCTTGCACTAGGATTTTCTAAAAATGCAATCAATCCTAAAAAGAAAATCGCAATCAAAGATTATGATGAATAAGAAAGAGCATCCAAGGGATCATTTGTGTTACACAGCATATTTGGTCTCGTGGTCAAAGATGTACCTTGTTAGGTCCTAGATATAGAACTAGCCTACAATATTATCTTAGGATGTCCTTGGATTCATTCCATGCAAGTAGTATCATCAACATTTCATCATTGTTTAAATCCCCTCATGATGAACAAGAGATAACAATTAAAGAAAATCCCAACCCTTTTTAGTATTGAAATGCCTAGAATTCATCAATAGATTATCTCATACCATACAATCGAGTTATATTCACTTCCCTCAGTCAAGAGCCTAGCAATCTACCATCTACTTCCAAGTCTTCAGTTATAAAAGTTGATGTTAAAGAATAGGGTATGGGAGAATATACCTTGGGGAATACTTTTTGTATCATATAATTTCCCTTGTCTCCTAGATCATATGGTAGATCATTGATAACAAAAAAATGGTCAAAACCACCTCCTACTACTATTCTTGGCACGTTTAGGAGTGGGGGCACATTAACTAATGAATCAAATGACAAAAATGCTAAACAATTATTTTAAAAAGAAAAGAAACAAGAGATAATCAAATATGAACATATATATCTTGAGAATTATGGAAAAGGATATGATATCTTAGTAAAAATGGGGTACAAAGGAAGTGGACCTCTTGTCTTACCAAGAGAAGGTGTCTTACAATTCATCTTGAAAAATTCAAATATTAGAGAGATACTATAGGATTGGTATATAGATTAGATCAAACATATGAAATGAAAGGGAAACGAAAGGTCACCCTAGAATTTCTTAATCAACTATGAGATAAGAAAGAAGAAAATGGTTCTGATGAAGATGATTCCAATACCCTCACTGAAGAAAAAAAAATTGATATTATTAGGACTTATAGTGACTCATAACATGAGGGAGCAAGTTCATAGTTAGACTCATTAGATTTAATCCCATATTATGTTAATCATGACGATGGTGAAGAAAGAGAGATTTATCAAAAGCATGATATTTCAAATGGGAGTACAGAAATAGACCTTGTTGACACATTCCTAAACCTCAAAAAAAATCTATTAATACCATTACCACCTTTGAATATGACCCAAATGATCCTTTACCACTACTACATCCCGAGCTTATTGACTAGGCTTAACCTCATATTCTTGAATTGGATGCTTTCCATAATGATGATGTGGTCATAGACTATCTTGAGATCAGAGATCATATCCCACAAAGAGATCATAAGAAACACTATGTTGATGATATCCTAGGAAAATAAAAAACCAAGCAAGATAATTTACAAATATTGGACAAGATATTCACTAGATTGGAAAAGTACAATGTTAGATTAAATCCCAAGAAATATGCATTTGGTGTGACATCTAGAAAATTATTGGGATATATAGTCTACAAAAGGAATAGAAGTAGATCCTAATAAAGTCAAGGCAATTATGGAAATGTCATTCCCAAATAACATAAGTCAGTTAAGATCATTACAAGGAAGGTTACATTCCATCAGGAAATTTGTCTCACAATTGGCTGATAGAAGTCATCTTTTTATCCATCTACTACATACGAATGTGTCATTTCATTGGGATGCCACATGTGAAGAATATTTTGACTAGATTAAATAGTATTTGACAAACCCACCATCTTTTATGTCACCCATACATGGAAAATCACTCTTGTTATACACATCAGTGATTGAAAATTCTTTGGGAGCCTTATTGGTAAAACAAGACCATGGAGGAAAAGAAAAGGCTATGTATTATATCAAACACACTCTGGTGGGATATGAGATTAACTATTCATCAATTGAAAGAGCATGTCTAGCAATGGTCTTTGCATCCCAAAAGTTGAGACACTACATGTTATTCCACAAAGTCACACTAATTGCTAAGATAAATGCTTTTAAGTATTTTCTTATTACATCAGCATTAATAGGTAGATTAGCAAAGTGGGTTATGATACTAAGTAAATTTGACATTGATTATGTGGATCAAAAAGCCATAAAGGGAAAAGTAATAGCAGATCAATTAGCAGATGCTCCACTATTAGCAAAACAACTAATACATAGTGAATTTCTAGGTACTAATATCATATAAATATCAATACAGACCTGGAAATTATATTTTGATGGTTCATTTACTCAAAATGGATTGGGGGTAGGGGTATTCTTTGTTACACCAAAAGGATGCATAACACCCAAGTCATACAAGCTATTATTTCCTTGTACTAATAACATGGTTGAATATGAAACTTTACTCATTAGAACTCAAATTGGTAGTACAATGGAAAGTGATAGAGTTATAGGTCCTTAAGACTCCCAATTGATCATTAACCAAATTAATGATAAATATCAAACCAAAGATGATAAACTATTACCATACAAGTGGATAGTAGATAACTTCAAACAATATTTTACAATGATCATATTTGAGTAGATTCCTTGACAAGACAACAAAGTTGCAGATGCCATGGAAATAATTGCTTCTTTGCTCAATATGGAAAACACACGAGATCATTTTGAGTTCTTAGTGGAACCCTTATCTTATCCTTCATTATGATCTTGACTCATCAATCATATTTCATCTAGTGAGTCAAGGTTCCCAAATTTATGGAAAAATCTATGTCTATCTAAAAGAAAACATCCTACCACTTGATCTATCCCATAACCAAAAGAGAAACTTCCTCCACCAAACATCTTGTTACATCCTAATATTTGGTACCTTGTATCGACAAGGTCTTGATGGTACTCTCTTATATTTTCTTGACCATGATGAATCTAAAATTGCTTTACAAGAAATACAAGAGGGTATCTATGGGTCACACTCAAGTGGTCTTTCTTTGGCTAAGAAACTTATATGTATGCATTATTATTGGCCTAAAATGGAGTTAGATTCTTGTCAATATGCCAAGAAATGCAAAAAGTACCAGATACATGGGAATCTAATTCATGCACCAGCTCAAGAGCTCCATCCTCTTACAATAGTATGGCCATTTAGTCAGTGCTGATTCGACTTTTTTGGGGAAATTCTTCCATCTTCTTCCAATGGCCATAGATTTATTATTACAACAACCAAATATTTTACCAAATGGTTTGAGGCCATTTCACTCATAACGTCTATAGGAAAACAAGTCTCCATGTTCATCATCAACTATATCATCTATCGATATGGTATCCCAACATCCATAATCACAGACCATGGTAAACTATTTCAAAACAAGGATATCAAAGAACTATGCGATAAATTTCACATGATCCATCATTCTTCCTCCATATATTTCCTACAAGGAAATGGTCAAGATGAGGTATCAAATAAAACCATTTTCAAAATCCTTAAAAATATTGTCAATGGCATTGGTTGTGACCGGCATGTTCAACTTAGTCCAACACTATGGACTTATCACACATATATTGACACACTTACTAGAGCCACTTTATATTCCCTAGTCTTTGTTAGTAAAGTTATACTTCTCTTCAAGGTCTAATTACCATCTCTCAAATTTTCATTAAGGGATCTTATTCTAGATGAGGACTATAGGGTATCGCACTTAAAAGAATTAGAATTTCTAGATGAAAAAAGGCAGAGCATTTGAACACTTAAAACTATATCAATGAAGGATGTCCCATTAGTACAACAAAAAAGTGAGACCTAGATAATTTCAAGTGGGTGACCTATTCCTAAGAGAAAATCCAAAGAATTGAGCTGACAGAGAAAAGAAAGGCAATTTTGAAGCAAAATGGCTAGGTCCTTTTGTGATCATAGTAGGGTTTAGATCTGGGGCATATCAATTATCAACTTCTAACAAGCAGTTGTTGGATGAACCTATCAACAACATACACCTAAAGAAATTATATATCTAAAATCCCAGTGCAAGGGACAAAAAATACAAAAAAATATCAAAAATACAAAAAAAAAATGATTAAAAAATGATTATATTTTAACAATCTTTAGACAAACAAACAACAATCACATGGTTCTTATCAATGGATTCAAATTGTTGACATTGAAACTTGTAATGCTCAATCAAACTATTTATTGTTGGAATTAACAATGGGAAAGTAAACTCTAAGAGGTGTAGTGGAGTGAATTAGTCCTAAATTTTAACCATAAAAACATTCACCACACATCCATCTCACAATTTTTGCATGGAATTGAAATAGCAAGCTAAACATACACATCCATAGCATGAAACAAATAGCACATAACATAGTAAATTTTCTACCTATAAACCCTTTAATAAGAAGGTAAAAATAGAGTGGGGATGACAACCAAAAATCCTCACTACTATAGTTGTAAAGTGTATCCAATGAAGGTTACAATTGTTTGATCATAAACTATGGTCTACCCTATGAAAGGTCCACCCTGTTAAAGGCTTACAAAGACTGTTAAAGGATTTCAACACCCTACTAGAAGTGTGCCTAGTTAGAGGAATTTAATTTACAATAAATTAAGAACCCTATTAAAGGATTTACAAAAGCCTTCTAGGACTACTCGATTAAGATATTTCTATTGATTCACCTATTAGAATGTTTTGGCCTTGATCCTTCAGTTAGCACCTCTCTGCAAGATATCAGATCTTCTCTTTCCTAATGTGTACTTGATCCTCCTAATCATATGTATCACTTTTTTCCTCTCTCTTATTTTCTCTATTCTCTCTAACTAATTCTATAATTCATATCTCTATCACAAACTCCTTAGTCACTATGAATGCTCTCTTTGTGCTTAGCATTCACCCTTCTCTTCTCATTCATACATTACAAACTCTTTAGGGTTTTCCCTCCTTAAGAATACTTAGGTGACCTAGGTTTAGGTAAGAATCAATGATTGTGATTTACCAATTTTGTCACTTAGAACATCCTTTAATCTGATTGGTTACATGTATTGCATAGTGATGTTGGACTAACCACTAATGTTCCCCTTAGAGATTTGTCGAATGCATTAACTACCTCATGTGTTCTATAAGTCTAGCGGTTGTATCAAGCATTAATAATTCAATCTTTTGGTGCAATGACAACCCTAGCTTGTAACAAGTGGTATCAAAGCTTGATTATAGGTTCAAATCTCTTAGACTAATACTGAGGGGGGATTTTTGGACTAACCACCAACATTCCCCTTCAAAATTCATGACATGGCTTAATTGCCTCATGTGTTCTATAAGTCTAGTGATTGTATCAGACATTAACAAGTTGATCTTTTGGTGCAATGAAAAACCTAGCTTGTAAAAATGTATTAATAATATACCTTCATATATATCTTCTAGAATTGTAAAAAAAATCCTCAAGTTGGCCCAAAAATGGTTTACATAGGAGTTTGTGCCATTACAAACAACTATGTCCAAAATTATTTACTCAGCACTTGAAGCCTTTGATGCTTGACATCCATTACATCTTCAATGATGTAACTTGTCCTCTAAATAACACAACATCCACTGTTCACTTGGCATCTAAATCACTCTGCATGTATTAGCTTACTCAACACTAGAGTGACTCGGCACTAATTGTTTGCTCGACACATACTGTATATTTTTCTCAGCATGCATTATTTGACAACTTATGGTTGTCATATACTACTTGCTTAGCATGCACTAACTATTGTTAAGTAATGACTTAAGTGTATTGCCACTCATATGTCAAAACCAAAATGAGATCAACAATCTCCCCCTTTGACATGAGTGGCAAAAACACTTTTTCATGCATATATAACCTTAACCTATGAGAATAACTCAAATGATCTATATTCTTTACTTGGCTAGCATACAAAATTTCAAAATGTCAAAATTTTGCAAAATTGATGGCTTATTAGTCATACCTCAAAACTTCATAACTCCCCCTGAGTTGCTTGTTCTTTGTTTCATCTAAATCTGATACTCTTGTTGAATAAATATGTTGAACTTTTGTCTTCCTCTATTTCTACATTTACTCCCCCTTTTTGTATTCTCTCCTTTTTCTCTCAATTCCCCTTTTTTCAATATACCCCTTTTTGACACTTATGTCATGACTAGTACATGAATAGTGTGTTTGTCAAAAAATATTGTATAGACCTCTATTATAATCTTAAGTGTTGCATCCCAATTGTTGCACGATGCCTCTAGAGATTGAAATTGAACATCTAGCTTAGAAGCAAGGTCTACTAAGCCATCATGAGTTGAAAGATGAGAATCTTTCTTCATCAATGTCTCAACAAAAGATAGTTCCTTGTGCAACACCTCCATGTGTGGGGTCAATATGGCTTGAATACTTGTCAAGGTATCCTGAATGTTTGCATCTTGTACATGTAATGTAGCTAGTTGACCTTGAGTAGATAAAAATCTTTGAAAATGAGTCTGGCTTTGACCTAGAGATAGTTGTAAGATATTACCTGTAGTCTTTAGATCTCCCTATAGTCAGTCAATAACCCTATGTGCTTCTTGTGTGAATAAATTCACATCACAAAGCTTTGTGTATAGAGAAAATATATTATCTAACACATTTTTCACATCTTCCATCTTGGTTGCTAACTCAACCTGTCTTGGTACAATGGCACAAGAAATCTTTTCATCGACCTTTGTTTGAAACTTTTTCTCAAACCATTCTAGAAGTTTAGTATTTGTATCCAGGTTTGCATCACTCATTTTATCAACTATATTCACCACTTGCTCAATAATAGGTTTATCATCATTAGGTGTTTGGAGGTTGAATGCATCAAGAAATATTTCTTTGATGTCATGTAGAACGTGTCTTTGCTTATGCTCTTTTTTGAGTAACTCTTGGTGTTTCTTTCTTGCTAGATCTTCCTACAATATACTCATTTCTTAGATCATGATTTTTGTAAGATTAAACTTTGGAAGTTCAATTACCTCATCTAAGTTGACATCTCCATAAGATGTGCCTTCTCTAACTTTAGATGTATCAGGACTAGGCCTTGATTATTGTAATGGTGTGGCATCTACACTTGGCCTATGAAGAGTTTGACTAAGAATAGGGGATGCAAAGATTAGTAGGAAAATCAATGTTTGAATTGCTATCTATTCCTCTAGTTTCATAGTCAAAACTAACTCTTCAATCCTATTAGCTTCCTTCTCTTTTTTCAAAACTTCACCTTGTGCCTATGAGATAGGTACAGGATTGGCTTCCTGACCTATATGGATTTGTGTCCCATCCTACTCAACTGTCACAACTGCTTGCATTGAAGCATTTGGCACTAATGTCTTGACATCTAATGCCACTGTGTCCTTCACTTGATATACCATAATGGGCATTGAAAAATATGTGTCAGTGGTGACACCTTGTAGTCCTTCTTTACCTTTTGTCTTTATAGATGTAGGGGACAAACTAGATGTGTCAATTTTTTATTCTCCTGCTAATGCTTTGTCAATCTCAGATGTGCTTACTAATATAGGATTAGTGCATAATTTTGTAGCTAAAGTAGAATTCTATAATATCCTTTTCAAGTCATCCTTTATCAAAGGATTGATGTTTTGCACTCTATTATTAGAAACATCCTTCATCTTTATTGTTTCATGTTTACTTGCTTGGTCCACATGAGGGGGACTAGTACTTGGTATATGTACCTCAAGTACACTATGATCTTGTTGTTGCTCTTCTTTAGATGTAGCCTCTTTATTTATCATCTTTTCAGTGCCTTCCTCATGTCCATCCTTGACAGATACATCCTTAGTAGTCTCCACTACCTCTTGATCAAATTTTTCTTCACCTACCTCCTTAGGTGCTTATTCACTTTCCTTTTCTATTGTCAACCCATAGATAACTTTCCTTATCTAGGTGCTCTATTTGACAGCATCGTTAGTACTATTCTGTAAAATATTAAAGGCTCTTTATTTTGGAGCAAATATCCCCTTATATTTGCTTATGGTCTTAGTCATTGTTGACTTATCCAAATCTAGCATTACTTTGGCTAGAGTAGTCTCCCTTATATTTCTTTCAATTGTTAAATTGTATTACTACCTTTTCTCAACTTTTTCATATAGATTTTTGGGTAATGAGTTGGAAAGCTCAATAGGAGTGTTCTTAAAGGTGGTCATCATCTTATATATAGACTCTTCCACCTTATTCATGTCTACCTTCCAAATTTATCAAACTCAATATGTGTTAACCCTGATAAATTTGCATTATTCTTTATGTTGTTACAAAAGTTATCTAAATCGGAAGAAGGACTATGGCTTACCACTTAGAATTGACTGTTTTCATCTAATTCAATCTTCTCCTCATCCAACTTGGCTAGAGTTACATACTTTCTCCTCTTTGGTTTATCTTGTTGACTTTCCTTTGCAATAGAAATAGTTCTTTTATCTTTGGGTTTTTTAGCTTCTTATGTCTTCTTTGTAGTTGCCCTTGTGCTAGCCCTAGTAACAGGTACTGTTGGCTATGCTGTGTACATTTCATAAATTTATTTGGTTTACTCATTGTTGGCTCCTTAGCTTTCATCTTCTTCTTTTCTTCTAGGTTAGGTGCTTCCTTGGCTTCTTCTTCCTTGGCAGCTTCATCATGTTCTACTCCTTCTTGGTCCTCTCCTTGACCTTGTGTAAGTACAAGTGGGGCTTGAGCTAGTTGATCTTCTTCATCATCCTCATCATCATCATCTTCTTCTTCTTCCCCTTCACCAAATCTTTCCTTAAGCTTCCTCACAAGTTTTTTTTTCTTTCTTACCATTGAATTTGTCTTCAAGTCTCTTGTTATTCTTGAGTTGGCTTCCTCATAATTGCCAGATGAGGTTTCACTTTTGTCTGTTTCTTCTGCCAATAGTGTTGTGATGGTTGTAGATGCCTCATCCATATTGATTTCATAGGGCAATGGCCTAAGCCATCTAATGCTTGGAATAGTTTCTTGAACATATGTATGATCAACATCAATTGAGAAGGAAACATCATTATAGTGTTTCTCCACTAGTAACACTAGAATCTTTATTCTTTGTTTCATAGAATTCTTAAAATCAAAGTAGCTAGTCATAACTATTTCAAAATTTTCTCAAATTTGTTCTATCAACTTTTAAATCTGCAATATTAGTAGCATATTTTCTTTCAACACCACCCTCCCAAAAGTGGGAAATGAGTTTTGCACATAGAAAAATATGCAAACTAGTAGTGAACCAAATTTCCATTATGCACTCTTTTTCTTTCTTAAGGCTCCGATTTTTTTTGATAATTATTGGAGTTACAACTCAGCAAGGGCATAAGTGTGGTCCTTCTTCACTATCTTGTAGCCTAAATTCACTGCCATATAAGACATAATATTCAATCATATAGATTGAAAGAACTTGTGAGAAATTATTCTCACTGCAAATGCAATTAGGGGATCAATAATTGTATATATGGCCATTCCTCTTTCATTCCATACTACCCTTTTATTCTTCTCAATTGTCTCTTTTGCATCACTATGCATGGTCTTGGGTCTATCAAGGGTAGGATACCCTATTGCTCGATGGATTATTCTTTTTGTGATCTTGATACGACCATTGTCCAACCATATAGAGTGATCACATGTTCTGCTAAGTACTATCTTAATCAATTCCATTTTGAATACATTTGGAAAATATAGGGCATGGGTTAAACCTTTTCTCTCTATGATTTTGTTTTCCTCATTCAATACTCCATCTACACATAGTTTTCCATACAAATCTCTAATTTCCATGTCTCTAGTGCTTCCAACTTTACAAGTGTTGCAACATCTAACATCTTGTATCATCAGAACATATGGTGGTATCATTGATAACACACTAGATGGAGCTCCCTTGTATACTATCTTAGGAATATCTCATAAGAGTGGTTTTATAACCTCATTACTTACTAATTGAACATTTAAAACTTCTTTTCCTTCCTTCCTAACAGCAATAGAAGAGCTAGACACCATTTTAAATATCTAGGGTTTGCGATAATTCAAACAGCATAGCTCGACACACAATAAATACCTTATGAATTTGATGATTGGGAATGAGTAGGAGTTGAAGCCAATTTTTAAATTCTTGAATATTTCTTTGCATTTTCCCTATGCTCTTCATGCTATCTTTGATCTCAAATGAATGTAGATGAGTCAAAAATTGACTATATAACCCTTAAAACTACACAATAAATGCTAAGTGCTTACACACCTATAAGCTCCACTATCATAGAAATTTCAACTCACTCAGCTTAGACATAATTTATACTACACTCAAAAACCATAGTGAGCTTGACTAATACTATCACCCTTAATAGCTCGGCATCAACTAAAATTTCATTTTTCACTCAGTAGAAACTGTGTAACTTTTCATGCTCAACAGCAACATGAAAACTAACAAAACTTATAGATCTCTTCCAGGTTATAACCAATACATTGCATCTTAATTCATGCATATATAATATTTTTAGAACTTAGATTCTTGGAACTAATGTAAAATATATCATTGAGATATTAGTCCCACATACCTTTTGATTGCCTAGTTGGGGGTGATGTGATCACTTGATCCATTAGATGAAGTGACCTCATATGAACTTGATGTCCTACAATCTTCCTTTTTCTTCTATTTCTTGTTCATCTGCACATTGTCTTTCTCAACATCAACCTTCTCTTCTCCTTTATTGAATTCATTGCTTGATTCTTTTGACCTTTTTGGACAGTTCTTGTTGATGTGACCAGTCTTCAAAAAGCTAAAGCATGTAGTTTGACTCAACCATCTACTGTAATCACTTTTGAAATGTGTTCTTATGAAATTCTCACAAGATGTCCATACTCTTGAAAATAGTGACAACTGTACCTTGTATTTTAATCCCAATTGTAGGATTTTCCATTAGGTTATACCTTTGTCTACTTGTTTGATGTCCACTTGGCATTAGATTTGAATTCATGTGCTTTATTTTGATACTTATGACAATTATGGCAATATCCTTCAAATCTTTGTGTGTTTGATGTCCTTGCTTGTTGCACTTATGATAGCAACCCATGAATTTCTACTTAGGGTTTTGATTTGCATTGTTGCTCCTACAAACATTTGTTGTATGACCTAACTTTCTAGAATAATGACAAGTGGGTTTGTAGTTCTTACCTTTTTTGTTTCTTTGTTCACCACTTTTAGATGATTCTCCTTCCTTGGTACTATTGTATCCCACTCTAGTAGTATCATTGTTAGATCTAGGAGATCTCATCAATTTCTCAAAGTATTTGATGGCTTCATTGGGTTTGTTAAAACTTCCAGCAAATTCTTTTTCTCTTCTTAGTTTATTCCTTAGTTTTTCATTATGTAACTTTAGAGTTGTGATCTCAATGTCCTTTCCATTTAGTTCATGATTTGTAATCATTAGTTGATTCATTGCATCTAGTTGCATGCTAGTAATTCTTTGTATCTTTGATGTCTTCTCTTCCAATTTGTTGGTTAGTGTTCTTTTGTCATCTTCAATCATGACCTTTTCTTCCTCAACATTTATTTTCTTCTCGGTTACCTCACATAGCTATACTAATTGGACTTCTTGTTCTATCTTAAGATTTTTGACCTCTTGAGTTAGGGAACCACTGTTTTCCATCAAATCTGCAACAACTACATGAGATTCACTTGAGTTTCCATCTACAAATAATTTAGTATTGTCTTCCTTTTGGTAATGTGTGTCATTTTCTTCAATAGTTATCTCTTTCTTTCTCTTTAATGAGCACTTCAACTCATCTCTTGCTTCATTCAACTGATATAGAGCAAGTTGGATTTCAATCTTTTGGTTATCAATAACTTTTCTCAATTTGTAGACTTCCATCTTCAAGATCTTTCCTCAAAGTTGCAAATCTTTCCTTTCAGAGAACCAATGCTCTATTACCAATTGTTGGAATTTAAAATGGGAAAGTAAACTCTAAGAGGGTGGGTGAATCAGTCCTTCTAAACTTTATCCATTAAAAAATTCACCACACATTCATCTCACAATTTGCATGTAATTTAAATATCAAGCTAAACGTGTACATCCATAGTATGAAACAAATAACACATAACACAATAAATTTTTTACCTAGAAACCCTCCAATAAAAGGGTAAAAATGGAGTGGGGATGACAACCACAAATCTTCACTACTGCAAATGTAAAGTGTATCAAATGAGCATTATAATTGTTTGATCATAAACTATGGTCTACCCTATGAAAGGTCTACCTTGTTAAAGGCTTACAAAGATTGTTAAATCTTGCCTTGTTAAAGGATTTCAACACTATTCAAAGTGTTTCTAGTTAGAGAACTTCAACTTACAATAAAGTAAGCATCCTATTAAAGGATTTACAAAAGCTTGCTAGGACTACTTGGTTAAGAGATTTCTACTGATTCACCTATTAGAATTTTTCAACCTTGATCCTTTAGTTAGCACCTCTCTGCTAGATATCAAATCTTCTCTTTCCTAATGTGTACTTGATCCTCCTAATTAGATTTATTACTTACATCCTCTCTTTTCTTTCCTCTATTCTCTCTAACTAATTCTGTAATTCATATCTCTATCACAAACTCCTTAGTCACCATGAATGGTCTCTCTATGATTAGCATTCACCCTTCTCTTCTCATCTGCACATTGGAAACTCTTTAGGGTTTTCCCTCCTTAAGAATACTTAGATGACCTAGGGTTAGGTAGGAATCAACAATTGTGATCACCCATTTTTCCACCTAGAACACCCCTTAATCTTGTTGGTTGTATGTATTACATAGGGATTTGTAATATACCTTCATATATACCTTCTAGAATTCTAAAATAATCCTTAGTTTGGCCCAAAAATGGTTTACATAGGAGTTTGTGCCATTTCAAACAACTATGTCCAAAATTGTTTACTCAACACTTGAAGCCTCTAATGCTCATCATTCATTGCATCTTCAATGTTGTAACTCATCCTTTGAATGACTCGGCATCCATTGTTCACTCGGCATCTAAATCACTCAACATGTATTAGCTTACTCGGCACTAGAGTGACTTGTCACTAATGGTCTGCTCAGCACATACTATATATTCTTCTCATCATGCATTATCTAACAACTTATGCTCGACATACACTACTTTCTCAGAATGCACTAAGTTTTGTTAAGTAATAACTTAAATGTATTGTCACTCATATGTCAAAACTAAAATGAGATCAACATTTATAACATCAAAATCTTTGATTCATCTAAAATCAAAGTGAACCACATCAAACAATAACATGATCTTTGGCAAGATATTTGTGCATCCAGTGATGGTTTTGATTGATTATTAGGGTAAATTCATTCATCAATTTGATTTCATTGTTATCATGCTTTTATGCTATTCCAAGATGTCGCACTGGTACGAGTGAATCACTCATATTTACCATTGTGACTAGGATGGAACATGATATTTTTCATCACTTTTTGTTTGTGGTGTTTTTTCCTATTGTATTCATTAAACATTTATTTTGTGGTATTTGTGTCTAAGGGTCTTCATGGATCAATTACATCAACCATGAAGAGTCACATATATCTTTATCTCAAATAGTTGTTCATATGATGAAATGGGAAAGCATTCCTTGTGTGTTCATTATGCAAACAAAACTTGAGTTATCTTGGTCCAATTATACCTAGATGCTTGTCAAGTTTGCAACATTAAATTCCATGTATGGAATACTCTGGTCATCCTAGTTTAATTATGTCATGATGCTTGTGTTCTCTTACAATAATAAAGAGCCCAATGATGATAAAAATTCATGTTACCTTTAGAAGCAAGATATTACAAGAAAATGGAGAATTTGAACTTTAATATTGCATTTATAGTTTACATTTCCATATCCACATTTGTTTTCATTATCCATCCACATGCATTTCATTGAGCATGTGAGTTTTCTTTTATAGATTTTAAGTCTTTTCATCTTGGTATCTTCTTTTCTTTTCTTGATCTTTTAAGGTGAGATTTTTTATTATCCTAATTGAAGCCATTGGTACATTAATCAAAGCACTTGCATTTCATATAGATTCCATCATTAAAAAATTCATTTCTTGTGTGTACATTTGTCAATTATAGGTTAAGTCATCATTATCATTTTTTATTACTCACTTTCATTACCATTTTAATATCAAATGTATTCATAAATCACATAACATCTATCACTAACCATTTGAAAGCATTGTACCACACATATTGCATTCTCCATATTTTCATCTCTTAAAAATAAAACAACATACATATTTGAAAATCCAATTGCATCACACAGTGGGAAAATTTTAAAAACATATATATAGCTACAAATAAAAATCATGTCATCATCATATCATATCACATCCTACATAATACGGTGTTAGCATCCATCACATGTAAATGTCATAAATCCATATAAAATCATAAGTGTCCAATGTCCATGTATGATAAAATAATAATATAAATTATCCAATAGCTAATGATATATCATGATAACAACATGTCTCAAAATACAAAATTCATTAGATTCTAATAGGTCTATCCATGGTGTATACATAATGTCTAAGAAGCACTACTAGTCGACTCTACCTATCTATCTTGACACCTCAGAATAGATGATCCAACCCCACCAATCTCTCTCCCAATCTTTGTCTATCCTCTAGCCTCTAGTATTGATTTTCTAGAGGCCACACCCTCATTGTCCCTCTATGGCCAAGTTGATGGTCTCCCATAATAAGAGCTCTCTCATAATCTATTGTATAATACATCCCCATCCCATGAAAAATCCTCTAGATCTCCTATCAGGGCTAATATAACATGCTATCATACGTGCTAGTACTACAGGTAATGGATCATAAGCATCTACCATAAAATCCTAGTTGATCTCATAATCATCAAACTCATCATCCCCAAACACATCTTGATACTCCTCTAATCCTCCATGCTGGTCATATTGTACTAACTCTCCATTGATCGAGAGTCTCAGAATCATGTATATGTGCTCGAGTTTCATGCTCATCTCCACTATTAGAAGATGAAAAGTAATCATCTCAAAATGCCATCTCTCTACCAGAGTCATCAGTAAGCCAAGGTTGGCCTTGATCATAGGACAAAACATCGCATGATATAATCTTCTAGTGGCAATCAATACCTGATCACTCTTAGTCAATAACAGCCTCAAAAACTATGTGTCAAGAAATCTCTCACTCAACATAAAAATATCTAAAAGATCCTCTACAAAAATCAACAAAACACAACATCAACTATCTTGGAAATTCTTTGTTGTACATTTTCTATCAAAAAAATAATCCTATCACATATTTATCACACGACTATTGACAAACTTATCATTTGTTTGTACCTATGTGGGTTTCTAGCTAACATTGCTACAATGATGCCTATGTGGGTCACATCAGTTATCCTACCTAAACATTCCAATAGAGCCCTTTCCTATTAATTCGATAATTTCTATCATATTATGCCCTCTATCTAGCTATCTCTACTAATAAAATAGATGTGCAACTCTATTCCACAGATGCACAATATAATCCAACACTTGTGCAATTAATGCATTTACACAATAATCTTGGACCTATGTGATAAATCTATTGACAATTGTTCATTTTAAACAAATGCACATGATCCCTAATCCAATGTGTTGCTTCACACCATGGTTGTGCATTTCTAAAAAATGCACAACCCTGAATCTATTTCCACTATCATTTCACATATGCACATATATCACAAATGTGACCATAAAAATGAAAATTGTGCAAAAATCTTCTATGAATGTGCTTTAACAACTAAAAACACACAAATAAGCACTAAAGTTGTGCATTTGTGTGCTGCAACTACACATTTGTTCGCTAAAATCAAAAAATTCAAATAAATTTCTACCTGTCCTATAATCCTACTCTAAACCCTATCAAATCTATCATTCTATCACAAATTCTAGCTAAACATATCAATTGACTAAGAGGGCTAGACTACCTATTGGCTCTCCATAGTCAGTTGGTTGCTAATATCTCCAAACTTGCTCAAATCGATGCTCTACAATCTGAAATTGCATCTTTGCTTCACTCACTCTCTACCAATATTCTATCACCACGTGTGTAAATGATGACTCATTCACCTTGTATTTTTCTTGTATGTACCCATTGGACCCTTTTTTATTGGGGGTGTTATAACACAACATCAATTTTCATCATTCCCTATCACCTAGTCCATTTCTTTCCATCACTTATCCAAACATTGCTCATATTCATACTTTGATCAATCTTTTGAGGGGGAAGGGCTAACAGAGTCAACCAATAGCTATCTTTGAAACAATGTAGTGTCCACACATTATTACAAAGAGGTGCAAAATGTATACACTTAAAAATCGTCAAGTCAATTAATTAAATATTTTAATATTTAATTAATAAAAATCTCTTCTATTAACTTTAATAAATTACTCAATGTATTAATTTAATTCACTTTTTCCTTAATTAACTAAATATTATATATTTAATTAATATTTTTTCCTCTATTAACTTTAATAAATTATTCAATTTATTAAGCTAATTCACTTTTTAATAATTAATTAAATATTTATATATTTAATTAATATTATTTATCTCTTAGTTTTAATAAAATATTTAATTTATTAAACTAATTCACCTAAGTCAATTATGCTATCCTAAGTCTCTTAAATAATTTAGTTAAGTAAATTATTTTAATTACTTAATTATGTACTCTCCCAAATGACTAAGACTTTTAGTCCACTTAAGCAATCCAAGTCATGTGCCACCTCATAGTTGCACCAATAATTAATTTTAATTAAATATTAAAAATTATATTTATCCTAACCCATGTGTCCTATTTTATGGGATTAAAAGAGGAGATGTGGCCTTGATTAACTCAACCTTTGAGACACATATCTCTATGGGAGACTAAGTTCTCTTCCTCTTCCTCTACTAACTTGAAGTCAGTCAATCCACCTCATGCAGTTAACAAGGGTTCATGAGACACTTTTCCTTGGAGTTTTCTTTAGAGTTGGAGTCCTCTAAAAAGTTCTTGATGAGATGACTTCCAAATGTCTTTCATTTTCATAACTTTCCTCTCATAACTCAACCAAAACCTTAATTTTCTCCATCTCTTCAATCAATTCAATCGTATCTACCTATGTGTCCTTAATTATCTCTCCATCGTTAGATGTTACCACCTAGGCTAGGGTCTGTCCAAAGTGTATAATATGAACCTTTGTCTCCTCATTTCATCATCTAGATTCATACTCAACTTTAGCATTTTGAATTAGCATTAGAAGGATTCTCAATCAATTATTTATATATTTCATAATCCATTTGCATATCAAGTGCATCATGATCCATTTTCATCATTTAGTTATTTTAAGATCATTCCTTTTGATCTTGCATGGAAGTTCATAAATCTCCAACATCTTAAAGCAATCTTGTAGAAGGCAACTGATCAAAATCTGAGGGCTCACAAATCAAGAGGACTTGAGACAAGGAGGAAAATGGAGGCATGTTGCATATGGTAAGGAAGGGTAAAGATTTTATTTTGATTTGTAATCCTTCATTATGTGTCCACTTATTAGCTTAGATTTGATGTTCAGCCATTCACCAATAAATATGCATACATCTTTGGCACCCACCATGGGGCCATGCCTCATTTTAACCAATATTTATTTTTCTCTTTTTAGTAGGTTTCCATTTTCAAAAAGTTTCCATTTTTATCAGGTTTTGATATCGAGAAAGTCTCTATTTTTAGAAAGTTTCCATTTTTGATAGGTTTCCATTTTGATAAAGTTTCCTTTTTTAGCAAGTTTTCATTTTTTAAAGTTTCTATTTTTAGCAGGTTTCTATTTTTAGCAAGTTTATATTTTTAGAAAGTTTCCATTTTTAGAAGGTTTCTATTTTCAAAAAGTTTCCTTTTTAAGAAGGTTTCCATTTTCAAAAATGTTTCATTTTCAACATGTTTCCATTTTGAATAAGCTTCCATTTTTAGCATGTTTCCATTTTAGCATGTTTCCATTTTAGCATGTTTCCATTTTAGCATGTTTCCATTTTTAGCAGGTTTACATTTCGAGAAGTTTTTTCCAAAGCTTTTTTAGATTTCTAACAATTTAATTGGTTGTTGTTTATTATGGAGTCCTCTAGATTAGTTTTGCAAGTCATTGTGTCGAAGGCCCTTCAAAAACATATTTGATTGCCCCTTTGTTTTGAGGTTGCTACAAGGGGTTGTTAAATGAAAACCATAATCTTCATTTGGGCTTCCAATTTGACATGCTTTTCATTTTCATCTGTCTTCTTTAGATTAGATAATCATATGAATTGTGTCCTATAGAATAGCCATATTCTATGTCTTCCCAATTTTAGTACAAAGAAATATCCTCTCCCCTTGTCATTCATGGATCTTGGGTATAAGAGAAAAATTGTACTAATCTTTAGAGGGCTTGCCTCCCAAGATTTTCTTTAGCATAGTTAGTGAGAGGGAATGAATTAAGTGGTACTGTGCTAATGCCAAGTTCTTCTAATCTACTATAAATAAAAATCCATTGGGACGAAAGTTTCAAGGAGTAGTTGTAATATTGCTATGTTGAGATGTGATTATCTCTTAGTACCTGCATGGTCCATTAAAATCTACTTAGTGTAACCTCCATAGACTAATGGATCCCCTTAACAGGTATAAGTTGTTGAATGCATAACCTTCCAAATGAATGCACTTACTAAATATTGTGTTATAGATTGCCAAAAACCTACTATCTATTAGCAATAAGGGTTCCTAAAGAAATCCCACACCTCTTGTGGATTTCTTGTGGGGTAGTGGTTCCTTGGGATTTCATCACCCTTGGAATTTTTAGCTTGGTGTACCTGAGAAGTGAGTGCACTGTAAGGGGGAGCCTGTGCCTCCAAGCTACCATTCTATCCACACTGACTTAGCACAGTTGGACCTAGTCCAAGTGGGAATTTAGTAGATATTGTCTTGGCCAACCTAATATTGTGGTACGTTCATACATTACATATTAGAAATACTTTTAGGAATTCATCCTATTTTTCATATGTACATATCTTTCTTGCTAAAAATCAGAAAAAGAACCAAAAAAACTAGAAAATAAAAAGTACAACCAAAAAAATAGAAAAGCAAAAAAATAACCAAAAAAATAGAAAAACAAATAAAAAATTAGAAAATTAGAAAATCCAAATCTTTTTCTCAAAATTCACCAAAGCTACACATTTGTGATAGATCTATTGGAACCTTTTCATAAAAATCAAAAAAAATTCAAGGTACCAATTTAAGTTGTCCTTCCAGTTTGAACAAAAAATTACAACTTTTAGATAATGAAAAATAGTTTGAACCTCATTTTCATACTTCTAGTCTACCATCCCAAAAGTTTGCATTCCTAAAATTCTAGTGTTGAACAAATTTTATCTTAGCAAGTTTCTTTATCAAGATTTATCTTCCTTCATCTAGAAACTTACCTAGGTTTGAAATTCTGAGGCCTCTTTGTCTACATCATAGTGAGTTTCATCTCCTATAGACTTAGATTATCATTGTCTATATCTAAATTTTCAACATTTGAGAAAAACCTTCAACAAACAATTTCTTCTTTTTTCAATATATGTTAGTTCAAAATAAAGCTCAAAAATTGAAAGCCCCACAACAACAAACCAACATGGAAGAAACAAATACTTATGAGAATCCTTGGCCCACTGAAACTCATAAGTCCTCTAGACAATCAATGGATGATGAACCAACTGAGGCAAATATTAAGAAAGCCATGAAAGATCCCAAGTTTCAAAAAATAATGGAAATGATATTAAACCTAGATAAAGAGTGATATTTCATGATACTTTCAAACTAAGGTGTCAAGTTGCCTATCGATTTTGATCTCAATCAACTTAAGGACACCTCTAGTGATCAAGAACTTCCTCAACAAGGATTAGCAGCACAACATCTTTTTCAACAAGGTTCAACCTCACAAGTTCTTTTTCCATTAGGTGATATTTTGCAACAAAATATTGCTCCTTCCCAAGGATTCATTCAATGAAGTTCCTCTTCTCAAAGTCCTTTATTAGGTTCAACATCCCAATGTTATACCCAACAAAGTACTCCTTAAGAAGGTACAACTCAGCAAGGTCCTAGTCCTACTTATGTTAACATTACAATGACCTCCTCAACAAGGTTATACCCAATAAAGAACTCCTCAACAAGGTGTAACCCAACAAGGTCCTAGTCCTCCTATGGTAACATTACAAGGACATCCTCAACAAGGTTATACCTGTATATGTGAAAATGCAAGCTATGCTAACACACACACTTCAACATGGTCCTTATTTGCGGATTCATCTCGGAATGAACATTGGATTATTCATCTGAAAATCAGCTAGAAAAGTGATGGATTGCCTTGTATTCAAAGGGAATTGCTTGTTATATATCCTTAGACTTGAGGTGTTAAGCAACCAGACCCTCTAAGAATGAAGGATTTAAAATAAAATGCGATTAATCTATATGATATGCAAGTAATCTAGATGAAGTGCAAGCAATTAATCTAGGAAATAGAAGGCATTAATCTAAATATATGCATTGTTATTTTAAATGAGAATTTAAATGCAATAACAATATGAAAGCTAGAAAGTTGAGTACTCAATTTGGCAGCAATTCAATACTATTCAAACTCCCACCTCTGTAATGAGGAAATGAGGGTCTCTTAAATAGACTTTCCTGGAATCCATCAATGATTGAGATCGATTTCAATCAACGGTCAGGATTGAAAATGAAGTTTAGTCATAAAGGAAGATTCCCAAATCAAAGGGAGTTAACTCGCTCAGATCTAAGTGTAAGAGTCAGTCAACTCAGATAGACTAGTGTAAAAGCAAGTGATCTGGGTCACTTCTAATTTGATCAGCAGTGAACTGGGAATTTCCTTTTTGAACTGAAGAGGGATTTTGGAGAGATATTTAATTTAATAAAATGAGATATGCTATCATAATTACCTTTTTCATTTAATTAAATAATTCGATTTAATTAACTAGAGGCACTTTTCTTATTTAATTAAATAACTTCATTTAATTAATTAGGAATGACTTCCCATTTAATTAAATGACTTTGCTTAATTAATTAGAAGTAGCTTCTCCATTTAATTAAATAATTTTGTTTGATTGATTAAAATAGGCATATTTATTAAATTAAATAAATTTAATTCCATAGTATATTAGCCTTAGGATATAATTTAATTTAATTAAAGTATAAGTACCTAATAATTAAATTAACTATTAATAAATATGTTTAATGTGACTAATATGAGTAAATACTATAGGAATTAAATAATAAGCATGATGAATGCAGATTAGGGTTTTCTGCATCTGGCAATTAAGTCAAGTAGCGAGTAGCTAAATAAGAATTTTCCTAGTGAAATAGGACTTAAGATTGATCAGAAATAGACCAGAATTGATATCATGGCAATGAGCCAATTTTGGGGTATTATATTTTGCCCATCTTTGAATGAATGTGCGAGCAGCACATTCAATTCAAAGAAAAATTAGAAAGCGTGATGTGAAGATGAGATTGGTTTCGAAGTTGATGGCACAAAGAGCAATTGATAAGCTTTAAAGGACCATTTCTAGAACAAAGCTTAATCCTAAGGGATCCAAGTAGAGCACTTAGATACCTAAGATTGATAACATTTAAAAGACTATCTCCAGAACAGAGCGTAATCTTTAAGGATCCAGACAGAAGGTCTAGATACCTGAAATTGATAAGCATTTAAAAGGTTTCTTCATAATAAAGTTGGACCTTTAAGAATCCAGATAGAACACCTAGATACCTGAGATTGAAAGCATTTAGAAGACTATCTCCAGAATGGAGCATAACCTTCAAGGATCCAGATAGAACACCTAGATACCCAAGAGTGATAAGCAGTTAGAAGATTATCTCAAGAATGGAGCTTAACCTTCAAGGATCCAGGTAGAAAACCTAGATACCTAAGATTGAAAGCATTTAGAACACTATCTCCGGGATGGAGCATAACCTTCAAGGATCTAGATAGAACACCTAGATACCCAAGAGTGAAAAAAAAGATAACAAGGTCCAATCATGAGTCATAGAATCATCCCCAGAACAAGGCTTGATCCTCAAGAGTTAGGGTTTAGACTGTCCCAATACCTGTCCATCGAAATCTAAGAAGATTTGTTATAAGGTTGATCAATTGATGAAAAGATAAGATAGATATCAAAGATGCCAGATAGAAGGGAACAAGATGCCCCAAGCAATAAGTAATCAATGATGTAATCATCCTGCCCCCTCAGGAGTGAAATTGAAAGATGACACACCAAAAATATGATATGAAGTAATATATCATGAGATATAGAAGAAATCTAAGAATTAACAGAATGTAGAAGAGATCATAACGATCTGAAGAAAAGAGAAGAGATCAGAATGATCTAAAGAAAATTTAGATTTTTTATATAATGATTGCGAGGTTGACCAAATTTAGCCATAGTTGACTTGAGTTGACTATTTCCAAAATGGATTTTGAAAATATGGAGAATGTAGAGTTGAAAGGATGCCAAGAATCACAAAGTATCAGAAAGATTTGGGTTGCACAAGCATTCAATCGCATCTATCTCCAAAATTTTAAAATGAATTTTTGAGGCTCTTAAGTGTGTCAAATTTTGAATTCAATCCTAAAAATGGATTCAGAACGGTCAAATTAGCTAGGGGTGTGATTTTTGCGCAAATCTAAGCACTTTGAAAATTTTGGTCAATAGCTATATAAGGGCTCGAGGGGTCATTTTCAATTCATTTGTGCTTTTTTTCTTCTATTGATTTGAGCTCTGAGAGACACATGGCAGTGAACATGAGATATCATCGACTTGAGTGCTCGAGATAATACAGTCGGCAAGCAGACTATGGACCACCGATGAGTCATCGATTCCCTTCCTTCGTACTTTCATTTTCATGTATTTTGATGTCATTTATTTCATTTATTAGAATGTTTTAGGATTGTCCAATCAGTCTTCAGGTGAGACCTATCTCTTTTCGCATGAAGATCTTCTTTCTTTGTGTGAAGAAATAGGGTGCGTTGTTTCTTTGCGCATGGCGGGGAGGATCTTCGCATGGGAGACACTATGTCTCGCGCAAAGAATGAGATTTTTTGCACGAGGTGATTCATTTCTCATGCGAATAGCTCTTTTCTCACCTGATGACATGATTCTTCGTGGGAAGAAAGAATGTTTTTGCATGAAACTGGGATAACTTCACGCAAGATTTCACAAATTTTGCATGAAATCCAGTGACAGTCATATTTAAAAATTTTATTTTCATGCTCAAAAATTGCATTTTAATTTATTTTGATGCATTGTTTAGACTTGATACTGATTGTTTCATGTGTCACTTCTTATTGTGTGTGCAGGAGGTCTTTGGTGATGTTGCATTCAGATCGCATTACCCACCATATGGGGAGTTATTGTGGAGTCTTGTTGATGTTGATCGGGTACACATTGCACGATTGGGTTTGTCTTCACTATGTCGGATTCCAGCTATGATGGTGAATCATGGCCTTCTCACTGCATTGGTAGAGCATTTCCATTCGAAGACAAACACATTTCATTTGTCGATGGGTGAGATGACGATTACCACAGAGGATATATGGAGGATCTTGAGGATCCCATTTCAAGGGTGCTCAAGTCATCTATGATATAGTGCCCTGAGCAAGGACAGAGGCACTATCTATTATTTTTGAGAGAGAGCTACCGAGGGGCAGGGCCATCAGCTGGGATGAGCTGATGCACACCTATGGACCGATGCATAGGCTGGCATCTATGCTAGCTATATTTTTGAGTTGTTTCTTATGTCCTGATAGAGGACAACATGGCTTTAAGTGTGGGAGGGTAGTCATGCTCTGAAGGATGCTAGAGGCACCAGTGATCTTTGGGTGGGATCATTGCATGTTGGCTCACCTTTTTCATGAGATGCACAAGGTCATCTTCCACGAGAAGAAGACCATGGCAGCTAGAGTATATGTGTTGCAAATCTAGACTTGGGAGCATCTTCCCTTATGCAGGCCAATTTTTGAGGATGCCAGAGAGCCCATGGAGCCATATATATGTAGATATCAAGGGCACATTACCCAGGTCCACCTGGGTAAGACTGAGCACTGGCAGACACATCTTGATGACCTTGTGTCCATTGTATGGTGACCCTAGAGAGAGACAAAGGACTGGGATGATGCCTCCAGAGAGCTACCATGGATGTTCAATTCTCAAACTCTGGTGAGCAAGACTACATCAGTTATTAAGAGATTTGTGATATCACGAGTGTGGCGGCAATATGGCAATCCACAAGACATTTTTGCTGAGTATTGTGCCTATGCCAGGTTGCAGAAGGATATTAAGTGGTGATGGCCACTACGAATGGATCCAGGGCAATCCATGATAGACATCCACAGCTTAGCTATAGTTTAGTGGGACTACTTGCCAGAGGTAGTAGATGCCGAGTTGATGCTTGCATATCAAGCATTTTTTATCAGCCATCTGGTCCCACATTTAATAGATCCACTGGGAATGGCAAGGCAGGGATAGAGGTAGGTGCCCCAAAAGCAGTAGGCATAGCTAGAACTAGTAGTTCAGCCATAGCAATAGCCACAGGTCTGGCACCAAGTATAGTAGATGCAAATTCCCCCACATTAGATGGGATCAAACCTAGGTACCAGGGGAACTGGGACTAGATAGAGTTGGTGCCGCAGGCAGAGGACAAAGGAGGAGGCCCCTCAACAGTAGGCTCCATAGCAGCAGGAGGCACCACCATAGTGGTAGGGACTGAAGACACTAGATGAGGATATGTCAGATTAGCCAATAGGTGGGGTGCAGGACACTATACGACAGTATCGAGAGTGGATCCATTAGGCCTCCCTATAGTTGGGGGACCTGCAGATTTTAGTGGCAGTTTGAGATGTGCAGCTAGTGGAAAGACAATGAGAGATAGACTGATTGAGAGAGTGCACAAAAATTGTAGAGCAGAGATTGGAGTTGACATAGGATGAGGTCTTCTTTCAGTCAGCTTGGGTTGCCTATTATTATGCTGCATATACGAGTGTAGTACCAGATGAGACACTGTAGGTCCAGCGCTTTTCTCAGTATGTGCGAGAGTCTGGAGGCACACAACCTCCTGCTAGACCAGATATGCCACCATCACCTCCGCCACTTGCTACTCCTGCTCCTCCTAGAGGTGAGGGTATGGGATAGAGTTAGAGGCTTTGTGCCTAACTGTGATTTTGATTTTTGGCTATGTATCAATTGGAGTGCTAGCACCACATGTATCATTTTTGATCGATTGCTCTCGAGCAATGCCCATTTTTTTGTACTAATTTATTCTTTTGATATATATATATATGAGATCTTGAGCTGAGTATCCCTGTGTACATGTCATTGTCTATTTTTTCTTTACTTTGATGTACATGAGATTTATGTTGTACTTGGATAGAATGCATATGTATGGACTGACATCTCACGTAGTGTTGCCTATTTTTTACTTGACAGTGACAGGTATTCCATTGAGGAGCATGAATTGATGAACCAAATGCTTGTGCAGCCATGGAGGAATCTGATACATGTGGAGATGCCCCCAATCCTTCATCACAAAGGGTAGGAATAGAATGACCATCGAATTGCGTGCTTATGCAAGTGAAGAATGTAATGCAAGACTAGGTGAAATGCAACCCTAGGTCTAATTACCAAGCCTCAATATTTAATCATTACCAGATATAGAACAAAGCTTGTAGGTCATACAATTCCCACTAACATTGCAATCATGGAAATATGAATATAACATACGTTATTGGTTTGTCGGGATGAATGTAAGCATTCAAGGCACAAGAAGCCAGAATGACCAGAACATTTGTCCCTTTTAATATAGCAAGTTAACATAAGGATCAGAGCATAAATGCTAGGATGACCCAAATGTTGCTTGCATGACAGGCACACCAAACACACAAGAGATCCCTCTTATGCTAAGTATTCAGTATTCATTCTATCTGCAACGACCCTTGCATTTGTAACCTGAGACAGAAGTGTGCTAGATATACTCGCAGTGACCCGTATGTTCACTTAGCAGGACAAGTATCAATATTTACTGTAGCATGAAGAGTTCACTCCAACAAACAAGGAGAAGAACCAACTTTATTGGCATATTCGTATAAAAGGAGTCGAGGTACACATAGCCATCCACTATGAGATGGAGGCTCTTATAGTGGACACCCCTCTTATAGGAATAGATCAACTTATTGGAACTAAACCGCAAACAGAAAGCAAAGAAAAAGAGCATGCCCCCAGTCATTGCTTCTCTAGTTGAAGATGACATCATCAACTTGCTCGAGGAGATATGATAAAGAAAAACAAAGAAACCAAAGAAAATTCTCAACATATCCAAATAATTATATCATTTTTGAGTTCAATGTTTTGAGATTGATGTCAAGTGTCAATGTCTAGAACATGTTTGAAAGAAATCTCTTCAGTAGGGTGACAACAGTAGGCAGAGACAGTCAGAATGACTGGTGACTGAGGTCAAAGAGGAATCTTCATGATGAAGAACCTAAGAAGGATAGAGTGATAGTAGACAGACATAGCCAGGATGACTGGTGACTGACGCAAGAGAGATTTTCTATAAAGGAATCTAGAGACATGACCTTAGCAATAGTAGGCAAACACAACTGAAACAACTGGTGACTGGTGCAAAAGAGATTCTATGAGGAGAATATTTAAAAGAGTGACACTAGTGATAGTAGGTAGATGCAGTGAGGACCATTGGTGACTGTCGTGAAGGAGATTCTATGAGGAGAATCTCAAAAATAGTGACACTAGCGATAGTAGGTAGACATAGTGAGGACCACTAGTGACTGTCATGAAGGAGATTCTATGAGGAGAGTCTCAAAAAGAGTGACACTAGAAATAGTAGGCAGATGCAGTGATGACCACTAGTGACTTTTGTGAAGGAGATCCTATGAGGAGAATCTCAAAAATAGTGACACTAAGGGGGAATGCCCCTGAGATGTGACAAGAATCAATTGATGGATACATGAGCAGAAAGCATGAAAGTGATTGTACAGAATAGCCAGAAGATGCACTACAAGATGGGGCATTGGGAACAAGAGGTGTCTGTTTACCAAGTTTTCACCTTCTTGGCAAGATTCTCTTTTTTTTTGCTACCATGATGCCTGTTTTCAGGTTTTCACCAATGGCACTTTTTTTTTTCAATTTTTTTGTATTTTTCTATTTTTGAGATTTTTTGTATTTTGAGATTTTTCACTTTTTCTGGTGTTACCAAGGTGCCTATTGCTAGGTTTTCACCAGGGTAACAATTTTTTTAGGACTTTTTTTTATTTTTAGGTTTTTTTTTTTAGTACATATAGATATGTACAAAGAGCTTGCTGAGATTAAATCAACTATAAAACCACTTTAGGTGGAGAGTGTTGACACACTCTTTAAGAACTTCTCCTTCAGTTGTGGAAATTTGATAGGCACCAGATCCATATACTATAGTAATGATGTATGGACCAAGCCAGTTTGGTTCAAACTTTCCTTTTTGTACTCGTTTTTGTTGATTCTTGGGGTTCTCTCTTAGGATGAGATCACCTAGCTGGAAGTCACGTGACCTGACCCTCCGATTGTAGCTTCTAGCCATTCTTTGTTGATATGCTCATAGATGATCACATGCCACTTATCGTCGTTCATCCAGTAACACAAGCTCTTGAAGCCGAGCTATCTTATAGTCATCATCAGTGATAAGGCCCTTCATAGAGATTCTCAAGGTAGGAATCTCAACCTCTATTAGAAGCACAGCATCCGCTCCATACACCAAAGCAAAGGGAGTCATGCCTGTTGGAGTTCTGATGCTTGTCCTATATGCCCACAGAGCTGGATTGATCTGGAGATGCTAGTCTCTCCTTGACTTACTGATTGTGCGATGAAGAATTTTGAGGATCACCTTATTGGATGCCTCAGCTTGGCCATTACCCTGGGGTAATAAATGGAAGACCAATGTTGTGTGATTTTGAATTTCTTGCATAATTCCTTGAGGTCTTTATTCTTGAATTTTCCTCCATTGTCAGTAATGATTGAGGATGGTACACCATATCTGCAGATGATGTAGTTTGTGATGAAAAGTGCTACAATTTTCCCATCAGTGACTATGAGAGGTACTGCCTCTACCCACTTTGTGAAATAATCTGTAGCCATGATAATGAACTTATGTCCATTAGAGGAGGTTGGGTAGATCTGTCCCACCAAGTCGAAGGCCCATTGTTGAAATGGCCATGTTGTAGTAGAGGGAATCAGCTCTCTGGTTGAAACATGAATGAGATTCCTATGTAGCTGACACTACTTGCAGGACCTAGCATACTTAATAGCTTCTTGCTCCATTTTAGGCCAGTAGTAACCAGCACGAAGGAGTTTGCAGGCTAGTGTCAGGCCATTGGAATGAGATTCGCAAATGCCCTTGTGAACGTTAATTAGTGCGTGTTTGGACTCATCGGGTTCTAAATGCCTAAGGAGTGTTTTGTCGAGACCTCTCCTATATAGATCATCAACAATAATGACATAATGTGAAATATTACGGATTAGGGAATGTTTCTCATTTTGGGTTAGACCTTCTAGAATGGTTTGATTGCGAAGGTAGGAATAGATGTGATGGTAGTGGGATGATTCTTGTCCTATAATAGAATAGATCATCCTAGAATCAGGGGTGTCATAGGCTGGGTAGTGTAACACTTCCACCAAGAACTCATGTCGGAGATCATTTTCTGGCATTTGTAGCAGGGAGGCCAGAGTGGTCATGGCATTAGCCACTTTATTATCTACTCGTGGAACTTGCTGGAAGGTGATGTGTGCAAAATAATTCATCAAGTCATCAACTATGTGCTTGTAAGGAATTAGTTTCTCATCCTTTGTTTGATACACATCATTTACTTGGTTGATAACAAGTTGAGAGTCACCAAAGATGTCTAACTGATCCACTCTCCATTCAGCTATAATTTTCATGCCATTGATCAAAGCCTCATATTCAGCAATGTTATTTGTACAAGGAAACAAAATCTTGTATGCTTTGGGCAATGGGTATCTCTGTGGTGTAATAAAGAGTAATCCAGCACCTGATTCCTATTGCGTGAAGGACCCATCGAAGAACATAACCCATGTATGGTGTGTAAGTGTTAGAATTGACTCATCTGGCAAATCAATGTTCATTGGTAGAAGACTCTATATGGGTGCCTCGGCCAGCTGGTCTACAATTGCCTATCCCTTTTAGCCTTGCGTTCAACATATTGGATGTCAAACTCACTGAGTATCATGACCCATTTAGCCAATCTTCCTCTGAGAGCTGCCTTGCTAAGCAAGTACTTTAGTGGATCTATTTTAGCCACAAGCCTTGTAGTGTGGCCAAGCATGTAGTGTCTCAACTTCTGGGAAGCAAAGACAACTGCCAAGCAAGCTTTCTCAATAATGCTATAGTTCTTCTCATAAGAAACCAGTGTTCGGATCAAGTAGTAAATAGCTCTTTCTTTGTTGTGTTTATCTTCTTGAGCCAACAGGATTCCCAAAGATATTTCAGTGGCTGAAATGTATAAAAGCAAAGGCTTCCCATGAATAGGAGGCATAAGAATTGGAGGATTGACAAGATATTTTTTGATCTGTGTTAAGCTTTGCTCACAATCCTGGCTCCAATTGAATTTCACACCCTTATGTAAGGTCTTTGTGAAGGGTTGTGATCTATCTGCCAATTGTGAAATAAACCTGTGAATAGATTGAAGCCTTCCCTATAGTCCTCTCATTTGACTGATGTTCCAAAGTGGTGGCATGTCCATTATTGCTTGTACTTTCTCTGGATCTACTTTAATTCCTTTTGTAGAAACAATGTATCCCAGCAACTTCCCTGATGTGACACCAAATGCGCATTTCTTAGGATTGAGTCGAAGACTGAATTTTTCCATACAATCTAGGATGGGTCACAAATCTTGTAGATGAGTATTGCATTTTGCACTTTTGACCAAGGTATCATCGACGTAGTCCTCCATGGTTCTATGCATCATGTCATGGAAAATTGTAGTAATAGCTCGCTAATATGTAGCACCAACATTCTTCAAACCAAATGGCATCACCTTCCAACAAAAGGTTCCCCATGCACATGTGAAAGCCATTTTCTCCTGATCTTCTAGCATAATTTTTATTTGATTATATCCAAAAAAACCATCCATAAGTGAGTACATCTCATAGCCAGTTGTCATGTCCACGATCATATCAATATCAGGGAGCGAAAAGTCATCTTTAGGACATGCCAAGTTAAGATCATGGAAGTCTGTACAAACCCTGATAGATTTATTGTGCTTGAAAATAGGAACAATATTAGATATCCATTCAGCATAATCAATTGCATGGATGAAACCAACCTTTAGAAGTTTCTCCAATTCTACTTTGACAAGCAATGCAACGTGAGGGTGCATTTTTTGAAGCTTTTGTTTAACCGGTTTGATGCTTGGTGCTATGGACAAATGATGCATGATAAGATCAAGATCCAATTCTGGCATGTCAGAGTATGTCCAAGAAAAATTTATTTTCTTTTCTTTGAAAAAGGCAATGAATTGTTCCTCCTCTTCAAGTGATAGTGACTACGCTAGATGTATCATATGAGGATGTTCTTCTGTGCCCAAGTTAATTGGCTATGTCAACTCTATTAACACTGATGATCTCTCCTAAAAGTGACTGGGAAGGACATCAAATATCTCATCCGCGGGCACCTCAGAGAGGTTTTCACCCTTGGATGTGTCTTTTGTTTTTACTTTTTTGGGATCTGACACTACCACAATGTGGTTTTCACCATCAACCTCTTGCATTTTTTCTTTCTAATTGTATGACTAAGATATTTGATTTCATCCTTGGTCATGTTGATACTCTACTCATTGGTGGAAGATGTTATAGATTCGATAGCGTTTAGGTAATAGAGAAGAGCATAGTCATTATGGAATGTGGGGACTTCATTAGATGCATTGGGGTTCTAGTCTATAAGCTCAGGATGTGTGAGTGAGAGAGTAGTGGATGGTTCAATTGTGTTCATAGTATAGTCATTAAGTGCATGGACCAGCAATTTGAGACCTACGGCTACTTCATCCACAGGTGTGTTCAAACGCCTCAAAATACAAATGTCAATAAGTGATGACTCTAGGACACTAGTTGGATCACACCCATGTGACCTAACCCTAGACGTTCACCCACTTCGATTTGGTTTTCATAGACATGCACTTGATCAATGTCTTTATCAATAGTAGCTTTTGAAAGAGAGTCAAATTCATATTCATGAGAATCGGTGCTACATGGTGAGAGATTATAGAACTCCCCAACAGTGATAGGGACATACTCACCTTCATCCTTTGGATTCTTACACAAACACTCAATACAGCATGACTGACTAGATTCTCCCTTTTCTGAATGATATTTGAGTTGCTCAATATTGTCCTCAAAAGAATCACTACTATCATCCTTAGTGCTAACACATGGCACAAAGTCATTTGGCTTAGCAAAGAATTTAGCGAGATCATAAGGGATAGGATGAGGATAGGAATCCTCATTATTAGATTCTTCCTCTTGAGTACCTAACTCAAATTGTAACTCATTTTTAGATGAACTCTCAAGTACGGGTATGAATTTGTTTGATCCCAAATGGAAAGGGACCTTCTTAAACCCTAGGCCAATTGTATCACTGTTGCTTCAAGCTTTTGCTTTGATAGGATCAATTAGGCCATTGTTATTGCACCAAATAGGGTCATTTCCCTTGTAACCAAAATGCTTCATAAGCCTAAGACCAAGCCCATATTTCTTAGGAGTAATTTCTCGAGCTTGTTCTATTAGGTCCACTAGAGCCTCTTCTTTGTAAAGCCATACAACAATGGCTCTATTTTCGCTTTCATCTTCTAAGGGAACTATAGACTTGAAAAAAGTGCCATTATACTTAGTTTGAGGTGTTAGCACGAATGGCTTCTTTGCCTCTGAGGGTCTCCCATAATGTTGAGGAGACTCTGGGAGAGATGTCAATGACAGTAATGGTTCAATGTGATACTCTCCCATGCCAGTTTCTTTTAGTTTGAATGATTGCTCAATTTGTTTCAGCTTATTATTGTGATAATTACTGGACTCACAATTAGCAGGGATGAAAGTTTTAGCAGCTTTGAGCATATTGCAGGTGTAGCTAGTAGTGGCAGGGATAGTAACTTCAAAGCCATGAAATGGGAACTTGATGCATTGTTGGTATGTGGATGGTATAGCATGCATCTCATGTATCCATGGCCATCCCAAAAAAATGTTGTAAGCCAAGGGAATGTCAAGCACCTAATAGGTGACATCCCTCTCTATAGGACCGACATGAATGGGTAAAACCACAAGGCCTATAGACTTTCGTTCCACTTTTTCATACGCTTTGATAGTGATCTTTCGTCGAGGATCGATAGAGTCCTCAAAATAATTCAATTGTCTAAGAAGAGCAGTAGAGACAATATTTAGGCCAGTATCATTGTCAATGAGTACCCGACGAACATGTGTCTGGTGGATCATAACCTCAATGTGTAGAGGCTGATTGTGTGGGTGATTCAGTGAGTTGTCATCCTCCTCAGAGAAGGTCATAAGATAAGGTGAGGTCAGGTGACCTACCATGGATTTGAATCACTCAAGATCAAGATCTTGAGGAACATTTGCCTCAGCAAGGGCTTTGTCTAGAATCTACCTATGAGTAGGCGAGATTTTAAGCAGCTCAAAGATGGAAATCTGACCATTAGTTCATTTTAGCTGAGCAAGAACACCATAATTGGTTGCAGTCAAGTTCATTGTGGTTTTTGCACCTTTACCAGATGGACTAGCAAGGGCTTTGTCTTTGGGTTGTTTAGGATTTGAAGTAGGAGGCGCAAGGCCTTTGAGCACCAACTTGGTGTGAGAGCGAGTAACAATGTTAGCACAGTGTTGTGAAGGTGTATTATCCATTTTATCGGAAGTAGGGCCCCTCAAGACAAATGGTGTCTTGGGTTTGTCGTTATCTTGCTTGCCCTTAATGGTAATAACGTTGCAATATTCAAAATCCATAGGTTCAACCATGTGAATGACATTGTCATCATTGGAATATGTATAGTTGACCTTGTTGTAGGGTTGTGGTTTTGAAGTCTCTCCTTTTTCATAAGCTAGGAAAGGTTCTTTGAATGCCTTGTGATCCAAATTTATGTTATGTCCATCTACCACAAGATCACCATCATCAATCATGTCCTGGACTTTATGGCACAAGTTTATACAGTTGCTAGTTTTGTGTCCCTTATTTTGATGATACTCACAGAATGAGGTCTCATTCCACCATGGTGGACATGGTTGTGGATCATAGGGACAAGGGTTATTCATCGATGAAATAAACTTATGTTGTAGCAATGTTTTATAAACCACATCCAAAGGTTCTCCCAAGGGCATATATTCTCGCTTAGGGCATGTAGCCCATGAGTTTCTTGGTTTTTTATTAGGTGTCTTATTGTCAAAGGGAGGCTTCTCAAAAAATTTGGCTTCTTTGAGGCAGTATGTGAGATTAAATGCCACTTTAGCAGGTTTGCGTGTGACATTGTCAACAACTCCATCATGTACAATTTCTTGGTTCTTGTTGACATGTTTGGTTTTATCCATGTTGGAAGTGGAACCTTGTTTTATGTCTCTCTAAAGAGTGAGTTCACCTTTCTTGACCATAAATTCTTTGATATGGATAGCCTGTGTAATCATGTCTTCAAAGGTACGTAGACCTTGTAGTTGGACTCTATACCCAAAATCAGGTAGGAGGTTATTAGTGAAAATGTCAAGCTTCTTCATTTTTGGGATTTTACAGGAATACTTAGTGTGTAGTTGTCTCCAACTTTGGACGAAAGTGAGGAAAGGTTCACCAACCTTCTGTTTAAGGTTGCATAGATCTCGAATATTGACATGGTGTTGTGTGTTATGAGAATATTGATGAACAAATAGATTGGCAATTTCATCAAATGTCTTGATACTAGGAGGTAAATGTGAGAACCACTCCAAAGACTGACCACCTAGGCTTCTAGGGAATAAACACATGAGGTAGGTTTGATCATGTATAAACACCATAGACAAAGCACCAAATTCCCACAAGTGATCTTCGGGATCAGTAGTACCAAAGTACTTATCATATTTTGGTAGCTCTATGCCTCATGGCAAAGGTGGCATGTTTATGCTTTTGTCAAATGGAAATGAACAAAGAGCATCCAATGTGTATGTCTTTGTGGGTCTCTCTTTCTCATGCATCATCTGAGCCAATTGGTCTTGCATAATTTTCAATTGTTTTTGGAGTTTTGAAGTCTCGGTTTATTCTTCAAGTGTGATAATGGTTTCCACATTAAAATGAGAGGGCAGTTTAGCTCCCTCTTGGGCAAGTTTGAGAAAGTATTTTTCTTTCTCTTCATTGAGTAGGACTCCCATGACCTTTTGGAAGTTTTTGTCTCTTCGACATTTTTCTATGTGTTCAAGGAGTATTTCCACCTCTTCTTATTCCTCATCGGTGTCATAGTCTTTCTCTTTCTCTTTGTCATTCCTAGGTGGTTCTTGATGTTGACTATGACTACTATGTTCGGATTCATGATTAGTTATTATAGGAACATGTTCAGTTTCAATGTGTCACATTTCAAAAGGTCCTCTACAAGAAGGATCAGACATTGTGTTTAGTAATGTAGGACCTCTTCCTATCTCAGTATCCTCTTGGTACAAAGAATTCCTAACTTGTTGCAGGTTTATGGAAAATGTTTCCTGAGTTCGAGGTGACCTGGCAGGTGAGGGGGATTGTGAAGATGCCTCACTACCCAAACTAGATATAGATTGTGTAACAAAAGGTAAGTAAGCTCTACCATGATTATGACCCTTGACACGACCATGTCTAAGTCTAAGAGGACAAAACATGTTGCCACTTCTAGTTGCGATAGTCATAGACAAGGACAAAAAGCTAGAACCTGGACAAGGACTACACTAAGACTGAGTCTCAAAAAGGATGAGATAATAGCAAGAATGTTGTCCACCAAGGCACAAATGGTCTGATTTAAAGGCTAGAACAGCCAAAGATTATGACCAATGTGACACAAGGTATGACAAGCATTAAGAAATGAAGACAAAAGGTAACTTAAGAGACAAGACCAGTCAAAGTACAAGACACAAGTCTTTAGCTAAGCAAAGTGTCGCTATTTTAGGATTGTTTGCAGACAAAGAGCAATAAACAAATGCAGAAAAAGATAGCGTGCAGGCCACAAATAGCTAAAATAGACCCAAATTGGTAATGCTAACACAAATTCATGTGAGAAACCTTTATAGGCCACGCGAAGAAGTTTAACAGGCCGCGGGAAGAAGTTTTCTAGATCGCGCAAAGGTTAGTGATAGTGTCTTAATTTCGCGCGAGAAAGTTCATAGGGTCGCACAAAGACTCATGACAAAAGTTTAATTTTGCATGAGGAAAAAATGATTTCATGCGAGGACCAAATCATTTTGCGCGAGACTAAAATAGTTTTCACGCGAGAAGGCAGACCAATTTTACAATAGCAACCTAATTTGACAAGATTTCTGGACTTTTTGGACAGATTGGGCAGATTTATCAGGCAGATTTGATTGGACAGACAGCAAGGTTGACCTAGTAAGATGTTTGGACAATGTTTTGAGTTTGCAATTTCAGCTAAAGTGTTCAAAGAAGACAGTGGGAAGCAAGCAATAGTCAAAAACAATCCTGCCAAGGACAAGGCAATTCAACAGGATAGGGGAGTCTTGACTTTTGTTTGTTGTAAAAGGGTTTGGACTTTGTTGATGACTTGATAACAAACATGCTTTATCCTTCAAAAGAAAAATTGGTAGAGAAGGCAAAACCTTTGTCCCACATCTTATGCGCATGCGTGTACCTCACACAACCGTGTCACCCCATAGAGGGTGCTCGTGTTTTTGGTATATTCAAAGGACTCAATAGTATATGTTGAACGAGCACCCTTGTGGCAGGGGATGAGCATGTATACCACCTTCAAACATCTAGTAGCATGCTTATGGTGAGTTCTATAGGAGAGATTCTTCCCCCTCCTTGCACAAAGATTATGCCTCCTTTCGGAGGTGAACCGGGTAGCTTCTAACTAAGAGGTTTTTACTTGGCTTCCGTTTGTATTAATTCTTGGTGGCTCCACAAGTGGAGTTGAGACCAGCAGCCCACACCAGCATTTGAAAGTGCACACTACTTGCTTAACAAGCCAAGGGCCGATGTCGACCAGTGCAGAGACAGAGCCTCCCCTTGATATGCGATATCAAGAATCAAGGGGAAGAAATTAATCTAACTTTGGAGTCTTTCACTCTACAAAGCATCTTGATTATAGTGAGTTGGAACCTCTAGTGAAAGGAGTGTGCTCACTTGGGTCATTCCTAGAGGTTGGATCACTCCGGTAGGCCCTCTAAAGGATTGACATGGACTGGTGGTTTAGATCTAAGGGCCCAAGTTTTTGATTTCCCTCAAGGGGAAAGAGCATAATCCTCTACCTTACTTCCTCTCCCAAACACGCAAGACAAGTTGATTACCGACTTGGCTTAATCAACCCAAACTCATTCTTCCTTAAAGATTTTGATTCCATAAAAGGAAATCATTGTCTTATCATAGAAGAGAATAAATGTTGGAGAACCACCAAGCTACTTGCCTCCCTTGGAATGACGTCTTTCAGAAGCATCTAGGTTTTTGATCCACTCTCGGTCATGACCTTTGAGAAGTGAAGAGCATATTCCCCTATTCTTCCATCTTGCATCCTAAGAGTTTTACAAGCCCTAGTTAGTCTAATTTTGAAAGCAAGAAAGGAAGATACACATTGTTTTGTGGATTTGAAAATATTGATCTTTCACAAGCGTATCTTTGACAGCGTTCTGCAAGCAAATTGTCAGTCTATTTTCGAGTGGGTTTTAAAAGGAATCTTCAACAATATGTCTTGAAAAAAATGGTTAAGGTACAAGAAATCCAAAGAAATAGCTCAAGATAAGTATGTTAGCAAAATCACATAGGTTGAAGATCAAAAATGCTCAAAAAAAAAGCTGTTGTTACAAGATCTCGCGCGAGATCTCTAACAGAACCACGCGAAATTGTTTTAGGCTCGCGCAAAATTCTATTATAGCTTGCGTGAAGAAAATAGGTGCCATGCAAAGTTTCACATGCTTAGGAACTTTCTCGCGTGACACATAGAGAATCTTTGCGCAAAGATTCAGAATCCTCGTGCAAAAATAAATAGTCTCGCGCGAAGATTCTTGATTCTATACGGAATCGTACAAATAGAGAACTTAAAATTTGATTTTAAAAATGTAGAGAAGCCCTAAGAAATTGATTTTCTCGAGCCCCGTGGTGGGTGCCAGAAATGTATATGTGAAAATGCGGGCTATGCTAACACACACACTTCAACATAGTCCTTATTTGCGGATTCATCCTGGAATGAACATTGGATTGTTCATCCGAAAATCAGCTGGCAAAGCAACCTATTGCCTTCTATTTAAAGGGAATTGCTTATTAGATATCCTCAAATTTGAGGTGTTAAGCAACCAGACCCTCTTAGATCAAAGGATTTTTTTTTAAATGCGACTAATCTATATGATATGCAAGTAATCTAGATGAAGTGCAAACAATTAATCTAGGAAATAGAAGGCATTAATCTAAATGTATGCATTGTTATTTTAAATGAGAATTTAAATGAAATAACAATATGAAAGCTAGAAATTTGAGTACTCAATTTGACAGCAATTCAATACTATTCAAATTCCCACCTCTGTAATGAGGAAATGAGGGTCTCTTAAATAGACTTTCCTGGAATCCATCAACGGTTGAGATTGATTTCAATCAACGGTCAGGATTGAAAATGAAGTTTAGTCATAAAGGAAGATTCCAAAATCAAAGGGAGTTAATTGGCTCAGATCTGAGTGTAAGATTCAGTCAACTCAGATAGACTTTAGTGTAAAAGCAAGTGATCTAGGTCACTTCTAATTTGATCAGTAGTGAACTGGGAATTTCCTTTTTGAATTGAAGAGAGATTTTGGAGAGATATTTAATTTAATAAAATGAGATATGCTATCATAATTACCTTTTTAATTTAATTAAATAATTCTATTTAATTAATTAGAGGCACTTTTCTTATTTAATTAAATAACTTCATTTAATTAATTAGGAATGACTTCCCATTTAATTGAATGACTTTGCTTAATTAATTAGAAGTAGCTTCTCCATTTAATTAAATAATTTCATTTAATTAATTAAATAGGTAGTTAATCACTCAAAAAGGTATCACACTTCTTGAAATAAAAGATTATGAACTAAAATTGAAACCATCTCGGTGGAATGATGATGACTTATTTGAATTTCATATAGGCAAATGACATAAAACCAATGATTGTCAAAGACTAATGAATGTGATACAAGACCCTGTGGAGAGTGGTGAAGTAAATGTTGATGGACATACCTCAAATGAGACATACATCACATTCAAATATCCACTTCTAGATCATGACAAAGGAAATGCCTCCAATGACAAGACAAACAAACTAGCTAGTTACAATACCATATCCTATACGTACATTAACAACCTGTCTTAATGTGATCCTTCTCGATACTATGCCAATGTCATTACCTTTCACGAAAAGGATGAATCCAATAAAATTAATTCTACCACTAGAAATCAAAAAAAGGTTACACTGCAAGGTTTTTCATCAAAACTATCTACATCTCTAACCAAAGTTGTCTACGTACCAAAGTTTGCACCTGAAACATCAAACCAATATAACATCTTGGTATAATTGAAGAAAACACCAGCCTAGATATCCATATTATAAGTTCACTAGGCACTGCTCATTGACCATGACCTTGTGGTCATCCCACTCCTAGGCAATACATTATGAACACAAGCATTTCTACCTCTTAAGATTTAACTTTGTGACAATATTTTCTCACACCAGATTATCAGTACTTCTACCATCAATGATCACATCACAACACTTATTTTCACTTTTGCACTTGGTACAAAACAAACTTCTCCTTTGATCAGGTTCATTTTCACCATTCAGAAAGACTCTTCTATTAAATAGGACTTCTCCTCTTTTAGCATCTTCAATATGTGATGATTTGGCATCTACTTGACATGTGTGACTCTAGCCTGGCCTTTAGTTCTCTGATATGTCCTTCCTTAGCATTGGGAACATTCAAATGCTATAGTGTACCCCTCTTCTCCATAGTGAAAGTATTTTCCACAAAAACCTCCTCTTCCATATCCTTTCCCTCTATCTCTTCCTCTCTAATCTCTATTATTTTGATCATGAAAATGATTGGAATTGTTTTCCTTTTGGTTCTCATAGCTAGTGTTAGCCTCATCCTTGTTCTTCTACTCATCATTTTGGCCTCTATAAGGTCTTCCACCAAATCTTCCACCATGATCTCTTCCACTATCCTTGTTATCAAACTTCTTGTTTAGCTTTTCCTCAACTCTTAGGGAAAACTCATATTCCTTTTCACTACTTCTTATTCAAACTAGAATTAGCTCCTCCTAAATGATTGGCCTCAACCTATTAAGATAACATGTGACTCTCTCCTTATCAACTTCCACATGGCTTGTTCTAATGAGAGTTTGGTATAACTTCTTGATATACTCCTAAATAGATCTTCCTTCCTTCTTCAACCCTCACATTTTCCTTAGAATATCAAGCTCATTATCCACAAGAATGAATTTTTTCTTCAATTTATCTATCATCCAATCTCATCTATTGATTTTGTCCTTTCATCTTCTATTCCACTCTAATTGAATCTCCTACCACCAAATCTTTGTATATCCCTTCAATTTTACCTTCACAAACTTGACCCTATCATGATCCTCAGTATTTTCATACTTAGTATTCCTCTAATTCATTATTTTAATTGATAAAGTCCTTTAGGTTAATATTTCCTAAAAATATGGGAACCTCAAACTTAGGACTTTTTCCAATCTTGGAGATGTCTTTGAAAAGTATTTCTTCTTCTAGGTTCAAAACTACCTCTACTTCAACATTTTCTTCTTTTTCATCTTCATCCTCACTTTTATCTCTTATGGAAAGATTTATTCCTTTGTGCATATGTTCTTCCAATGCTTGCATTTTTCTCTAGAGGGCTCTAAAACCCTCAAGTGTAATAGTTATAACTCTCCCACCACACTCTCTTTGTGGAGGCATTTTTTTGCCTTCATTGAAACCATGTGTTGAGATTATGTGTGTTGCACACTATATACACTTAAAAATTGTCAAGTCAATTAATTAAATATTTTAGCATTTAATTAATAAAGACATCTTCTATTAATTTTAATAAATTTAATTTATTAAGTTAATTCACATTTTTCTTAATTAATTAAATATTATATGTTTAATTAATATTTTTTCCTCTATTAAGTTTAATAAATTATTCAATTTATTAAGTTAATTTACTTTCTAATAATAAATTAAATATTTCTATATTTAATTAATATTATTAGTCTCTTAGTATTAATAAATTATTTAAATTATTAAACTAATTCACCTAAGTCAATTATACCATCCTAAGTCTCTCAAATAATTTAGTTAGGTAAATTATTTAAATTACTTAATTATCTACTCACCAAATGACTTAGTCTCTCAATCTACTTAAGCAATCCAAGTCATGTGTTGCCTCTTCGTTGCACCAATAATTAATTTAGTTTCATTATTAACAATCCTATTTATCCTAACCCATGTGTCCAATTCTATGGGATTAAAAGAGGAGATGTGACCTTGATTAACTCAACCTTTGAGACGCATGTCTCTAAGAGACTAAGTTCTCTTCCTCTTCCTCTACTAACTTGGAGTCAGTCAATCCACCTCATGTAATCAACAAGGGTTCATGAGACACTTGTCCTTGGAGTTTTCTCTAGAGCTGGAGTCCTCTAAAAAGTTCTTGATGAGATGACTGCCAAGTTTCTTTCCTTTTCCTAACTTTCCTCTCATAGCTCAACTAAATCCTTGATTTCCTCCATCTATTCAATCAAGTCAATCTTATTTTCCCATGTGTCCTTAATTATCTATCCATTATAAGATATTGCCACCTAGGCTAGGGTTTTTCCAAAGTCTATAAAATGAACCTTTGTCTCGTCATTTCATCACCTAGATTCATACTCAATTTTAGCATTTTGAATTAGCATTAGAAGCATTATTAAGCCATTAGTTATCTATTTCATAATCCATTTGTATCTCAATTGCATCATCATCCATCTTCATCATTTATTTATTTTAGGATCATTCCATTTTATCTTGCATAGAATTTCATAAATCTCCAATATCTTGAATTTATCTTCTAGAAGGGAGCTAATCAAAATCTAAGGGCTCACAAATCAAGAGGACTCGAGACTAGGAGTAAAATGGAGGCACATTGCATATGGTAAGGAAAGGTCGAGAGTTTATTTTGATTTGCAATCTCATTTTTGTGTGTTTATTAGCTTAGATTTAATATTCAAGCATTGACACATAAATCTACATACACATACATTGCATAATATTGTTATATTGTATTATTTTGTTTTATTATGTGATGTTACACCTAGGAGCACCTAGATGGATGTGCAACATGTAAAGATACCCATGGGATATATTTGATGAGTTGTATTGTAACATTGTGATAATATTTGACGTAATTATTTAATATTGGAGAAAATATTAATTATCCAATATTAAATGTAGGTCAATAAGGGTTTGGAAGAGACCTCTTACCTATCCCAAAAAAAAAATTATGTAATACCACTTGCTTATTTTGTGAGACTTTCTACTATATAAGTAGCCACAAGGGTAGTTGTAAAGACAAAAAGAAAAAATAGGTGGGGGGGTTAAAGGAAAAAAGGAAAGTCAAGCAAGGCAAGTATTGACATGTTAGCCAAGGGAGCATTTGTGAAGGTTGGAAGTATGACATGGGATTTGTGGATTCATGCTTGTTCACATGATTTCTTAGTTGTGGCTATGACTTTGAAGGCTTCCATGGTTGTATTGCAATGATTTTTTGCTGAATAATACGTGGTGATGGATGCTTTTTGAGGCTTGGTTTTTCCCTCAATAAGGGTTTCTCGAGATATATCTTGTGTCACATTTTTGTGGGTATGTTATCTATTCTCTTGCATGTAGATTTTAATTACATATTTATTTTAGACCTATTATGGGTTATGTGGAAATAGTTATATTTTTTGTTGCAAGTTTCCTTATACTCTACTGCAAACTGACTCACAATTGATGATCTATCTACACACTCGCTCAAACCAAGATCCTAATGCAACTACCTCATAGTTGGTGATCTATTTACATACTCAAAAACTCCTACTCTAATACCACTTGATGAATGGTACTTCCCTTAATACCATAAACACATAACAAAAACAAAAAAATAACAACAATTTGTGAGAACAAAATATGGACTTCTTATTATCGTTGCAAATGCATAATGCATAATTTTGAAATACAATATGTAAACCCACATGGGCGCCTTTGTTACAATAATTTACAATATAGTGCTATGAACTATTACTTAGAGTTGTCCTAGACAAGGTATGTGCATTCCTTATATAGGCATTTCTACACTACCCGGTAAGTTTCTAGACATTAAACCCTAACCCTTGAGACTAACTAACACTAAAATTATATATAGAGTTGGTGTGATACACCTTTGAAATTATTTTGGAAATTTGGGTTGGTCCAACTTTATAAGGCCATAACTTTCAAACCATTGCTCTGATTATCTATTATAACCACTTTTCAAAATCCTAAGCTTTTGATCTACATGACTCATTTTGAAAAGCTACAGTGGACCCCATTTTGGAGCTCATTTGGGGCCTTTAAGATCTTCAACAATGACTCTAAAGTTTTTATGCCAAAATTTCACACCAAAAATCTGCAGTAAATCCACAAATACTCATGATATGTCACTAAGCCTCAATTGGTAGGCTGATATATCCAAGATGAACATGGACCTCTAAAATTAGGACATTTCAAGCTCGTATGACTAACTTACTAAGTAGCAAGCCTCCAAAAAATAAAACTCTGCATTAAGACAACCTTTGTTCAAGAAACAAAAAAAAAAAAAAAAAATTGGGTGATGCAAGATTTCTATTACACTTAGGATGCTCCTGCATCAAATATGGTAAACATATGGTAGTCAGATGTTCAAAAATAATTTCCACAAAGGAGTTCTCAAACCTTACCTTAATCTGACCACTAAAATTCTAAACAATCTAGTAAATACATGTAATCCAAATACCCTTAGACTTTCAATAATTCTTTAACTTCAATTCCCAAATTGCTCTTCCAAAAACTTCTGTGTGTTCAAATGACCAAGAAAACCTCTAATAAAGAGCCCTAACCCTATTTAGGGTTTCTAACATATAATCTACAAAAATCTACTCATGTTTAATTAAATAAATCAATTAATTAATTAATCTATGCACACTCAATGCATCTTTTGATTAAAATACTCCTTTCTATTTTCTTTTCCCCACTTAGTTATTTAGGCAAAGTACTTTTAAAAGCATTATTTATTATTCTAATTAATAAATAAAAAAATATTATTTAAATACAACTCTACTTTAATCATTATTAATTAAATAATTACAAAAAATCAATATTAATGTTTAATATTTTTTATTTTTATCTCAATTTTCAAATTAAAGCACATATTTAATTAATTTCTAATTAATTAAATATCATCAAATCTTAATATTTTATTTTTAATGAAATTAATATTTAATATTACTAATATCATAAGATTAATCCAAAAGTCATAATAAAATCATTTATCAAGCCAATCACAAAGTCAAACCCACATAAAAGCAACATAAGAGAAACTGACCAAAGTCAAAATCAAACAAGACACACAAAGAAAATATTGCGTGCTTCAAAAAGGATAGGCAGTCAGATACATGTCCTCCTTCTTAGGAAGAGTGATTAGGATTTGAACTAGGATTAAACCTCAACATTATCTCCCCATTCTTACCATTGAGTTAGTGCAATAGGGCATGCTCATCCTAGCTATTCAGGGAAGTTGATGTGTGGTACCTATAACCTACATAAAAGATGAGTGCATGTACATGTGTATGTGTATCCTCGCTAAACAAGCAATGGAATGAAATGATACATTGTGTAGATCCCAACTAGTAGGTGACTATGACTCCCTCCCCTAACCACATCAAACATGTTAGACATAAATATAAAACAAATGTGCACACCATACACATGAAAGTATCAGGTAAGTATCATAAATAAATCATGAATACAAATAACATTAGATCTCACAATAATAATTCATCATCATGAAGATACTATTAGAAGTTGTAATCTTTTTAGTGTGTTTATAAACCAAGGTTAGAACTCCTTTCTTTATTGTTGTAATATATTAGGATATAAGCCAAGGTATCCTAATATATTTCTTTTTTGTCCTTTTTCCACTACATCTTATTTTGTCATCTAGTGGAATATATGAGGACAACTATATATTGTAATTTCTAATTTTAGATTATTCCTCCTTAAGAGGAATCTCACACTTGGCCTCACACACTTATGAATGGTGGCATTCATAGACATGGGAGTTACATTCTAACTCCTCTCTCTCATCTCTATTTAAGAGATGACCCTCTTCTCTCATTTAACAATAAGGTTTCTTCCTCTTCTCAATTATTGTATGAACCATTGCTCTCTTGCTCTCTCTCTTTCTTCTTAGGCTTTTCATGCCTCATTCATAATGTCACAAGGGGTTTTCTTTGCTTTCCCCTTTCCAAATATCTTGTCTCATGGTGTTGGAGCTTGAAACTTTCTCTCTCCTATTTTATGGTAATATCTTTTCATGCATTTACTCACTTAGATTCTTTCCTGGTGTTTCTTATTTACAGATTTCTTTTTCCATTTCTAATAGATACAATAGTCATCATTTAAAAACATATCATATGGCATCATATAAAAAGAAATTACATTTACATTTTCTAGTATTTGCATTCAAATATCACTTAAAGGCTAACATGTTTACAACATATTCAAATAGAGCTTGAGAGAGAGTACACAATGATACAAAAGGGTTGGATATTACATGATGGAGAAGATCATTGTGGAGCCAATGAAGTAAAACCAAGTTGAGTTTACAAACCTATGGGAAGTTAGAACCATGTCATGTCATTTTTCTAGTGATGATGTAGTCAAGTCCCTTTCAACTCAAGCTTTGGTAGGTGATGCTTCTTCTATGTCGCCACTAGGGATTGATCACAAGTTTGGCTAGTTTCATGACATGAGAAGGTTAGTCTATAGTCCCCACACCTTTTAATACATGATACCTTAGAGTTTCAACATAAGACATTGGGAATATTGTCAAGATTGATGGTTGATGGTAATGACTTAGATGGGGTGTTTAAAGATATTTATATGTCTTTAATTAGGAACATTTTAAAAGATACTCAATTTATTCCACTAGGGAGAAGGAATCCTTAGTGTCATATTTGTTCAAGGATGAATTGGGTCTCACATAGAGCATTGGTATATTGGAGGCTACAACTATAAGCCAATATAAAGCTAAGACACCAAAGGCCAATCTAGGGGGGTACAATAATAGAGACCAAAATTTGATTAAGAAACTACTAGAAGATGAGGATAATATAAAAGTGTAGAATAAGATTAGATCTAGGAGAAACTCAGTCTCTCATAGGCCACAATGAAGCTCCTTTTTGGATTATCAGGAGATGGAAAGCCCCTAACAATATATACCCGATCAAAGAAAGCTTTGATTAGGCAAAACCAAATCTGGTGTGTTTGTAAGAAATAAAGCTCGATAAAGGTAGTGTATCAAGATTCTTTGGTGTTCATCAATGGTGATGAGGTACTTTCAGGGAGACTAAGGAGGTGTCAGGTGGCCTCAAGATTTTTTGGAATCTAGTAAAAAGTAAGGTGCATGTCATCTCTTGATCAAGGAATTAGAATTTGATAAGAGTAAGTTATTTAGCTATTGATTTTTGTGGATTCCTTTTAAATTTTTATGGAACCTTGAAGACTAAGGAGAAGAGGGAGGTGTATGAGGATATTTCTAGGTTAGTGGATGGATTACCATTGGGTATTATCATCATTATAGGTGATTTTAATGTGACCTTGGAATTGGCTAACAAAAGAGGTGGTATGGGAAGATTGAGCATAGTTCAAGTGGATTTCCAATAACTTGTTAATAAAAATGGTTTGTGAGATGTCAAACCCAAAAAATAGTACCTTGGATCAAAAAAGGATGGAGGTCTCAAAAATTGCAATGTTTTTGAATAGTTTCTTCCTTGGAGGGGACTAGGAGGCATTTATTTTTATCTTTGAAGTGAACATTTTGGGTTACTCTATATTTTCCTATTTCTCTAGTAATTCATAAATACTCTATTCCAATTGTTGGCTCCTAATTTAAAAGTGATTTTGACTACCAGGTAGACAATACAAGGTTGCATCTAAGGGAAGCTATCTCCTATGAAAAACACAATTTGTCAAGAACCCGAGCCAACTATAAGTTAAACTCCTACTTCACACTTTGCAAAACCTAGGTGGGTAGACCTTTAGATTCACTCATATGGTACTAGTTGCCAAAGCATATATTTGAATCTATACAAAGTAGATTAAACCCTTATTTCTCCTATACTCATGCAATAACAAAGGTATGCAGTAGCAAGTAACAAAAACCTATGAAATCCACAAGCTAAGTGAGGGTATCCTTTCAACTCCTAAACAGAAAGGGAAAATGGATAATTGACATTTGATTTTGAAATCAAAAAAACTCCATATGCAAAATAAAATAAATTTATCATGTAGCTTATTAGTACCCTATCCATTGGGTATCCCACAAACCATAACATACATTAGGTATCAATGATCTATCCTATCACTTTGTGAATTAGACATATGTGTTCAATCTAAACCCCATACTTACCAAACATCCTTCTGATGAAATTTCCAACCCTATCAAAATGTGTCAAGCATTTACATGATTCTTTGAATCAAAGGAAAATAAAATCAAGACATACAACCCAAAATGAGATGGAATTGGATCTATGTTCTTTGTCCATAAACCACGAAGTATTGTAAACAGAGAAAGGAGACATGAATCAGAATGACACCAAGTAATTTTTTGTTCTTTGTATTCATTCCTTTGAAACAAGTACATTCAAGATGCATGAAAGACCTATACAACACATCAATATATCATAACTATATTATATTATTTATTTATTTTGTTCATACAAGAGAAATATTGATGAGAATGGTGGAATCACAGCTAGAGCTAAGCTCAATGGTCTGAAACCACCAACATCCAACCTTGGTGGTATCACAAATATGGAAACTTTCCAAAAGAATAGAACCAGAATTTCCATAAGTCTAGACCCCTAGAATGCAGTGTAAAAATATTTTTCTTAATAGGGTCAACTGGTTTAGTTATAACTAGTCAAATAGGACTATCTAGAATTATGAGAAATATGCATAAATATGACAATGGTAAACAACCAATTTTGAGGGATTCAAAACCTAGCCAATACATAGAAACATGACTTGAAATTTGAAACATGGGTTCTTTTATATGCATACTACAGACTCTCAAAGTGGTGAGTCATGAAACTTTACCTAGTGCAAGATATTCAATTGCAAACTAGGCCTCCTAGCAGTGTTTGACACTTGGCAAAAATACAGATTTGAGCAATACTCAAAATGAAACTTGATAGGATGACTTAGAATGAAAAATTATCATTATAGGATGTATTCATATACTGAATGAAATGTGTTGAACACATGAAACATTTCATAGGCCTCAAAATGATGGTCGAGAACACATGCATGAAAAGCGCTTATAGGGGCTTAATTTGAGTAGGTTTTTAGAATGGTACTCAAAATCAAAGCTTCAATTTTGAGTCCTAAAACTAATCCAATGTCCATTTAAATTCAAAAATAAATGGGAAAATGCACCAAGTTGTTGTGCCAAAAATATGACACCTTTTTTTCTTTCAAATTTCCAATAGCATGCATGCACTATAACACATACATGCTATGGATTGGGCTTAGGCTTGTTTAGCCTAGGCCATAGCACATATGTGCTATAGGATTCTCCATAGAATGTACGCTATTGGAAATCACATAGAACAATAGAAACCACTACTCTCCCCCCCATACTCTTTCCCTCATCACCTACTCTCTCTCTCTCTCTCTATCTATATCCCAATCCCAATCCCACCCTCTCCCATCACCTAATCTATGTCCCTCTCTTTCTTTCTATGTATCCTATCTCATGTACTCTTTGAACCCCCATTCTCTACTCCCTATAAATATCTCCCTCTCTCATCTCTCTCTCTCCCCGATCTCTCCCTCTCTCTCTCACTCTCCCTCTCTTATTACATACTCTATGTCCCTCTCTCTTTATAATCATCCTATCCCATGTACTCTTTGAACCCACATCTCTCTCTCTCTCTCTCTCTCTCTCTCTCTCTCTCTCTCTCTCTCTCTCTCTCTCTCTCTCTCTCTCTCTCTCTCTCTCTCTCTCTCTCTCACACACACACACACACACACACACACACATACTCTCCCTTTCTCATCCCCTACTCTATTTCCCTCTCTCTCTTTATATGCATCATATCCCATGTACTCTTTGAACCCCCCCCCCCTCTCTCTCTCTCTCTCTCTCTCTCTCTCATCCCATACTTTGTGCCCCTCTCTCTCTTTCTATACATCATATCCCATCTACTCTTTGAACCATCATCCTCTACTCCTTATCAATCTCAATCTCTCCCTCTCTCCCGCCTATTCACTACTCTCTCTCTCTCTCTCTCTCTCTCTCTCTCTCTCCCCCCCCCCCCCCTCTATGTGCATCATATCCTATGCTCTTTCCCCATTCCCTTTTCTCTCTCTAGCCTTCTTTGTCTATCCTCTCTCTCACTCTACATCATATCCCCTACTCTCTCCCTATCCTCTACTCTCTCTTACTCTCTAGCCTCTCTCCTTTTGTCTCTCCCTATCCATCCTCTCTATTGAAATACAAGGCTTAAAAAGTACATACGCACTATAGTGCGTGCATTGTTTAAGCCTTGAATTTTAAAAAAAAAGTTTTAAATAGCATGCATGCACTATAGTATATACGCACTATTTAAGACTTGAATTTTAAAATGATTTAAATAGCACATGTGACTGTCTAAAGCATGTTCTATCTAAAGCATTGGATAGCACCAAGCCTAAGGCTTGGATTTTACTTGGGGATCCAACGCAAAGTTTTGGATGCTTTAAACCGGTTTGAGATGTGTTTTGCATTAAGCATACAAAAAATGCTTTATTTTTCTTCGGTGCTCTCCTTCAAGTTTTGTTGTGGCTAAGAATTGATAAAATTAGGTTACATGATATTATAAATCTCTATGTTAGTTATATAACCATATAATTTATTTCAAATTCATATTATTTCAAGCCTTTCAACTATTATTTTTTTTGAATGTATGTCCATTTTCTCTCAAAAAAACATGTACTAATTCGGGTGTATATTTTAGCTCGTTCAGTTGCAACAAGTTAGTTTTTTAAAAACTACACTCCATTCTATACACTTTGAATAAAAGAAGTTTCGATTTTGGATTAGTTTTCAATAATTCCTAGTGGGGGCACAGAGATATTTCATAAGTTTGAGATGTGTCCACTCACAAAATTCATTAAAAAAATACATTATTAAATTACCCAAAAATTTTGGGATAAACTACAAGGTGTTAGATAACTTTTGACCAAAGCGATTGAATAATTCCAAAATAAAAGATAAACTTTTAGGGTGGGGGGGTACACTTTGCACTATGTTATGTTTTTCCTAAAAAAATAGTACCACTTTCTTTGGCCCCTTTTTTTGAGGCCCTAAAACTAAACCATTTTGAAATTTAAAAAATAGTAGTTTTAAAATTAGATTCAAAGGACTACTACTATTTTTGTGTCATATCTTAAAATTTTAAGTGTAACTATCATCAAATTCTTGTCAAAGTTCATAAATTGCTGATTTCAAAAAAAAAAAAAAGAAGTGGCCACTTATACCCCCCTTTTTTCACCACAACTTTGTGAACTTACCCAAATGTGGTTTAGATAAATTTGAACTAGTTTCCTAGTGGTGGTGGAAAGCCCTACAAGTTGACGGGAACAAGAGTTTATAGTTTTTCAAGAAGTTGCAATTCCTAAGTTAGAATCTTACAAAATCGAATAAAGAACATTTTAAAGACATTTTTTAAGAGAAAAGAACTTTGGAATGTCATCTTGCAGCCCTCAATAGCAAGGTAACTATAGATGGTATGGATGAGGCAATTTTTCAGCTTAAAAGGACCTAATGAACTAGTATGGGGATATTCTCCAAAGCAATGAGATTTATTGAAGCAGAAGTCTCATGAGGATTGGTTGCAAGAAGGAGATAGAAACACTATGTCTTTTCATATCTCTATTAACACTCAAAGATAGATTAATCCTATTTAGTCCATCGAGGGGAGTGATGTGGTGCTAATAGATGAAATGGAGGAGATAAACAAGGATACAAACTCCTTTCAGATGTTATAGAGTAAAGACGTGATTGACACACACAATAGACATGACTTGTGTTAGATAACTAAGAGGGGGATGAATGAGTTATGTCCAATTATCTCATAGTCCCTTCAAACGTTTCAGTACCAACTAAACATCATCAACAATAACTCAGTGTATTCATTCAACTTAACACTTAACTCATTCAACCACTCCTTTGAAAATTGTTAACAAATGGTTCATTGTATTAATGAGTGATAGCAAAATTCCAATAATTACTTAGTGATTACTTAGTTATTAATGAATTACAATAAACTATAAAATTATTTAGAACAACTTGAAACAAAAATAACATTCACACAATTAACACCAATATTTTAACATGGAAACCCTATGAAGGGAAAAAATACCTCAAACTAATAACCCAAAATTTTCACTTTTTTGAAGTGATCTCAGCTAAGAGAAAACCTTGTTGAAGGTTACATACACATTGTTAAAGTGACCTTGTTAGAATAATTCACCAAAAGATCATCTAGACCTTATCACTCCTTTTCCTTGACTAAAAAGAGTGGCCTAATTTAATTGACTTACAAACACCACTAGTTGATGTTACTATGTAGGATTTTATAGACTTTTTAGGTCCACTTGATACTTCCAAGATTTTATGCTACAATGGTTAAATAGTAATTGTATAAAGTGATCTATTAAGAATAGTAAATAAATTTTCTTGTTTAGATTTGTATTATTTCTCTTTCGCTATCTTTTTCTCACCTAGTTGATTCTTCCTTTCACCAATTTTGCTTCTTATCTTTTCTCTACTCTACTTGATTCACCTAGCTCAACTATTTACTCTTTTCCTTCAACAAATTCTCACTTCATAATAACCTTCTTTTAGATCCTTTCCAACATTATCAACTCTTTATCAACATCACAATAAAATTAACAACCTAAAACTATGTTTTTCTCCTCCTTAAATAGTTTTCTCATTGCTTCCAGATCCTTCCATCTTTTACCACTTAATCAAAATTGTTGATATTAGGTTTACAATAGAATTTCATCATACAATGAATTTAGACAGTCAAAAAGTATAACCTTGCAAAGAACTTTGTGTCCATCATTATCCTTCTTCAATTTCCTTCATAAGATCCTTCTTAAATTTTCTTAGCCATAGATATTGTAAGAAACTTTTACTCACTCATTAGACCTTCTCGAACTATCTATATTTCCATCAAAAGTTAGCCTTAGATTCTGATTTTCCAAACTTGTCCATCCAACTATCACTCACTAAACATAATATTTCCTCAAGAAACATGACACTTAATTAATACTAACTTGATTGGATAATATTGTGTTCTTCCTTCTTCATTTTCCTATCACTTAAGCAACACTATAATCAATTAGTGATTACAGACTCCCTTCAAAAACCTTATAACTTGGTTAACCTTGTATTCTAAAATCCATTGCAACAATACATGATTGTAGAAAAATCAAACCAATATTACATTATCACTTTCCAACACATTCAAGTATCCATTGAATACCTTACATAAATGTCTTCATACTCTCTACAAATCCTCTTCATTAATCTCATGATATGGTACTTTTCGGAGTTAGCATAATATCTAGCAAACAAAGACTTTAACATCAATGAAAATATAAAAAATAATATGACTTCCTTCCATACATTCATAACATCATCACCTAACAATCTCCCACTATTAATTACAATATCAGTTAGGGCTAACAAACTTGGTTATTGATGTGGTTCTAGGAGTGGTCTCAAGGAGGATAATAGGATGCTTTTTTAATTAGTCACTCTTAAAGAATTAGAAAATCCAATATTTAGTATGAATGGGGATAAATAATTTAGTCTTGATGACTTCCTAGAATTCTTCTATCAACTTTTTTGGGAGGTCATAAAGAATGAGCTATTGGAGGTGGTGGAGGAATCTACATTGAAAGGGTTTGTCTTGGCTGATTTTAATAATATTATGGTGGTTCTCATTCAAAAAAGGGAGAAAGTGGTATCCTTTGAGGAAAATCATCCCTTTACATTGTGAATACAAGTTACAATATTATCATGAAGGTGGTGACCAATACATAAAAAATATTTTGAACTAACTAATCTCTCTAGAACATAGTGGGTTCACTCCCAATAAGTTTATTGGTGATGCATGAGGTCATTCACTATATTAGATCAAAAAAATAGAGGAAAATGATTCTCAAATTTAATGTCCATAGGGACTATGAGTGTGTGGATAGGTAATTCTTGATCAAAGTAAAAATTACTTTTTGTTTTTATGACAAATGAGTTCTTTATATTGAGGGAATCATTCAAAGTTATAGGTCTTTAGTTTTGGTTAACAAGAGTCCTCAAGGATTTTTTCTTTCTTCAAGAAGCATTTGCTAGGGTGATCCAATTTCTCTCTTCCTCTTTATCCTTCCAGTGAATGTGTTGGAAAGACTTATTACTTAGAGAAGGGAACAAGGATAGTGGAAGGGTTTTGAGATAGCTCATGGGTTACAATTGTCCACTCATTCTTAGTTCGTGAATGATACTTGTATGGGAGAAGATTCAATGAGGCAAGCCATAATTATGAAGGTAGTTGTAGATAGTTACAATCAAGTGACAAGGTAGTGTATTCATTGGAAAAAGTCTTTAAAAAAAATTTCAACACGGAAGTTGGGTCTCAATGCATGATTATTTGCATTTTTAGGGTTAAGATTGTGAACCTACTATGGAAATTTTCAAGAACCCCTCTTTTTTGTAGTTTGAACTTGTTGGTCTATGGAAGGACCTATTTGAAGTTTGTATTGGGCATATGTATGGGTGGAAATTCATTAATTTAATTTGGCAAGAATAATTTTGATTTTGAAATCAATAATCTCTTTAATGTCTTTCTTCTCTATGACATGTTTTAGAATATTAATAAAGGTAGTTAAATTTATTAGTTAGAGGATGCAAAAAAAAAAATTGTATAAGACTCAAAAGATGAGCAAGATTGATGAAGGGTTCTCCTCTTAAAACCATAAATTCATAATAGAAACAAAGAAACAACAACAAAGTGCGAACAGAATATAGACTTCTTATTTGCATCGCAAATGTGGAATTAAAAAATTCACAAGTACAAAATGCTAACCAACATGGGTGCCTTCATTATAGTAATCTGCAAGACTAAGTTGTGAACTACCACCTAAAGCTCTCCTAGACAATGTTGGGTATTTCTTAAATAGGCAATTTTATGCCACCTGGGAAGGTTCTAGGCATTGAAACTTAATACCTAGGGCTGACAGACCCTAACAATACATATAGAGTCGACCAAATACATCTTTGATAATTAGTTTAGATATTTTGGGTAGCCCAACTTTGAAAGGCCATAACTCACAAATTGTTGCTTTGATTTGCTATTATAAACACTTTTCAAAAATGTCAACTCCTAATCTACAAGCTTAGAATGGGGGAAGCACTCTTCTGTCGAGTTTTTGGACCTCATCTGGGCACTCTAAGGCCTCCAACAGTGAGCTTGGAGATTTTTCTACAAATTTTCCATTGAAAATCCACAACAACTTCTCTAATACTTAAGATGGAGAAATGAGATTTTTATGGTAGGCTTATAGCTCTAAAATGAACCTTCATGTAGAAAATGAGAACATTCTAAGATCATATCAAAAACTTGCTAAAAATAGCAAGTTCCCATAAATAGTCACCACCCTATCTACTAGTCCTTATTAAAATAGAAAAAACTGAAAAGAAAATGTTTTTGGGTGATGCAAGATTGCTCTTACACCCAGGATGCTCCAGCATCAGACATCTGGGGTAATTTGAGAAGTGACCTTGTCATGTCTCAGGTGTTCAAAGGAAAACCAAGATGATGAACCTCTTCCCTTGCTAGCCATGATGAATTTTCTACTAGCCTCCCTTTCCATTTGACCAAGTATTCCTCATAAGTTTTTTTCCTTGTAATTTTGCCAACATGATTGTCCAATATCTCCTCAATCTCCTTTGTAGCTAAACTAGCTACTAGAATACTCCAATGTGCTTATGCAACATCATCTCCATCACCTCCTTCATAATACTCTGCCAAATCTAAAATATTAAATACTAGTGAAATATTCAATTCAACAGGCAACTCCACTTAATAAGCATTTCAAAAATCATACCTTCTCACTATCTTGCATGGTCCAAACTTCTTCATCTTAAACTTATTATATGTCCCCACTAGAAAATGCTCTTCTCAAATGAAGCATGACTTAATCTCCAATCTAAAATTTCTTATACCTCCTTCTCGCTTCTATCTTTGCTTTATACTATATTCATCTTTATGATTTTTTTCCTTGTCTCCTCATGGATGTTCTTCAAATGTTTAGCAAATTCTTCTACTTTAGCACTACATATCTCTCCTTTATCCAATTGCCTCAATTCAGAAGCATTTCTTGGACTACTCTCATATACAATCTAGAATGGTGATTTACCACTACTTCTATTCATAGAATTGTTACATAAAAAATTTTCCTGTGGTAAAATCAGATTCCATCCTTTTGGCTTGTCTACAACCAAGCATCTCAACAAGTTTCCCAAACTACAATTCACAATTTTTGTTTGTCCATTAGTCTGTGGATGATGTGAGGAATTAAACTTCAACTCTATCTTCAATTTCTACCACAATGTATGCAAAAGATACCCTAAAAATTTGGTATCTCAATCTAAAACTATACTCTTTGGAAGACCATGTAATCTCACCACTTCTCTAAAAAACAACTCTGCTACATGAACAACATCACTAGTTGTCTTGCAAGGAATAAAATATCTCATCTTTGAAAACTTGTCAACCACCACAAAAATAGAATCATGCCCACATTGATTCCTTGGTAATCCAAGAACAAAATCCATGCTTACATCCTCCCACAACTTCCCTAGTACAAATAATGGTTGATACAACCCTGTATTCTACTTCACTCCTTTCGCCATTTAACATACTCTATAACTTTGTACAAACGTCTTCACATCTTGCTACAACTATTGCTAGTAATAATTCTCAGCAACCAAAGCAATGGTCTTAACTCTACCAAAATGTCTAGCCAATCCTCTACTATGCTTCTCCTTGATGAGATCATCTCTCATTAAACTTCTAGGAATGCACAACTAGCTTCCTTTAAACAACATACTATCCTAGATCATCAAATCCAAACACTTTGTCTTGTCAAGTGTAACAGGTTTTGTACAAGCCTTCCACACTTCACCAAAATCAGGATCATCTAGATACGAAGTACTGAGTTCCTTGAACCCAACCGCCTCTATCTGCATTTTTGTTAGAAAAATTTTTCTTCTACTAAGAGCATCTACAACTCTATTAGACTTCCCACTCCTATGTTTCAAAAAAAATGTATAACTCTACAAAAACTAAACCCACTTCAAATGCCTTTGGTTCAATTTTCCTTGACTATTTAAATATTTCAAAGCTTGATGATCAGTATACAAAACAAACTCTTAGGAAGAAGATACTGTCCTTGCTTCAATGCTTGAACTATAGCATAAAATTCCTAATCATAAATAGAATATTTTCTTTTGGCATCATTCAATTTCTCACTAAAGTAAGCATCAGGTCTAACTTCTTGGCTCATAACAACTCCTATTGTAGTACTACTAGCATCATACTCTACTTGAAACACCTTGTTAAAATTAGAAAGTGCTAAAATAGGTTCCTCAATAACTTTCTATTTCAATAGATTAAAACTCTTTTCTAATACAGTCCACTCGAATTATTTCCTATCCCCTCTCATTATTTCAGTCAAAGATCCACAAATACCACCAAAACCTCTTATGAACTTTCTGTAAAAACTAGTCAGTCTTACCTCTATCACACTCCTTAGATTAGGCCATTCAAGGATAGCATTCACTTTCTCTAGGCCCATTTTCAAACCTTTTGTTGAGACTATAAATCCTAAGTACACTAACTCCTTCTTTACGAATTTGCACTTCTTCAAGTTTCTTAAAAACTTTTCTTCCCTCAACTTATAAAATACCTTGTGAATATGGATCCAATGCTCCTCCAATGCCCTACTAAAGATCAAAATATCATCTAGGTAAACAATAACAAACTTTCGGAGAAACTCCTTCAGTACCTCATTCATCAACCTCATGAAAGTGCTTGGTGCATTGGTTATCCCAAAAGGCATGACTAACCATTTGTATACTCCTTCTTTTATCTTGAAAGTAGTTTTCCACTCATCATCTTCTCTGTCATGAATCTAATGGTATCCATTCTTCAGATCTATCTTTGTGAAATACTTAGCTCCACTCAAATAGTCTATAATATCATCCATCCTTAGCAATGGAAATCTATACTTGATTATGATCTTGTTGATAGCATGAGAATCTATACACATCCTCCATTTTCCATTCTTCTTTGGTACTAATACAGCTGGTACAACACATGGACTCAGACTCTCTTGAATCAACCCCTTTTGTAACAACTCATGAACTTGTCTATTCAACTCTTCACTTTCTGTTGGTGTCATTCTTTGTGCTTCCTTGTTTGGAAAACTGGCTCCTAGAACCAAATCCATATGGTGATTGATCTTCCTCATTGGGGGCAATCCATCAAGTACATTATCTGATATAATATCAAAAACTCTCCAAATATATCTGCAACTTCTATAATTACCTCCTCTACTTCTTCTTTACTATCTTTTGGAATTATAGAAAAATACATATGCTCATGCTTCATACCTTTGAGAAACTCTTTTCTATCAAAAAAACATATTCTAGCAGCACTACATACCTTTTCTTCTTTCTCCTTCAATGGCTTCAACTTATGTTTCACTCCATCCTTGGTTAGAGTATAGGTATTTTCTCACCCATCATGTATAGCATGCCTTTCAAACTACCATGACCTACCCAACAACATATGACATATGTCCATAGGTATGATATCACATAGTACCTCATCCTGGTACCTTCCAATCTTGAACTTCATGGAGCACTACTCATTGACCATGACCTTGTGGTCATCTTGCACCCAAGCAATATGGTATGGATGCAGGTGTTTTGGTCTCTTCAGCTTCAACTTGGTGAACATCACATCTAACACTAGATTGTTAGTACATCCACCATCAATGATCACATCACAACACTTATCTTCATAACTACATGTTGTGTGAAACAAGCTCCTTCTTTGATCAGGTTCATTCTCACCACTCAATAGGACTCTTTTGTCAACTAGGACTTCTCCTCTTTTAGCATCTTTAGAATGTGAGGATCTAGCATCTTCATTAACATGTGCAACTCTAGCCTAGCCTTCTATTCTTTGACCAATCCTTCCTTGGCACTGGGAACATTCAAATTCTTTATGCCCTTCTTCTCCACAATGAAAACATTTCCCATGGAAGTCTCCTCTTCTAGATCCTTTTCCTCTGCCTCTTCCTCTCTAATCTCCATTGTTCTAATCATAGACACGATTGAAATTGTTTCCCCTTTGGTTTTGATTATTACTTCCATCCTCATCCTTGTTCTTTTGATCATCATTATCGCCTCCATAAGATTGTTTGTCAGATCTTCCACCACGACATCTTCTACTATTCTTGTTGTCAAACTTCTTGCTCAATTTCTCCTCAAATTTTAGGGAAATTTGGTATGCCTCCTCAATACTATTCATTCAAACTAGACTCAACTCATCTTTAATGCTTAGCCTTAACCCATGAAGGTAATAGGCCACTTTCTCCTTATCAGCTTCTACATGGTTGGTTCTAATTAGAACTCAATAGAACTCTTCAATATACTCTTGAATAGATTTTCCCACTTTCTTCAACCCTTGCATTTTCTACAATAGATCAGGCTCATAATCCATGGGAATGAATTTTTTCTTTAGTTTAGCTACCATCTATTCCCGCTTGGTGATTTTCTCCTTTCCCTTTCTATTTCACTCCAACTAAACCTCCTACCACTAGATCTTTGCATGTCCCTTTAATTTTGCCTTCGCAAACTTGAACTTATCAGGATCCTCAATATCTTCATACTCAAAGTACTCCTAAAATTCATTGATCCAATTGATTAGCTCCTTTGAGTTAAGATTTTCTAAAAATGTGGGAACCTCAAACTTAGGTCTTTTTTCAATCTTGGAGATGGCCCTAAAAAGCCTCTCTTCTTCTAGGTTTAGAACTACTTATGTTTTAGCATTTTCTTCTAGTTCATCCTCATCCTCGCTTTCATCTCTTATAGGAAGAATTATTCCTCTATACATTTTTTCTTCCAATTCTTGTAGTTGTCTTTGGAGGGCTAGGAAACCCTTAGGTGTAACACTTACAACTCTTCCACCATGCTCTCTTCGTGGAGGCATTTTCACACTTTCGTTGAAACCCTAGTGCAAACTACCTTACAATTGGTGATTAGTCTGCACACTTAGCCCAAACCATAGTCAACTGCCTTACAATCAGTGATCTATCCACACACTCAATAACTCTAGCTCTGACACCACTTGATGAAGGGTTCCCCCCTTAAAACCATAAACTCATAATAGAAACAAAGAAACAATAGCAAATGTATGAACAAAATATGGACTTCTCATTTTTGCCACAAATGTGGAATTATAGAATTCACATGTATAAAATGCTAACCCACATGGGTACCTTCATTATAGTAATTTGCAAGACTAAGTTGTGAACTACCACCCAGAGCTCTCTTAGACAATGTTTGGGTCTTTCTTAAATAGGCAATTTTATGCCATCTGGGAAGGTTCTAGACATTGAAACTTAATACCTAGGGCCGATAGACCCTAACAATACATATAGAGTCAACAAAATACATCTTTGACAATTATTTTAGATATTTTGGGTAGCCCCACTTTGAAAGGTTATAACTCAAGAATCGTTTCTCTGATTGGCTATTATAACCACTTTTCGTCAATTCCGTCTCCTAATCTACAGGCTTGGAATGGCACTAGTCCCCTTTCATTGAGTTCTCAGACCTCATTCAGGCACTATAAGGCCTCTAATGGTGAGCCTAAATATTTTTGCAAACATTTCCACCAAAAATCTGCAATAACTTCTCTAATACTTAAGCTGGAGCAATGAGATTTTTATGGTAGGCTTATAACTCTATAATGAACCCTCATGTAGAAAATGAGAACATTCTAAGCTTGTATGAAAAACTTACTAAAAATAGCAAGTTCCCATTAATAGTCACCACCCTGTCTACTAGTCCTTATTAAAATAGAGAAGACTGAAAAGAAAATATTTTTGGGTGATGCAAGATTGTTCTTACGCCCAAGATGCTCCTGCATCAAAGATCTCATTGTTGGCCTAGGATTTTATTTGTAAACCAAAAGGAGTCAATGATGTTGGTTTGAGGGAATGGAATTGATAAATGAGGTTATGGGGCTAATTGATTTGGAATATGTAAATGAACCCAATTCAAAGATGGGTTAGAATTCTCTAAGAAAAGTATTTAAATACTAATGATAGAAACCAAAATTTAACTATTGAAAACCCTCCAAGAGGGTCTATGGTTTAGAATTTCCTAGTCATTTATAGAAGGATTATCACTTGTCATCTTACATGGTAGTTGGATTTGGGAGAGAAAGATGACTTATAGTTTCATTCTTGGGAAAGAAAACATTCTTTACATCTTGAGGAAGTATCTCACAATCTTATCATAACTACAAGGGTTGCATGAGAGAATAAGGTGCAAGAGATTTTATCTATCAAGCTTCAAATTGTAATTAAAAGTAAAATAGAAAGGCCCAATGGATTGGGAGTTTCCTAATGAATAATTCAATCAATTGTTGGTAATTTTCAAGGCTAGAATGGTGGTGGCTTCTAGGGAATAGGATGAGATCATTTAGCAAGGATCAAAGAGAAACCAATAATTGATAAAGTTTGAATATACCATATTATCAAATGAGGTACAATTTGAGAAATGGGTGAAGAATTTTTGATATAATAAACATTGTATACCAAAATAGGGAGTGTTTACATGGTTGGTAGCATTGGGAATGTAATGACAAGCAAGTGATTGAGAGGGGGGGGAGGTGAATCAAGAACCAATAGAATGTTTCTCTCTAGGATTACTTCAGCTTTAATTCTTTAGATTATATAATCTACTTCCATGCATTAACATAAACCAATAAAGAAATAAACACCATAACATTTTAACACAAGATATGGTAACTCAGAAACCCTCCAAGTAGAAAGTAAAACTAAGGTGGGGATGACACCCATAATGCTTCACTACTATAGTAATAAATTTTTCCTGTTAGGGCTTACAATTGATCACTTTTGGTGATCTACTCTATTAGGAGTATGAAGGATTGTTAGGTCCACCTTGCAAAAAGTTTTTACAATAAAATGAAGTATCTACTATGTTAAGAGATTTAGAAAATGATTGTTTGGTCCACTTGGTTAGAGGATTTGACTGACGCACCTGTTAGGATGAATCAACAAGATGATATCTTCTTTGCAACTTGATTTGTTGAATAAGATCTTTTGAATAATATAATCACCTAATTGTGATGGATGAGTCTATGCTCTGCCCTTAATACGGCCTTGTAGCCTGCTTAATCTGCTCCATTTTCACTCCTTGTGCCTTCAAATATTCATGTATCTTCCATGCTATATATTTTTCATATCTCACACATATTTGGAAAAATGAAAACCAAATACACCTTCAAGTCAGCTCAAGTACTAATGCTTGGGCAATACAATGATTTTGATGATCTACTGACACTCAAGAAATGCATTGGGCATGGGTGACATTGTTTCTCAATTAGCACTAGATGTTGGGATAGCTCTAGGAAACTCGAGTGATATAGGAGCTCAATTTTTGTAGTGGACTCGGTTAACATTGTGAACTCAATTCACACATGAAACTTATTTCCCACTAATAGTATTGATTGATTGGTTTATATTATGAGCTCAGTTAATATAGTATACCTTTATCTACTTGGGATACATTGAAATGTGCTCCTTGGTGGAAGTCTCACTTGCAATATTAGCCAACCTTCCTAGAAAGCTTAAGTAGTTTGTCGCTAATTGACAATATGTCTTACCATAGGGTCACCAATCTCCCCCTTTGGCATTAGTGACAAAAACACTTATCTTGTGTAGCTTTATTAGTAATAAAAAAAAAAATTAATCAAAATTGTCCTACCAAACCCCCCCTTTGCATGTGCTTGGTTTTTGTAACTCAGTTTGAACTTGACCTTGTAGCTTGGTTACAATTTATGTGAATTTGGATTTTTCTATAAAAAAATGTTTGACTGAACATATAATCTATATCATATGCATATTTTCCCCTTGATTGTATACATACTATATTTTTCCCCTTGTTTTTGTTACAAAGCCAAAAACATATACTTACAAGGTAATACCAAAGTGTATGAGGAAATCATTATGTAATTTCAAAATTAAAGACATAGTTTTATCCCAATTTTCATGTAGTAACTTCAAAATGTACAATTCAATCTAGATTTCAGCTGATATCTCCATTATGAGATCTACAACTAAGAATTTGGTTTCATGAATTAATATCTTTGCATATGCCAAATTCTTTTGCATTACATCCATGTGAGGAAGTATCATGGGTTGGATGTCTGATATGGTTGTCCTTATTCTTGCTTCCTCCCTCAATAACTCTGCCTTCTAGTCTATCAAAATTTTGACCTTCACAAAATGATTTGAGTTGGTACTCAAGTTAGGTGCTAACTAACTAGCACTACTCTTCAAATCTCCATCAATCTTGGTCAGTTTGTCTTTTATTTCCTTAGTGAAAATTGATGTATTACACAATTTTTTGAACAAGGAAACAACATCATTTACATCTCCTTCAAGAGTTCCAATAAGAATGGACAATTCCAATGGATCAATAGCATTTTTCTTTGCTACATTCTCCAAAAATTTATTTTTAGATTTTCTTTCTGCCCTTTGCAGATTTTTTTCCTACCCATATATGTCCTTATTGAATTTATGTACAATATCTACTAATTTCTCAATAACAAGGGCCTCATTATTTAACTCAATTTGTAATACATCCAAAAATATGGCATTGATTTCTTCAAGAACTTTCCCTTTGTTCCGTTATGCTCTCAGTTTCCTCTATTATGCCCTTTTTCTTCATAGATTACTGGGGATCTCCATCTAATTAGTAATGAGATTGGATTGATCCCAATTTTGGAATCATAATCTCAGTATCAAGGTCTATCTCATCATAGATATTTACCTTTTTCTTACATGTTCTTTTAGTACTAGGAGGGACTATGATTGATTTATCATTTTCTTCACTTCCTTCTCCTCTCCACTCAATTGACTCTTAGTTTCTTCTTTGTCTCATTTGTCAACCTTGTCTTCATCCTTTAGTTTATGCTTAGTTAAAGTTGTCCCAAAGGTAGATTAAGTCTACAACTTGGTTCCTACTTGGGTGGATGGAAGACTTTGTTCCTTCTTCTTCAATTGCATGACTTGGCTCAAAGTGGAGGGTATAGATGCAATCACAATTACTGCCATCATCTTTGTATTAGAATCTTCTACAATTTGTACCTCTTTCTCTTCATCCTTCTTCATTTTACGTTCTTTTTCAAAAATTATTTTCCACAACTTTGTTGTGGTCTGCACATGATCCTCAATATTATTTGTCAAAATTTCTAAGGCTTTGAATCTTGGAGTATGCATGTTCTCATGATTTTCCAAGGCCTCCTTGATTTCTACATTTGAGAGGTTAGGCATGATGCTTTTTAAAGTTTTCTCTCTGATGTCCCTCTCTATTTGCACTACACTAATCCATCTTTGTGTAAAATACCTCCAGTAGGACATCAAGGGCTTGGCCTTTTAACTCATTCGGGTCATGTTTCAACTTTTCCTTCTTCTCTACTAGAGCATCTTCTATATGTTGTTTCTCTCATTTTCCTTTGGTTTCATACTTCATGTATTTGAAACCTATAATGCCACTTCCTTCTCTTAATCTATTGACTTGTTTCTCAAAGGATAATAGAGTGTTTTTTTCTTCATCATCTTCATCTTGAAGTTTAAGCTTCCTCTTGGATTTTCTAGCAATTGTGATTATAGGGGTAGCTATCTTCTTGGGTGCCCTTGTAATCACTTTTCCTTTCTTCTTAAGAGGTTATTTCTCCTCTTCCTGTTCTTCCACTTCTTCTTCCATTTCTCCCTCTTCTTCTTCCTTTTCATCTTTGCCTTTATCCTCAATTAGCATGAGAGGGTCACCTTTCAACTTCTTCTTTAGGGTCTCCATCCTCTTCTTTCCTCTTTTCAAGACTTGAGGAATCTCTATCTCTAGAGATATCTTGGTCTTTTCTTCATCATAGGTACCAAAGTATGTTGCCTTGGGGTCAACAAGCTCATTAAAAAGAGCCTCTATGATATCCCTTGTATCATCAATGTTCACTTCATATCATAGGGGTTTCATTCATGCAATCCTAGGAATGATTGCTTGAATGTGAGTGTTATCACAATCAACCAAGAAATAATTATCTTAAGCATAATGGTCAACCAATTGTTGATGTATCCTATACCTATTCTATAGTTTCTCCTTGAAAATATTAAAATATGCTTCCATTATACCACCAAAATTTCCTCCCAACTCTTTTATGTAATCATTGATTTGATAAAATATTGGCCTATCCTTACTCTGGACCACACTACCTTTGGATGGAAAGAACTTTTGAACATAAAAGAATAAACAAACTAGAAGGGATCCAAACTTGCATATTTTCTTCTTTGAATCTCAAATGCACTCCATGTTCTTGCTAAGTTGACTGAGCTACAACTTGGCAAGGTCAAGTGATAGGTTGTTATTTACCACCTTGTAAGCCAAGTCAATACTTTACATGGGTCACTATTTGGTCTACTCAAGTTGTAGATCTTGTAAGCAATGACATGGATCCAAAATTTGATCTCTATGTCAGTGACATTGTTTAATATTATTCCCCTTCCATCCTATTCTACTAGTATCTTATTTTCCAATTCACCACGAGCTAGGGTTTTTGTCATTTTGGGTCTATCCAGCATAGGGTAACCCATAACTCAGTAAATCATCTTCTTGTGATCTTCATAGGCTACTTGAGCCAAAAAGACATGTAATGAATTTTGATCAAAATGAATATATTCCACTTTATCTTGAAATCCCTTGGCATGTATAGGACATGTGTTAAACCCTTAATCTCCAAATGTCTATGTTTGGGCTTTAGTACTCCATTGTCACATAGGGCATTATATGCTTCATTCATCTCAAATGTAGCTAACTCTTGAACAGTGTAGTGGTAGAATAAACTGATATCATTAATCAATAGTACCTTTGGTGGTATGGTTAAATGTGCTCCCATTGAATTTTTTTGCTCGATAATTGTTGGATAAAGATTGAATTTGGGTGCCTCACAAACCACAGTCTTCACGGACATTTCTGAAGCCTTCTTGATCTTCAAGTTGGAGTTGGATGCCATAATACTTGGTGAAAGATGAAATTTGAAACAACTGAAATGTTCACTGCAACTTTTCTCTTCAACACTAATTCACCTTTAGATTAGTTGAGGCTCAAAATATCTCTAAAAATTGAATGTGAGGTAAAAATAACACCCTCAATTTTTCCTTCTAGGGCCTCTTAAAGGTATCATACAATGGTAGGTAGAATAACTCAGTTAAGTCATTCAAGCTTGGCAAGAACTAATGCTTTCATAGCTTAGGTAGAACTAGGTTGTAACACATCTCTACTCTTTGATAACAAGTAACTTAGTTACAACTAAGTTGTAACTCAGTTAAAACATAATTATGTATTACTTGACCTTGTGCATCTTATTATGTAGATTTGAATTGATCCCTTTTTCACATCTAGAACTGATGTAAGATTATCTTGATTAACTAGTTCTAGTCATCTCCATGGATGCCTAGTTGGAGGTGGATGCCTCACCCAACTCATTGGATTGGATGATGATAGCTTCTTGCCTTGGCCTTTCCTCTAATTTCCTTACCCATTTATGATTCCTCTGATTTCTAATTTCTTCAATCTTTGACTTGCCTTTATTTTCTCCATCATAATTTTTTGTATCTCTATTCATCAAATTTCTTGCCAACTGACCTATCTCTTTTGCATACATAGCATCTTATATTGGTATTTATTTTTTCTAATGTGAGTCTCTACACATTTTATACCAATGTGCCCATATTCTCCATAATAATGACTTTTTCCCCATGTATTGTAGTCCCAACCAATAAATGCTCTTTGTTTGGTTCCATTGTGTTGAATGTTTGGATTTGATTTGAACTCTAAAGATTTGTGACCTTATTTGTGATATTTGAAACAATTTCCTTTAAACTTTGATTTGGTTCTACATGCATTTTCCTTGTGACCATATTTGTTGCAATTGTAGCACTAAAATTTGAACTTGGACTGCATGGTATTGCTCCAAAAAGAATTTGGTGTATGACCTATTTTTCCACAAGTGTAACATGTAGTCCTTTTGTTCTTTTGTGCTCCTTGTTGTGATGACTCACCTTGATTGGTATACCCTAAGCCAGTAGTGCCTTTGGTTCAATTTAGAGTTTATTCGTATAATTCACTCACACTTTCTTGTACCTTAATCTTCTTTCATTTAGTGCCTTTTTAGCTCTTAGTTCATTCTAGAGTTTTCCATTTTCTACTCTTAGATTGGTGATTCCTTGATTTGCATCATCTAGTTGATCTGCCATGTCTACTTGATGTTGAGATAACTATTAAACTTCATCGATCTTTTCATCTATTCATGTAGTGGCTCAAGTAGTCTTTTGTATTCATCCTCCATTTCTTTATCATTTATTTCTTTGTTCTTTTTCTCCATGACTTCACATAGCTTGACTGAGTGACTTTCTTGCTCTCTTTTCAAATTTCTCACTTCTTCTTGTAGATTAGCATTTATCACTAGTAGATCTTCTATGGCTGAAATTACTTCTTCTAAACTTATTTCTTTGTATATATCTCCTATTGTTTCTTCTATGTGGAGATTTTCATTAATCTATATAGCCAATTATTTTCTTCTTTTCAAGGAGTGAGTAAGTCATTCCTTGATTTTCTTGACTTGCTCCATAACCATGTGTACATCCAATTTGTCATTGTCAATAGATTTCTCTAACTTGTACACTTCCATTTCCTCAAATATTTACTCTCTACCTATCAAGCCTCTAATAGGAGAACCTTTCTCTATACCAATTGTTGGAAATGTAATGACAAGAAAGTGATTGAGAGGGGAGATGAATCAGGAACCAATAAAACATTTCTCTCTAAGATTACTTCAAGTTTACATTTTTAGATTATCTAATCCACTTCCATCCATTAACATAAAGAAATATAGAAATCAACACCACAACATTTTTACACAAGATATGGTAACCTAGAAACCGTCCAAGTAGAAGGTAAAACTAGGTTGGGGATGACACCCACAATGCTTCACTACTACAGTAATAAAGTTGGCCTATTAGGGCTTACAATTGATCACTTTTGGTGATCTACTCTATTAGGAGTATGAAGGATTGTTACGTCCACCTTGCAAAATTATTTTACAATAAAATGAATTATTTACTTTTTTAATAGATTTAGCAAAGGACTATTAGGTCAACCTAGTTAGATGATTTAACTAATGCACATGTTAGGATGAGTCAAGAACATTATCACTATTTTGCAACTTGATTTGCTAAATAAGATCATTTGAATAATATAATCACCTGATTGTGATGGATGAGCCTCTTCTTTGTCCTTTATACTGCCTTGTAGCCTTCTTACTCAATCTACTTTGTATTTTCTTCTTATGCCTTCAAATATTCATGTATCTTCCATACTATATATTTTTCATATCTCACACGTATTTGGACAAATGAATTTGTCTTCCTTATTTATCCTTCAAACAATACCTTCAGTTCAAGTCGGCTTCCACAATAGATATCTTTATAAAAACCAAATATACCTTTAAGTTAGCTCAAGTACTGATGCTCAGGAAATACAGTGCTTTTTGATGATCTGCTAACATGTGGGCAATATAGTGGGCTTGAGTGACACTATTTCTTGGTTATCACTGGATGTTCGAATAGCTCTAAGAAACTTAGGTGATATAGGAACTCAATTTAAATAGTGGACTTGGTTAACACTATGAACTTGGTTCACACATGAAACTTGTTTCCCACTAATAATACTAAATTTCTCAGGTTATACTGTGAGCTCAATTAACATAGTATACCTTCATTTGCTTGGGCTACTCTAAAATCTACTCCCTAGTGAAAATCTCAGTTGCAATATTAACTGGTCCCTTCTTGGATAGCTTAAGTGGTTTGTCACTAATTGACAATATGTCTTACCATAGGGTCAATAGACAGGTAGAGGCATAATCCTCAGAAGAGACCAATTGATGAGGATTGGGGTTGTAGGTTCTTTCAAATGTTTTATGTGTAACAAGGTTAAAGAGACTCTTCATCACTTATTTATTCATTGTGATTATGATCAAGAGGCCTATGAATGTTTAATAGGGATGATGGGTTAGCATGATCCTTTTTCCAGGTATTAGAGCGGTGGTGAATTCAAGATGGGGAGTGTACTTTTTCTCCAATTTGGCAGGTAGTCCCAACAATAAATCTATGGGGAATTTGGAAGGAAAATAATAGGAGGATCTTTCAAGGCAAGGGAGAAGATATAAAGAGATTCAGAGTTTAATTGGAGAAGGAAATATTAGAATTAGTATCAAATGCTTCTTTTTAGGTTAATCTTGGTAAGGTTCATTTTAACCATAAGGATTCAATGTTGTTGGTCTCTTGTCAAATTCAAGCTTGTTATGGGCACTTGAGGGTTAAACCTCAATTTTTTGGGAGGTCTAATGTAGTTTCATAACCTCCTAAAATAAAATGGATTAAAATCAAGTTGGAAGGGGCCTCAAGAGGAAGCTTAGGTCCATATGATGTTGGCTTCGTGAGAAGAGATGAATGGGGGGGAAAACACTTGCAATCAAGGCTAAGAATATTCATAAGGGAATAAATAATGAAGGTCAATGTTTGATTTCCATTAATGCAATATTGATGGAAAAATGGTTTCAAAATGAAAAATTTCACTTGGAAGGTGATTGTCAAATTATTGTCAATGACATTGTTAAAGGAGAGACAAATGCTTGGTATTTGAACGAGCATATCAAAAGGATTAGGAAATCACTTGTTTCATTTGAACAATTTAAAGTTGTTAGTATCACTTAGAAAAAAACCTAATATTTACATGAAAATATAGCCAATAACAAAAAGGAATAAAGTATACATATATGAAACAAAAGACATGGAGATTTAATGGAGTTCACCCAATCTTGGGCTATGTCCACCAAATAGAGAGTCCAATATCATTATTCAGTAACTTCAACCTGTTACAATCTATAATCTTCCTTACAAATTTAATATCATTGCAAGTATCTATATATCCAAAGTGTCCAATACTTGTCTATTCAGTCACCAAAAACCAACAAAAATTACTCTTGTTCTTAGGGAGGAAAATGTGGAGGAAAATAGACTGTGCAAATAAGGGGTTAGTGGGCCTAACTAGGTAAATGTGACCTTTTTTAAGATTTTAGAAGTATTTGTTTGAGTGGTTTAAATTTTGAAAAGGGACTTTATAGTGGTGATTCTAGAGATTTGAGAAGACATATTCCACGTTTGGTGTGAGTGCAACACTATTATGAGCTGTCATTTTTAGCGTACAACTACATTAGGTGAGAGACATTTATTTTGATGGGGATTTGTTTCCTTTAAAGTTAGATGTGGTTCAGAGTATGAACTACTTTTTTTTTTCATATCAATAGATGATATTGGGGATGGTGCTCTTGATGTATCAAGACCCATTTTAGGATTAGTCAGGTTATTTTCATTGCCATTTTGGCATTTGTTTCTATTTCCTAGTGTTGGTTTAGTGACGTATAAATATGGAGGAAAATATATCTTTGCAATATTAGAATCGAACGTAAAAAAAATTTAAAGTTATTTCTATGAAACACATGTGATATCAATTTCATTTTGATGATTTAGACTTTGGGACTATATTTGTATCATCTTTAGAAGGAGTATTTGAAATTAGACTTGCATCCAATAATAAATTTGTACACCACTTTTCTTTTATTTGCAAGGGAAATGGAGTTTGGAACAAGGAATAAGACTCAAAAGGTGTTACAACTATGTATGGAGTTGGTGTTTGCTAAAGGTGTAGAGGACATTGTTAGTCAGGCATAACCTAGTCAACTTATACATAGGGCAAGGCTCATAAAGGGTTGTTGGAGGTGGTGTGACTGAGTTGCAACAATTGTTGTTGTAAAGCTCAATCAAACTAATGCAAGAGTATCTTAAGGGCATGCATGAGGGGTGGGTGAGATTGATGTTGTACATCCAAAAGTTTGAGGAGCAGGAATCGGTAGAATGAGAGTGATGCCAAAAAAGAAATAAACCCTAGTTAAGGGGGTGTCTGTTTTGGTGTGTCAAGCTCTAGGGTGACCAAGGCACATCATGTCCAATGTACGAAGAAAGATATGCACAATGATATGTGCATTCTATACATGTCAAAGGAGGAAATGTGGGGATGGTTTCTCCAATGATATATATAGGTAAGTCTTTTTGTTTGATGTTTTGACCGAAGTTTGGTGATTTGGAAAATAATGGATGTTGTTATGTTTGGATGGGGGGTTGATAGTCATTTTTGTTTACTTCCATGTATGTTTTGTCTCATGGGGTAAGATGTTGATATGTTGTTAATCAAATCTACCACTTCAATAGATATTGTAAACTTTCATGTGATATTAAAATATAACTAAATTATTGGTAAAAAATAATAACATTTTATCTTTATAATATATTATCATCATATTATACTATAATTCTGTTGGGACTAAAAATTGCATGGTCAATTTTGAGTACCATTGAGAAATTCAAGCCCCATAAATGCTTTTAAATGCGTATGTACTTGATTGTACCTTTGAGCCCTATAAGGTGTTTAATGCTTCTAACACCTTCCATTCAGCCTATCTACTTGTTCCATGAAGTTAAATCATCATTATGAGCTATTCCGTGAAGTCTCATTTTGAGCAAATTCCAAATCTGCATTTTACCCCAAGTGTCAAACAGTGATAGGAGGCTATGTTTGCAACTGAATATCTCGCACCTAGAAATGTTTCATGACTTGCCACTTTGGAAGTATATAGTGTCCATACTCGAGAACCTATGTTTCAAATTTTGAGTCGTTTTGAGTCTATTTTACTAGGTTTTGAATCCCTCAAAGTTGGTAGTTTATTGTTTTCATGCATTTGCAAATTGTGCAAAATTCTGGGAAGCCCTGTTTGACAAGTTATCACTTTGACCCAATTGACCAAAATGAGAAATTGTCTTTTTTGTTCCATTGTAGAGGTTAGAGACTTGCTATGTTTCAAGTTTTACCTTATGAAAAATCTGTTTGATCAGTTTTCAAATGCGATTCCATATGAAATTTCTATCTTTTACTAGTGTCGATATTTGCAGATTTTTTGGAACCCCTGTTCGTGATGTTATAACTCCAAATCTGTGATTGGTGAGATCAAATAGATTGTACCCCTGCATTTTTCTCTAATAATACTTTAAGTGTGCTAGTTTGCAAGTCATGACGAATCCATTTACACACTTTTCTTAGTCAATTCTATTTCCAAAAAATGTTTGTCATTGTTTCAATCTGCAAAGTCCAAGTAGCTCACTTTGACTGTTTTCCATTTGCGCCCTATTATTTTTCATGAACCCAAATCATAGATTTATACTCTCCTTGTGACAATGAACCAACGCCCCAATTTTCATTTTCTCAAGTGTTCATTTGCCCAGTTCTTAAGGCCAAATTCGAACCCAGTTTATTGCTTTCTGACATGTTTATCTGCGGATGATTCTGAGAAGGCAACTTTGACAGCAAATATCTTTTGACCTCAAATTTTTCATGAGATGAGATTCGATAGGGTACAAGTGTGTCATACAGAGAGTCAGTGTACCAGTTTTTAAGGCCAGTCAAAGGACCTCCTAACACAAAGTCAACAAGTTGGAATAATATGATAAAATGAGTTATTACTGGTAGAGAAGTACTCAAATTTTTTTTTAATCAGTTTAAGATGTTCTATAGATTAGTTGGAGGATTCAGTTGTTCGAGAATGAAAAAAAATTAGCCAGACCCACTTTGGGGCCTGACTAATTATGCCAGACTAATAAGATATCAGAAAATAAAGATTAACATAATCATTAAAAAGTACATGAGGAGAGGAGATCCAAACACATCATGGACCTTTGAATGAGGATTGGAAGTGGTAGGGCACACTTGCTAAAGGAGGAACCCCAATTTTTTGAGCCCGATGCTTTCTAGTAGGAAAAGTTCTTGATATCACTTTGCCTAAATGCATGAAGATAGCACTCATTCAAAGCCACATTCTCCATTACCTCCATGATGATATGTTGGCCATGGCAATGCAAATTTTTTATACAGAAAATTATCAGGCCCCTAATGTATTTTTCTCCCCAGTTCAGTTATTTCCACCTTCAGTAGTAGCTTTAGTTGTTTACCAGGCTCATAAATCTGGGATTTCTCCATCATTTACTTCTTAAGTCACTTTTGAACATTCGACAAGATAGCAGAAGGTTTGAAGTGGCTAATGAAAAGGCTATCACTACTATTTTTCTAATTGTGATAAGAGGAAGCTGAGAAATAGCCATGAAGAAGACACTAGGCTGCTGCCATGAGAAGGTGAGCAGGATAACTCACGCAAAGGTAGAAACCCAGCATGATAAAAGGAAGAAGACCCAGCACCATAGCCGTGACCAAGAATTTTAAATCCCCACACATGACAAAGGGAGCTGGCTAAAAGCTTGAGGGAGCATTCGCATAGGGAAAAAGGTTGATTGAAGGATAAGCCTCACACAGAGCCCATATGGAGATATGGTGCCAGTCAATAAAAAGAGCTCAGCAAATGAAGAAAGCAGACGTTATTTCAATCATAAACATAAGACTTCTAATGCCTTTCTTTTAGCTTCCAACACGATATTATCTGCCAATCAGTAGCTGAACGTAGTATATAGGCACTCTGTTTCAAAACAGCCGTGTAATTAGGGAACTTTCGAGAACAATAAGCTATGACCCGAGTTTTATATGCATGTGGAGAATTTGAAAAGCCATCTAAGATAGAAAGTGCCATAAAAGCCATGAAAAAGGATAAAGTAGGACAAAGTGGCATGAAACAATAGAGACCGCGCGCATTTTAAAGAAATCTCCACGTTTTTAAAAGGATGCCCACGCGATGAGGAAGGCAGTTAAGCCCGCGGCATAAGAAAATGAAGGAAGTGAGGAATAATGCATCTGTTGTTCCATATGATCGGGGAAAACGTTTTGCAATTTAAGTCGTCCAAGGAATACCACTGTGCATTGTTGTAAAGGAGAAAACTGTAGGTTCAGAACCAAAAACATGTGATATAAAGAAAGATGTGCCCAAGAAAAATTTGGCTCAGAAAAGGGCGTCTCTGCATCAAAGCATTTAAGCATCCATGCAGTTGCAAGGAAGCCTTCTCAAAGGCATAGACGCCAAGAGCCTTGAGAGCCCACATGGGAGTAGCAGTCAACGCAAACAGGGGCAGAGCCCACATCAAAACAAAGGAGGAGCCACGGCATTATAAGAGAAGACAACGTGGGGTAAAGCTGGCCTATAGTGGGGTAAACCTGAGGTGTCTCATATAAAAGAAGAAATTCCACGCTAGTCTGAGCCACCAGCAAATATGGAGTGCCACACAAGGAACAGGGGACGCCATCAGGAAGGAGGTTTGCGCCATGTAATGAAGGGTAGAGACATTTGGAAGGAAGGCCGCATGGCAAGGAAACGCAAGGAAGAAATCTCCACGCCAGTTAAAATGAGGCGTCTCCACTCAAAAAAACATAGCTGCCCCGTATAAAAAGCCGCCCACACTTGAAAGAGCTCACGCCAGGCATCAAAAGTTAAAAGGGGCAGAACAAGCCGATTGCAAAGGAGTGAAGAAATGAGCAGACGTCAAGCACAGTCCACGAAAAGGGGTAAACAAAGGGAAAACAATATAAAGCAATATAATCCACATTGGGTGGGTAAAGTTTTGTTTAATTGTTTAAATAGAAAATCAAACCCTGTGCCTTGTGTCTAAGACTTGTGGCTTTTGTAAGCCACTGGCTCTTGTGAGGAGGGACCCGCGTGCATGTGATCAATAACTGGAGGTCATAAAGCACAAATTTTAAACATGCATGCTTTCGCGATGACATGGAATTTGGGTGACGAGATGGTGCCAATGGTGCTATGTGAACGAACCAAGGATCGTTGCTACGTTGCCAAACGGAAGATGCACGAGAATTACCATAGCGAGATAGCAATTCTGATATGGCAATGACACATGGTCTTAATGTGGAAGGAGAGTTAGGATGAGATGTGGGTCTCGCTGGATGGTCAGAGCCAATCAAAGATTGACAAGTGGCATTCTCCAATTGGTCAAAAGAGCAAAGGAGATTTTTTAAAAAATAAAATAAAATATTCCTATTCCTACATGTTCATTCTTAGAATGAAAAATTTGATTTCAATTTTTGAATATTCTATAGTTCAAACTATGAAATATGTTAAATTTTTCATTTTTTTTCTTTTATTTATGCAAAGCCATAACAAAGTTTCAATCTTTAGAAGGCAATAACAAGAGCAATTTTTAATCGAAATGCGCGTTCTAATATACCATCGAAACTGGGAATAGATGAACTTTCTAAATATGAGGTCAGATTATGCATAGGTATTCACTGGTTCACACTATAGGTCAATTTGTGAATCTTGGGGCATTGGTAGTAGAACAAGCAGATTTGATCATTGAGCATCAAAGTTTGTTAGAGGGTAGATCTAAAGACCTTTTGAAGCTTGAATGAGGAGAAAATCAACTCTAAATAGTTTTCTTGCATTCTAGAGGTTATATTGAACTAATTTTCACTTTTTACCATGAATATTACATCAAAATTAGTTAGATCCTTTCATCATCAAGTTTTTGAGATATTTGATGCCTTTAGAGGTAAAATGCAGGGATTTGATTCATCAAATGGGTAGAGAGAAGAGAGAGGTTATTCAGATGCAGAAGATAGAATTTCAAGTGGACACATGTCAAGCATAGATCAGATCTAGGAATTCATCTTCTTCTATATCTTGCTTTCTTTCATTCATTATGGGGGTTGGCAGTGTTCTTTGTGAATCAGTAGGGTTTTAGTTTTTCACTGTGAGACCATATTTGGTTCTATTTTTTTGGAGAAAATTTGCTCATTACTATGATACCAAGGTTTTGGATCCAGTCCTAATGCATTCCCAATACTGAGACACCATTTTCTTCAGTATATTCTCTCCTATATGAATAGCAGTTGTAAAGATAATACAGATAGTCCTGAGATGTTAGGTTGTTTTAGGTTTTGATTTCATGCATTTGATTGTATTGTTTCAAGGAAATGAATACATATGAACAAGAGTTTCATTAGTTTCATTCTAATTCTTGTCTCTTGTCTCAACAATCTGTAAGTCTTATGTGGTCTTGGAACAAAAATCTAAGATCCATTTGCATCCCGTTCAGGTTGTATGTTTGATGTATTTTGTTGTTGGATCAAAGAGCCAAATAAATGCTTGATATGTTTAACAAGGTTACTGGTTACTTGAGAAGGATATTTTGTGAGAATGAGATATGAATTGATGTCTAAATCATAAGGTGATTAGATAGATCTGATGTCTGAGTATACAAAATATGTCCTGATGTCATAGATGTATGTTTTGAATTCATGGAATTGCCCAATGGATTAGGCACTGATCAGTTATAGGATCAGTTGTTATACTGCTGCATATTTGAGGTTGTGTTGAGTCAACATCATTAATCAAACGTTTCCCCTTTCATGTTGAAAGTTATTCAAAGATTAACCCGCACTTAGCTTACCAATTTCATGAGTGAGGTCATTAGTTATTTCATGCTTATGAAGTATTGGTTAAGTATAGAAGATTTAGGGGTTTTTATCTGTTACTCTAGATTTTGATTATGCTCATTGCACTAGTCACATAATTGGATCCTAAGAGGTTCACCCGCCTAGGTTTTGCAGAGCCTGAAGTGAAGAAGGAGTGTAGCCTTATAGTTGGCCCAGGTTCTTGGTAAAATTGTGTCCATTATTGGAGATAGTTGCCCATAGACACATTCTTGCCTTGCATACTTGGTTATTAAAACACTGTTAAATCAAGAGCCAACAAATTCTATATAAAAATTTAATATACTAGAATAATATACCAAAAGATATTAATGAAAATTATTGTATAACAAATTATACAATATTAATTATATATTTATCTTTGATATACTATAAATATAGATCTGGTTAATGAATATATAAAATTCATTAAAAATATATAAAATTGTACACATAAATTTAAATTAAAAATACATACACACAAATTTACCCTATAAGCATACAAAGACATAATCACACTTGATTCAATATTGAAATCATGTTCAGTAGCAAATGATACATTTGGCAACTGTCAACAAGCTTTGGGAATAAGACTTTGTGACATTAAATTGTATTTTTATGAATGATATACTGAGAGTCAATACTCAAACACCATGCCAAACATATTAATCTAATCTTTAGCAAAAGGTAGGCAGGCCCTCCTCAACAAGGTTTTGGTTGTGAGTATATGACATTGCGAGAGTAATTTCCTTGATATGTGTTTGACCTCTGATTATTCTTCAAGCAAGGTATGCATTAGATTTGCTAAATTTTAAATTGAGCAAATTGCTTTCACTACATCCATTCAATGTAATGTAATTGGTGACTATTTAATAGCTAGAATTTTTGTTTCTTATGAAAGGATTTTCAAAAAATTGCATTATATTTTTGGAATGAGAATTACGCTAGAGCAGGGAGTGAATAATTAAACATAATTTTCAACAAATAACTTCTTTAGACCTAAATATATATAGAATTTGTAGCCTTGGTTTGATGTTGTATCATTTTGAATACCTGGGTCAAGATATAAACAAAAACAAAAAAAAACCACAACCAAAAGTGCCTAGCATCATAAATGAATGTCAGAGAATGACACCAAATGCATTAGTGAATACAAACAAATAAAGAACACATATATAGAATAGAAGACACAAAAAAATAACATAGTTCACCCACTTATGGGCTACGTCTATTAGACAAAGAGTCCAATATTATTATCCAGTAAACCAAACCTTTTATAATCTAAAATCTTCCTTACAACTCAATGTCATTGCAATAAGCTATAAATCCTCCTTAGAAAACCCTAACCCTAAGACAATATTACATGACTTATATTGCCTTAAAAAGTTAACCATAAACACATTGGACTAGTTAACTTAGAACTTGACGAGTCAACTCAAAAATTCTTGATGAGTTAACCACAATTTTTTTTTAATGAGAAGTGTATAATACTTGCCTAATCAATTACCACAAAAATAACAAAAGTGACTTGTGTTATTAGGGAGGCAAATGTGGAGGTGGGTAGAATATCTAAATATGGGGTTGGTGGGCCTAACTAGGTTGAATGTGACCTTTTTGAAGACTTAGAAGTATTTATATGAGTGATTTAAATTTTGAAAAGGGATTTAATGAGAGTAACAAATCTAGAAATTTGAGAAGATCAATTCCATGATTGGTGTAGGCTCAATGCTATCGCAAAGTGTCATTTTCAAATAAAGCCAACTATCCTCAAGACAAAATGCACCCAATAGTCAAAATTTTCAAAACAAAATTCTTTAGATCTATAAAAACACAATGAATTTTTCTTATTTTTTGTGATGTTTTATGCTATTTGTCATTGAAATCAACATGAAATTAGACTAATTTTTTTGTAAAATTCCATTGTATTTTCATAATTTTGAAAAAAAATCAAAGGTGCATTTTGTTTGGAGGATAGTCGCATCCTTTTCAAATGAGTACAAATACAATAGGTGAGAGAGATTTATTTTGATGGTGATTTATTTCCTTTTAAGTTCAACATGATCAAGAGTATGTAAGTACTACTTTTTTCATGTCAATCAATGACATTAGGGATGGTGATCTAGATTTTTCAGGACCCTTTTTTGGGTTGGTAGTGTTGTTGTCATTTTCATTTTAACATTTGTTTCTATTTCCTAGTGTTGGCTTAGGGAGGTGTGCACATGTAGGTAAATTTCTCTTTGCAATCTTAAAATCAACTCGTATCCTTTTGTGGAGCTATTTCCATGAAGTACATGAGGGACCTACTTCAGTTTGATGATTTTGATTTTTTGGACTATATTTGTACCATATTTGGGGAGGAGTATTTGAACTCAAACTTGCATCCCATAATAAAATTAAACACCAATTCCCCTTTCTTGGTATAGGCTCTAATGTTGGGGATGAGAAATGAGGCATAGAAGGTATTGCAACTATGCATGGAGCCTCTATGGGATGAAGGTGTGGAGGACATTATGAGTGGTGTAGAACTTGGTGTCAAGTTGTACATGGGGTGAGGTCTATGGAGGATGGTTGGAGGTGGCATGACTAAGTTTCAACCACTTTTGTTGTGGAGCTTGACCAAACTAATGAAGGAGCAACTTGAGGGAGTGCATGAGATTGATGTTGTATATCCAAAAGTTAGAGTAGGAACTACTAGAATGAGATTGATGTCATAAAATTAAATCAAGCTCAATCAAGGGGATACCTACTTCTGGTATTTCCAACTCTAGGGTAGCCAAGACACTTCATAAGAAGGATACTTGTGATATTTTTTAAGACTTCAAACATGAATCATATTTGATGTCTTCAATAAACCCTCTTTTAAACATAAACCTTATATCAATGCAATCATGTACTTCAACATAATATCAAATCTAACATATAATTACATGAATAAAACTCACAAACACTTGACACTTGACATGAAGATCTAATAATGTAGAAACCCTACAAGCCAAAGGTAAAATTGTGGTTGGGATGACACCCACAAAGATCTTCACTATCGCAACAATAAAGTGTGCCTATTAAGGCTACAATGTTTGATCACTTCTGATGATATACCTTGTAAGGGGTCTACCCTTGTAAAGGCTTACAAGACTATTAGTTCTACCTTGACTAAAGGATTTTACATCACAAAAAAGTGAGAAATCTATTAGGAGATTTACAAAGGCGTGTTAGGACCACTCTATTAAGGAGTTTAAACCTTGAAACACCTATAAGAATGTATTGTTACTTGATCCTTCATTTTACACTTCAATGCAGATGGCATATCTCCTCTATCTAATGTAGTATCACCTCTATGTGATTGATCTTCAATAACTCTACTCAAAAGTGTTCATTGCACTTCTCAGTTGCTCTGTATGATTCACCTTTTAATTTTCATGCATCCAAACTCTTAATCACATACACTCCATATACAAGAATTAGATCTAAAACCCTTCTTAAATAGTTGCATGGTGAAGCTTCTATATCCCAATCAATGATCTAGATTCATTTATTTTGTCACTTAGTCCTTCTAATTTTTGGATTAGTTGATTGTCTTTCATAGAGATTTATGATCCTCAATTGGACATGTAATCAACTCCTTGATTAGCTCCTTGATCTATAAAACATGCTTCAAACTTGAAAAAAATGGCTTACATAAGATTTTGTTCCATTCGAAATAAATATGACAAATATCTTACTTGAATCTAGTACCTTACTAGCACTCTACCATGTATATTCTACATCTTGTCACTCAACCTTCACTATGCTTGGCTCACACTATTTTTCTCAGTCACTATATTACTCAACTTCTATTGATTACTAAAAAAACTTAGCAATCACTAGAGTACTTGGTGACCTCTAGCTTGCTTGACAGTAACTATTGCTTAACACTTAACTAAAATATATATAATTATTTATTCCATTACTTAGTATGGATAGGATGACTCGATCATAGTGATGACCAACCAATCCTGCCTTGTGAATGACCAAATGTTTGACTCTAATAGACAACTTTTCCTTAGGGATCAACAATCTCCCCCTTTTCCATTAGTGGTAAACACACTAGGCCATGATCAAAACTTTATATTGCAAAAATTAAACATAAGTACTCCCCCTTAGTATATCCTTAATGCTTGTATCTAGTTCTATACATAGACTTCTACTCTCTTTTTTTGAAATCTATTCCAAAATATTTTTGTTCTAATTGTCATTCATTTGATCATTCACAACTTCATTCATTCCCCTTTTTTTTGTCACAGTTGTTGCTGGGGAGTAGGGGTCAAACCATACTTGTCCAAAAATGGCTTGTGAATATGCAAAATCATCACTAATGCATTATCCCAACTTGTCCTTAGGGATTCAAGTGTTTGAATTTTTATTTTTAATTTGGCAGCAAGATCCACCATGCTATCTACAATTAGAAAAAATTGGATCTCTTTGCACTAGCTCCTTAGCAGTCTTCAAATGAATTTCTATAACCTCTAAATGAGGTGTTAACATGACTTGAATAGAAATGAGATTAGTTGTTATTATGCTATCTTCAACCATAAATTCTACCTGCCTTCCTTGCATGAATCCCAATTTAGAAAAATGTGTAGAACTTGAACTTACATCAATGTTCAACATATGTGCACTATACTTCAAATATGCCTCAAGTTTCTGGCCTGGACTACCTCTATGAATAATGAAACATCACACAATTTCTTGAATAATGTATGTACATTGTTTACTACAATTTTCATATTAGTTACAAGATGAAAATTTTCAACCTATCTGACAATAATCTCGGCCACCACTTTTGTCATGACTTTCTTTTTAAACTTCCTTTCTAACCATTGAAATAACTTTTCATTTGCATCAATATCTGGGACATTTAGTTTCTCAACTATTTGAACTAAATGTTCCATTATAGGGGCTTGATCATTCAAGTTCTCAACATCAACAATCTCTAGAAATATGTCTATGATTTCATGCAAAACTTGCTTTTTTTTATGCTCCCTGCTCATCTCTTTCTGATTTTTCTTCCTAGTTAATGGCTCTTGAAGTGTAAACATTTGATCGTATGTTAAATTGTTTGTGTCCCATTGTGGAATCACAATCACTTCATCAGGTGTAATGGTTTACCTTGTATTCCTCCAAGAGATTTGGTCTTTCTTTTCTTCATTATTTTCTCCTTTAAATATGGGGTACTATAGCTCAACATAGACAATTGTAGACTTTGTGTGGGAATCTCTACACTTAGTCTTTGTTCCTCCTTGGCTCCTTTAGGCTTCTCATCTTGTTTTCTTTAATTTTCATTTGTTTTCTATGATGGAATACAAATTACTTGTTGTGTAGTTATAGTACCTATATCTTATGCATTTGTGGGGGTGAGTTCACTGGTTGAACTCAGTCATACCTCCTCCTTTTTTCCCTTAATGTGGGGTCCTGGGGCACTCAATCTTCCTTCACCAGTGGTAGATTTATCTACCTATAAATTTTGGCTCTCTTATATCATAACTTATTCAGTTGTGACATTGTCATTGCCCTACCTTTCATTAGTATTTTTTCTGGTTCATGTGCAGTTTGACCTTCAGTGGACAACACATCCTATTGCTCGACAACACTGACATCCTTCTTCATTTACTCTTTCTTTTTCACATGTGTAACAACATTATTAAATGTATCTAATATAGTATTAGTTACCTATTATGTAGTATCTTCCCCTCCAGTCTTGGGATATTATTTGACTTGAACAAGTACTAGATTGGGGTCTTGTGGCTTGACATGAATAGGCATCTGAATAAGAGTATCCTCCAATTTTTTCTTGACCAATTTACTCTCATCCTTTGGATTATCTACAAGTTTATCTTTAATAGTAATTGTTTCTTGTTTCTCTTGTAAGGAAACTTGTAACAAAGAATATAACCATTTCCACATAACCCATAATAGATCTGAAATATATATACATTTAAAATCCACAGGAAAGAGAATAAACAACATACAAAAGTGTGACACAAGATATACCCTGGGAAACCCTTGTTGAGGGAAGAAAACCCAGCCTCCAAAAGCATCCATCACCATGTACTATTCAAAAAAAGTATCATGGCAATAAAACCATGGAAGCCTTCAAAGCCATAGCCACAACCAAGAAATTCATGTGAATAAGCATGAATCCACACATCCCATGCCATGCTTCCAACCTTCGAAAATGCTCCCTTGGTTAACCTATCAAGCCTTGTCCTGCTTGACTCTTGTCTTTTTGCCTTTTGTCTTCTCCCACCAACAACTACACTTATGGTTGCTTATATAGTAGCAAGTCCCACAAAACCACCAAGTGGTATCACATAAAGCATGTGCTAAGACCATGTGCTACCTAACCCATTGACCCCACATTTAATATTGGAAATTTAATTCTTTTCTCCAATATTAAATAGTTACATGAAATATTATCACAATGTTACAATACAACTCATCAAGTATATCCCATGGGAATCTTTACATGTTGCACGTCCATCTAGGTGCAACATTACATAATAAAATAAAATAATATAATATAACAATATTATGAAATGTGTGCAACACCCATTATCTCAACAATATCCCACTTGTTGTATACATTGCATAGGGTCAATCTGTAGCCACATAAATAAACAAGGGAAAAATCCCTCCCAGCACATCCACCATCATAGATCAAAGTACACGAAGTGCTCCATCCTGGTACCTACAACAAAATCAAAGTATCCAACATCTCAAACATGAATGAACTCACCTCCTATTATGCCACTTCCACTGAACATACATAGAAGTCATCCAAAGAGAAAGCCACCCAACCTTTCGCATTAGAAGATCATAAAATTTTGTACCAACTAAAACGCCAAGCACAAAAACCTGAAAAAGGTAATCATATGTATTTGTAGTTTTCAAAATATTCATAGCCAAAATAGCACCCATAACAAGTGTCAAACCCATCCTAGTATCAATACCTCCAAAGGCATACCAAGTGAATCTCACATCATCAACATATCCAATCTATAACCTACAATCATAAGCCTCAAGAGTAATACCTACCATATATATATGCCAAGAAGCTCCCACTATAAAAGATAATGCCAAATCTATAACCAATCCACTCACAACATCTCAAGGAAGTGAATACATGTAGTGTTAAGGATATTCACAATACATAAACCAATAACCTACAAGAAAAAATCTCATAAAAAAATCTCCAAAAGCCTCCCAAGCTCTCCACAACTAAAAAAGGAGAGAGATAAAGGAATAACCATGTCATCTCTCACATGACATACATGAGCACAAACCAATGATCACAATCTCCAACCAATCTCAAATCCACTATAAGTGAAACCAAACATCTAGGAAGATAACCAAGACCAAAGAGAAACCATGAAAATCATAACCGATATCATGTCCTTCTACACACACCTCTAGATGTAAATTGTGCAAGTAAGATCTCCATAAAACCCCAACCAAGAAGCCTCAACAACACCCAAACCATACCATATAACTAATCATGGATGTAAGCCTCTCACAAGAAGATCAAACTCATAAATCATTCCTAAACCAAGGAATATGCCCAATATAAAACCATCTCCCAAACTTAACCAACATAAAAACATATGTAAATGGAGATAACCAATGCTAAACCATATCTCAAATGAACCCTCTAGAACTAACTCATGTACCATATCTCAAGATCCATATCCATGAAAGACAAGCATAATTAAAATACACCTGAGAGAAACAATGGCCTATACCTATCAAGTAGCAAGCCACTGAGTAGACCAAGAGTGGGGAATGGGAATGCTCATTAAGATATCCAAGTCTCCAACCAAGACTCAACTAAGAAAAATCTCCTCTCAAGTCCATATCAAGTGAATTCCGCTCAGACTTCTTGTTGAAACCAAACAACTATCCCAATAAATACTTCTCTAATCCAAGAGAAATTAGCATCACCACCGTCTCTAAGTATCCATGAGTACATGTAACCAATCAATCCATGTCAAATCCAAATGAAACATAGCAATATCATAAAGTATCCAGCTTATGATCAATGTACTCACTACCAAGAAACTAAACCAAGATCATTGTCAAAGTTTTGACCATGGCCTCAAGAACATAAACATGACAACATGATCTAAACCATCTCAACCAAAGAGATAACATGCTCCATATGAACATACTATAAAATTTCAAAACTCTAAATGTGTATCAAGAGTATACCATGAAATAATAATAAAACCATCCTAACACCAAAGATAACATGTCAAATGAAAGCATAAACCAAACCTTTACCAAGAACCCCATTAGTCCTCAGGATGCAACCATCTCTACATACCATAAAGAAAACCATCTCCACATACCATAAAGAAAAAAAATATCCACATACCATGAAGAACCATCTCCACACATCATGAAGATAACCAAGAACCCCATGAGTCCTCGAGATCTAACCATCTTCACACACCATGAAGATAACAAGTGCACCATGCAAATGTCAAAGATGCTTCTGTAGCAACAAGATCTAAGACAAATCTCCAACATCTGCAAAGACTCAATAAATATATCAATGCCAAAAAGAACTCCCACTCAACCATGGTAACAAGTCACCTATGGCATCATAAAATTCATCTCCTACATGAAGATCCCCCAAGTCTATACACACAACCAAAGTGTCAGTACCAAGTAAAACCAAGATCTCCAAACCAAGAAGATACAAACCAAACCAAGAACTAATCTTGCACTATCACCTCATCACTATCACAAGCTCCCACTAGACTGTGTATCCAAGCTATCCATGACATCATGATGAAATAATCATCCTATAACTATGAGAATCAACCAAGGCATCAAACCATCAAAGAACTCAAAGTGCACATTATGAGCTCCTCAAAAGAAACCAAATAACCATGATCCTTAACAAAGAAGATATAACACTATAACCAAATCAAGAATCCAAACCAATAAAAATCAAGGATGTACCTATATATCCAATCATGTCATGCCAAAATCCATGGCACCATAATCACATCCATGAACTGAGTATCTGACACTCAATGTGTCCAACCTATCAACATAAAATAATCAACCACAATCCTCCACCATGATTGTACTTGGTAACAACATCTCATCCCTTTTACATGAAGGAAAAATCAAAAAATCATGTGATTTAGGGCATAGACAACCCAAATCCAAGCTACCAATCTAAATATGCATCAATAATGAAATATAAATGGGCAAAGACAACCCATAACCAAGCTATAAATGTAACCTATAAGTGTAGACTGCTTACGACACTACACAACTTATAGACCCAACAAGTCATCATACATATCCAAACCAAACAGTGATAACCATATCATTATGAGACCAATCTAAAATATGAATTGGGTATATAATGACATCAAATCTTGAATCTCCAAACATACAATTTCATAAACTCACAATGTTACCATAGTCAATATATATCATAAACTATTTAGATTAATATATCACCAAATAGACCATGCCAAACCTACACCAAATCTAAACCAATGTGTAGAGCTCTCCAAGAGCTTTCTGTTGACTATTTGAAGTCCAAAATTTGACTCTGTATGCCCAAGTTATGTCCTAATTTGTGCTCAAAATAAAAACCATATAAATTTTGGGCTCTTAAAACCTTACAATATGTCAAAATCATAGAACCAAACCTACACCAAGTTGTAATTCTCTGAATTAGCTTTCCAACACCTATAAGAAGTTTAAAATCCAATATCATGAGAGAAAGTTATGGTCATTTTACTAAGACGGTCTTTTTACCATATTCACTGTGATTTTTTTTTTTCGTGATGAAAATTCTGACAAGAATAAATTTGATGGCCATCATGGGCTAAAACTAAAAAACTCTTTCATTTCCTCTAAACATGGCCAAACTAGGGCATATTATATATCAAAAATAATAGAAACATTGACCCAAATCCAATGATGAGGTTTGTTTTTACCTAGAAGGTTATTTATGTAATCTCCCCTTAAAACCCTCATTTAAATGAAACATTTGAAAAACCTTATTGTCCAACAAATCTAAAACCCTTAGATCTGCAATAAACAACTCATATATCTTGCCCTCTCTTTTATCCTCTCATGCATTCTCATGGATTCAATCTAGAGTAACAACAACACAACCATAGCTCTGATAACACTTGTAAAGAAACTTGTAACAAATAATATAATCATTTCCACATAACCCATAATAGATCTGAAATATATATACAATTAAAATCTACATGCATGAGAATAGACAACATACCCACAAAAATGTGACACAAGATATACCTTAGGAAACCCTCGTTGAGGGAAAAAACCTAACCTCCAAAAGCATCCATTACCATGTATTATTCAGAGAAAAATATCACTGCAATACAACCATGGAAGCCTTCAAAGCCATAGCCATAACCAAGCAATCCATGTGAACAAGCATGAATCCACAAATCCCATGCCATGCTTCCAACCTTCACAAATGCTCCCTTGGCTAACTTGTCAAGCCTTGTCCCGCTTGACTATTGCCTTTTTTCTTTTTGTCTTCTCCCACCAACAAATACCCTTGTGGTTGCTTATATAGTAGCAAGTCCCACAAAACCACCAAGTGGTATTACATAAATCATGTGCTAAGAGCACGTGCTACCTAACTCATTAACCCCACATTTAATATTAAAAAATTAATTATTTTCCCCAATATTAAATAGTTACATGAAATATTATTACAATGTTACAATACAACTCATCAAGTATATCCCATGGGAATCTTTACATGTTGCACGTCCATCTAGGTGCAACATTACATAATAAAATAAAATAATACAATATAACAAAATTATGCAATGTGTGCAACACCCATTATCTCAGCATCTCTCTCTCTCTTGAACCTTCCTCTATATTTCTTCCACCAAATTCCCAATGTCAGGATGATAGTATTCTTGGTTATCTAGCTTAACTTATTCAATTTCCTCCTATTCATCATCCTTCTTTTCATCTCTAGGAATTAAGCCATATATCTTCTTCTAGATCATTTTACTTTTTTACACAATATCTTCTATCTTATTTTTCAATACCAAATAGGTTCTTGCCTTAGGTACACATCTATTTCTATACTTAGTGATTTTATTATTTTTCAAACAATCATTATTTGAGCTAATATGACCTCTCTAATTCGTCTTTCAGTCATTATTGCATATTGCCACTTTTCATCTATCTTATTGTACAATTCATTAGGAACATTATTTCCTATCTCTAATGGCATAGTCTTAAAATTTTCCATAACACCAACCAATGCCTCTTCAATCTTGATTTTTTTAGTTTTGCTTGACTTTTCATACTTGATAAATTTAAAAACTTGACAAGGCAACACTACCTCTGATATTGTCACATACCTCATCAATGTTCTTAGGTATCTTATGTACAACTATAAACTAGATACTATCATCAAATTCAATTTTATCTACATCATCTTCTTCTTCATCTTTTTCCATCATTACCCTTCTTCTTGGCCTCTTTGAAAGCTTAATTAGTTCAACCTCTTATTCAGTAGTAGTCTTCCTCTCTATGCACCTTTTGCCTTAAGTAGGTTTGATAATCTTTTACACTCCTTTCTTGGGCTTAGTCTCAGCTATAGTGGTAGCTACCCTGGCTCTTTTCTTAGTCACCCTTGATGGTGATGGTGTAGGCTTAGTCACTACCTTTTTCAGACTTTCTTTGATAGAGGGCTTGACAATTACATTTTGCTTCTTCTTTTTAGCCTATGGCTTGAAAGCCATTATTTCTTTTCCTTTTCCCTTAATATTCTCTTCTTACTATTCTTCATTGACCTCTTCATCATCATCAACACTCTTATTGTTGGTTTTTTCTTCACCTTTGCCTTAGGTAATGTGCAGAGGCATCTCCTTCTCTGCACCTTCACTCAAAGTCTTTTCCAAGTCCTTAATCATACTTTTTCTTTTCTTGTTGATTTTGGCAACCTTCAAGTCAATTGTGATCTTGAACTTGGCATCCTCATATTTTCTAAATGGTTCTACATTTTTATCAACCTCATCTTCCAAAAATTCAGTAATTGTTGTAGCCACCTCATCAGTAGTGATTTCATAGGGCAAGGGTCTCAACCATACAACCCTAGGAATTAATGCATGTACATATGTATAGTCCATGTCAACAAGAAAACATACTTCATTGTAATAATTATCTACCAAAATTTTTGATATCCTTGTCCTCTTTTTTATTTTCTATTTAGACTCCTCAAAATATCCATCCATAACATTTCAAATTTATCACCCAATTGATGAATGAACTCGTTAATTTGTTGTGTAATTGGTCTGCCTTGATCCTAAACAACATTTGCAAAAGTAGGAAAAAAAATATGAACATAGAAAAAATATGCAAATCATCAATGATCCAAACTTATACATAGTATTTTTGGCTTTGTAGATGGTAGTCAGATTCTTGGATAATTGAGTCAGTTAAATCTCGACAAGATCATAAGCATGATCTTTCTTCACAATTTTCTATTTCTAGTCCACGACTACACAAGGAACACTATCAAGTTGGCTTGACTAATAGAACTTTTGGGCTATAACCCTTACACCAAACTCGATCTCGACATCTATAATGGTAGATATTGTTAACCCTCTTTTGTTCCAAATTGCTAGGGTGTTTTCTTCAATGACATCTCTGCTTCAACATCACCTATTTTTCTTCTTGTTAATAATAGGGAACTAGTCACATGATGAATGATTTTCTTGTTGATCTTTATTGGTCCATTTTTGAACTATAATTGTATATCATGGATCCTACTCAACACTATTTTGATCCATTCTACCTTAATGGTTTTAGGAAAATTTAGGGCATGATTCAACCCTTTCTTGGCTAGGTGTTTATGTTGTTCATTCAAAACTCATTCACACAACTTCTCATATGCAAGTCTTAATTTACAATCTCCTACCTCTCCTACTTTGCATATGTAACATGACCTAAGATCATGAATCATTATGACTAGGTGGGATTGATGACAAGGCACCCAAGGGATCACCCTTCATCGCTATCGTAAGATACGCCTTGTACTTAGGCAAAGGAAAAACATTATTTTTTACTAGTTGAGCATTACTAACCTTTAAGTCCACCTTCTTCTCACTTGTAGATGATCTAGATGTCATTTCTCCAAAATTGGGGTTTGAACTCAATTTCAACACAACTTGACAACCACACAACTTCTTCACAATTTGCAAAAACTATCGAAAACACACCTTGAATCTCTTGAAGTTTCTACTAAAAGTTCTCCAAATTCTTGAACTCAATCTTCTCTCTGAAAAAATTGATCATTGTGTGTTAAAAATGACTTATGGAATTTGATATATACCTTAAAAATTCAATATTAGGGCCTCATCAATGCTCTGTATAAATAGTGTGTGAGATATAGCTATCTTGGCCAACACAGGATAACTTGATTATCACATTTCTTCATTCCATCAAATCAGTCATAACTATCATTACAACTCGGTCACTTAACATTTTCAGAAATTCATTACTAACACTTGGTCAACACTAATAACTCAACTTGGCACTAACATACATTACTCAAATTTATTATTCAAACTTATCCTCATGCATCCATTATGATGTAGTTTTTGACTTTAGTGCATTTAATCTAGGAACTGATATAAGATTTAACAATTTGAAACATAGTTCCATACATACCTCTTTACATAGTTTGAGGTGGGGGAATCACCTAATCCATTGGATTGGGTGATCACAACTTCACCATTTGAACTATTCTCTCCTTCAATTTTATTTTTCCATGTCTGATTCATTTGGCTTCTCACTTCATTAGTATTAACCTTTTGTGAGGCCTCACCCAATCCATCGTAGTATAGACGACATAATTGCATTGTGGTACTTTTAATTTGATGTTTTGATATAGTTTTGAGCCTATAGGGGTATGTCATTTTGATATCAACATTTTGATGATTCACACTTATTAGAACCTAATTGTTATATTTAATTATTTCATTTCATGTTCTAAGCTATTTCAATTGCTTTAATGGAAATTGAATTACATAAATACTTGAATGTCAAATTGTAATGTTCAAATGAAAATTAGCACCAAAGGATAGATTTAGATATGCAAATGAACCCAACTCACATTCCTTGTAACTTAATAGTCATGAATTTAATATTTCATCACTATGATAGAGAATAGGTTATGAGGTTGTTCAGAATGTTAATCTGATCATGTTACATAAGAACCTGTTATTTTGTATGAAATGATTGAACACATATGGATACAGTTTTATGACCTGATACTATTAGATTTTGATGCGATGCGAAATGTTAATTATATTATGATGATATATGATTTTTAAACAAACGTTAATTCGATTATGATGCTTTATAAGATGAAGGATTATGATATGCAAATAAATATAAATTGATAATGAGGACAACAAGACATATGGTTACATTTGAAAATTGGTTTTATATTATGATGACCTAATTATGGAAACATTCTAACAGTCTGAGGAATTAACCCTAGAAACTCACACACAAACCCCTCATTATATGATGAAGGGATATTGCTAGGAATGTCATTATCCTTAACCTGATTGAAAAGATACCAGTTTAAAAGTCTACATTTTAGTGATTTCCATTTAAATACATATACTAGGATCCATTTATTTGCTTAAATGATTTAATAGATATGACCTTAGTGTTCATGGTTATGATAGACAAGTATTGTGATAGTATATAGAATGGTAATTTCATTATGATAAGAAAGATAAATGTTGATACACATATTTTGACATTGAAATGTTTTGAATAGTTTATGGAAATAATTAGATGGAAGTTAACTGAATAAGTTAGTATGGATTAAATGATATTGGATTATTCTGCACTTATCTACATGTATTTTTATATTATTTCATTGGACTACTGACATTGAGCTAAGTGTGCAGGAAAGTGGAACCATGGAAATTCTTGGGGAAACAAGTTCCAAACCTTGTGAACATAGTTTAACCAAGGCGAATCTTTGGAAGATTCAAAAGCCTCGTTGTGAAAGTATTTTTCTTCATAATTGTATGGTTGCTTGCTTGTGAATATGTTTAATCATATATTAGATGCATTAAAGGCATGCCAAGGAAAATGTAATGTATTTTTATGTGTGTCACTTGACACTTGTATAGTCTATGTGTCACCTACAGTGTTGGTCTCAAGGTTACTCAATCTTGGTCCTCTTCCTTCTTTTCAAATTAATGCTTGAGTACACCCATTTGGGAGAGATTGTTTGGATGGGTCACATCATGTTGCAATTCGAATTCAAACTTGACAAGGAGATTAGGGGGTCTAAATGGGAACCTAAGGTGTTATTTTATTGTTAAAAAGCCACCCTAATGGTAGTATAGTAGGTTAGGGGCCTAAATTTATGTATTTTAATGTTTTCCTAGCTTTGGGAACCCCTTAAACAAAGCCAACTTGAATCAATTCGAAATTTGAGTTTTTCTATGATAGAAACCCTCTCAACCCCACTTGGTCAACCTTTTAATTTTGGATGAGCAACAATGTAAGATAGGGAGGCTTGATGTTTCTTACTAAAAAAGGGTTAGTGGAGAGTCTTTTAAGGGGGGAGTGACAAGTTAGTGGGTTGTTCACCCACTCTCTAATTTTAGAGACAGCTAAGTTTTGGAGGGAGATTAAGGGGGCTCTACGACAACTATCCTTACCCTAGCTTGGACCAAGGTTGGTGGCTCAAACATGTTCTTTTATTCTTTTCTTTAGTATGGATAAGAAAATCTGCAAGTGTGAAAAGTTATCAATGGAGTATGCATTGCATTGTCAATCTTGTGTTATGAGCTTGTCATTGTGTTGGGAAGAAGTGAATGTGTTTTGTACTTTTGGAGATCCTTTCTTGGTTTTGTTTTGTTGTTCTTCTTTTGTTTTGTTGTTGTTTCTTGTTTGAATGTGAGTGTTGATTGTGATTATGGGTGTGAAGGCTTCACTCACCCTTGGGAGGGCAGAGAAGCCTTGGGTGAAGGGCACAAGTTGGGCTTGACATTGCAGGTGAGAAAATAAATCTTTTTCTTTTACCTCATGATGAGGTTTGTTATTATCATGGAGCATGGGCTCCATCATGGCCATGAATCTTGTTGTTTGGGAGGAATAAGGAGGTTTGGTGGATGAAGAGAAGATGGTTGTGTTGAAGGCCTTGAGAGGCAATGCAGTGGCAATATGTTGTTATGTTGTGGTGGCCTTGAGAGGCAAAATGCATTGGCAATATGATATATATGTTGTTAGAATTTCTCCTCCTTGAAGAGCCCACCTTCACCCAACATTTTATGATTCCAGTGGAGAATCATTGTGCTAGCCATGACAGGGTGTTGATTGTATTTTGTGTTGTGTTTCATGCAAAGTTTGGTGAAGTATGTGTGTAACCTGTTTGGTTCTTGTTTCCCCTGCTCAATGGGTGGCTTCATAGAAGCCTAGGTTGGGAGGTGAGCCTCCATGGTTCCTATTTTGTGTGTGTTATGTGCAGGTTTTGTGAAGATGCATGCCATGAAGTATTAGGGTTCCACCCTTGTCAAAGTGGAGAAGATCCTAGTGTGTTAAAAAAAAAAAGGCTCAATGTTCAAGTTTCTCATTGTTCATGTTCTCAATGATCATGTTGATCAATGTTCATGCTACTCATTGTTCATGTCTTTCAATGTTCATGTTCCTCATGATTTTGAAGAGTCTCTTGTGTTGCTTCATTGTGATGAAGGAGATTGTAGCATGGTTAACAATTGTATAAGTAGAGGAAATAATAAACTGAAAACGTTGAATATACATGTTACATTGTAAAGTAATGATCTTTTGGAGTTTATGTGTTATGAAAGCATTGATATGAGTTGCAGACTTACATTAGTATCATTGTTACCATTTAAGAAATGTGTAAGGAGAGTTAGGGATGGTATACACCTTGCTAATAAAGCAATATTCATTGTGAAATTTTGATGAAAATTTACATTAAGACCCATTCACTTGTCTTGCTGAATATCATTTAGTGGAATGTTGTACTAAGGTAGGGTTGCATACATGAATGTTATTTACAAGAAATCTTCCATGTTCAAGTTATCATGATATGAAGGAAAGTTTGCAAGAAAGCTTTCTCCTTGTGGTATTTATAAAAGACGAAATGTTAATAGTAATCCATAGATGTTAAGTGATACCATTGATTTTAATTGTATAAATTTAAAACTTAGTAAATTTCTTACAATCCTTTTGTGCACTCAATAATTTGGAAGAAAATTTTTATGTTGAGAGCTCATGTCACATGCATAGAAACATTGATTTTAGTTTCCAAACTTAATGCAATTATAAGTAGGGAAACCATCAAATTTATTTCATGATATAATAAAATGAAGTTTGTTGTAAAAGAAGACATAATACAAGCTATGAGATACATTGTTGTAGGCATACATTTTCGTCTCTGGAAAATGTATGGGGAAGGGAAATAAATTCTCCCCCAAATTACAGAACAATTAAATAGTAGAAGAATATTCTCCAGATTTTAGACTGTCCAATAATAATGAAATAGCATTTAGAAATAAATAAATATCCTAGGCTAATATAATACCTATCTTAAGTGACAAAATGGTACACATTAGAATCATGTGACCTCTAAGTCACATCCACACTCAAATAAAAATAAGTGAATTAAAATTTCAAAAAAAGAAATTTAAAATAAAGAAAATAATAATTAGATAAATGTATAAAGAGCACATAATGGCTCTTGTTAGAAGTATGGATCATCTTAGCAAATAAAGGCCTTAAACTCAAAAAAATAAAAATAAAATCACTATCTTCTTAATTCCTACGCGTAAGACTTAAAACAAAAAAAAAGCTGACATTCTGCCATGTCAGGAGCAGTCGACTCATTGGGCACGCCTCCACATTTGGTTAAGGGTGCTCCATCATGCGTAGAAAGCATAGGGAAGAGTGGGATATGACCCACCTTTTTGCAAAGATTGTAGGCGCCCATTCCTAGAAGGTGGTGGAGTAATTGTATGTTGGGCACGTGATTTAATGTTTAGATGGTCAACATGGAACAAGGGAGGAAGTGGAATAGCGACCCAATGCTGCATGGAAAGGAGTAATAACGGTACTTGATTTCCTCACATGATTAATACCATTTCCCTCTAGGCGCCATGGATGGGGAAGTTCTTGCAAGCTTAAATTAAAGATAAACACACTCTTAATTCTGACATCCTATCAAATCACGCCTAGAACTAGAAGACCCTCACTAGCTCCTGGCTCAAGATTTGTTTGGAGACACCCATATCCATGCGGATCCCACTGAATGCATAAAAGAATGAAATAAGCTCACAAACTGACTATGTCAAAGTTAGTCCCCCTTGGGTTCTTCTACATTGGAAGAAATATGTGCGCCAACTTAGGAAAGGATAGCGTCTGGGGAAGGGTAGAAAGAAATATAGCATAAATTGCCTTTGGATTTAGGCATTTATCTAGAATTAAGTGACATTCGAGTTGTTAAAATGTTAATAATTGGCATTAAAGTAAGATGCTTTATTCATTGTTAGGTTATCTTATAGGAGATGGGTGTTTGTATTTTACTAATGGGGTTGGAGAGTGTTAGCAAGTTAAGGTGTTAGATGTATTTTTGGATTAGATTATTGTAAGTAGATATTTTAACCTAGCATTAAGGGATAAGAGATGAAGATTTAGAATTTGATGTTAGCTAACAATATTCATTGTGAATATTAAATAGAGTTTAGTTTAAAATATTAGTTCATGTATTAAAGAATTTAGATTTTAATTACATTTAAGTTATTTGATCATGTTTATGGTATTAGACCATGTTTAAGTTAATTGGAAGCTAGTTATGCTATTTAATCATGCAATAAAGAATTAGTGGAACTTAAAAATAGGGTTGGAGCTATTTTACGGTATCATGTATTTTGTTAATTTTAATTAACCATCGCTCTATCATAATAGAATAAAAAGTTAGACAATAGAAATAAATTAGTAGGAAGATGTGATATGTTTGGAGCCTTCATATTTTCATAAATTATTTTATTCTTAAGTTGATAATAGTTTGTTCCCCAGATAGAATATAAACTTAATGTGATGACCTTCGCATAAACTAGGAATCAAAAGTCAAATAGAAAAAAATAAATAGATTAAAAAGAAGAAGTTGTGTTTGGCTCAATAAATTTAGGGCATGACACCTTTTGCCTTTCCATTATTTTCTTCAACATTAGGTGTTAATGCTCAGTTCATGCAGATTTTGCTTAAGTGACTGACCTTCTAGAAATTCAAACATACAAGTCCAATTTTTTTCCAATTTCTTTATCTTCCTCTGAGATGTATCCTAGCACAATTTGTTGCAATGTGTCCATACTTTCCATAATATTGACAATTCGCCCAAGTATTTCCCAATTTATGGTATCACCTTTCTTAAATGTTTTTCCTTGACATTTAGGTGTCCAATTGTTCTTTACATTAGATCTACAATCTTGTGCCTTATGACAATACTTCTGACATGTGTAACAATAACCTTCAATTCTAGAAGTAAATGGTGCCTTATTGGCCTTTGATCTACACTCATATGCTTGATGACCTTGGTTGTTACAATTGAAACAATAACCATTTAATTTGGGTTTTGAATTTGACTTATCAATTTTTCTCTTGTTTGTATGGACTAGTTTTCCACATTGATAGCATATATGCTTCCTGTTCTTGGGTTTCACAATCACATTCCTTTGTTATCCTTTCTTTGATGATCCTCCTTTGTAGCCTTGTTTTTTTCAAATGCAATCTGAGTATCAAGCTTCTAGTTTTGAATGATATTTCCCACTTTATAGCCTTCCATCTTCAAATTCTTAACTCCTTCAAGATCTTAACTAGTAAGTGGTTAGACTTCTACCAAGAGTACATAGCTATGATGCCAATTGTTGGAAATCTAATAAGGAAAGTAAGATACTAAGAGGAGGGGGTGGGGGGGTGGGGGTGGGGATTGAATCAAGATCTATAAAACTTTTAATACTTAAAACATGAATCATATTTGATGTCTTCATATAAACCCTTTTTTAAACATAAACCTTATATAAATGCAATTGTGTACTTCAACATAACATCTAATTGCATGAATAAAACTCACAAACACATAACACTTGATACAAACATTTGGTAACATAGAAACCCTCCAAGGTGAAGGTAAAATTGCAATAGGGCTGACACTCACAAAGATCTTCTCTATCATAGTAATAAATTTTGTTTGTTAAGGCTACAATGTTTGATCACTTTTGATGATCTACCTTGTGAGGGGTATTCCCTATTAAAGGCTTACAAGACTATTAGGTCTACCTTGATCAAATGATTTTACATCAAAATTAAGTGAGTACTTTGTTAGGAGATTTACAAAGGCATGTTAGGACCACTTTGTTAAGAGATTTAAACCTTGAAAAACTTGTTAGAATGTATCAATATCTAATCCTTTAGTTTGCACTTCAGTGCAAATGTCAGATCTCCTCTATCCAATGTAATATCACCTTTCTATGATTGATCTTCAATAAATAAAGTTATTACTATTTAAATTGACACACACAAGGGAGTAGAGAGTGAATCCTTTCAATGTATTAGCATGTTCTAGTGCTCCCATTGGATAAAGATCTACAAAGATAATCATTCCTACCATATACTAGGTTTTATAATTAACTAGTTATATTACGATGCAATAGAAATTTGAGTAAGCTAAATTATTTGGGAAAACTTCCATAAGTTTAGAAACTAAATAAATAATTTTACTGCTTTAGATGGAATTTTACTAAGATGAGGTGGCAGATTGCCAAAAAATGGAATTACACGTAAATATATTTTTCTTGTAGGGAAAGATATGTGTTGTGCATGTTAGTGCTATGTGGGGGAAAATTGTGTGAACAATTGTCCTCGTCAATGAAAAATGTATTATACTATGAAAATAGGACAAAGTCTTCTAGGCAAGTAAGGCTCTCTATCATCAAATGTTTGTTGCTCATTTTTTTTGCCAAATGATAGACATCTGTGACACCAAAATGTTGCCCAACACTTCCCATAGGCCCATCAATAAGTTTTCCAATTTCGTCAATGGGATTAGTTTCATATGCATTTCTTCTTCAGTGGGTTTGAAACTTTCAAGCAACTGAAGCAGTATAAGAAAAGATAAGGTTGCTCTACCATTTTCCTACAACGTAAAAAAATTGCACAATGCCAATGTTGTGGCATGGTAGGCCTTAACGGTGGTGAGGTGTGAGGAGGTATGAGTTGGGTTGAGCCACCTCTTGAACAAGAGTTGGATTTTTTATTTTTGGGAAGAAAGGAATCGCCCATCTAAACTGGTTGGTGATTTTGTGCATTGGGAGAGGATTTTTGGGCAGAAGTCATTAGACATGGAATTTGATTTGGAGGAGTTTTGGGAAGGGGGGAGAGTGGGAACTGAAGGGAGAAGTTGTCCAGTGTTCAGATTGGGTCCCCTATCTAAGAAGGAGAACCACTTTACATCCCTAAGGAGGACATCAAGGAGAGAAGCAACACACAAAAGAAGTTTGAAATCAATGAGGCGGATATGGTGAGGTGTTCAAGCAAGGCAACACCAAATCTAAATTGGTTCCAGAGGAAAATGAAATCGTGGCTAATTGATTCTCCATAGTTTTAGAAACTCAAGAAGGAGAAGGGGATTGGAGGTATTGGAAATGTGTTCTTGTATGAATCTTACATAAGAAGTAGGTGCACCAAGCTAAGACAGAATGCCAGATTTTGTACATGTTGGACCATTCTTTTTTTCCAAAATGAGTTAATTCTATTTGTTTGGAAAACTATTGTATAAGATGTTGAGAGATGGATAGCAAAGAAAAAATGGAATTTAAGGGAGTGAAGAGAACAGGAAAAGAGGTATAAGCTAGGGCATGCATATATGTTATTTTGGTATATATACATTGTGCAAGTACAAAGGATATACTAAATGAATATATGAATTCCATGGAATGGGTGTGTTGTATAGAATGGCTAGGGGGTTGTGTTACAATGTTCTTAGGGTGTAATTATTGGTCTTTTTCACATATTTTTTGTGGTTTGAAGGGGTATGCATACTGTCATTCTCAGAGTTCCTTTGAATCCTAGATTTATTTCTCATTATTGATTGCTTCTAGGGGTTTGTAACTAGTATTGTTGGAGATTGGCAAGGGAGGCAAAAAGGGTTGTTGATCTAAGAACATGTCATCTCTATAATCCCATGTTGTATATATTGTTGTGTTGTCTCTTGACGTAGATACTTCCAAAATTCTAGATGCTTCTTCACAATTTTAATAATACTATGATATTTGTATTAGCGATGGACTTGATTGAATTTTTTTCTAATTTATGATTGAGAATAATTATTTTTCTCCCTGTTATTTTTCAAAATAAATAATGACCTTCTAAATAAATAGTATTTATATGTTTCAATAAATATACAAATAAATTGAACTTTGTAAAAAAGTTGAGACATATGAAAATTATTGATTTCTATTAGCTAATTGAAAGAATTGACTTGGTTTTTATGACACTCGATGATTGCAATAGTATCATGTTGTTGGACGGGAACTAATAATTATTAATTATTACCAAAGAATAATTTGCATTAACACAAACTACAAATCCCTCCTCTTGTACATTAAAACAATTGCAAAAATTAAAGGGAAAACAAACCAAAATATAATAGACTGAAATTGAAAACAGGTTATCACATTGATTAGTACAACACTAAAAAGAGAAAATTGATGGAAAATAGGAGTCTATGTATGTGTCAAAGCAAATCACTATTTTGGATCTATAAAAGAAAAATAAATAAATGATATAAGATAAAAACAAAAAAGTGAATAATTTTTTTTGTTCAATAGTAATTTTTAAAAGTTTTGAGTGTATTTGACATTGTATAGGCTTTGGAACTATAGGCATTGACATTTCTTAACAAGTAATTAAAGCATGTTATTTTATGGAATCAAATTCATCAAATATTTTAATAATATTATATTTATATTTTTTAACAAAATAATTATCATATATTAATTTTATAAAATCTAATTGGCTAAAAGCTTTTGAATGATATGCATTTTTGCGGACTATATAAAATTATTATATAAGCTAAAATTTATAAAATTGTGTTAAAAGTACATATTCTATAATGTAAATTTTTTAAAAAGATTCAAAAAAAAATTAATTTTTATATAATTTTTTTTTTGTCATAGTATGATATATTATTTTAAATAAATTACATAACTAGTATTGATATTTTAAATAAATTTATCTTAAAAAAAAAGTGATAATATCCATTATAAAAATATTAAAATTTAATTACTACATCTAAAAATATTTTTATTTCTATTCTTTTTTGCACTTTTTAAGATTTTTTTATTTTGATTCTTTAATCTTAGTTAATTTTTTATTTTATGTTTTCTTTAAATGATTATTTATTTCTCTTAAGTTTATAATTTTAGAAAATATATTATGTAATATTTATTAAATTATTTTAAAAATATATTCTATATTTATAATAAAATATTAAGGTTTTTACAGATAGATGGTAGTCAAATTTAACCTAGAAAGTAGATGTTAACATTTACACGCTCACACCTTTCAACTCGGCCCATTGTACCATTGTAGAATGCTTCAAAACATTAATAACATAACATTATTAATATTAACTTTGATTAAAAATTATAAAAAATTAAATATAATTTCATAAATCTTAATATTTTATATTTTATAATATTAATTTAAAAAAAATGAACATTTTTTTATTTTTTTTAAATTAATTATTTTTTGTTTGAATATGTTTAATATAAACACATATGTATCATGATACATATATTCAATCATATTCTATATTATTATTCTAAACTAACTAACTTCTAAATATTTAATATTCTATATAATATATATGTTTATAAGCTAGTCAGAAATCAATTATAAAACCTATTTTCATTATGTTAGAAGTTTTATAATTTATATTTATAATATAATGTAGAAGCACCAATAATGTAATAATAGATCATTTTAATATAAAGTCCAAAATTGTATTTTGAAAATGTTAAACTAAAGAGCATGTCAATATGCATTTATGTATTTAAAAGAAACCTGCAAAATTATAAATATTCCAAGTTGTACTATAGGGCCAGATATGGATGGGAAAGATATAGTTGAAAGGATAGATTGAATTGGGGAAAATCCTTTACGACCCTCTAGGTGCTAATAGTCATGACCAACTATTATTACAAATTTTTGCGAAGTGAGAATCGATATAACTTTTAGTTACTAATTTCAAGAATCAAAATTTGAGACGGTTTTTATCTGCATGTTTTGGTGTTATTGGGTTCTAATTTTTAGCCTATTATGGTCAAATAATTTGATATCCAAAAAGTCAACTAAGGAGTTGAATTAATTGCTTATTGACATGATATTAGTTCTTAGAATATTTCCAAAAATTTGTGTCTTATTTATGGCATTGGTTCTCTCTTTAAAGTGAGGATTGAAATCAAATTCAAATGTGTTTGCATATAACATGATTTGGGTGGAAATCAATAACTATTAATGGCTAGAAAATGACAGCTCCAAATTGGTTTATTCTTTCTATTGGAGGACTAGACTTTGGATGGCTTCTTTTTTAAGTCTCATACTGCATGCACCCTAAAATGGTCGTCTAGACTATGGGCCCCCATTCTTCAATTTATCAATTTCCTAAATCAATGCATCGCAATATTTTATTGAATCAATTCAAATCATTTTCCTTGACCAAATTACAATTAATTTAATTATTTCAATATTTCCTAAGGTTTGATCATTTCATCAATAATCTTATTTAATTAAAAGAAAATATCCATTTTAAATCAATAAAATAATCTCACGTAATTAGAAGAAAATCTCTCTTTTATTTAAATAATTTTCTCTTATTTAATTAAAATCTCTCTTTTTATTAAATAACCTTATCTTATTTAATTAAAAGAAAACCTCTCTTTTAATTAAATAGTTTTATCTTATTTAATTAAAATCTCTTTTTTTATTAACTAATCTTATTTTATTTTATTAAAATAAAATATCCTTTTAAATAAATAAAATAATTTTATTTAATTAAAGAAAATCTCTCTTTTAATTATATAGTTTTATCTTATTTAACTAAAATCTTTTTTTTTAATTAAATAATCGTATCTTATTTAATTAAAAGAAAATCCCTATTTTAATTAAATAAATAAATCCCCACTTAAAGCTCTCTTTTGATGAAAAAAGGAAATAAATCAAATAAAATCTTATAAAGATTCCTTTTTTCTACACATGGTGGGCTTTTTTTCCTGTTACTTGCCTTTTTAGAGATTTATCCCACATTGCTCTTGTGAGAAGCCTCCCGCCTCCACACTTCCCTTTATAAGGAGCCCTCTCCTTCTCATTTGGATAGATGTTAGTTGCTATAGTATTGTTATGTTGCAGGTTTGGAGAGCGATTTTGGAGGAGGAGTTTGAGCGTTCGAGTTAGAGTCTTGGGGTTTGGACATCAGAGCTTTATTGCAACTTCTCTCTTCTTGTCTTCTTCTCTCATGCATCCATGGATTCCATCATCATGCTCCATCCTTACATTTTCATATCATCTTAGAGTCATGTTTGATTTCATAGATTAATCTTGCATTGTTATTTCCTTTCATAGATTAGATTTCCTTTCTTGCATTACTTTGCATTGTTATCATTTAGATTAGCTTGCATCTTCATTTGCATGCATATTTAATGATCATGGAGACTAGCACTCTTGTTTTTCCTCTTTGAATCTCTCATTTTATAGTGTACTTAGATGGACACAAACTAGGTCAAATTGAGGGCCTCCATTACAAATGCTTGCACTCCATGAATAGAGAGCTATGAGTTGTCATTTGAGATCTCATTCTTGAGTAATCTTGGATATAATGACTTATAGAAGTGTGTCAATATTTTAGTACACATTTTTGGTGCCCAACATGGGGCAACCCACCTTTACATGCTAGTTTTGGCTTTTTTTAGAGTTAACCCCCTTATGTAGATTTGTTTGGAGATGAAAAACCCTAGATCTTAAAGATCTGATCATATCTCCCAAACGATTTCATATTTTTATCTGAAAGTTTTTTTCAATTGAAGAAATATTAGAGAAGCTTCGGTTAAAAATTCAGATTTTTCTTAGATAATTCGTGTTTTTCATAAATTTTATTTATTTTTCATGAAAAAAAAATTTTGGACACAAATTAGCAAAGTTTTTAAAAAATTCTACATTTTTCGAAAGGTCTCGAAATTCTAAATAGGGATTTTTCTTTATTTTTTGAGTTTAGATCTCATATGAGGGCTCAAACACTTGATTTACAAAAACTAGTATGTTTTGACAAAATGGGTCCCTAAGACACAAATGAATTTTTTTTTGAAATTTTGAAATTTTTAGAAATCTTTTGGTTTTTTAATAGGGGTCTCTTTTCTGTATTTAGGGTTTTGGGTCTGAATTCATGGCATATATGTCTAATCTTGTTGACTAGGTCAAAAATCAAAATTTTAAAAAGGGCATTTAATTTTCACATGGTTCAGTACATGATGTGAGTTTTCATTTAGGTAATTTTTTGGTTATTATTACTCCTAACAATCAGATTTTGAGATCTAACCCTAGGGTTTGCATAAGACATCTATCTTGTATTGGTTTGCTTGTTGTTTGCTTAAGAGCGCTTGCTTGATTTGTTAGATTAGTGGAGTTATATACGTGCATTGCTTTGGATCTTAGGTATTTGTATACATCTTTATAAAATTTGGACTTTAGAACTAAAAATGAACCTCTCATATGTTTGACTTGAGTGTTTTACATGCTTTCATGATTCACATTTCGATTGGTGCTCTAAAATTGGACCTAGATTTTCTTTCTTGTGTACATGTTTCACATAGTAATTAGGCCCTATGAACACTATTTGTGGTGATCTTGAGAGAGTGGGCTTCATTCACTTTCCTGACATACAAAGCTCTTCTTGACGATATATCCCCTTGTAGGTAGGTAAGGATTTGATATTATTTCATTGTCTCGCTTGGTTTGTTTTTTATATTTGTTGGTACTTTCTCTCTTGAGATTGATAGTGATTGGTGTTGGCTTTCCAAATCTCAATAAAATGATTTTATATTAGTGTATCAATGAATTTGTTTTCTATGTTTGGGTGAGGTGAAGAGGCTAGAGGAGTATACTCTATTCCCTTTTAGGCACATCAGAAACTTGGAACCCTTGAATTTGAACTAAGTCCCCATGTGGTCCAATTTTGTGAGTCTTCCTTAATTAGAGAGGGTTAACCATAGTGGATACTCCCTTTATTCGGTAAACCATGCAGATGGAGCCTCAAGCGGTAGTAGCCACTTTTGCTATGGTAGTAACACTCGCTATATAAATGTCTTTGTGGTAGAAATCTCCATAGGTGCAGTCTTTTGTTGGGCTATTAGATTTCCTCAATATCTCTGATTGATTAAATTCTCGAAATGTGTCAAAACCCTAGTGTGTCGAGATTGAATTTTTCCCACATAAGATTGCAAGAGTTGTAGAGTTGACCATTACTAAGAACCATAATGTAGCCCAATTTTTTTTCTAGGACTATGTGTGTGATTGGAAAACATTTTGAGAAAATACACAGTAGTGGTTCTAGGGGTTAGATCATACTAAGACACTATTCTTGTCTATGCGCAAGGTTGCTTTGTCCCTTACCCATTTCTTATAGACATTTTCTTGAACTCCCTGAGTGTTGTCTTGCGTGCCTGTTTTATGATAAAAAATCTATTGATGCATCTAGTTGGTCAATTCAAACAAACAAGAAAACTGAGTTCCCAAGTTGAAACCTTTCTCGATTTGTTATCTAGTCATTTCCAGTCCTCCTTGGTTGATCCAGGTCAGATTAAGTCACTTACCTCATTGTTGGAAGGTTGTTGTGTTTTGACCTCTTGAATCAGTAATATTTTATTTTACGAGTGACCTTGCTTGGAGTTGATGAGTTAGAAACTGTCCTTGTTGAGAGGATAAACCTTTGGATTCTTTGATAACATGTTTGGAGAGTCTTAGTAATCTCATGTCCATTCACTTCCATTCAAAATAAATTTTAATTAATTATAATTTTGGTAAATCATCCTCTTGATCCATATGTATTAAGGTATTCACCCAAAGTAGTGGGCACCTCTATGACAATGTTGGTTTATGCCTATTGCAAAAATTCTATCTTATCATCTCTTTTTTGGACAAGCGAGTGTTTTTACTATCCTAGTTTGGTACTAACATTTCTTAGGTTGTCCTATCAACTAGTACCTTTTCTTTCATGTCGGTTACAACAAGATATCAAGCAGATCAAGGAAAGCAACCTCAAGTAGTCTTTAACCAATTACCCTTAGGTCAAACTCGCCAAAGACATAATGGAAAAGAACTTGTATTTAATCAATCACTCAAGAACAACTCAGTAGTTTGGTTTGATCCTAAGAGTAACCTTAGTAAGTTGAGTACACCCTTAGCATCTTGTTTCTTAGATATGGATATGAGTTACATAATCACTCGACAAGAGAGGGAAGAAATGGATGAACTCCTTGATGACATATTTGAAAAACATCGAGATACCATATTGTCTGCATCTTCTAGATCCAAAGACCTCTTGAGAGAGAAAACGAGTAATAAATCCTTTGAGCATATGCCAATATTTTATGATGGACCTCTCTTTGACCAAGATGAGAATGACAAAAATGGTCCTAGACATGTTTTTTAGAAAACTTTTACTCCTTTGAGATTTTTATATGACATGGTTCTTGAAACCTTAGTTGCAAACAATATAATTATTTTACCATACAAATCTAGACCTTATGAACCTAAGGTAAAACCTCCATGGTGGAAAGATGATCACTATTGTGGTTACCATATAAATAAAGGTCATAAAACTAAAGATTGTATTACATTGAAATGTAAAATTCAAGATCTTATTGATGATGGAATATTGATATTGAAATTCCTAAAGAGTTATATGATGAGGATACTTCTCTTGAGCTAGATCATGTTGATGAACCTATGTCAACTGATGGTTTCCTTGATACCTCCACTTCTTCTAACACTTGTAAAATTCCTAAAACTTCAAAGCTATCCAACATACCTACATCAATCAAAGAGTCTAGTGCTTCCCACACTGATTATGTGTATCCTCAAGGGCTACCTCTAAAAGAAACTTCATCTAACCTACACTTAACTACAAACCTTTTTCAAGCTGCTAAGACTAAAGATACTCCACCTTCATCTGATGTTATGCCTACTATGCTCATTTCAGCTAGTCCTTAATTTCCCCTTCAATATCCTATCATGCAGACCTTATATATTCCTTTTTCCTTAGAAGTGGCTCCATGTCAAAAGGACTTTCAAAAGGATAAAGATAAAAATGTCAAGAAAGATCAAGATCAAGCACCCCTTCATCTCCTTCAAGATGTCACTCTTCCATATCCTATGTTTTATCCACCTCCTAAGTATGATGAAGACACTACTTCCACTATTTCTCTCGAGCTTACTAAAAATTGTGAACAAAGTTCTATGCCTATTCTATCCAAAGAAATTTTTCAAGGTTAAATTATTCCATCTTCTTGTTCTACCACTCCATGTTTGCTTCCACTTTCTACTCTTCCTAAGTCTTTTCAAGCTCCAAGAAATCCTATCAAAGAAGTTGCTCCTATTCACAATGCTCATGATCCTATTGAAAATCCTAATGTTCACTCTAAATATGTTGATGTTCTTGGTTTTCATATAGATGTTGATGGACTTATTGATTATCCTTTATCATTTTCCACGTCCATCCTTGGACTTCCTCCACCAATACCAAGGGTTGCATGTCTTCCTTCCATCTCGGGTCCTTATGTTCCTTCTCTTTCACCTCCTAATTTTTCATCCATCTTGGGTCTTTATGTCCCTCCATCTCCTATATTTCCACACAATCAATGTAGATGCATATCCTTAAATCCTGTTCATCCACCCACCCATCTAAACCAGTCATATCCTCCTTCTTCCACAAGTCTCAAGTCTTTTGGAAGTAACTTGAATGTTCAATACAAGAAAAAAAAGAAATTCAAGAATCCATCTAAAAAAGAAGCTCATCATGTCTCCTCTAATCAACATAGAGGCATAAAGTCAAAAGAGATATCTAAGAAGAGAACTACAAAACAAGTATTGGTTCCAAAATCCATCATTAAAGATATTCTCTCTAAATCATCAAAAGGAAATGAAAAGCCTACAACTATATGGATTCTAAAGTCTCTCTTGAAAGAGTCTAATGTTGAGCAACAAGTGAAGTTGACATTCAAGCCTCCAAAGAATTCCACTTCATCTTCTTCCAAAAGCATTCTTCCATTCCATGTGCCTAAACTGCAACCTCTTCTATTCGTTCACCATATTCCTTCATGTATTCCTTCATTTACATTTCCTCCATCCTCTCGCCACCCTTCAAGGTGTGTGTTGACGTTGATCTTCTCTTTCTTTCCATCTAGCCTTTCACAATCCTTTCATTCACTATCCTTCTACCTTCTATCATTTTTCCTCATTTTCCTATTCCTTTTATCTTCCAACCTCACTCGCTTTGTATATAACCTTATCCTCCATTTTTCTCTTCCATATTCCTTTCCTTATCAACATCTTTGAGCATATCATTTTGAATCCTTGGCATATCATGGTTTATCCTTTCAAGGAGAATTATCTAAATAAAAATTCTTCTTCCAAAAAATGAAAAAAAAAAATTTAAAAAAATTGAAAGTGTACCTTGGTGAAAACCTAGAAATAGGCGCCTTGGTAGCAAAAGTAAAGAGAAATAAATTCCTTCTATGGTGGAAATTACTCCCTTGTGGTGCTTGGTATAAGTATCGTGATGAAAACCTGGCAATCAGGCATCATGTATAGTTCTTCTACATCTTTCACCCATTCCATCATCTCACTTTGATCTTGACAATGTTGACCTATACATGAACATTTGGCTATCTTGTGAGCTATCTTATGATGATCTTGATTTCATTCTTTTCATGTGGTTAGCCTTCATATCTATTTTCCTCCATTCATTCTAGTATTTCACTATCATTTTCTCATTTGGTCTTCATATGATAAAAAAGAGTAAAACATGATGTTGTGAAGTCTCTTGACATTTCTACTCCTTTAGACTACATCCTTTCCTACTCTTGCATTATGCTTTCATGACTTATCCTATGTTGGCCTTTCATTGCTTGTCCAAATGTGCTTTACATGACAATTTTCCCCTAGCTTGGGTACTCTTGAGGAGTTTTCCCTTGAGGATTTCTTCTCTTCATTTTCCTTCATTCTCTTGTCTTCCATTTCTCCTGCTAGCTTGTTAATCCCTCTTGTGTTCCACCTTGCTAGATATTGGGACTACATGATACTATCGTTCTTGGGAGTTTGATGTCCATTTGTCTAGGGGCATCCTTTGTATATATTTATTGATCCTTGAAAATCTAAAAAATATATATTTCAAAAAATCCAAAAAATGATATATTTCAAAAAATTCTAAAAAATGATATATTGTTAAAAATTCTAAAAATCGGAAAATGTCCTAAAAAAATGATAATATTAGTGAAAACCTACCAATAGGAGCTTTGATGTATCTCCAAAAAAATTAAATATTCCAAAAATAGAAAAAAAATCAAAAAATTGCAATAAGATCCAAGTGGTGAAACCTAGAAACAGGTGCTACTTGAGGCCTTTGCACCCCTATTTCTTAGTGCATGTCCTTGACACTTAGTCTTTCTCCATCATTCCTTGTCCTTATTTCTTTGGTTTGGAATTGATTATTGTCTTTGTCTAGGGGACATAACTATGCTAGCTTTGGTCTATTGGATGTGTTAGTCTTTAAGATACCTCACAAACAGTGTTTTTCAACACCACCCCAACTGTATTTTTCAATACAACCCTTGACATCGGGTGTTTTTTAACACTTATTGGTTTGGTCTTACCCAGTTTTGTCATGTGGTCTTATACACTTAAATTTTTAAAACACAAATACTTAATTCTTGAGCTATGTCAGGAACTTTTCTTTGTGTGTTGACTGTTATTAATTTTTGTTGAGTGTCCTTGTCTAATAAGTCTCTCTGGTATGCATAGCTAGAGGTCTTGGGACATAGGGCATATTTTTAATTTTTTTCTGCTTGTGGGTGTGGTCTTAAAACTCTAGTGTCTTTTTCTGTCCCCTTGAAACACTTTAGGAGATTTGAGACATCATCCTTGATTGTTTTTGCACAACAGTTCTTATGGTCCTCCCAACATCTATGCCTTGATGCAAGCATGGTTTTGCTACATTAAATTGGGTAAGCTAACATTGAGGTCATCTTGACCTTTATGACTTTGATGCTTATGTTAGAATCTTTCTACATTCCAATCCAATATAAATCACATTCATATCTTCATAGTTGTGCTTGTGACTAGTGATGATTGTGTGATTATTCGATGTTCGTTAATAATGGCCCAATGATGAAAATAAGTTCTTTTGCATTCTTTCATAAATGATGAACACAAAATCCTATGTTACAATTGCTCTATTGCAAGTACACCTTTTTATTTTCATGTAGCTTGCCTAGTTAGACTTCATGTTACTTTGAATTTTTAGGCTACATTATAAGTTTGAGAGGGTTTTCCTTCATCTTTCTTGTGGACTTTTAATCAAACGTGATCATGTCTTGATCTTCATTTCCTTATCTTCTTTTGTGATCTCAATCAAAAAAATTTATCTTGAACATTTGATTGATTTTGAGGCATTCTCTTTCTTGAGGCAAATTCTCTTTCTTCTTTCCACTTCTTTCCACCTCTTCCAAACTTATATCTTCCATTTTCTTTCACCCCATTTCTTTTCTTCTAATTCAACTTTGGGGCATAATCTTCATGCTTGATGATCTACCTTGGTTCTGTGAGCCTTATATTTTTCATTTTATATCAAGAACCTTATCTTTTAGTTCAATTTGATTGAATCTATCAATTTGTTGTTTCTTCTCTATTTCGTTTCGATTTCAATCACGAGGGGGCAGTACCTATCAAACTTCAATCCTTGATTCAACTTTATCAATATTTGTTCTGCCTGGGATAGCCTTGTCTTTGTCAAGACAAAATTGTTATAAAAAAAATTTATTCTTTGTCCTGATGTGTTCCTAAGTTGACCACATATTTGTGTCATTTTTTGAACCCAAATCGACCTCACACTTCAACTGCATTCTTTGACTACATGTGTTCCCAAAATGATCACACATTAGTCAAAGAGGGGCAAATGTATGCACCCTTAAATGGTTGCCTAGACTATGGGCCCCCATTCTCATTTTATCAATTTCCTAAATCAATGCATCACAATATTTTATTGAATCAATTCAAATCATTTTCCTTGATCAAATTGCAATTAATTTAATTATTTTAATATTTCCTAAGGTTTGATCATTTCATCAATATTCTTATTTAATTAAAAGAAAACATTTGTTTTAAATAAATAAAATAATCTTATTTAATTAAAAGAAAATCTCTCTTTTAATTAAATAATTTTATCTTATTTAATTAAATCTCTCTTTTTATTAAAAAAATATTATCTTATTTAATTAAAAGAAAATGTTCTTTTAAATAAATAAAATAATCTTATTTAATTAAAAGAAAATCTCTCTTTTAATTAAATAGTTTTATCTTATTTAATTAGAATCTCTCTTTTTATTAAATTATCTTATTTAATTAAAAGAAAACATCCTTTTAAATAAATAAAATAATCTTATTTAATTAAAACAAAATCTATCTTTTAATTAAATAGTTTTATCTTATTTAATTAAAATCTCTCTTTTAATTAAATAATCTTATCTTATTTAATTAAAAGAAAATCTCTCTTTTAATTAAATAAATAAATCCCCACGTAAAGCTCTCTTTTTGATGAAAAAAGAAAATAAATCAAATAAAATCTTATAAAGATTCCCTTTTTGCACATATCTCTAAGTGGTGGGCTTTTTTTTCTTGTTACTTGCCTTTTTAGAGATTTATCCCACATTGCTCTTGTGAGAAGCCTCCAACCTCCACACTTTCCTTTATAGGGAATCATCTCCTTCTCATTTGGATAGATGTTAGTTGCTATAGTATTGTTATGCTGCAGGTTTGGAGAGCAATTTTGGAGGAGTTTGAGCGTTAGGGTTTGAGCCTTAGGGTTTGGACATTGGAGTTTCATTGCAACTTCTCTCTTCTTGTCTTCTTCTCTCATGCATCCATGGCTTCCATCATCATAATTCATCTTTGCATTTTTGTATTAGTTTAGAGTCATATTTGCTTTCATAGATTATATTTTCTTTCTTGCATTGATTTGCATTGTTATCATTTAGATTAGCTTGCATCTTCATTTGCATGTATATTTGATGATCATGAAGACTGGTACTCTTTCTTTTCCTCTTTGAATCTCTCATTTTATGGTGTGCTTGCATGGGGACAAACTAGGTCAAACTAAGGGCCTCCATTACAAACCATTGAACTCCATGAATAGAGAGTTATGAGTCACCATTTAAGATCTCATTCTTGAGCAATATTAGATATCATGACTCATAGAAGTGTGTAAACATTTTAGCACACGCATACTGCCATGTCTTATTTGAAATCAGGTTTTCAGTTGCAACTCAAGAAATGGTTTTCATGAGATTATTGGTCTTAATATGAATTGATTGCATACTTTGAAATGTATATAGAAATGTTTGTTTTCAGATGTGAAATTCAAATGTAAAGAAAAAATAAGTTCATACTTAGAGTTAGGCTGATTGCACTGATTCTAGTATTATTTTCTTTTGAATTGTATTTATCTTCACATCATATCATTTTCTATGGTCTCGGTTACAAACAAAGTATTAGGATTAAACCTGTTTTGATTCCCATCATTGATTGTATGTAAGTATTTGTTAGTATTATGACAACAATTGAAGTATGCATATGCAAATTTGGGTATTAGTTTGCTATTGTATTATATTAATTATGTATATTTCATTGCATATATTTATATTAGATATTTTATTTTGTATATTTATAAAAAATACATAACTAAAATATTAAATAATTTTTTTGAATATATATATATTTTTTAATAAAATAAATGAAGAATTTGTAATATCATTATTTACTTTTAACAATCTTATAAGGCACAAACTATGTGTGTTATACAACTTTATTTAGATTGTGTGTGAGTGTTGTTTAGATTGTGTATGATTTTTTATGGATGTGATTGATCCATCATCATGGGTATGCAAGTGAGCAAGAGATGCATAATAAAAAATATATAACAAAAAATATATAAGAATAAAAAACTCATGTAAAACACAAGGATCCTAATAGATTGTGAGAAATTGATAATATTTATAATTATGTTGGTAAAGAGATTTGTCACTTGAAAAAGATGTAACTCAATCCAACAGAGTCTATGTGGAAAACTATTCTCAATAGTTGGATAGCCTCTTAACATGCGGTCTTCCTTTGCATTAAAGGGGCAACTCCCTCGTAAGATATAGGTTTTGGTTTTTCAGTAAAGATGTATTTGAACTTGATTATTAAAGAAAAAGGTACTGAACGACAAACACACCAAATGACTTCACAACTTTCTTAAATTAACATAAATTGATAATAAAGACGATCAAGAACTACACTTGAAGATAATCATTATTACCATGTTGATCCATGATTCATAAACATTCACACAATACCACAAAAACATTCACAATAAAAGAATCAACAGTTTTACGTTGCAACAATTTAGATTTTAGAAAAAGAACCCAAACGTGTTTTCCATTTATTTTCTTGCAACAAGAACATAAGAGAGAATTTCGATTTCAAAGACAAAAAATATACACACTTTCCAAAATTGTCTTCTCATCAAAATTTTAGCATAAGTGTTCCCTATTTCCAAAGTCCAAAATATCCCCTACAAAGCCAAAATTATTCCTTATATAGACTTGAGGTTAAGAACTACTCTTTTGTTAATAACTACTTCCCAAATACATGATTTAGGTAAGGTTAATTAACCTTACAAAAATTAAACTATACAAGGAAAACATCTACAAACATGACTCAAGCCAAAATTCACTAAAAGAGCATGAAATGTACATCTAACTACTAAAGCTTCTAACTACTAAAATCCATCTATCAAGACATGATAGATTTATTCTTGAAATCTCTATAGGAATCAAGTATTGCTGTCATAGAATCATAATTAGGAATGAACACTTTTCCATCCTAAATTTGGCTCTGAAGTGTTTATCATGGATCTCTTCTAACTCTTGTTGATATGTTGAAATGTTGCAACCCTCTAGAGTGACTGAGACTAGACTGAGCTTCATCATCATAGTTTCAGCATATGACACTTGATTCTCTATATTTGAATCAATCCTGATACTAAAAGAATCAAGGAGAAATTAACAATCAACATGTTGAAGATCACCAATTGCTGCTCCACCTGCAATAATTGTGAACACTTCATCTGAGACTTTCACTTTGCCCACTCACTTGTAGCTATCAACTTTCCGAATTCGGCGATCCCTCTACTAATGTTTATTGTTTTCTAGTTGATAATCTTACTCCATAAGTGTAATTGGTTATTAGTCAGATCAGCAATAACCTTTTCAAGAATTAAGGTGTTCACATCCATTTTTGACATCTCCTATAATTCATCAGTTACTCCTTGCCAAGTGGCCTTTTGTTTGTTCCTAATTTTGAGTTCTTTAGATATCTCTTCCACTTGCATAATGATATTCCCACAAATTTCTTTTGCTCCATTTATGAACTTCAAAGTATCTTCTATCATCCTATTTACCTATGCCTCTATCATCATACTATGAAACCTTTTCTTATTTATGTTATGTACCACATTGTGATTAAGAATACCTTCAGGATTGGTAAGAGATGGTGAAGTAATTATTGCCTGAGCATTAGAAGAATTGCTAACTGAGTTAATGTATGATACCAACATTTACACTTGCTCTTTGAGCTATTCATTTGACTTCTTTTCTTTCTTTACTCTTTATAATATTTGCACCATAAACAACTCAAAGTTCTAAAAATCTCCTTTTGCACTAGATGGTCCAAGATCAACTTTGCTCAGAGTGAAATCTGACTCTGAGGCTTCTTCGACATTCTTCTCCACTGTAGGCCTCACTATTTCTACACATCAATTATGTGAAGTTTTATCAATGACCAACATAGACATCATTTTAGGAGGTTTTTGAAGAAAACTAGTGTTGAAAATAATTATTCAATTGTATGTTGTCTTTGATGTTACACAAAATGTCAAGCCGTACCAGGCAAGTTAGTGTTTGCCGAGCTCACTCGGGGATTGAAGACAGTTTCCAGTGTATGTCGAGCATTCTAGTAATAACCAAGTTCAAAGTCAGTATCTACCAAGCTCACTCAGGTATCGAAGGAAATCTAGTATTAACCAAGCTCACTCAATTACCAAAGAAAAGTTGGCATGGAACTAGTGTTAACCGAGCTCACTCAGTTACCAAAGGAAAGTAGGCATAGATTTAGTGTTAATCAAGTTCACTCGGTTGCCAAAGGAAAGTCTTTTTCTGAGTTAGTGTTGACCGAGTTGGGTTGGCTAACAAAGGATTTTCCTGTTACAACATATTGAGTTTGTTAGATTATTTTTTTAGTTCTAGTCAACTTAAGGGCTGATTATTAAATATTTGTAAGTGTGTTCAAGCTAACTTCACAAGGTAATTCATATACATATAAGGTCAAGTTGAGGATTGAATGTGTGAACATATGGAAGGGAAGAAGATGAATAAAGGAAGCAAATTAGAAGGATAGTAGAGTGTCTGAGTTAACCGAGTTGCACAGAATATTCTGATTAAGGAGGATTAATTACTTAAGCTAGAGTTGAGATCTAAATCAAAAAAGTAAGTTGCATCATCAATCATGTCAAGTCATTGTTACTCTCTAATAATTGTAGCAGTGAATCAAATCTCCTAATAGAGTTAGCCTAATAATTATTTACCAAATCTCATAAGATTTAAGTATCTAAAGACCTCTAACAGGCCACTCCTAACAAGGTGATCTAAATCCTTTAATAGGATCACACATAACAGTGTGTTTTGTAACCTTTAATAGAGTTGTCTCCTAATAGGGCTCATTTCAAAAGAGTGAAAAATAGTACAACTAGTTGTAATTGGTGGTTTTCCCAAATTGGGTTTCCACGTTAAATCTTGGTGTCTCATATGTTCATTTGCTTTATGTTTCTGCAACTAAGTTAATTAAGGTTAATCACACTTAATATCTTAAGATCTGCATGTTTAGTGGTAAAAAAGTAACAGTGCATATATTCAGTATTAATCGAGTGTTTATCGAGTGATAGTTATTTTTAGTGTAAACCGAGTTACTGTGTTAACCAAGTGATTCTATGCTAACTGAGTTACAATAGAGTTTTTGTTTTGTATTATTGACATCTTAAGGGACTTGGACTTGTTTTTGTGGTAACTAATTCGCCCCTCCCCTCTTAGTTACTCCTCTTATATTTTCAACAACTAGAGACCGCATCAAATGAAGGTGGAGCCATCTGAACTACCTTCTTCTTTTGTAGACTCGCTTACATCCATGAAGGTGTAGGAGCTTGAGATGATACTTGTGTATTTTTTTCTTGATTTTCCATGATCACCATTAAATCCTCTGTGTTAGATAACTAGTTATCTATCTACATAATGTCTATTAATGATATCTCGGGAGGAGAGAAATTTTGGGGAGAAACTACTATTTTAGGTGAAGAGGCAACTGGAATATGTTTTTCAACAACTTGAGGAGATTTTTCAACATTCTCATTGGGTCTATTTTCTTCCCGATTCACCTTGTCAGCTTTACTCTTCTATTTTGTCCTTCTTTTTTTGACTGCAAATTCAACTTCACATAGTTTAGATAAGACGGTTGATTTGGATCTTCATCATCACCATTACCACTTGTATCCAATTGCTACATTTTCTCACTTGAAGTCACTTTAGGTCCATTTGAGATCATTCTTCTTCATTGTTGCTTCTCCTAGTAGAATTACCCCCTTTACCTTTAAGTTTAGTAGCTTTATTTTCTATCCTTATTTTAGTCACCCATTCCCTTGTTCTTTTGATGACATAGCAGTTCTCTCCTTCAAACTTTTCAACTCCTGAATAGACCAATCAATTGGTGGAAGTTCTAGTAGCCCAATCTTCTCCTAGTAGAAAGTGTCGACCAATGAACCTTCGTAATTATCTATGTCTGTCATGTCGTAATTACTCCTCTTATATTTTCAACAACTAGAGACCACATCAAATGAAGGTGGAGCCATCTGAACTACCTTCTTCTTTTGTAGACTCGCTTACATCCATGAAGGTGTAGGAGCTTGAGATGATACTTGTGTATTTTTTTCTTGATTTTCCATGATCACCATTAAATCCTCTGTGTTAGATAACTAGTTATCTATCTACATAATGTCTATTAATGATATCTCGGGAGGAGAGAAATTTTGGGGAGAAACTACTATTTTAGGTGAAGAGGCAACTGGAATATGTTTTTCAACAACTTGAGGAGATTTTTCAACATTCTCATTGGGTCTATTTTCTTCCCGATTCACCTTGTCAGCTTTACTCTTCTATTTTGTCCTTCTTCTTTTGACTGCAAATTCAACTTCACATAGTTTAGATAAGACGGTTGATTTGGATCTTCATCATCACCATTACCACTTGTATCCAATTGCTACATTTTCTCACTTGAAGTCACTTTAGGTCCATTTGAGATCATTCTTCTTCATTGTTGCTTCTCCTAGTAGAATTACCCCCTTTACCTTTAAGTTTAGTAGCTTTATTTTCTATCCTTATTTTAGTCACCCATTCCCTTGTTCTTTTGATGACATAGCAGTTCTCTCCTTCAAACTTTTCAACTCCTGAATAGACCAATCAATTGGTGGAAGTTCTAGTAGCCCAATCTTCTTCTAGTAGAAAGTGTCGACCAATGAACCTTCGTAATTATCTATGTCTGTCATGTCGATATCCACCTTGAAATCTATCACTTGCCTTATAATAAGCCACATCCAATCTTGCTTCCTGATTTTGAAATTACTTTCAAAGTCTTCCCAAAAATCTTCTAGAGTCAGAAAGCAACCAAGGCAAGGAGTTAGCTTCAACTCATTGATTATGTAGCCTTTATTGTCATAAGGAAACTTCATAGTGTAAGGATATAAATTAATCTTGGAAATGGATCTTTGTATGTTCCTCACATTTGTTGCAGTATCACACCTGTAATATTTGATGCCAATAGGAAAATATATCTTGCTTGCCCTCCTATTCTTGCAAAAGTTATTAATTTGACTAATTTGCCTACATATCTCAATCAACACCAGTTTATCATCAATGATTCTAGGTAGCATAAGGGGCTATCCTTGATGAGCGGCTAATCAAATATAAGTGGACTTTGAGAACCATATGAAGTAACTTTTGTACTTTTAGATTGCCATTACTGCTTCCGGTGAAATTTTGAGTCCCATTTTTCCTTGAAGTTCCTTTACTATCAACATCATGAATGCATTATTCACTCTCCTGAAATGGTGTAGGCTACTTTCATATTGCAACTGAGAGAGATGATTGTAAATGATAGTTGCATCATCATACATACCCTATCTATTAAGTCCAAGCCAACTTTTTATACTTGCAAAAGCATAGAAGAGTAATGGAGTTCAATAAGTTATCTATGCAAGGCTGTTAGAAATAATAAGATCGAAATGAACTAAAAAATAAAGAATTATAAATTAATCCAAGAGAGTTGTAATAAACATAATTACCATACTTTGCAAGAGCTTTCCAAGATCAACACAATAATGGAGGCACAGATTTTTGAAAGGGGAAAGCAAAGAAAACCCCTTGTGAATTATATGAATGAGGCAAATGCCTAAGAATGAAGAGAGAGAGAGAGAGAGAGAGAGAGAGAGAGAGAGAGAGAGAGAGAGGAGATAATGAGGAGCCATAGGGCCCATTACATGAACTACATTGTAATTGTGTATTGTAGAATGAGAGAGAAGCATCTCTTATAAAGAGATGAGAAGAGTTATTTGTAACTCCTAAGTGAATGATTGCCACATTCATAAGTGTGTGCATAACAAGTGTCATAATCCTCTTAAGGAGGAATAATCTATTTTCCTTAATAAAGGAATTACAAAAAAAGGCTTGTCCTCACATGTGGACTAGAGGACAAACAACATAAGGGATACCTTGGTTTATCCCATTTAATAAATACAACCCATTTAATAAATACAACCAAGGAAAGATTATAAATTCTAACACCCCCCTTTTATCTTTACTTGGGAAAAATATATCAAAGGGTATTAAACCCAAATTTTTACAATGAAATTCTAAATATTAGTAACTTGATCTTTGAGAATGTCTTCAATTATGCAAAAGGTCTCTTGTGAGTGTAGGAAGATCTTCATAGAGCCAACAGAGAAGTGGATAGGTTATTAAAGTACACCAAAGAATATTGTCTTGTATGTGCCTGGATGAATTACCTGAAAAACATAGACACAAGAAACAAGACAACTATCCACAAGAAGTATTTCATCTTATATTCAAATTAGAAAGTCTATTTGAGTAAGGATAGTAAAACTCTCATAAAGAAACAATGAGGAGAATAAATAACTTGATATCAAGATAAAGTATATGCTCAAAATATTATCAATAAGTAAAAAAAAAGTTTGATCAGTGTTCTCATGAAAAGTATATTATACTAATGTACTAATGACCACAGACAAGGCCAACTAATGATACTTGCATCAACATTGCATCAATCGCGTGGATATAGACAGTCCACTTAATGAATCATCCCACTGCAAGTTAATGGGGGCGTCCCTCCACAAGATGCATGATTCATGATCTAAGCAATGAAGTATGCAGATCATTATCACATTAATATATGAAAATAAAGTATAAGGAGAGACATGGAGATCAAATTATTATTATCATGATTTTTGTTAAGATATTAATAAAGAATGGATTATGAGGATTTAACAATGTATTGCCTTCAAATTGGATCAAATCAACTGAATTTGGAGGGAAAACTCCAATAATAACATCCTCTTCATTGAGGAACAAAATGGAACAACATGGAGGGAAACTCCATAAATATCAACCTTTCAAAGTAGAGCATATAGAATCAAATGGAGGGAAACTCCATATAAATATCAATCTTTCAAAGTGGAACCAATAGAACAAATGGAGGGAAACTCCATAAATATATTATCCTATCAAAGTGGAACAGATATGATCAAATGGAGGGAAACTCCATATAAAATGAATGCACACCAATATAGGATGAAGGGATACTCCATGGGCCAGATAAGAAAACTATGTATCAGTTATACTGAGGGGACCTACATAGTTAACCTTGAAAATTTGGCTCCCTATGCAACTCAAAAAGAATATCATATAAATCATGTAAATCAATGGTATAAAACCATAAAGTGCCAACATGGGCATAGAACGATGCTATAAAAGCATAAAAGTGCAACTGTGTGCACATCAAAATATCACAATAAAGTTGAAGGCAAATGTGTAAGATAACTCATAATCCAAACAAAATTGAGCTAAATGCAAAGATCCAAGGAAGATCAATGAGAAATAAATAGTATATGGATATCAAGTAGAAAACTCCATTGAGGGTAAACATGGGTACTTAATTTATTTTCTGAAAGAATATACCAAATTAATAAATATCATAGTCATAAAAAATTATAATATTTATTTGGGCATGTATGTGTGCACCCATATATACTCAAATAAATATACCTAAAATTTAAAAAATAGATTTTAATGATTAAAAAGAGACATAATTACATATGTAATACTTTAAAAATGTCATCTTTCTAAATAGAACTCATTTAAAAGGGTTTTATCAAAGACATTAATGTTTTGTGCCATCAACCTTAAGAATAAAGAGAGTAATAGAATAGTTGTATTGCAACAAATTTGGATTTCAACTAATTTGAAATTAAAGTAATGGCTATTAATTAATTTTAAAAAATGCAAACTAAAAGCCTTCAATTAAAATTCTACTAATACAACTCACTTTAGCTTAAATCAAATCAAATAACATAAAAAAAAAATATTTTAAGAACTTATAATATTTCTAATCAAATGACTAAATTCATTGTAAATATGAAAATAAATTTCCAAAAGTTTATATTTTCTTGAATAAAAAACTCTTTTTCATATTTAAAGAATAATAAACATAGAAAGTATTGTAAAAATAATCAATATTAAAGACGAGAGCATATATAGTGAATTTTTTTAAGTAGAATAAAATGTATTTTAGAAAAAAAAAAAACTAATTTCAAATTTGTATCTATTAAAAAGAATATATTACATTTTTTAATTTAAAAAAAAACCATAAAATTAGATAAATAGAAGATTTTTATTATTATTATAAAAATTATATCTTAATATAATCTTAAAATTTTTTAAAAATAGCCTTTTCCTTAAATTTTTGAGAGAGATTTAACATAAATAAAAATAACAAGGCAAAGAGGAAGGAAATAATAATAATAAAAATTCATCTAACATCATGAAACTCAGTGAAAAAATGTTAGAAATTTTAAAATAAAAACTTGTGATCTGCAACTTGTGACTAGCTGTAAAAAAATGTGTATGCTACATGTTTCCATGTGGAAAAGTGAAAAAAGAAATCTAATAGATATAAAATATTAAAAAAAAATGCTAAAGTGATAGTAAAAACATGTTACAAGAAATGATGCAAAAAAAATTATGAGCAACAATAATAAAGGAAATCAAGAATTTAAAAGTGAAATATCTGTGAGGAAACTAGTAGCTGCCAAGACTGAATTTTTTACTCTTACATATATTTTATTTTCAGTATAGAAGATAATTGGAGCTCTCCATTTTTAAGCAGCTTACTTGTGTCGGGAAAGAATTGTACTTCCATATTTCCACACTTGTTTTGAATTATTGTTTGAATCAGATTTTAGTTTCTGAAATATAAAATTTTATAAATTTAGAACTCTATTTAAAAAAAATAGAAAACATTTAAGAATCTAAAAAATGTTTCAATGTTTTAGTTTAATTGAGAATATAACTAACAATCCAATCCTTCCAAGGCATAATTAGCCCAGCCATATATTGAAGGGCTAAAAAATATAATAGCAATCCAAAAAATTAAAACAAAACATTTGAAATTATTAGAAACGTTACAGGAGAATTTAAAAGATGAGACTATTAGTGATGCCTGAGAACCAAAAAAAGCTTATAAAGAATATTGCCTTCCGCTGACAACAGAGGTAACAGGTAACGACTAAAAAAAGCAATAAGATAGAGAAGAATATATGGGAAATAATGATGATAGAGTTTGACATCTAACTAGACTCAGGCGAATAATAATGATAGAGGTGTGCAGAGTCACTCCAAAAATTGAATCAACGACTAAAAAAAGGGTGGTCAGGTATCCAAAGATTAAAATAAATGTTGAATGTTGAAGTAATGTGAGCGCACAAGATTATTAAAGTTGAACAAAATCAAGAGCAAACTTTCTAAATGAGCAGCTGGAGGAGTGCGCTGAAGGTAGCAAGAAGAGAGGAGCACGAGAAAGAAAAGAGGAACCGTAAGATAGAGGCATGATGGAAACCCAAAAAAATGGAGGGGCAATGGCAGGCCATGACTATGGTGCTGCCCTTAGCAAAAGCATCCTTTTTTATGAGGCCCAGAGATCTGGCATTCTTCCTGCCAATCAGAGAGTTAACTGGCGCTCTCATTCATTCAAAGCAATATTACTTGGAATGATGTTTCTTTCACATGAATAACAAGAACAGCAAAACTAAAAATTTCAAGCTCTGATGCCCATCTTCCTTTCAGCAATATTATTTCCAGAATAGGTCAAATCATGTTCAATCGATTCTAGAAACATACTTATTACATTACAAGGGACCATAGCAGTTCAATGTATTTCAGTTCCATATGACTTTTTTAATGTTTATATTTTCTTCATTTTCTTCCTGGTGAGAAAATAGCAGATAGAAATTAAGGATCAACCTAACAACCAAATGGAAATTAAATTACAACCATATCCAGACAAAGCCTACTCAATGAGAGTGCGTGCAAGACTTACAACAGAATGAGGCACTTATATTGTTTGTGCATTTCTCAGACTACAATAACTTTTAAACCAATGCCAAAATTCAGTAACAGTAAGTAACTAACCATCCCCACAATAAATAAATTAAAAAGAATTTTAACTCCATAACATTAGAGTAGCAGTTCTTCAAGGAATACTATTACTTCACCAAGATCTATTATGCCTCCTAGACTTTCTATTATAAAATGAAAAAGCTCCTTGGAGATCCTAAAGAAACACTTCCCAACACTTACTGTTTCTCGATGCAGTAAATATATATTAACTTTTGCCTGGTGAAAATCATTTAAGTACAAATGCACTCAGTATAAATCTACAAGAGGTTATTTATTGGGTGCTTCCTAATTATCTATTCAATCATTAAACTTTTGGTGGTATTAAAGGTCTATTAAAGCCCGTAGTGTCATGTTTTGCATGTTTCCTATTAGATCCCTCTACTGTTCTCCAGCTATCTCACTTATAGAATTGAATGATTTTTGCTGCTGCAAAGTACGTACCATACAAGTTGATGGTGATGAGACAGGAACGGTACTATTTCCATAAAGCATGGCTCTCTGTTGAGGGCTTATAGATTGTGGTATAGATTCTAGGCTGCTAGAAGTCCAGGGAGGAGGTGGATAGCTGGATGACACTGGTGACACCTGAGATGGTGAGCTATAAAGCCTTGAACCATATGTCCCTACATTTGCATTAGGATTCTGTTCTTGTTTCAAACCAGTTACCCAAGGCACAAGAGATTGTTGCGAGGTTATTGCAGTTGGTAGGAGGAGGCAGTTTGCAGCAAAGAGGGTGAGGAAGAATCTCACCACACCACACTTCTGCTGCGCAAGGATAGGCTGACAGCTAGGTCAAGTAAAAAAGAAAGATTGAAAAGGTAAGACCAGTTTAGAAATTGATCCCAAAAAAAATCTTAAAGAAATAATCGGATTAGAATATAAAAAAGAATAAAAGAAGTATAGTTAGACTTTAAAATATTTAAACTTTCAACAATAATATGAATAGGTTTTGACCTATAAATAGAATTTCAATCAAAAAATTTAATCATGAATAAGGATTTTTTAAAGTTCCCTGCAATAAAATGTTAGGGAAAGAATAATGAATTTTTTATTTTGAATATTTAGAAAAAATAATTTTAAAAAAAATGCTATTTGTTAAAACAAGAGTAAAAAAATAATTTTAAAAAAATACCTTTTGGCGACAAGCCTTCCAAAGAAGATTAGAAAAAAAATTATTTAAAAAAACTCGTAACACAAAGGATTAAAAATGAAATTTTGCTCCTCTTCTCCTCTATTATCAAAAAATCTCCAATATGGTAACCTTCACAAAAGCTCAAAACAAAGATTAGAAAGCTCTGATACCATGTTAGAAATAATAAGATCAAAATGAACTAAAAAATAAAGAACTATAAATTAATCTAAGAGAGTTTGTAATGAACATAATTATTATATTTTGCAAGAGCTTTCCAAGATCAACACAATAATGGAGGCACAGATTTTTGAAAGGGGAAAGCAAAGAAAACCTCTTGTGAATTATATGAATGAGGCAAATGCCTAAGAATGGAGAGAGAGAGAGAGAGGAGATAATGAGGAGCCATAGGGCTCATTACATGAACTACATCATAATTGTGTATTGTAGAATGAGAGAGAAGCATCTCTTATAAAGAGATGAGAAGAGGAGTTATTTGTAACTCCTAAGTGAATGATTGCCACATTCATAAGTGTGTGCATAACAAGTGTCATAATCCTCTTAAAGAGAAATAATCTATTTTCCTTAATAAAGGAATTACAAAAAAAGGTTTGTCCTCACATGCGGACTAGAGGATAAACAACATAAGGGATACCTTGGTTTATCTCATTTAATAAATACAACCAAGGAAAGATTATAAGTTCTAACAAAGGCATCACTAATAAGCTTTGCCCAATCTATGTGTTGCTTCCCCTTGTCGATCATGTTGATAAATAGGAACCTGCATCCTTCAAACTCATGCAAGTCTCTAATTATCTTGCTCAGAAGGATTACCATATTCATCACATCTTTCTTTAGCAATTATCTGTGGATGGACTTCGCTAACTGAGATTTACCTTTCCTTTGCTGTGAGAACCACAACCTAGAAACAATGTTTAACCACTAAGTTTGATTTGAAACATAATACTCCCTTGCCATCCTTATATCTATGTTGACATATTGTTCTTTGATAGGTAACTGAAAAGCAATGGCAGTAGAAACATGATCCAAACGAACAGTCACTTTATTATCTAATGCAATCACTTCTCTGGTATTTGGTTGGTAAGCTTTCATATATTCCAATCCTAGATCCAGACACTGTGCTGATATAGGATGACCTCCGGCTCAAGCTATTCCACTCTCCAATATCTACCTGGCCAAGGGGGTCCTGTCACCACTTTCAAGAGATGACCAAATTTTTTGTAGGTTAATGCTTCTTAGGACAGTATTACCAATGTTGGGAAGTATACTTTTCAAAGTAGGAGTATAATCGGATCTCTGACACTTATATTTCATGATTTATCAATTCATGTTTCAAATGGACATTTCACAATCACTTTACCAATCAAGATCATTTTGCAATGGGCCATTTTTGTTTGAAATATAATATGCGAGCCATGCGTTTGTTCATAAATTCTCTTTTGGAAGTGTAGAGCATTCCGTCAAACAAGTTACAGGCATGGTGCATGTTGCATGGTGCATGGTGCAGTGAACATGATGGGATGATGAGCTATCCTTCAACATATTTTCTTCCTTAAAGAGAATGTGAGCTTCATTGCAGATTTTCCATCCTCACTCTCCTACAACAATGTTGCCTGGCTTCTCTTCATCAATCAATCACTTAAACACCACGAATTTGTGCCTAAGATGCTTTGATTCTATCTGATTTGTGCTTTTATAACCTTTGAAGTAACAGAGCTTGGCATTGCCATTGCTAATATCTTCTTTTAAGTCCTTTCAATTTATCGAAAACTGTTGAGTAGATAGGTTGTTAGGTGTATTTCATTAAACCATTCACAAGGTTTGTCCATGATCTCCTGTCTAACATATTTATCTGTTACGACATTTCATATCTCACATGCAGTACAATACTAGAGGTGTTCGTCAAATACATGCCATGCTCTTCGTTGACTTCTTAAGATTTTATACATTGTCAAATGATTGTTCAGATCTCCCAAGATTTCTATCTTCGCAGATGTTCACAATTAAGATTGATAGTATGGAATTGACTACCCCAAATCCCGTCTGAAAGGAAGTTCGTAAACATGATATTCACTTCAAGCATTTTAACAAACAATTCAACAACTTCATTTGTGATTCCATAGTTGGCACACTGATCAATCAAGTATTCCTCCTGTTCGGCTCATTATTTCAAATGAAGCATTGAGTCTCATTTTGGTAATGGCATGGGTCTATGACATTGATCAGTCACCTTCGAACTCATTTGGAGTGGCCAAATTGGTGGTAAAACCCGATACCATTTTCTTCACATCTCTGCGTTGAATCTTGAATCAGGAAGCACGTGTTTTGGATGTTCACATATCTCCTTCAAGGCTCAAAACTTCTGCCGCTATGCCCGAATGCATATATGCGCTGTCTTTCTCTAACGGACGTCATTATTTTATCACTCCTTTTCATGTGGGGTGTCTAAGTATTGCTGGAGATTAAAACACCATTGATTTGGGAGTGGAAGAATTTTGTCAAACTGTTTACGCGCATCCATAGCTCTGCTATGGCAGCATTGACAACGACTCTCAAAGATTTGGAGCGATAATTTTGCTATGAACACGCTTGGATTCAAGTGGAGTTCACCGAAAACCCATCAACCATACAATTTATCGCGACTATGTAGGATTCAAACAACAGCAGCAACACAATAAAAAAATGATAATATTCAAAACAGGGGAGGCTCTGTTTTAGTGCAGAGAAAAAAAACTGATATATTATTCCACCAACAAATTTCTTTTCAGCCAATACATTTATTCAAATAAAAATTGTTAAAACTAATCCCTAACACATAAATCAAAATATAGATCAGGAGTTCTGACAGTAGTTTTAGCATTATTCCATGCTTATGATTAAGGATGGGAGAAGAAGTAACTAAGACTAAACTAAAATGCATCCAAAAATATCATCTAATGCATGCCATATGTACAGCATGCTTCTTGTTTAAACTACTCCTAAACTGAAGTATTCTAGAAATTATTTATAGAACGGTGGAAATGGAGCAGTGGAGCTGGAGTTTGAAGTGAAGATCTCAGCATCAATCTTCATACTCCCCCTTGATGCTGAGAGGACTCACAATCTGATCTCTGAGTACCAAAAACTGATCTTTTGTAACTGCCTTTGTGAAGATGTCTGCAATTTGCTCCTTTGTGCTGATGTACTTCAACTCAACCGCTTTATTTTGTACCAAATCTCTGATAAAATGTTGTTTAAGATCAAAGTGTTTGGTCCTGCTGTGATGAATCGGATTCTTGGCCAATTTAATGGCACTTATGTTGTCACAAAAAATCACAGTAGGCTGAACCTGTATCTCTCCAATTTCTTCAAGAAGCTTTCTAAGCCATAAAGCTTGTGTGCCAGCTGAAGTGACCGCAACATATTCTGCTTCTGTAGAAGAGAGAGCAACCATACTTTGCTTCTTTGAACTCCATGTAATTAAACCAGAACCCAAAGAAAAACAATTACCAGATGTAGATTTTCGATCATCCAAACAACCTCCCCAATCTGAATCACTAAAGCCAACAAGCTCAAACTTATTAGAAGAATAGTGAATGCCAAAATCTACCGTGCTTTTCACATACCTCAAAATTCTCTTGGCTGCCTTCATATGTTCCTCTGATGGATTTGTCATATACCTTGAAACCAATGAAACTGAATAAGCAATATCAGGCCTTGTGTGAGTTAAAAACATCAAACTCCTCACAATGCTCCTGTATAATGTCTCATCAACAATTTTAGCACCATCATCTCTACATAATGTAACTCCATGAGCAATTGGAGTGGAAAGAGGTTTACAATCAGCCATATCAAAAATTTTCAACATATCTTTTGCATACTTTTCTTGACAAATAAAAATTTCATTTTTACCTTGATAAACCTCCATGCCAAGAAAGTACTTCATGAGACCTAAATCTTTCATCTCAAACTCATTCATCATAGCAACTTTAAATTCATCTTCCATCTTTGAACTACTACCCATATATAACAAATCATCAACATACAAACTCACAATGAGAATATCATTACCTTCTTGTTTGTAGTAAAGGGTAGGTTCACTCTTACTTCTTTGAAAGCCATTCTGCTGAAAATATCCATCAATTCTTGCATACCATGCACGTGGTGCTTGCTTGAGGCCATACAAAGCCTTCTTCAACTTGTAGACATAATCTTCTTTGCCTTGAATCTCAAAACCTTGTGGCTGTCCCACATATACCTCTTCTTCTAAGTACCCATTCAAGAAAGCACTTTTCACATCCATGTGATGAATACTCCATTCCTTTTGAGCTACAAGAGAGATTAGCATCCTAATAGTTTCTTGTCTTGCTACTGGTGCAAAAGTTTCTTCATAATCAATGCCATACCTTTGAGTGAAACCTTTAGCAACCAATCTTGCCTTATGTCTTTCAACACTCCCATCACTATTATACTTGGTCTTATAGACCCATTTTGTGCCAATCTTCTTCTTCTTATGTGGAAGATCTACAAGCTCCCATGTTTCATTCCTATCAATGGAATCCATCTCTTCATTCATTGCTTGAATCCAAACCTCATTAGCACATGCATCTTCAAAACATGATGGCTCAAAATCAGCTTTAGCAAGTAATGCAAAATTTACTGTCTCACCTATTGGATCTTCTTCATGTGCTTGATTTTGACACCTCTCATAAATATCACTCAATCTTCTTACCTTCCTTGGAGGACTAGAGGATGGACTTGCTCTTGGTATTGGTGAGGGGTTTCTTGGTGGGCTTGGTGATCTTGAAATAGAACCATTAGCTGGCTGCTCATTATCATTATCAACAATATCATCATCATTCAAAACTGATTTTGGCTTTCCAACATGTTGTTTTTGATGACCATAAACTCCCCCTTCATCAAAAATCACATCTCTTGAAACAACAATCTTATTAGTAATAGGATTGAATAATCTATAAGCTTTGCTTTCTTCACTATAGCCCACAAAAATACATGATTCATTTTTAGCATCTAGCTTTTGCCTATTCTGATCAGGGATGTGAACATAAGCCAAACAACCAAAAACTTTAAAATGATTTACATTAGGCTTTTTCTCATACCATGCTTCATATGGAGTCATATTGTGTAGGGCACTTGTAGGACTCCTGTTGAGAATATATACAGCTGTAGCAACTGAATCAGCCCAATAAGAATTGTTCAAACCCTTGGTTTGTAACATGCTCCTTGCCATTTCTACCACAGTACGATTCTTCCTTTCAGCCACTCCATTCTGTTGGGGTGTGTATGCAGTTGTGAGTTGTCTTTTGATGCCATTCATCTCACAAAAATTTTGAAAATTGTTTGAGCAAAATTCTCCTCCTCGATCTGTTCTCAAACATCTTATTGTGTTCCCTTTCTCATTCTCTACACGAGCTTTAAACTTCTTGAATGTATCAAAGGCTTCATCTTTAGTCTTCAAAAAATATACCCAACACATGCGTGAGTAATCATCAATAAAAGTAATGAAATATGACGACTTACCCAAACTTTGTGTTTGCATTGGACCACAAATATCTGAATGAATAAGTTGAAGTGGGTATTAGGCCCGCCATGCATTGCCTTTTGGAAATGTTTCCCTTTTGCACACCCTTCACAAATTTGTTTATGCTCTTCAACCTTAGGCAATCCAAGAACTAATGCATTTGATGTTAGATTCTTCAAACTATTGAAATTCAAATGGCCATACCTGAGATGCCACAACCAACTTTTATCCTCATAAGCCATATTGACAACCTGATTATCATTTTGACCGAACTTCAAAGGAAACATCCTATTCTTTGTCATAGGAACAACTGTAATCACTTTTTTTTTTTTATTCTTATCATAGATAGTACAGTGCATGCTCTCAAATACCACTCTATAATTCTTCTCACATAGCTGCCCAACACTCAATAAATTATGCTTTAACTTGGGAGTATAATAAATATCTTGAACACTTTTCATACCTTCTTTTGTCTGAACATCCATGGCTCCTTTGGCCGCAACATCCACAGTATTGTTATTACCAAGGGTAATATTGGATCTGTAACTATCATCAAGCTTTGAAAATATTTCTCTATTACCAGACATATGGTTAGAGCATCCAGAATCCAAATACCAAACATCATTCACATTACTTTCACCTTTCCCATAACACAAAAATAAATTACCCGAGGAAGGATCCTCATCTTGTTGGGCATAATTTGCACTATTGTTACCTGATTTCAGTCTACACTCTCTCTCAAAATGTCCATACTTATTGCAATGATAGCATTGGATGTTCCTTTTATCAAATCTGCCTCTACCTCTTCCTCCTTGAGCACCTCCTATTCCTCTAGATCCTCTTGAAAAAATCTGATTTTGGCCCCTTCCCAAGCCTTTGTTGTTGTTACTACTGCTGCTAGCACCATCGTTCTTTGAAATTTGCAATTGGGAAGCAAAAGCCTTCTCATTAACACTGATAGATGTGTCCCTTATTCTATCCTCATGTGATATAAGAGATCCAACCAATTCATCATACTCCATGGTAGCTAAATTTTTGCTTTCTTCTATGGCAATTACTACAATATTCCATCTTGGGGTTAGAGATCTCAATACCTTTTGTATTATTTGCTCTTGAGCAATAGATTCACCCAAAGTGGCCATTTTATGAGTCACATCTTTCACTCTCACACAAAAATCTCCCACACTCTCTGTCTCCTTCATCTTCAAGTTCTCATATTCTCTTTTCAAGGTTTGTAGCTTCACAACCTTAATCTGATCATTGCCATGGTAAGCATCTTTTAGAGTCTTCCAGGCCTCTTTTGCTGTCTGTGCATCAACAATTCGAGGAAACAAGCTCTTATCAAGAGCCATCTGAATGTGAAACAATGCCATTGCATTCTTCTTCTCAGCTTCTTTCTTCAATCTCCTGTCATTAGGTTGGAGAGTATTCCAATCTGCAGGCTCTTCATATCCAGATTCAACGATCTCCCAAAAATCTTTCCCAATCAAAAAAGTCTTCATCTTGATTGACCAATATTGGTAATCAACTCCATCAAACTCTGAGATTTGCAAATTGTTTGTCATGCTGCTGTCTTCCAAACACCTTCAGCTCTGATACCAAATGTAGGATTCAAACAACAGCAGCAACACAATAAAAAAAATGATAATATTCAAAACAGGGGAGGCTCTGTTTTACTGCAGAGAAAAAAAACTGATATATTATTCCACCAACAAATTTCTGTTCAGCCAATACATTTATTCAAATAAAAATTGTTAAAACTAATCCCTAACGCATAGATCAAAATATAGATCAGGAGTTCTGACAGTAGTTTTAGCATTATTCCATGCCTATGATTAAGGATGGGAGAAGAAGTAACTAAGACTAAACTAAAATGCATCCAAAAATATCATCTAATGCATGCCATATGTACAGCATGCTTCTTGTTTAAACTACTCCTAAATTGAAGTATTCTAGAAATTATTTATAGAACGGTGGAAATGGAGTGGTGGAGCTGGAGTTTGAAGTGAAGATCTCAGCATCAATCTTCAGACTAGAGAGAAGGCAAGCGCAGTTTATTACACATAGATGCTTTGAAGATTACATCTCTGACTCATATTCCCAACATTGCGTCTAGGGTTGCATCGAGCCATGATGATCTATCCTATGATGTGGATAGACTCGCCTTGCAGATTTCAAATTCTCCATGGAATACCTTCAAAACATTGATTATGTTCCCTCTTGGCTGATCATCTTACACTTGCATTTGAGGTGGTTCAATTTTCAATTATTATCCTTTATCTACTCGGGTTAAGAGGTCTAACCAAAACAGGTGCCGGCTAATCTCCACAAAATGCACTGAAGACAAAACCAAAAAAAAAAAAGTCAAAACAATTTTATTATTTTTCAAATTCATAAAAACACAATGAATTTTTCTCAAAGTTTTTGTTATTTTCAATCAAATATGCAAATTATAAAAATAAAATGCTGAAAATTTCATAAAATTTTTACCGTGTTTTCAATTTTTTGAAATTTGGTCAAATGGTGCATTTTGTAGGGAGGATAGTCGCGTACCCCAAAACTTAACCTTGTTAGCTTTTGGAGGTTAAGATTAATGGTAGGGAAAGTGTGTTTGAAATTTTTATCTTAATATTTAGGTATGTAATATTGGGAATAGGAATGGCTATTCCAATAACACTTATTTTTTGGAATGGGTGTAAGCTCATTTTAGAGGCAAAATGGGAATACGTATTCCTATTCCCTATTCCAAGTGACAAACCAAATAGAAAATAGAAAAAGTATTCTAATTTTTCTATTCCTATTCCAACAATCAAATGGGCCCTTAACTCATTTGAAACAAGAGGTTAAGATTTTGGGTCAAAATAGAGATTCAAACTCCGGGACCGTTTGGCAACGGGAATACAAGTGGAATAGGCATATGTAAATTCTTAAAATTTTGAATTTTTCGTTTGGATGCACCAAATCAGAATTGGAATATGAAATAAAATAGGAATACGTATTCCAATTTTGGCCCAAAAGTTAAGTTTTGCAGTTCCACTTAAATAGGTGGAATTGTAATAAGTATTCCTATTTTAGTTTTATTTATTTTAGTGCCCGTATGGCAATGGGAATACAAGTGGAATAGGCATATGTAAATTCTTTAAATTTTGAATTCTTCACTTGGATGCACCAAATCGAAATTAGAATACAAAATAAAATAGGAATACATATTCCAATTTTAGCCCAAAAATGAAGTTTTGCAATTCCACCTAAATAGGTGGAATTGGAATACGTATTCCTATTCTAGTTTTATTTATTTTAGAAAACATAAATTTTTGGGTCTCTGAATTCCCCATCAAATTCTAGTTGAATCAAACAGAGAATAGGAATATGTACCCCCATTTTCTATTCCAAAATAAGTATTCTAGAATAGCTATTCCTATTCCCGCAGCCAAACGAGCCTTAGAAAACATAAATTTTTGGGTCTGTGAATTCTCATCAAATTCTAGATGAACCAAACATAGAATAGAAATATGTAAACCCCATTTTCTATTCCAAAATAGCTATTCCTATTCCCACAACCAAATGGACCTAATAACCTTTTAAAGGTTAATGAGGTTAATGGTTTATGATGTGGATGAAAACACGTGACAATGTAATTTGAAAACTTGAAGTGCCCTGAAGGAGCCACGAAAACAAAATTGTTTAAAAATTTGAGAAGCAACTATTTTAATGCTCAAAGTGAGGTGCATTCCAACTCATTTTATATTTAAAAAGATGCAAAATGCATAAGTCTGTACAAAAATTAAGATATTCTTATAGAATTAATAAAAAATATAATTTATAAAACAATTTAAAATGAAAAAAAAATAGACATTGGAAATTACATTTAATTTTTTTTTAAAGCTATATGATCTGCAATTTAATTGAAAAATTAAGATACATAAATGAAATTATATCCGTCCTTTACAAAGAAGTAAAAATATCTAAAATCATAAACAGAAATACATATGCACAAATTTAGCATATAAACATACAAAGACATAATCACATTTGATTTATTACAGAAAATGTTCAGCAGCGAATGATACATTTAGCAGCTGTGGACGGCGTTTGCAAATGCTTATTGTTTCCGACTGCATTCTTCCCGTGGCAGCTCCATCCATGACCACCATGTTATGCCGCAAGTTGTTTCTCGTTCCATTCCATCTGCGCAATCTCTACTCAACCCTTGTCACTAACCATGCTCGTCCGCATAACCTATTTTCCCACTTCGCCTCCGCCAGATTCAACATTTCTGCCAAGGACATCAATCGTATGTTTCAATGGAAACCCTCCTTGCAGAGGCTTCAAACGCTCGACAAGGTCGAACAGTGTACTGATATGCTGAGCAGATACGGCTTCTCATGTCCAAATTGCCAAAATAATGATCAGACAACCATCAGTGATCACCACAAATGCAGAAAAAATATTGGAACCCAAAATCAAATTGTTGGAAGATTTCGGCTTTTAAGGTGAAACTCTGGCCAAGCTTCTGGAGCGCAATCCATTCATCTTTACCCTTAGCCTCAAGCACGACCTTCTTCCGAAGATGGAGTTTCTTAAGAATCTATTTCAGTCCCAACAGTTGCTCATCAAACACATTCTTAGAAATGCCGTCATTTTGGGTTGTAACCTGGAGAAGACCCTGAAGCCCTCCGTTGTTTTCTGGGAGAGACGGGGTTTTCAGGGCCCGGAGCACTTACGACTCATACGGCTAGATCCGTTCTTTCTGCGACGCACTTCTCTAACGCCTGCTCAAGCTGATCTCATTCAGGAGATTTGCCCCGATAAAGAAAGCAATGCGTACAAATATATTGTAAGTAAAGTGGCCACTGGCCGCATGGAAACGTTGAAGGCCAAGATAGAACATCTCAAACTCTGCGGGCTCTCGGTTGAGGAGACCTGGCAACTATGCCGGGCTTCACCTACAGTGCTTCGTATGTCCAAGGAAACAGTTCGTGAGACGATGGACTTTCTAGTTAAAGACATGCAGCTCCCTCCAAATAATAGAGTTACGAAATCCAATTTGTTGCGCATAAATTTGGAGAAGGTTACGAGGCCTAGGTTTGTAGTTTGGCAGAAAATCAAATCCATGAATGGCCCGAGCCTTTCTCTTTACACAGTATTGACGATGCCAGAGGCAAGGTTTGTTAGAAACATTATTAGAGCGCATCCTGAATCTACAAGGCTGTAGACACTTTATGAAAATGCAATTTCAAATGCTTCCAAACGCACAAAGACCTCAATCCAATCTTAAATTGTGATTTTGGGAATGAGAGTGCGTACATTAAATTATATTTTTTTGAACTAGACAGTGAGAGTCAGGACTCAAAAACCACGACAAACATATTAATAAAGTCTTTAGCAGAAGGCAGACAGGCCCTCCTCGACAAGGTTTTGGCTGTGAATATATGACATTTCGGGAGTATATTTTCCTGCCATGCATTCGGCCTTTAGTTGTTCGTCAAGCAAGGTATGCACAGGAGCTACTAAATTGTTAAGTGAGCTAATTTCTTTCACTGCAGACATTCAATGTGATCTAATTGGTGACCGTTTAACAGCTAGAAGTTTTGTTGCTTCTTAAACGCATTACAGAAAATTGCATTATTATTTGTGGAATGAGAATTGTACTAGAGCAAGGAGTGAGCAATTAAACATAATTTTTAGCAAACAATTTCTTCATCACCCAAGTATTACAGAAGCTGTAGCCATGGTTTGATGCTGTATCATTTTGAATATCCGGGTCGGTTTCTCTTAAAGTTCTCATAGAAGTCCTTAAAAGGAATTATGAAAATCAGTAAACCAGATAAATAGGTTCTTCCATTTGAAGCAGAAATTTAGTAGTAATTTCACAGCATCACACATCATTATCACTTGAAAGTCATAGTTTATTTTTCAAAGGGAAATTGATAGGGGCAGCCACACGGTCTGGAGATTAGCTCTAAGACAGGGTCCCCGAGGCGAACAGCCAGATAAACCCAGCCAATGGAGTTGAACCTTGGGCTTGCATGAGAAGAACCCACAACTGGGAGTCATAATTAATAAATGGTTTTAAGCATATGATTGGGATTGGGGTCATTCAGGCTCAAATAGGCAAACTTGCACTTAAAAATAAATTGGATATTTATGGATTCTATTTTATCTTTTAATAATATAAATAAATTAGTCAAATCTGTCAATCCTTTCAAATTGCTGGAACAAGCTGCAAACTTCTAAATTTTTATGGACTAGTCACCGTCTTACACCAAGGAGATAATTGGAGAAATTGCTCATCAATCAAAGTTCAAACAATTTGTAGTCATTGATAGATCAAACCATAGTAACAAGACTTGCCGCAAGTCAGGCGAGTCGTCTGAGTCGGCGAGTCAAGTTGTCTCAGCCGGGTCAAAATGACCTGTGACCTTGGCTCGGCAAGTCAACTGAGCTGACTTGCCTGACTCGCCTGACTCGGCAGGGTGACTCAGCTGACTCGTCTAGGTGACTCGGCTGACTCATCTAACTCGGCTGATTTTTTTCTTTTTTGCCTTTGTAGTTACATAATTGATATATGTTATGTATGTGATCAAATTACCTTCCTTTTTTATGATGTTATTGTGTCTTTAATCTTTGTTCAATAATGGGTGCATGGAATTAATTTAAATCCAAAAAAATCTCTAAATTTCAAGGGTTTAATCACTTTGCTGAGTTGCAAGTGAGTCTGAGCTGGGTCACGAGTCAAGTTACCCTTGCTGAGTCCGAGCTGGGTCCAAGTCTCGTTACTTTGGATCAAACAAACTGCTTAGGGTTAAAGAAGTGGATATTAGAAAGAGTGAATGCTGTAAATGTAGATGAGGATTTTAAGCTTAAGCATAAGGTTTCCGATAATGGCGTAACAAAGTGTGCTCAACACTGATCAACTCTCAGACAAATCTTAGAGAGAAACATGGAAATGTAGAAGGCTTTGCAGATTCCTGGCAAACTCATTCAAGTTGACCTAGTCAAGTTCACTGCTGCCTGCTTGGCTCAGATTTGTGAGTTTATTTTAGATGCACACTCTGAACATTATGGTTCTAGGCATGCTACAATTTTCATTGTTACCATACCTACTGTGTAACCTATTAATTCTTTTTATTAATTTCCCTCTGGTCTTGCAACCATGTCTAAAGGCCAGTACCACATGCACCTGATGTTTACAGCTATTTTCATTTTGTGTTATCCACGGTCAAATATCAGGTTGCTTCCTACGACTTATTGTTTGTGTTTTACCATCATCAATTAGTATACTATACATACATCTAATCTACAACTTATTTTGTGTTATCAAATAGTTAGTCACATTTTGGTTAACACGGTCAAATATCAGGTTACTTTCTATGACATTTTATTTGTGTTTTACCATCATCAATTAGCATACTATACATACATCTAATCTACAACTTATTTTGTGTTATCAAATAGTTTGTCACATTTTGGTTAACATGGTCAAATATCAGGTTACTTTCTATGACTTTTTATTTGTGTTTTGCCATCATCAATTAGTTTACTATACATACATCTAATCTACAACTTTAAATTCATAAAAAAGTATCTTCTTCTTCTTCTAAAACGAAGTTGGTATACTTTGAATGGACAAATCAATGCCAAACAAAAAGGAATACACAAAAGTATTTTGGGAGAGCACCTAGAAACAAATTTGCTAGAGCTCACTCCAAATGGTCATTAGAAGTGATTTTTGAAATGTCTTACTGCAAAAATAATTACTCTAAAGTTTATAGAATCAATAAGGAAACTTTGAGAAATGAATGTAGAGTCGATGCTTTCAGATATTGATGTTGAAGTTTTGGTCTAGAATCTATGGTTAAACATCATAGCCTGTTTTCAGGATTAAGTGAAACAAAAATAAAAGTATCAGGGACCATCTGCAAAGTTGCTATGGTGCTGGTTATGGCACATGATGCAGAAATTCCACAGAAGTGACATAGTCAAACCGCATATGTGCGAATTTGTGAACATGTATTTTGTAAAACAGAGGAACAATAGACAGAGAGGTTCAAAAATCTTAATAAACTCTCAGAATTTCCTTCACAGTATTCTTTATTCGGTAATAGCAAATGACATCTTCAGAACTTTCTCTCCCCTGGACTCTGCATTTTCAGCTGCCCCCTTTATCATCAACAGTCTCCTAAATTAACTCTTCGATGGAATCTTAAACAGCTAGATTAACTTCAACCATCCAATACATAAATAATCACTCCTACGGTGTTTGCAAAGAGCTAGTAAAACTGAAACAAACTATGCCTTAATTTCTCCTACGTAACTCCCTCAAGTAACAGCTAAAGTTAAACAGAACATGACTCAGCAAGTCCTAAGGAAGATCAGTCAAACAACTGGATGAGCTGGTGTTAACACTTAAGCTTCAAATGACTGAAATTGTCACCTACAAATGAACTCAGCTAAACTATCTGCTTTGCACCAGTACAGATCCTGGTTTAGGTTAGTGGATCAAGAAATTTCTTTTTGGGTTTTGTTTTGTTCGTACAAACAAACAATGGATTAAGATTAGAATATCGCATAGCATCGTATAAACAATAAGGACACCATAATCTTGAATGCCATTTAAGACAAAAATGATAAATAATATAAAATTTTCATTGTTGAAATTTCAAGTTCCCTGTTCAATATTCAAAGGATAATGTCAAGTTCAACAACTACTTTTAATTATTAAATGAATTTTGAAATCATTGATATCATCATCAACATTAATTGCAGGAACATTAGAGAACCCCTAAGCAATGCTAGTGTCATTGCCACTTCTACTAAAGTTTGTTGGCTTTCAGACTTCCGAAGAGAAATATGCTGGGAAGGTGAGGCATCAAATTAGTGTCAACATCCTACAACTTTGTGTCATCTTTCTTGTAGTCATGTTTTTGTGAAAGGACGCAAAAGTTGGAATGCACATATAGTAAGTTTTCCACTCTTTTTGAGTGCAATCTATTGAGCTTGATTAAGTAGATGAAAGTTAAGTTGCTAGTTCTAGTTTGGCCTCAGGTTATGGTTTGAGGGTTTGGTTCACCAGTTGGGGAATTTATTTTTTGAGTTGGGTTTGTCGATACAAAAACATATAAAAATTACATATGAAATGTAAAAATATAGTATATAATGTATAATTTATAAATATAATATATGGAATTTAAAAGTTATTAATATAGAATACATTAATAACTTTTATATTTCATATATAATATTTATATATGAAAACCATAGATAACCTTGGGAATTCACATACGTAGTAGTTGGCAAAGGTTGCCTCTCCTAGGCATGTTGCTATGTCATTCAAGAGAGAAGTGGGTAGGTGTAAATCCTTGAAAAAGCAATACAAGTGCAAATCTCTCACTGAACCCACACATTAATAACTTTTATATTCATATATAATATTTAATATGAAAAACACAAAAAACCTTTAGAATTCACAAAATTAATAGTTGGAAAAGTTTGACTCACATTGGCACGTTGCTTTGTTATTCAAAAGAAAAGTGAGTAGGTGTAAATCCTTGAACAAACAGTACAGGTGCAAATCCAGTACTGAACCCATAATCTACGGCACCATCCACAAGACAACTAAGCCAGGTAACCCAACAGGCACTTTGTAGGGCCTGCTCAATTGGGAGCTTGCACTTTAGCCATATAAACAAAGCAAATTCGAATAATATCCCACAATTTTGAAATGTCTGATCACAATTTGAAAGGTGCATAAAAGGTAGCAATAAGGCATAGAATAAAGATGATTTGAATGTTCTAACCAACTTTTTAAAGCACCCTATATATGAACATCATACCAATCTAGTAGATAAGATAAGATAAAGCGTTAATGTCCCTTTTGGCACACTCTAAACCTTCTAGCAATTGTTAAATTTAGTATGCCCCTTAGTTGTATTTGTAGTTGTCTTATTCATAACCTTAGGCTCACGTGGCTTTTGAAGGACTTCAAGCAAAAGGAATGCCAAGATATTTTTCTCGTTTTGAGCCCTTCACTACCACTCATCATTATCAAGCCAACATTGAGGATGTAGCTTCAACTAAGGCTACTGGATTTATGCACGACAAACTTGGAAGCACTATATTAGCATTTAATCATTTTTTGCACCTTTATAATATTATCTTCCATATGCACAGTAAACAAGGCAACACCATCAGCAAATTGACATTCTATTTTATTCTCAATTGACAAAGATAAAGCTTTAAGGGGGTGTCCTAGACAGTTATGTCTTAAAGCATATCGAAAAGCTTTAAAAACAATATCAAAGAGAGAAGAAACTAAAGAACAACCTTGTCTAATAGACCTCTAAAGATCAAGTTGGGAGGACATTGATAATGACTTGAGCAATAGCATTCTGTAATAATCCTGTCTAGTTATAGCTAAATCAAGCATCAATTTCTTTCACATTTCGATGGTTTGACATTTTGTCAAACACTTGGCAAGCAACCCAATTACCACTGAATCTATGATGTCTTAAATTTTCAAACACAATATCAGGATGTACAACAAAGTGATCACAAATTTACTTAATTTTGGCCTTATAAGTTTTGCATAAACAAATACCAAACGCCAATAAACAATTCTGAAATGATTCACACCAGCCTCTAAATTCACTCATCAACAAACCATATAGCAATATAATGCAAAGGGAATTTAGTTGTTGGCTGATTATAAATCAGAATTTGAAGCCAGCCTGTTTACTTTCAAACTATGTAATATAAACTGAATTTTACAAATTAAGAACCTGGTCTTTGCCATAGAATGTAATTGCAAAGTCAAATTGAAAGCTGCCTGGTCCAATTTCAATCTGGCGTTTACAGTCTACTCTTACAAATGCTGCCCAAAACAAACCCCAATCTACAGACTAAACCCTTGTCTAGCAATAGAGAAATTATAATATTCAACTGTATAAATGCTCCTCAGCCACAGTTAATATAGAAAGAGGAGACGATAATAAAACTCAAAAGTCCACAATACCTTAGTTGTGGATTCTCAAAATTAAATCTACAATACTTCAGCTGTAGATTCCAAACCCTTATACTTCAACAAGGGCACAAACTTCAGACGCAGAATTGTCACAAAGACAACAAAAGCAAAATAAGATAATCAAATAATTGGATGCTTTTCTCATCAAATGTCCTCATATTTATAATCTCCAAATGGCACCGGTTTCCCAAAAGAACTCCACTTAAGAAGCTTACTCTACACAACATTAGAGTATATTAAAGTGCCATGAATATAATTTATTAATTGCTTTTGGCTCCAGAAAATGACCTTTTCCACCATAACTTAAAATTTTGACACGCAAGGCCACTGTTTCTTGTTCCCATGATTTAAAACTTTTCGTCCTGGTTCCAACGAGCTATGATATTGAGGTGACCAACAAAAATAGCAACCTCAGCGTATTTAGATGAATAATATAATAATTCCCCTGTCTTGCAAAAACAATTGAAGAAACATTAAATTCAAAATCTGACAACACCGAAGTGATCCTGATGATGAAAGATGATGAATGAACCTAACGGGGTGACTTACTATAAATAGATGCTCCCTCCAAGATTCTTGGAGCCCAATCCGGAAGCCCGAAATAAAAATTGAGAGCATCACCCAACTCCTCTAACTCAATTGAGCTCATCAGAATGAACAATTTGATTCACTATAAATAGTAAGTCCCTCAAATGGAGCCAAAACACACCATAGGCTGTTGGAAAGCCTATAACCACATAACTAAAACCCTGAAATCCTACTGCCAGCTCACGAGGGCCGCGATGGTGAACTGACCTAGCCAACTGCAAGAAGCTGCTAAAAAAGGGGACATAATAGTCCTCCCTCCCTATGATTGCTTGTCCCCAATCAATCCTAGAGCAAAATGGACATCACAATCCACCTGGATCCCAAAGGTAGAATTGTGTACTATCCCTATTGTGTACAAACAACTCCTATAGCACCAACACTCAAATGACGGACACCAACATCAGAATTATCTAAAAACTAACCCGAGGTGTTGATGAAGGCAACAACTCATCGAAACTCAACCCAACTGAAATACCAACACTGTCCACACCTGAGTCCCCATCAAATTGATACTCGCACCCAATTGCACTGCGGAGATGGTAACAACCATAGGTACCTGAAACACTACCACCAACTCCAACCCCTACCAAACTGTTTGGGGTGTGCAGACACTGCAAGCAACTTTTAATCCCATCTGCAAAAGATGGTGCTAACCCATCCCATGATGGATGGTATGAAACTGGAGCTAACTGACACTGACGTGAAACTAAGTCCTCTACCTCTGGGTCAAAAGAAAAATGATGAGCACTCCTCACAGTGTAATGCCGATAAAAACTCCCAATCTCTATCAAGGGCTCATCATCATCGAATTGGGAATCAAAAGATGGCTCCAATCTTTGACTTCAAACTATTGGTCAGGCAAGATCCTGGGCAACTATCTTAGCAAACCCAACCTCAAAATCCCTGTGGTGAAGCATAGCAGATAGAGTCTCTACAATCTTTCCGACCAACCTCTGAATATCATGAGAGCCTCGGATGAGAGTACCCTTAGACACTCTGTATGAATCCTCCCTCACTACCAAACTCTCCAACAAATACTCCATGAAGGACTTTGTGCAGTAGAATTTATATGTGGAAGCATCAACCTACTCCCCTGCAACCCATAGTTGATCCCTTTGAAAATGTGGCACTGCCAACTGCCCAATGCTATCAGCTGTATGAGATGAAGAAATAGATTCGCCTCTAGCAGACAGAAGCAAATCAGCATGAGAGCCCAACTCCCCTGATACTCTCATCTCATCCGTATCTTCTGCAACTATATCTTGGATGGATGTGTCAACCATATCATCGCATCCATCATTCTCAACCATGGAAGCAAACTCACCACCAACCACAATATGTAACTGAATAGGGTCTAGGGCTAGTTTCGACTGTATGCGCTCTAACTCCACGATAACATCATCCAACTATAACTGTGACTCTTGAAGAGCCAACTGAGTATACTAAAGAGAGTCCATAGTCACCTCAAGCTCCTGGGTAAGCTCAACTACCTCCTCTTTCCCTAACAACGTCCCATAACAGGTGCTACCCCACTCCAGAAGGTAATCCCTGTCAGCAACTAATTGAGAGTAACTATGCTTCAAGATCCTGACAACCTCTCAAAGCATATGAACCTCCGCTAGGGAAAGACTATTATCACCGTGCTCATCTAACATAGGAGCACCCCAACCAGATGTAGCTAGCATCTGACGAATAGCATCATAATGCTCAAGAGGTGAAGAAATGTCACTATCACTCACCTTCAGTTGACAAGTCACATGATGCCTCTGTAACCCCTGCCTCTTATGCAAGCTCTTTGTCTCACAAATTGCACTATGATAGGAAATCGAATTAGAATTGCGCACCACAAGATCACTCATTGCATGTGTGCTATCGACCTTGCACAACTCTGCATTCGAGATACAACTACTATGTACCTCAGTCAACTCCTCATCTGAAGAAATGGGAGCCCTCACAATATCAATATCCCCACATGTCTCAACGTCCACCTCAAAGGATAGATCTTGTAAACACTGATCCTGGGACCCATCCAAAACCTCCTCGGAGTCATCAGTTGATATCTGGCAAGAGATATTGTACCTGGTGCAACTCATAACATCATCAAATGTGTCCATACTATCTGCATCGACATCTACTAACTCCACTGTAACATACAAATCACCGACATCACAGCTGGGTGGCTCCATACATGCAAAGGTCCCACCTGAGGAAGCAGTTGCCTCTCGTACTAGAGCAACACTATGATAATTCACATACAAATCTCCAATAATAATCCCCTCCTCGAGAGAGCCAGAAGTGTCAGTAGTAACAACTGCATCAACTGTTTTTGCACTAGTTGCAACAACTCTGGGAGCCTCAACTTGCTAAAGTTCAATGTCCTATCCACCAATGGTACTGACACATCTACTGATCTCTGTGAAATGAGTCCATCAACATTGCGGATGGGGCTAGCAGGTGCTGTAGTAAATATAAGTACATCAGCATCATAAACACCTGTCGAGGAAAACTCAAGCTTCCCTTCAACCTCAATATCGGCCTTCTTAAGACAGAAACTATATACCTCGCCGCCCTCTCAACTGTCCTAGGATTTGACAAGCTCTCCACCAACCTCTGCTGATGAAGCTTCAGTTTCTTCAAACTCTCTTGCAAGGCATTCATTTTTATGCTAACTTCCTCATTACTCCCTTGATTTCTAGAACTGCCAGTCCTATGTCTGTCCATAGCTGAAAAAAATAAAGTGCTAGTCACTCTAGAAATCAAATCCGAAAATCTTCAAAGTCAACACCAAACAAAATAAAAACTGAGCCCAATTCTTGCAAGCTGGCCGGAAATCGCTCTGATACCACTGTAATAACCCTATCTGGTTATAGCTAAATCAAGCATTAGTTTCTTTCACATTTCGATGGTCTGACATTTTGTCAAACACTTGGCAAGCAGCCCAATTACAACTGAATCTATGATGTCATAAATTTTCAAACACAATATTAGGATGTACAACAAACTGATCGCAAATTTACTTAATTTTGGCTTTATAAGTTTTGCATAAATAAATACCAAATGCCAATAAACAATTTTGAAACAATTCACACCAGCCTCTAAATTCATTCATCAACAAACCATATAGCAATATAATGAAAAGGGAATTTAATTGTTGGCTGATTATAAATCAAAATTTGAAGCCAGCTTGTTTGCTTTCAAACAATGTAATATAAACTGAATTTTTCAAATTAAGAACCTAGTCTTTGACATAAAATGTAATTGCAAAGTCAAACTGAAAGCCGCCTGGTCCAATTTCAATCTGGCATTCATAGTCTACTCTTACAAATGCTACCCAAAACAAACTCCAATCTACAGACTAAACCCACGTCCAGCAACAGAGAAATTATAATATAGAATTGTATAAATGCTCCTCAGCCACCGTTAATACAAAAAGAGAAGACGATAATAAAACTCAAAAGTTCACAATACCTCAGATGTGGATTCTTAGAATTAAATCTACAATACTTCAGCTGTAGATCCCAAACCCTTATACTTCAACAAAGGCACAAACTTCAAACTCAAAAATGTCACAAAGACAACAAGAGCAAAATAAGATAATCAAATAATTGGATGTTTTTCTCATCAAATGTCCTCATATTTATAATCTCCAAATGGCACCGGTTTCCCAAAAGAACTCCACTTAAGAAGCTTACTCTACACAACATTAGAATATATTAAAGTGTCATTAATATAATTTATTAAGTGCTTTTGGCTCCTGAAAATGACCTTTTCTACCATAACTTAAAATTCTAACACGCAAGGCCATTGTTTCTTGTTCTTGCGATTTAAAACTTTTCGTCGCGGTTCCAACGAGCTATGATACTGAGGTGACCAATAAACAACACCAACAAAAATAGCAACCTCAGTGTATTTAGATGAATAATAATAATAATTCACTTGTCTTGTGAAAACAACTAAAGAAGCATCAGATTCGAAATTTGACAACAACAAAGTGATCCTGATGATGAAAGACGATGAATGAACCTAACGGGATGACTTACTATAAATAGACGCTCCCTCCAAGATTCTTGAAGCCCAAGTCGAAAGTCCGAAATAAAAACTGGGAGCATCACCCAAATCCTCTAACTCAACTGAGCTCATTGGAATGAACAATTTGACTTACTATAAATAATAAGTCCCTCAAATGGAGCCAAAACACACCATAGGCTGTTGGAAAGCCTATAACCACATAACTGAGACTCTGAAATCCTACTGCCAGCTCACGAGGGTAGCGATGGTGAACTAACCTAGCCAACTACAGGAAGCTGCTAAAAAAGGGGACATTACACATTCCAAGAAGAATACCTTAACATACATAATGATAAGATATTTCCGAACTCCAAAGATCTTATATAATCAAAGATAAATTTCCATTTAATTTTATCATATGCTTTTTAATCTGTTAAAGCCATACAAACATTCTATCCAATCATCCATCAAATTCATCCCTTCTGCCATGACCCTTAGGCCGAGTTGCAGCCCCTGAAGTGTTTTTAACTTTTTATTTCTATTGAGTATATCAAAAAGCAGCATTTACAATGTACTACCAGTTCCATACGGATATTTTCGTCATGAAAAAATGGTAAGCCCCATACTAGAAGGTCGTCTTATGGAGAGTACAACAATTACTGAGATGTTACATTAATAGCACTGCAAAAAAAAATTTAAAAATCAGCTAATAGATCAGAGATCATTGCCCTGATGAGCAACCCAAGCAATCCATCCAAAGTGACCTTCATTCCAAACCAAAAAACCTGAACACCTCCCCTTGTTTTCTGTGGGATAGCATGTGGAGGCAGAACAAACACTGGAGCAGCTTGAACTGTCTTTCCTTTTTCCAAAGCAACCTTCTCCATACCTTTTCTTTTGGTTCAGGGCCTCTTCAAAGGGGATGCTCTTTGCAAGTTCCTGAACTGTGGTGTATCCATATGCTAGTTCATTTTTCAGCATCCTGACTTTACCTTCCTCTAATAGTTTAATGAACTCTTCTCATCAATCTTCAAAATGGCAGTCACCTGCAAGGAAATGTTATTATATGAGTTGCTGAAGAGACTCCTATTAAACATGTCTTTATTCTCATTTTCCAAATAGATCACACCAATTCAATAGAAAGAACAGACCAAAGTAAATTATTGCAGTTATTCACGCCCAAGAACTTACCAGTTAAAATATTTAAAAGACTGAGATTTTGGTGCAAATAAAGACCAAAGATCCCACATACCTCCCTGGCAAAGAAATGGTCAAAAAGGATGTGTGAGATAATTCATAACTTCTACAGAATGAACAAATTTTTATGTCCCCATTAGGCTTCTTGATAGTTAATTTATACAGGAAAAAGAGCCGCCTAAAAAGAGACTTCTTGGGTTCCATGGGTCTATGCTGCCATAAGTCTGCAAGGTTTTTGCTCCATTGAGTGGGTTCTAGGTTCTTGTTCCTGCTGGAGTTAGGGTGCTCAAAAATATCATGGCTATCTGAGAGGAGTTTGTAAATGAGTTTTGCTTTGGTGGAGGTAAGAGGGGTTCCACCTGACCACTTCAGGGATAAGTTTCTCTCATCATTAATATCACAATCCTTTGGGAGGTTGAGACTACAACAGGCTTCCCTCAACATGGTATAAGTTCTCCAATGAGATTGGGGGATGTCAAGTTTGTTTCCCAACTAATGCCAGCTAATGATTCTGCTTTCCCTTATAATGTCATTGAATTGTTTTAATGCCCTCACCAGCCCAATACTTTGCAGAGAAGCCTTGAATAAGGGCCAAGGGTTTATCGCCCCTTTTGAGACTCCAGCATAATGACTTCTCACCACAGATTATATTCTCTCATCAATACAGCTGTTGTTAGTGACTAAATTTCTCAAATGTTCCCGGCTCTACCATACAGCCTTGAAAACATTGGATCTTGAGACCTTAATTGCAAACTTTCCAGACATAAGGTCATTAATATGGAGCCCCTTCCATGTAAAAGTGCTAGCAAGACTGCCCCTGGCAATATTATTTTTAATCAAAACCTTCCAAGGCTCATCCCCTAAAGTGGATTTTGCAATCCATTTAACAACAAAAACGAGTCCCTGCATTCCAAAATCTTTAAGTCTCATGCCTCCACTTTCTTTCCTCTTAGTACACCAATGCCAGTTAGCTGCATGTCTTTTCCTGTTCCCTTTGTCATCTAACAAAAAGCAAGTCTGTTACCTTCTTCTAGATGTAATTGACCAGGCTTGGTTGAACAGCCAAGGTGAGGAATAATTGATAGTGTACGATGAAAGTACCTTTTGACAGACTTGAAACCTCCCAGCCAGGGAAAGGTATCTGATGTTCCATTTATTAAGCTTTTTATTTATTTTATCTCTAATCCAATTCCACATTTCACCTAGATTGGGGTTATTTGAAAAAGGGATTCCAAAGTACTTCACAATGTGACCACGTCCTCTCCAAGATATTTCAAACTTATTACACCATCTAGGAGGCTGATCATGTTAATGCTAGATGAAATAGACAGTGGAGGGGGGATGAATCAGTGTAATTACAAATCTAAATACTTTCACCAATAACTTCCACAATATGTAACATGCAATGGAAATAACGAAGGAGAAACAAAGTAAATCAAGCATCAACACATGCAACACGGCACAAATATAAGTTGCTCTGTTAGGAGCATTTCATCCACCCGGTTAAGGGTATGTGCTTGGTTAAGAGTGTTTAGCCTTGTTAGGAGCTAACAATAAAGATCTATTAGGTGCTAGTGTTAAGGTTGCTGCAAATGTAATAACACTGTCTCCTCCATATATGTTTTCCAAGAGCAGCGATCTGTCTCTTATATTGTGGGAAACACATGGACGGACATGTGCCTTCATGGGAAGTGTATTCATTATTATTTAATTCTTATAACAATTAATTATTTAACCATATATATATATATATACATCTTTAGTTTAGTCTCATGGGTTTATCCAATTGAAGCTACCAAACGTTAACGCTCCCTCTTAGCTAGGGAGGATAAACACAAGACGTATATTACACCGTTGGTAATATTAGGAATGAAATTTTTTAAGGATATCTTTGATCAAAAGATATCCACCATTTTAATGTCACATTTGATATCAAGAGTATTGGTCTTCTAGAATATCGACGTTCGCTATTCTCCAAGTACTCAAAGAGTTTTGATATCACATCTAATATCATGAGTATTGGTCTCCCAGAATATCAATATTCGATATTCACCAAGTATTCAAAAATTTGTGATATCACGTCTGATATTATGAGTATTGGTCTCCCAAAATATCGACATTCAATATTCACCAAGTACTTAAAAGTTTTGATATGACATCTAATATCATGAGTATTGGTCTTGCAGAATATGGTCTTGCAGAGTATTGGTCTTGCATAATATCGACATTTCATTTTGTTCCTGTGATAGCATCGCATTGCAGAATTTATCTCTCGCATGGCGGCATTCTATCAAACAATTCACTTGCGTTCTGCTATTATTGGCACTATTAATTTGATAATTATCACTCTTATAACATCTTTCCCAAAAGTGATATTAAAATCCATAATGTCCTTTTATTTTTCAAGAGACATAATCGCTGATGAAGTCACCTATATAAAGATTGCATGGTAAATGTTGATTTGTATGTATGTAGACTCCTTGCTATCATTCGATTTAATATAAAGGTGCTGACCATAATATCTGTTATAATTTCCACCCCTCTATGTCGAGGAATCATTTCGATAGCCAATAAGAAATAATATCAGATAATTACTCCAATATATCTTGCGGAGATGTGCTCGATACATACTCAGCTCCCCATCATATATATTAAATCCTTGATCGATGTTGAACAATCTGTAAGAGTTGTATTTACGTATAAGTGAACTGAAGTTTTAAAACTGCATAAGAATCATCCTTAAGAATTGTCCCACAATACAAGCTTTAAGAACCAGAATAAACTTCATGGTGGCATTGAATTTGAATAAAGATTAGAGTCTACAGATAATATGCCAAACTTCAATCACGACAGGAATGTAGTAAATCTTTCAAATATTCAGTACTTTCTTATAATGTAGAATCTGCACTTCAAAACCTCAGATCTGGTAGGGAACTTGCTCTAATACCATGATAGTTTTAAGGTTGCTGCAAATGTAATACCATTGTCTCCTTGGTATATGTTTTCCAAGAGCAGCAATTTGTCTCTTATATTGTGGGAAATGTGTGGAGAGACACGTGCCTTCATAGGACATGTCTATTCATTATTATTTAATTAATATAACAATTAATTGTTTAACTATATATATACATCATATATATAATATATATCCTTAGTTTAGTCTCACGGGTTTATCCAACTGAAGCTACCAAACGTTAACATTAGGATCCACCCAGTTAAGAGATTAAGAAATCCTTCTGAGAGTCACCTTGTTAGAGGATTTTCTTGCTTCAAACCTATTAGGATACTGCTCACTCTATTTGGAGTAACCCTGCTATGAAATTTAGCTTGTCAACCTGCTAAAATTGTCAAGTGATTGGTGATCTGAATGTTGCACTCAAGTGCGTCACAGATCGAATCTGTTCCTGACCAATGCTATTCTCTAAACTGCTTCTAACACTGTCCTGTTGCCAGTATTACAATAATTACACCAACCGTCATCGCAGATTGATCATTCAATCCATTTCATACTATTCTTAAGGTGGTGGAAAAACCCTAAACATATTCCCAATATTTGACTCTGAAAGCAATCCAAATTTCATGAGTGAGGGCCAATACTTTGAATTTTGTGCCGTGATGTTGGTCCAAACACAACTAATGACTTTAACTTTTCAACTAACAGCTTAGTCTTTACTGGATTGCCGAATCCAGAGAAGTATACTCTGTCGGTTACTTTGTTCTTCACTCTGTGAGCTGTAGACTTAATCAAATCTTGATCTCTACTGAATCTCCAGTAGATATTCCTTAATAAATGGATAAACATACCTTTGATAAACATATCCCATCAACCACACATGATATTTTATCCGCCACATTGCCTCGCATCCAATTTACTGTGTCAGATTGCCTTTTACTTGTTATACTATACGCTTTACAATTCTGTCTGTTTGATCAATCTGTCCATCAATATAGCCAATCTATGAGTTGTAGATCATCTTGTTGCCAATAGTGACACCACTAGGATAATGATCCAACCAATTTGACTCAAGCATTCGACCCATTCATCATCATCATGCCAGCAATCTTGCCCTTCAGCATTGATGGCAACACTTTGAGAAAAAATTGACGAAGTGTCCAAAAACAAAATCATGACCAATATTTTAGTTGCTTATTAGTAACTCTTCCTGTGTACTACTCTACTTCTTCCTCCTTATGATGACATCACTATACATACTTTACATACTACTCCAAGTACCAAAACGCCTAATACCCAATATACAAAATTTTCAACTTATAGTACTTCCCCTTTGATAACAATGAAAAAGGTGTACAAAACTTCAAAAATGCAAAACTATTACGGGTATAGGCTTATAGTGACTACATATCTGATATGCTAATTCCTCTAGTCCACCCATAGCACTCATATTAGGCAAGGATAAGACTACCTCTGCTTCCTTGACTCCCTTTTGTAAAATATCAAGTTTAATAATCAATTGAGTTTGCAAATCCATCAATGTACTAATTTGTTTCTCTTATTCACTACCCTAAGTTTTGAGCTTGTGGTTCACAACATTTATAGATGCTCCAAAATTTGTAGCTGATTATTTGATGGGATCAAAATTTATAATTAATAACCTTAGCTCTTGTTGAGCTTCACATCTCTTCCTACCCATATCCTTGACAAAATTTGCATAATAAAAAATAGAAATGAGTCTCTTACCACCCACTTTTAGTGGTTCTTCACATGATTGACTCCAATTGTCAGTGTTACTCTATCCAATCCAATCCTTTGTGCTAACTAATTAGATCTTTTCTTCTCATAATGTCTCTTGACACTCTATATGGCTGCATCCTCTAGACTTGTTATTTTCCCTTTTGTAGTTGACACGAATTGACCTAATTGCTGAATAGGTGTGGCCTTCTTTGTTGCACTTTGCATCAAATCCGATAATACGTCTCTGGTAGATTGAATGATTTTTATGTCCTTTTGATCTTTCTTGGCCTTAGACTTGATACCCATAGTCACATTCGTCATCTTTGTAGGGTTCATTGTACTTAGATCAATTGTCCCTTGTATAACCATCAGGTTATGTTCATCATCATCATCAATAGTTGTCTTAACGGTAGACAAGGTCTTCACAACATTTTCCTGTGCTCTCCCTTTTTCTCTAGTATCCTTTTTTTCTTCTTCAATCTTCTCCTTTTCAATTTCAACTTGCACATTCTTTGTTTGTGCTTGCTCTTCCTTATTTTGATCCATCCCAATATTATCTGTTGTTGGTTCTTGCATTTATTCTGCGGTAGGAGCATTGGCAGTAGCATCCTCAACCATCAATTCTTCCATAACTTGGTCTATCTTTGCCTTATGTAGTCCTTCCATTTGATGTTCAGTGCCACTTGGAATATAAATGTCATCAATAGTCACCTTGACATTACCTATCTTCCATCCCTTGTCTGTATGTGTAATTTTAGTTCATGTTTCCTTTTTTGGTTCATCATTAATTACTTGAAACTCTTCTTCCTTCTTCTCGTCTAACAACAATTTTTTTAAAGTGTTTCCTTAGTATCCTCCTGGACTAGTTATGTTTCTCCATTGAGTAGTCTGGTTGACGTCTTCTTGGGCTTGAAGTAAGGTCTTGTCTGGGAAAGAATCTCCTTATCTCATCAGGTGACAATCCCGGTTGGAGTTGCTTCAAAACATACTCAATGAACTCCTTGCCTTGCTTTAGAGAAGTCTTCCATCTAGCTTCTAGTGTATTATATAGAGTAGGGATTTGACCTTGTAACTCTACTAGTGCTTTACCCAATTTATTCATGCTAACTGCTACAACATCTTCAATTCTTCGATGCTCATCCTCCTTAAAGCTATCATAATAACATTTGCCATTATACCCCATTGTTCTACCGACCAACAATCTTATCAACATGGTGAAACTTACTTTAGTCTGAATGGTCTTCTTTGTGGGAGCATCGACTATCTTGACTTTGTCCTACTTGCTCTCATCTCTTGCTGCCCTTTATCTAATTCTGTTGCTTCTTCCTCACCAGGTTTATGAGACTTCTTTCTCTGGGCCTTCTCTTTCTTCCTCATTTGAGTAGCCTTAGCTAGTTCATCTTTCTTTTTCTTGGAGGCCTTAGGCCTATTAGCTTGAGCAAGTTTCTTCTTACTTCTTATTGGCACTTTGGTTGGTGGAGTGGCTTTTTCCTTCTTCACCATTGTTGTCCTTGTTTGCATCCTGGTTGTGGCTTTCCTGATTAAATATACGACTTCAACTTCTTCTCCTGCTATTCTGGATGTACCAGCTTGTTGAGATGTATGCTGAACTATTGCCTTCACAATTTGCTCCTTGGTGAAATCTTGTTTAATAGAAAATTGTTCAACCTCGTTTCTTATCTTCTTCTCAATCACTTGATTGATTGAGCTTGCTATAAAATTCCATATCCTTTTCATCAAGCCCCTAACCTTGGAACATTAGGATCTCTAGGCTTGGACAATAGATCCTTCACATATGCTATCAAAAGATCAGCCTCAACTTCATATCCTATCAATATTACCCAATAACTTCTTGGTTTCATTGCTTCCATCAAATAAGTAATTGTATCCACCATGAAATAGATAGTATTCTGTACTTTTCCACCACGACTGATGGAATCCTCTCTCTTTGATGGATCCTCTATTGGAAGTCTGTAAAATATTGCCATACCACACTAGTAAACCTATTTCCCAGTACTGCTATACAATTTTTGATATGCACTATTGCTGGGGTATCCAAAGTCCGTGCAACTTTTCCTATGCCCGAGAGAAATTTTGAAAGTAAAAGAATAATTCCATTAGTACCTATCCATACTCGAATGGTATTTTCTTATAGGTTTTGATCTTCTCCAAATTCAATCACTACTAATCTCTCATTGCTTATACACAAATCAAAGTTAGCATTCTACTTAATTATCTTGTATGTTGTTAGAATAGTAGTTGCCGGTATGCTATTCATCCCCCTAGACTATACAAACCTTATATCCAGTAATCATTGAGGCAAATCTCACTTTGCGATCAGTGATATCATTGACTATCATCGGTCTCCAATCCCACTTGGATTTGGTCAACTAGGTCAGCTCGTCTTGTTGAGATGATATGACTATATAGACTTCCCTGGTAGCATAACAACTTGTATTGCGTCCTCTGTGATCTTGTATGGTCTATCCAACCACAGGAACTGGTTGTGAACTCTGCTCAATACATAAATTTTCTCGTCCTCGAAGTTCTTTGAGAAATGCATTGTGTTCGTCAAACCCTTATGTTCATCCTTCAATTCTAGATTATTTTCACATAGCTCTTTGTACTGATAAAAAATCTCTATTGCCACTAGGTTTCCTATCTTGCAATGAATGTAGGCCCTTATATCTTTGACACACATTACACCGTAGGGCACACTGGATAGGGTAGCCATCGCATCAACCTCAGTGGATTTGAAGGGGTGTTTCTTGAATTTAGGGCATGGTCTCTCGGTAGCAGCAACAACAACTGGTGTATGGTGTAGCCATGATTCTAGTAAGAAAAGTTAGTGTAGTTTTTTATTTTTCCTATATTGCTAGGTTTTTCCTACACTTTTAATAATCTCGCTTAGGTTAATAAAGCATGTCTTATTAGGTGAATGGTTGTGAGGTGTCACCTTCCTACATGTGAGCATCCATTAGCTATCTTGGGAAGATACTTTGCTATCTTTAGTCCAATAGATGGTTGCTCCTCATTGGTTGGTGTTGCCACCTCCTCCCTCTTCCTAGCCTATATAAACATGCTACCTGGCTTGTGCATCCTCTTAATGCTATTTTGCTTCTAGCATTTGCATTACTCTCTTGGAGACTAACTTTGTGTTGCTATTTTGATTTTGTATCATTTGCATTCATAGTTTAGAAATTTATTCTTTGCACTAGTTTTCTGGGTTATTAATCTTTTTAGATTCTAATATGGTATCAGAGCTTTTCTATGTGCAAGAGTAGTTTTAGTTTCCTTATTTGAGAGATTCGGGGGGGGGCTAATAAATCTTATTGTAGTTTTTTGAAAAACGAAGTATGCTCTTGTCTTGCATCTTTGGATGATCTTGAGAATTAGAAAAGTTTTGACAAAAACGTTTTTAATTTCTGCGGTTTCAATCTCAAATCTGACAACCAACATGCATATTTGAAGTTTTCAATTAGTATTGCAGGTTCCAGCATGCCATTGATGGACTTAGGAAGCTAATTCAACATTTGCATGTCATTTTTTGGTTGCTAGGGTCGTTTCTTGGTTTTTGGAGCCGTTTTTTATTGTTAAAGGCGTCTAATTTACATTACAGCTACATCTTTTGTACATCAACAAGAAAAACGCTTTTTGGGTTTTGTTCGTAGCCCCAAAAATCCATTTGGGTATCTTTTAGTTTTTGCATGCAATCTACATATTTTGCAGAATTGAGCGCAGAAAGATACAGCCGTACCCCTCTTCGTTGGCAGTCGCAAATTTGAATGCAGTTTTCAAATGCCTCGTTCTTGCTCATACGAACTCCGATTTCAGTGATTCTTGTTATGACCTTGGCTATTTTTTGGTGCTCTATCCACTAGTGGAGTTGTTTTTTGATTTTCATGCATAAATTTTTCAAAATTGCAGATTCTTGGCCGTAACTGTGCACAGTTCTCGTTTTGAAAACTTCGGAGGATCATAACTTTCTCATACGACCTCGTATCGAGGCGATTCTTTTTTTGAAAGTGCATGATTTTTCGAGTAGATCACAGTGGTGTTATTTGTTTCCTTGATTATTGTGCCTAAGTTTCACTTTCAACATATGCTCTTCATGAGGGTTTGTAATGCATTGAAATCAAGACCACTAAGTATTTCTTTCTATTGGTAGTTGTAAACGCACTAAAATAAAGTGCCAAATCATATTTCTTTTGGGAGGGATTCTTTGATTGAGTAAAAAAAGGGGGGGGGGGCATTGTCGCGGTTGGGTTCTCTTCTTTTTAGCATTTCTTCTCTGCATTTCTTCATCATGGATCAAACAAATATGCCCATCCTAACTCCATACAATTACTTTGAGTGGAAATCACGCATGACAATTCACTTAAGGAAAGTTGGATTAAATAGGATAACTATGGGACTTGAAAGTGAACTTGATAAAGATGAAGATAAGTCTAAGTGGTTTAACAAATGTGATGAGACATATGGAACATTGTGTTTGTCTGTTTCTCCTGACTTGCTATTTCACATTGAGTCTTTGGATACACCAAATGAAATATGGACAAAGCTAGAAACACTGTTTGGCACACAAGATTCAATGAGGGGTCATATGTTGGAAAATGAATTAATTAGTTTAAGTCCAGGCAATTTCAACACAATCCAATATTTCTTCACCAAATTGAAATCACTAAGGCTGCAGTTAAAACAATGTGGAATTGAAAAGAAAGATGAACAACTGATTCTTAGTATTCTCTCTAAGCTAAGTTCAGAATATTTTGTGTTTGTCTCTACCTTCTACACTACTAAGGGTGTACTTGGTACTCAATTAACCATGCCATCTCTAGATGATTTTGCTGTCAATCTCACTCGAGAACAGAACAAGCTAATCCAGATGGGCACTCTTAAGTCGTCTAAGTCACATGCCTTAGCTGCCAACCAAGGCACAAAAGAACAAAAAGGACAAAGTAGTAACAACAATAGTAAGGATGAGAAACAAAATAATAGTGAGGAAAAGAAGGATCAGATACCAATTGCTTCAAAAGCAACTATTGATGCCTCATCCTCTAAGGGCGATAAGCCTAAGAAAGAAAATGTTAAATGTGCCTATTGTAAAAAACCCGGTCATGATGAACATAAATGTTTGAAGAAACAAATTGATCACTTGACATATATTCTTGAGAAGGATAATATTAGTGTTCCTGAGTCCATCAAACAAAGTTCTAATGAAGGGTCTAACAAGGCAAAAGAAAACAACAAGGGGAAAGGAAAGGGCAAGGCTCTTGTTGCAATTGCTTCCTCACCATCCACTTGGGTTCTTGATTCGGGTGCTTCACACCACATGGCTTCATCTAAGGAAGAACTTGCATCCTTGGAGCCATGTACTATGCCTTCTATTTTGATGGGTGATGACACTCCTGTTGAGGTGTGTGGGAGAGGGTTTGTTGATGTGGAGGATGCCACATTCCATGATGTTCTTTGTGTACCCTCATTATCAACTAATCTCCTATCAATATACCAAATCACTCACACAGGTTTAGGCAAGCGGGTTGAGTTCACTCCTGATTCAGTGGAGATACGTGAGTTGCATAGTGATTCTGTAGTTGCAGTTGGGAGAGCAGATCATCAGTCACGACTCTATTTGTTTTCTCACTTTGTTCCTGATCCTCCTTCATCTGTTTTGCTCACTCACTCTAATGATGTGAGTAAATTATGGCATGAGCGGTTTGGCCATCTTAACTTCCGCTATTTGCATCGGCTCAACTAGCAGAGCATGGTCACAGGGTTGCCTTCGGTTCAATTCTCAGGAGGTGTTTGCCAAGGTTGCATTCTTGGTAAGCATCCTAAGGAAAAGTTTGACAAAAGTAAGGCATGGAGAGCTTCACAGATACTAGAGTTAGTTCACAGTGATTTGGCTGGTCCATTTCAACATCCTTCTTTCAACAGGGCTCGATATGTCCTCACATTCATTGATGACCTTTCTCGATATACATGGGTGTACTTTCTCAAACAGAAGTCAGAGGTATTTGATCATTTTCAAGACTTCAAAAATTTTGTAGAAAAGCAATCTGGGAAAGCCATCAAGGTTTAGTGCACAGACAATGGTGGTGAGTATGTCAACCATCGGTTTGAAAGATTTTGCACTTCAGAGGGGATTGATTTACAGCATTCAGTTCCATACAATCCTCAGCAAAATGGTGTTGCAGAACGGAAGAATAGATCCTTGAAAGAAATGGCAAACAGTATGATTCACTCTAGATCTCTTGCACCACAGTATTGGGCAGAAGCCATTAACTGTGCTTGTTATATCCAGAATCGTGTTCCTCACCGAGCCTTGAAGGGAGTTACTCCTTTTGAAGCTTGGAGCGGTCGGAAACCATTAGTTAAGCACTTTCGAGTTTTTGGCTCCCTTGCATGGGCCCACATTCCTACAGAGAAACGTAAGGCCTTGGATCCGCAAAGTAGACCTTGCATATTTTTAGGTTATCTTGATGGTGTGAAGGGTTATCGGTTGCTCCACCCTACTACACATGAGTTATTCATTGAGAGGAGTGTTCAGTTTGAGGAGGGATCTTCAAGCTCGCTTTCTATCACTTCTTCAACTCCTTCTACCTTGACATTAGAGTCACTTGGAATACATGACAGATCTTCTGATGAGTCAGATTCACCTGAACAATCTTCTATCTCTACTTCTGATGCAGAAAGTGATTCAGAGAACTCACCTCCTTCCTCTCCTAGTCATCATTCAGAGGTTAATGATTCCCCTCCAGATTCTCGATCTTCTTGTCCACTTTGGGCTAGACAGACCTTGCAGTCTGCAAATGATTGGGTTGGGGATCCATCAGACACCAGGCGAACTTGTTCACAATTCCAGGATGCTCCATATGTCTTCATTGCTACTGCCTCAGATCCACAGTCCTTTCATGAGGCTTCTGGTATTCCTAAGTGGGATACAGCTATGCAGGAAGAGTATAGTTCCTTGATGAGGAACCACACTTGGGATCTTGTCCCTCTTCCTAAAGGAAGAAAACTTGTTCGATGTAAGTGGATCTATCGGACAAAATTTGCAGCAGATGGGTCAGTTGACAAACACAAGGCTTGCTTGGTCGCCAAAGGATTCTCCCAGGTTCCTGGGATTGATTACTCTGAGACTTTTGTGCCAGTTGCCTGAATGAATTCCACTCGAATTGTTCTTGCCATTGCTACAGTTAATCATTGGGAAGTACATCAGATGGATGTGAAGAGTGCTTTTCTTCATGGTGACCTTCATGAGGAGATCTACATGGAGCAGCCACAGGGCTTCCTTTAGGATTCTTCACTTGTGTGCCGTCTTCGAAAGTCTCTCTATGGCCTCAAACAGGCTCTTCGGGCTTGGTATGCCAAGATGGACTCCTTCCTTCTATTAGTTGGGTTCACTCGGTGCCATTCTGATCCTAATGTCTACATTTTGCAACAGGGTGATTCACTTCTATTTTTGGTTTTGTATGTTGATGACTTGCTGATCACAGGAAGTTCTTCACCCACCATTAAGGCTGTCAAAGTGGCCCTTCAGGATAGTTTTTTGATGACTGACTTGGGCTTGTTGCATTACTTTCTAGGGATTGAGATCCTTCAGTCTCCTTCTGGGATCGCCATCACACAGTCCAAGTATGCTCTAGATTTACTCTCGAGGTTTCATATGGCTGACTGTAAGCGTGCTCCGACTCCCTTCCTTTTTGGAGTCAAACTTGAGGCTCAATGTTCTTCTCCACTTGTTGATGGCACTTTGTACCGCCAACTTGTTGGGAGTCTCATTTATTTGACTCATACGAGACCTGACATCTCCTATGCTGTAGGCATGGTCTCTCGATTCATGCAGGAGCCCCATGAGCTGCACTGGAAAGCAGCCAAGCGGATCCTTCACTACATTCAGGGTTCTCATAGTTGTGGTATTCACTACGCAGTAGGTATTGAGCTTGATTTGGTGGGCTACACAGATTTAGATTGGGCATGTGATTCTGAGGATCACAAGTCTACTTCAAGATATAGCTTCTCACTTGGGTCAGGTCCTGTTTGTTGGTCAAGAAAAAAGCAGTCTGCTATTGCTCTATCTTCTACTGAGGCTGAGTATCGGGGGGCTGTAAATGTTGCCACTAAGGCCATTTGGCGTCAACATCTTCTCACTGAGTTTGGTATCCAGATTAGACAATCATCAGTCATATTTTGTGACAACCAGAGTGCCATTCAAATCTTACAGAATCCAGTTCATCATTAGCGGACCAAACACATAGAGGTCCACATGCACTACATCCAGGAGCTCATCCATGGTCATGTCATTGACCTTCGCTATTGTCCGAATTCTGAGCAAGTTGCTGATATCTTCACCAAACCCTTTACTGAGAGCAAGTTTCTTCATTTGCGAGCTTTGCTGGGGGTGCGAGATGCTGCATCTTTTGGGGGGGGGGCCTCTTCCTCTCACTCGAAGTCTTGACTTTTTTTTGGGGGGTCTCTTTTCTCTCTCTTTTGGGAAATCTTATGTACATGGGTACCTCATCAGACTTGACTTGCCGAGACCCATTTCTACATCCACCTAAGTTTCGCTTATGGGGGGGTGTTAGTGTAGTTTTTTATTTTTGCTATATTGCTAGGTTTTTACTACACTTTTAATAATCTCGCTTAGGTTAATAAAGCATGTCTTATTAGGTGAATGGTTGTGAGGTGTCACCTTCCTACATGTGAGCATCCATTAGCTATCTTGGGAAGATACTTTGCTATCTTTAGTCCGATAGATGATTGCTCCTCATTGGTTGGTGTTGCCACCTCCTCCCTTTTCCTAGCCTATATAAACATGCTACCTGGCTTGTATTTGCATCTCTTGTTTTTGCATCCTCTTAATGCTATTTTGCTTCTAGCATTTGCATTACTCTCTTGGAGACTAACTTTGTGTTGCTATTTTGATTTTGTATCATTTGCATTCATAGTATAGAAATTTATTCTTTGCACTCGTTTTCTGGGTTATTAATCTTATCAGATTCTAACAAGAAATTCAAGCTTAAGATTCGATAAGTACCTCTTAAGACTGCAAAATTTGGGTTCCTTCAAGCAAACTTGAATCTTGCACTAAATCAACAATAAATCCTTCTCCTGCTAGCTTAGATCTCTTCATTAGCCCAAGTAACCACTTTTGGCACTTTTGCACTTGTTCTTTGAACGTGCGAGTGACAAATGAAGTCAAAACTGCCTTTTATCATCCATTGCTCATCAATGTCAAATGCATCACCGGTTGAGCAAAACTAGGTACCGCTTAACCGAGTCTCTTTCTCGGTAAAGTAAATCATCATCATGCAACCAAACTTTGTATCGCATCATAACTCATCATTTTGCATCTAATAATGTAGATAAAACTTACCACACATACATCGAGAGAGTTCATAAGTGGATTTGACGCTGATGCTTCCCTTAAGCTAATGCAAGCTTAGTTAGCAGATGAATTCTTTGCACTCGATGGAGATGCAGACCCTTCTAATGACTTAACTTTCATCCTTAATCTATACATTGCTTATCCAATTTCTTGTCTCCTTAACCCTAGCAATCTGCTTGCCTTTCTTATTATTCTTTTGGTTTACCAGTAGTTTTCCTTTGTCCTTTGACCTGCAAAACCTAGCAATATGTCCAATCTTGTGACAATGAAAACATGCAATTATTGTAGATCTCCAAGGTCCTACAATACCCCTGTCGGTTCTCAATCTACAATTGATTGCTATATGGCCATGGTTGTGACAATGTGAACATGTGAAATTCCACCTATTCTCATTTTGTTAAATGCTCTCTCAGTTTATAAACGTTCTTCGATTGTTCAATCTAGTCCTGCACTCATTAGCTTTATGATCAAACTTGTTGCAATTATAGCAATTATCACTAAACACATTTGGCTTATTCCTGCAAACTCTAGCAGTATGACCTGACTCAAGACAAATTGAACATGTAGGAGTACTAGTCCTATTCCTTCATACATTTGCAGTATTTCCCACCTTATGACAATTAAAAAAAATTGGTTTGTAGGCTTTATTACCAGGACTCTTCTTGTTCATCTTGGGTGGAGACTTGGCCATCTTGTTTAGGCTTTTTGGATCTAGATGATTCTCCAACCTCATAACCGGTATATCTAAGACCATGAGTCTCACCATACATCCTTTGGTTCCTAAGTTGTTCATTCAGCTTTGCAGAACTTTCAATGAATTACTACAGCAATTTGTTTGTAGAATCTAGTTCATTCTGTAATCTCCCATTCTTTATACCCAAGTTTTCATTGTTTATTGTTTATCATCAGATTATTGAGCTTACCTCTTAGATTTTGCATTTCCTCATTATTTTCATGAAGATGTGCATGCAAAGTACCGACCTCTTGTTCAGATTTGAAGAGCTCATCAACTTTTGCCTTTAGGGCATCTTCCACAATCTTTCTTGCTTCCTCTGCAACTTTCAGAGCTCCTATTTCCTACCTATCTTGATGGATAAAGCCTTTATCTCTCTTTTGATGTTCTTGTCCTTATGCAATTGTTCATTTTCTTGTGAGAAGGCTTTAAAGGCATCAACATCCTCAGCTTGACTGTTGCTATATGCTTCCATTTGTTCACATAATTCTTTCCTCTTATCTCTTGAATGCTTCAGTTGATCTTTCAACCTTTCAATTGCATGTTCAGCATATACAAGCTGATCTTCAAGGCTCTTCACATATCTAGCAGACTCCATTTCTCCTTCAAGTACCTTCCCCAAGTTGTTAGGCTTTTTGAAGGGAACTTTGCTCTGATGCCAATTGTTAATGCTAGATGACACTGAGTGAGGGAGGGGGGTGAATCAGTGTAATTATAAATGTAAATACTTCTACCAATAATATCCACAATATGTAACATGCAATGGAAATAACAATCCAGAAGCAAAGTAAATCAAACATCAACATATGCAACACTATAACAAAAGTATTTTTCACGTGGAAATCCTTGGTCGGAGGGACAAAAACATGGTGGGAATTAGTACCCACAATTCTCACTACTGCAGTAATAAGTTGTCCTGTTAGGAGCATTACATCCACTCGGTTAAGGGTATGTGCCTGGTTAAGAGTGTTTAGCCTTGTTAGATACTTACAATAAAGATTTGTTAGGATTCACCCAGTTAAGGGATTTAGAACTCCTTGTGAGAGTCACCTTGTTAGAGAATTTTGTAATTCAAACCTGTTAGGATCCTTCTCACCCTGTTAGGAGTGAACCTATGAGGGGTTTTATCTTGTCAACTTGCTAAAATCAACAAGTGACAGGTGATCTGAATATTGCACTCAATGCATGACAGATCCAATCTGTTTGCGACCAATCATTTACTCTGAATTGCATGTAACACACTATACTGATGGCACAATCACAACAATTGCACCAACTGTCACTGCACATCAATATATCAATCTATTTTAGACTGTTCTTAAGGCAGTGGGAAAACCCTGAATGTATTGCCATAGTCGGCTTTAAAAGCAATTCAAATTTTGTGAGCGAGTGCCAATACTTTGAATTCTGTGCCATGATGTCAGCCCAAACACAACTAACCACTTTGACTTTTCAACTAACAACTTAATCTTTACTGGATTATTGGATCTACAGAAGTATACTCTGCCGGTTACTCTCTTCTTCACTCTATGATCTGTAGACTTGTTCAAATCTTCATCTCTACTGAATTTCTGGTGGATATTCCTTCATAAATGGAGAAACATGCCTCTATTAAACATATCCTATCAACCATGCATGATGATTCATCAACCACATTACTACATATCCAAATTACTGTATCAGTCTGTCTTTTATCTGGTACACTAAACTCTTCACAGTTTTGTCTATTTGATCAATCTATCCACCGGTATAGCCAATCTATGAGCTGTAGATCATCTTATTGCCAGCAGTGACAACACTAGGATGATGATCCAACCAATCTCACTCAAACATTCTACCCATTCATCATCATCATGCCAACACCCATCCAAGCATAATAGATTTAGGGAGTGAAGCCTTACTGCCTGATGCTGCACATAAAAGATCCAATTCATTCATAAGATTGCACACATTATCCTTTTCTAGTTGAGTAGTGATTGATGTATTATCAGGAAATCGAACATTAGCAAGTACTCACCATCCTCTTCTATGAGAGGTTTGGGGCAAGTGAGCAACCTTGCCTTATTGACTTAGAGAGTTCAAATGGATCTGATCTAACCCCATTCACTTCTACCCGGGAATTGGTACCATTCATAAGATTTACAACCATTTGGTAGAAAAACTAGGGAACACCAAGCACTTTAGCATCCTAGAGATAAACTTCCATTCAATACTATCATAGGCCTTTTCATAGTCCAGGAGCAACATGCAAAACTGCTGCTTAAAGTCCCTAGCCCAGTTCATAGCCTTCAAAAAAGTGATCAAATTCTCAAGAATATATTTTCCTTTAACAAACCCTGTTTAGGCATGGTTGATCACACGAGGAAGAATGTTTTCCAGTCTTGAGGCAAACATTTTCGCTAATATTTTGTGGGATTTGTTTAGCAAGGTAATAGGTCTCCAATCTTAATATGTGTTTTGTCCCCATCTTTGGGAACCAGTTTCATGAGATCCACATTGATTTCGGTCCCAAGTGACTTCATTCCAATTGCCTCTATATATACTTGCAGGACTTCATCTCCAATCCAATCAAGGTTCTTTTTTGTAGAACTCCACAAGAATCGCATCCAGTCTAGAGGCCATTTTGATGCAATTTTTTTTGAACGATGTTATTGATCTCTTCCACTATTATTGGGCTGTTCAATATTTCAGCTTTAACTATGGAAACTTTTTAAGGAACAATACAGCTGATACTATTTCTGGCAGTTTCCATATCTTGATCAACATCTTCTGTAGTGAAGAGCTTACTATAGTATCCAACAAAGGCCTTAATTATGTCTACTTGGGAGTTGAGTTCTATTCCCTCCTTCTAGATTGTCTTAATCCTTTCTTTAGCCTCTTCAGTTTTGAGAGTTTGAAAGAAAAATCCAGACCCCTTGTCCCCATGATTGATCCAGTTTAGTCTAGCTCTTGTTTTGGCCTCCTGGATCTTGATATTTGTCAACCTCCTGAGGGAGTCTCTAGACTGGGCCACAAATTCCATAGCAACAACATTAGCCGGGTGACTTTGCAGGATTTCTTCAGCTTGGTAAAGATTTTTTTGAAGTTCTGACTCCAACCTCTTATCTTTAGCTTTTTTCTTGCCTACAACTTGGAAGAGGGTCTTCCAGCTAGATATATTCTGTGCCCATCTCTCCAAGGCACTCTAATGCCTTATAGATATTTTTATTACATCATCTAATGACATTGATTGTAATAGTGACATCCTCATCATTTGGTAGAAAGGTATTTGATGCAAAACCATCCTTGCATTACAGTCCTTCCCTATATGAAAGACTTTAGGCATGATAGGATGATGATTGGACACGGTATTGAGGAGACCTTGACACTTACGCCTAAATCATCTTTCCTAAAGCTAAATATTCTCTGTTCACATAGATTTCGTCCAACCTGCAAAATATCCTCTTATTTCCTTGTTGAAGATTAGACCATGTGTGCCAAATACCCTTATGATTACTTTTGTTTCCAGCTAATGGATCAAACAACTTATGTTTATTAATCATTTTATTCCAGAAAAAATTCTCAGTACCTTTTAATTTGAACTTATTACCTCCAGCCTTACCTTGAGGTGCTTTAATCATGTTGAAATCACTTCTAATGATCCACAAAATACCATCTAGCTGGAATATCCACTTCCAGTGTTCAATCTCGCTTCTGTGATCATTTGCTGCATAAACATTACAATTGCCTATCTCTCCATTACCAATTGTAAAGGTGATCCAATTTATCCTCTAACAGGGGGAGCATCCCCATTTTGAAATTTTCTTAACCCATTTGTGGTCGGCTAAGATAGATGCCCCCTTTGCCTTTTTGATGAAAAGTAGTGAATGCTTTGGCATCTTTCCATATGTATTTTAAACCAATATCCAATGACAACCCAATGGCCTTATCTTCTTGAAGGATTAAGATGTCAATTTCTTTAGTCATCATGAGAAACCTTTTAATGATGTAGTTTTTGTGAGGTGACTCTAGTCTTCTGACACTCCATGAGTCATATTTTAGATCCATGCTCAAATTTAGGAGTTAGTGTTCATTGGATCTTTGAATCTCTTATAGCATTTTGGAAGTTGCTTTCTAGAATGCTTTGGATCTCTATTTTGTATTGAGGAACCAACCGACCTTCCCCTCTTCTTCTTTGGGACACCCTCCTCAATGGTACTTGCTGGGGGGTTCCATACTTTTATCTACCTCAATGGTTCTAACTCCCCTCTTCTTCTTCTGATCTTGAAATATTAATATTTCAGACTCCTTTTTGGTATTAGTTTAAGGGATGAAGGAATCTCCACTTCCTCCATAGTGTCATTCTCATTAATATCCACTTCTTCCATAGTTTTTGTCAGCATGAATGCTGATGATATTCCTTGGGGGAGTATCCTAAGCATTGCCAGAGCATGTGGACATTGTTAGCATGATTGATATATTGGATTTTATGACTATGTTTGTCATTGATGTCAACATAGTAGCAATTTTGTAAATATTGAAAGAGTAACAGACAAAGAACGAGGTCGTATGGATAATGTACAGATGGTCAAGTGAAGCGTGGTTGAGAAAATATTCTATAGTGTGTCCTGATGACATGTACTAAAGTGCAAGCAAAGAGTTGAAGATATGGAGGAGCTATGGGCGACTTATAGAAGAGCAGTATACAGACAAAGTATCTAAGAAGCAGTTTATGATGGTTGGATAATATCTCCTAACAGAGATAGAATAGTGACATGTGAAGTTGTATAGTGAGTGCAGACACTTTGATGGTGACGTCAACAAGTGCGTAAGGTCTGAAGTTGCATGTGTGAGAAGTTGTAAAGACTGTGAGCTGACAGTGTTCTGTAATTGCGAAATAATTAAATATCTTAAGGTGGTCCTATTATAACGTCTCAAGGATTTGTTTTAAGGACTTGGTATAAAGGAAGGTATTTTCCTTGATTGTATGTAAGCATTGTGATCGAGATAGTGCGAACAAGAGAAAAGTGTTTGATAGATGCAAGTAAGCGATCCAAGGGATTAATGATGCAAATTTGGTGATGTGGTGACAAGATCAGAAGAGGCAGTCCAGTTGATAGGACAGAGGAAATACAAGTACAATTCATTTCTATTATTTTGCAAGGAATAATATAGAAACTAGTTGGACAATGAGTTCAGTGGTCTTGCCCCTTTAGTTGTTTGGACAATGAGTCCATTTGCCTTCTACAACTCCTAACAGGGTTGGATTCTCCTAACATGGATTCAAAGTCTCCTAACAAGGAGCGATATGTACTGAATGTATTTCATTGACTTCTAACAGGGTCCATCCTCTAACAAGGAACATTTATATTAGTACATAATTTTGTGGGTACCATCCCCACCGAGGTTTTCCCTCTGATCAAGGGTTTCCCTCGTGAACATATTTGGTGTTATTGTGTATGAGTATCTTGTTATGGTTTCTAATTATATTGCTCATATGGTTAATGATTAATAAGGTTGATAATTTCTATAATTGTTGGATAACTGGTTCACCCCCACCCCCTCAGTTATATTGGTGTACTTTACATTCTAATAGTTTCATCACTTGAAACCCCTTGAGAAGTACCATTGCCCTCTACCTATGAGCCTAGGTGGAAACATGGGAATGAGTGACAAAAATTAGGGGGTCCGGGGGGGGGGGGGGGGGGTGGGGTGGCAGGGGAGCAAGGATGACCTCTTGGGTTTAATCAGACAACTTATTTTCCAAGCCATAACCCTCTTGAAGGGCTTTTAAACCATTAGTAGATGCATTAACATCTGAACCATTATCTATCTTCTTAACTCGACCCACTATTCTCACAAAAGGATCAACCTCCTTTATGTAATTATCGTCCATGATACAATTCCAATCCATAGGGGAGGGGGGACACCGTCCTTCTCAAATGGTTCCTAATGTATCGAGTGGCAAGGTGGAATGGAAGAGCTTCCTTTTCTAGAAGGGTAGTAGCTCTCAAACTAGGATCATATATCCTTCAAATCCTTTTGAGGGCCAATTGTTGAGCATTTTGGGTTCTCTACTTGCGCCAAGGAGGGGGGTGGGCAGAGGAGCAGGGATAGCCGCTAGGGTTTAATAAGACAACTTATCTTCCAAGCAATAATCCTCTTGAAGGGCTTTTAAACTAGAACACATATTAAATAAGAGATAAGAAGATATATTACATAAGATTACAATTTATTTGTATTTGTTACATCCCAAAATTTTGACCTATTTAAAAAGTTATTATAGCCGTTGAGATGATTAGTTAAAAACTATTGTTTTCCTATTCATGTGAAAAGGGTAGTTATATGTAACCATTGTTTCATATGAATTTGGTTGTTATCATTTATTATGTATAATTATTTATTGATGATGGTAGTTAGCAGTTGCTTGTTTTTTGAATGATGGTAATCAACTAATCTCTGTACTACTATCTATGTTAATATGGATTTATCATGTAAACTTGTTACTATTGTGGAAAATGTTGCACGGGTGGTTGCAAGAGCAGACAAAGGGGGGAAGCATTGCTTAACAGTTAATATCGAATGGGGCACTACCTTAGTCTATTTATCTGATTGATAGGTATGACCTCTAACTATCTTGGTAAGGACTTAGCGACTGCATAACAGGGTATATACATTGGAGACGCATGAGCTATATGGACAATCAATTAAACATTAAACATTTAAAAACAATCAAAATACGTACCTTTAAATGGTTTATGGCGGCATTCTCATCATTTCATTATATGTGTGTGTGTGTGTGCGCGTGTGTGCATGTGTGTGGGTGCATAAGTATAAAAGTATGGTGGCACCATAGTATTAAATTATTCAAGCTCATCTCTATTAACATACGTATATATAAATATGCATATACATTAAGAGTATACGAAGATAAAATAATCTCCCAAGTATGCACGTATTTAGATATGCGCATCTAATAGGTATAACCTTGGACACAATAATAATATGATGTCACCATTCGAAAATTTTATATATATATATATATATATATATAGCTAGATAGATAGATATAAAATTATAAATTATTCTTTTAATAAGGAGTCCTTCGAATTCTTTTTTATAATTATAAGTCTCTATAAGAGATGAGGAGTACACTTGGCATCTTCTTCTTTTTAAATCGGTGAACCAAGAAGCCAATAATCTTTTGTAAATGCTATCAAGAGCCGTGACTTCTATATTATTCTCATTTGATATATGCTCGAGAGTATGTTTGGTAGCAAGCTTCGATACTGTTGTTCTATTCCATTCCTTCTTCTCTTTTCTTTTCCTTATTCTCACGGCTGATATTGGACAGAAACCGAGCCACTGTTCCTGTTGTTAAAGAGTCTCCACAATCTGAAATCCGCATTGGCAAATCAGACTTTTGAGAGCCGGCCATTTAGAATTAATCAAAGATCCATTCTTTCATTGATCAGGTTATTGCAATTAGTTTCTAATCTTTATTTTGGTATATGTACTGCATTCGAAAGTACAGATGCAGAATAGTTTTTCAAGGATTTTCAAATAACAATGTTTGGCTGTGAAGTAAATCAAGTCTATCGAATAATTCATTCAATCAAGCACACCAAGTTATCTCACCATGTTAAGTTTGAACCAAAAAATACATATGTCATGCTATTATTTCCATTTCAAATCAGCTTGTCTTTCAAATCTGAATTATAATCCTTTGAAATTTCTTATGGGAAGTCCTTGAGTCTTAAGGACGGCTTCATGCCGGTACTAAATTATTATTTCCATCAACTGATTTTCAGCAAAAGAATTGACATCCTCTATGAACAGACACCTAGGAGTCACCTGGCTGGTTGGCCAAGAAAGAGGGTGAAGAGGTGGAAAGAAAATTCTACAAGAACAAGAAATAGGAATAAGAATTGATATGATAATTTTAATCTTTTAAAGAACTAATCAATAGCTCGTGCATGTCCAACTAATTATCCTATTGTTAAGTCGAGCGGTGGTGATTGGGTATTAGAAACCCATCCAATAACCTTGGCCAAGGTCATTAAAGGCATGCTTGCCTTTTATAAATAACATGATGTTGGTGGCGCCAGTTAATCAGACATGCCCGTCTATTACTAAGTGGACATTCTAAACACTGGTATTGCTCAGATGGCTGGACTAATAGTGCCCCAAGCCTAGCCCTGGGGTAGAGAGGGTCGTTCTTATCAAAAGATTGTGTGGGAATTGATATGGTCTGCAGTTGGGAGGTTAAGCCTAAGCTAATGCTTCTCCTCTTATTTGAAAGCCGAGGCTTGCACAATTATTAAGAGACTCTCCAGTTAGATTTTTTATGTTCTTCTTCCATCCTTTGCTATGCATTTTCTTTCTCTTGTGAATATCAAATATCATAGAATTAATGATAATGATTATAGTTCTTTCTGTAATTATGATAGAAATTAGTTATTTCAATTGATTGTTATTTCAATTGAATGTCAATTCAGTTAATTTCACATCAAATGGAATTAAAGATGTTCACTTCGGTAAATTGGTTGAAGTATTGATTTCATATCTGTTCTTAATTCAGAAATAGCTCTGTCTCTTTAGTCAAGAAAATTCGTTTGTTATAGTATTAAATACTGATATTATTTATGAACATTGAGCTGAACTAATGAATTAAGTATAGAATCAAATTCCTATTGTTCTTGTAATAATAATATCGACAATAATAATTATATGTGATTTTTATTTCTCTATAAGCTATATGCCTTGATCTTTTTCTCGGAGAATATTCTTGCAGGAAAAGCAAGATAGATATCAGATTCAGAGGAGTCTAACATATCCCTCTGATAGAGCTTGAATAATTGATATTCAGAGGGAGTTTGAATGTCCATATGCATGACTATGATTTTAATGGGCCCACCCCTCGTGTACGTCGTGAGGAAATGATGACTTCCAAATGGCATCACTTGTATTTGCAGGAAAAAGAGGGAGATTGAGATTATCTCTCATGTGAACTAAGCATCACTAACAATGTTGATGGAATGAGTGGGAATTTTACATTGTGGGGGGGAATAATAACTAATGTTTCATTCCTATTGGTTGACAAATGTTTATACAACGACATCATTTTATTTGATACATATGGGCCTTCATTGGAGCAACTTGTATCAAGAACATTAATGTGCAGATAGGTATTTATTATCCTTGAATATTGTATTTCATTTCTTATTGTAGTCTCTCTCTTATTTGTAATTTTACACATACTATAAGAGTTATTTGCCTTGATCTTTTCCTTTGTATCTGAAGTTGATCTTGCAGGAAAAGAAGAGTGACACATTAGGTAGCTTATGACAATAGCTTAAAAGAAGTTGTGACCAGGCTAGATAAAGTGAGGCTCTTGAAGCAAATGTCTTTGATGATTGAGATTATGAGTATCCTTCTACATTAGGAGGGAGCATGACACTTCTTCGAAGGCAACACGGGAGCTTAGAAGATTAATACTTAGAGGGAGTCTAGAAATACATGTGTCTGACTGCATGATTTTGATTGGCCTACTCTTGTGTGAATCATGAGGAAGTATTGACTTATCACTAAAAAATCAGAGGATTGATATCAGATTTAGAGTAAGTGTGACAAGAATCCTTGGGGGAAGAGAGGCTCTAAGGGAGTAACTACTGGACTGACTTCCTAGGATCCTTGTTTAGAGGGAGAATTTTGAGGTGCAATCCTTTGTGAATGATATCTTCTCTATGAGGAGAAGTTCTACGTGAAATTCCTTGTATTGCATTCCTCTCTGTGAGAGAGAATTGAGGTGAAAGCCTTTGTACCACCCTCTAGCTTGGTTCATGGTGGTTATGATTTCGCATATGATATGTAATGAAAGGTGATGATCTTTCATTGACATATATAAATAGAAGGTAACCATTGTGAGGTGACAATCTTATAAATGGTAGACCTTTTATCATGACAAACTTAATTAAGTTGTCCTAGAGTGCTAGAAGTCATGATAATGAATAGAAGGTAACCATTGTAAGGTGACGGTCTTACAAGTGGTAGACATGTTATCATGTTGTTCCGAATAATTGGAAGTCTTGATAATTAACATATTATGATCGGAATTCATTAAGTTTTTGTCCCAAAGTGCCAAAGATTTTTGTTAATCCGATCGACCTAATTGTCCCAGAGAGCCAAAAATCAAATAACTTATTCTCTTGATAAACATCTCTTATTTGATGTTAGTGCACATATCAAAAGAATATAAGTATGATGAATATCATATGACTAATATTTCTTGTTGAATTATACTTAGGATTAAATTGAAAGACAACATCTAAATTAACAAATATATTTTGATATTCTTAAATATGTCATTCCAAGAATATCATACTGAGACAATATCTCTTCATATACTTGAGAGCATAATGTGTTCTACAAATCCTCCCTAGCTAAGAGGGAGTGTTAAGGTTGTAGCTTCAGTTGGATTGGTTTGATCTGAGATACATTATTGTTATTGGTAAATCATCATTTCTTATATATACTTATCCATGTTAAATAATATTATTGTATATAATATAATATATATATTACATTATATATATATTATAATATATATATTGTTATACATATTATTATTATTTATGTTAATATAATATTATTAAATGATGATTACACCACAGAGACATGTCTCTTCACTATTACATTTATAGGAGTTCCAAATCTGCATTTGGAACACGTCAATCACATTGCCAATGTTAATACATTTGCCAAAAAACAATCTAAGTTACTCAACAGGAAGGATGAAGTATCTTCAATTTTTTTGAGCTCATACTTGTTTTGGGGATTAGTAAGAAATTGTTTTCTTTGGTTGAACCATTGGATGCCATGGTAAAATCCAAAATATCAATTTAGCAACATTTTAATTTCATAAACCACTCTTTTTTGCATCGCAGTCCTCTAGAAACAAATATAAAACAATCTTTTCTGGACCATTCTAGACTTATTCCACATAGGCCAAGTTTTTTTCCCTATATTGAGATGGCCCAGTTGTTAAATTTTTCTATGGTAGGCCATAAAATGTTTACTTATGAAGACAAAGAAAATCCCTGCAACATTAAGCCTATTTTCTTCATTCTTAATGGCTTTACTCCTTTCAACATTTGGGAATACTTTCAAGGTGGAGGTAGGGATGTTATCTTGTTCAAAAACCCTTTGCTATGAACTTCCATCTTCATTGAATGCTGCATCTTTTTATACTGAAACAATCCCATAAAACACCAGGTTGGTCGTAATGTGTACCTCCATTTTGACTTCTGCAACAAAGGACTGTGCAGGACTAAAGGGCCAGCAAACACCTAGACTCGATACAATACTACAAGAGAAACACAATGAAAAGAAACTTCCACCTGTAACCCTACTAAAACCTGCAACATGAAACATGAAAAATCAATAATGAAAGAATGATGTAACTGTCCTATTGTGACCTGGGTATTACAATCTGTCTGCTCCTATATGCTTTGATCTTTTTGGGTTTTTGTTTGTGATTTTCTATGTCATGGTCTCTTTGTTTTTTTTTAATTTAATTTTTCATTTTGGTTTATGGTAGTAGTGCATTGCCAGGAGAGTTTTATGGATTGGGTAAGATAATTGTTTAAGAGGATTTGAAGTTGTGAGCAGTCTTAGAAATAAAGGAGCTTGTCCAATTTGTTACAAACTCTTCTTGCATGGTTTATTTTAATTTGCTTAGAAATGAGAGGGCTTGTCCAATTTGTTATGAACTTTTGCTGGTTTGTTGGTGGTAGCAACAACAATTATTTTGTCAATTTTGCATTGCAATTGTAGACTTTGATTAGCATTCTAGGCCCAAATAAGTGGAATCAACACACTGAACTCCTTGTGACTCTTGAAGTGCATATGATAGAAGATTTTGTAGTGGCTTAGTTGTGCCAAGGAATCCCAAAGTAGTACTTTGAAGACAAGACGACTGGGAGGTTTACTCTTGTACTGGTAATGACAAAATTGGAGACGACATTTACCAAATTAAGTTTCTTTGAACAATGAGGATCACTTATTTTAAAACATGGTGAGGATGACATAATTGTCATCTTGCCATCTTGTGGCGGGAATTTTATTTATTGTTTGTTTCTTTATGCTTTTGATATTTTGGGGTTTTATTTGTAACTGTCTCTGGTTGCTACTTAGTAGTCCTTTAGTTAATTTTTATTTAGTTTTTTTCCTTATGTTTCAATGGTTGGATCTATGTCGTCATAGGAGAGTTTTAGGATTCCAAGCTAGAAATTGCCTTACCCATAGTAGATCGTTTTGAGGAAATTGTTATAAAATACATTTATAGAGAAGGTAATAAAGCAACAAATGGTCTAGCTAATAAAGGTAGAGATGGCAAAAATATTTTTATAAGAGAAGTTATTATTTTAAATTCTATAATAATCATATTAGATAGGCATAATCGGTTGCCAATTAACGAATAAGGAACTCCACAGTTGGAAATCCTCAATCCTTGGATGATCAGGGTTTATTTGATAGAGGCCTACTAAGATATAGTGGCTTTAGGTGTTTAAATTATTCAAATTAGTAACCAAATCTTTGGTTAACTTAGACATATTAGAAATTTTGATAGGAATATTAATTGGCCGATGGGAATTTAAGTATCAATCTAATAATAAAGGGTACTTGTATATAATTGCAAAAGTGTTAAGAAAATGAGACTTCTTAATAGAGTCTATCTCCATCTAAGCTAAGACTTAATCCCAATTGTAAGATTTGATGATTTAATTGTATATAAAAATAGTAAATATCTATCAAATTAGGAAGTAGAATGTTATTAACTTATGTCATAAAATTGTATAAAAACTGTAATTATATTTTATGCTTTCTAATCTATTTATTATAATACCCTTCATTAGAATTATCTCCTTATCTAATTTATAACTAATAGCTTATTAATATTATAATATTTACTAAAGAGGATAAGTCCATTATATTTATTTATCTTTTATTGTAATGAATAAACTGACTTATATTAACAAAACTTTCATTGAAGGATTGCTAGTTTTAGCTTTATTATCTTCCTAATGAGTATTTAGATTATTTCTCTTGTAGATTTATTCAGTTTTAATGTGTAATATTCCTATGCTGATATACTTTGCGAAAAGTTGGTGAAGACCTTCCTTACATTAAAAAACTTCCCAACTTTATTATTCTAAAACCACTTAAGTTAGCTAAGATCTCAGAGGTGTTTCCAATTGTTAGGTATAGAATTAGGTCTGAAATAATTACTCTATATGGTGGTATATGCCTCCACTTAATTTAATTAACTTAAGTTGCATCAGAATCCGTAGCTATCTTCTTTTCGTGAGAATTTGTACGTCTGCCATTATCACACGATCACCATTTATTCATCATGATATTTTGAGATCTCTCTGCATTGTAAACTATACACTTTTATTAACTACTTCTTGAGCTCTGGTATCGTCTTGTTCAAGTCTTCTATTTAGGGTACCTAGGCTCTTTGATTTTTATGGTAAAATTTGTTTGGTAGTGTCACTATCCTCACCTGGAGTCAATTCTTCTTTAGTAAAACTTTTGATTTATCAAGTCATGTATACTGGTGTAGTTCATTTCCTTCAACATGAGAACAAGACTATGGTGTTTTTAGGTTCAATCAAATTAGAAAGATGGAACAACATTCTCCAAAGTCTAGATGATATGATCTAGTTTGCTATTGGTAGAGCGCTATGAGAAAAACATTTCAATTATAGTAATTCATTGAGAACCAACAATGAAGTAGTAGAGAGTTTAATAGCAGTATCTTTGAAAGTTGTTATCACCTACTCAAACATGGTCAAGCTATGTGAGGCCATTTTCGACCTGACTTGGATGAAAGGTTTGCACCAAGCAGTCTTTAACATCAATCAGAAAATGGAAATTCAATATCCAGAAACGTATATGGATTGGCCAATTCATAGCCTCACATGGGCAAAGGTTCCCAAGCGTTCGGTTTTAACCATCAGAGATAAAAATTTATTTAACAAAGTTTGGCCTGAGATGGAGGCCAACATAGATTTTCTCCTCCGATGGTGTAACATTGTTAAAGAATAGGAATAATTTTTGGCTGCTTCCAATCTTCAAAAAGGAAAAAATTGATCCTCCTTCGCTATCAATTGATGAAGACCACAATGCTTACAGTTTCTGACTACTTCAACTAAAAAAATCAAATTTTTCGAAAAAGGTGAAGGACGAGGTAACTTCAGTCTTCAAGTAGAGGCGGATGGTGAAGATATGGATGAAGAGCTTCTCATGCTACGTCCTTTTATTAGTCCCTGCCTTTTAAAAGGCAGAGACTATTGTTTTCATATCAAATAAAAACTATTAATCCTCCTTTCACATTTTTGTAACTATAGAGAAAATAAAAATATGATATGATTTATACAATTTTATGTATTTAATTTCTATTTTTCTGAAATTTTTCTGCTTTCCTATTCGTCCGCGGCCATTTTCCTAGTGGTTTTATTGTTTTTTTTCAATCTCTCTTAAAAATAATAAACACTGTCGATTATTAATGTTCGCTTATGAAAGTACAAGCAAGTTGACGAGTAATAAAAAGAAACAGCTGTCCACGTCCACGATTATTAATGAATAATAAAAAGAAACAGCTGTGCACGATTATTAATGTTCATTTATGAGAATAAAACAGAAGGAAGTTGACCCGACACTTTAGCTGTTTCGAATTTTTTTTCCTTTGCATTGGGTTTTATTTGTTTTCCTCTGTAGTAGAGAAGGAAATGGCTCTTTTAGGTCTGCTTGTTTTTCTGTCTATGTCTGTGTTGGCCCGTGCTTCAGACTGGACCAATGCCCATGCTACCTTATATGAAGGCAGCAATGCATCTGGAACAATGGCTGAGTGAATATTTCATCATTTTCTCTGTTGTATTTTCTTGGAAATTCGGTGTTTGGGAAGCTTTACAAGTGGTCTTGTTTTGGTTTGAAAGTGGTTTTAACTAGTATTTGCATTGCAGGTGGGGCTTGCGGCTATAGAAATCTTTATAGCCAAAGGTATGGAACGAGCACTGCAGCATTGAGCACTACTCTGTTCAACAATGGCTTGAGCTGCGGAGAGTGCTACGATATTTAGTGAAATGACGATGCGCAATGGTGTCTTTCCGGCTCAATTGTCGTCACTGCTACAAATTTTTGGCCGCCGAACAATGCTCTGCCCAACGACAATGGCGGATGGTACAATCCTCACCTGGAGCATTTCGATCTCTCGCAGCCCATCTTCCAGAACATTGCCAAACTCAAAGCCAGCATTGTTCCCGTCATGTACAGAAGGTGAGTGAGTTTAAGCTCCCCTGGCCTCTTCCTTTTCGATTTCTGTGATTTGGGGTTTATTTTGGGGGATATTTGAGGGCTTATGTTTTGGGTGTTTTTGTTTTGTAGAGTGGCCTGTCAAAGGAAGGGAGGAATTCGGTTCACCATTAATGGCCACTCATACTTCGATGAACTGATTCACTATAATATATAGCGCTGCTTACCCAAACTCTTATCACTCATCGCTCTACTGCTATATATATATATATATTAGTTTTGTTTCTTTCCTACTTTATAAAATGGCGGATAGTAGCTTTGAAGAAATGAATGTACATTTCCTCATAAACACTAAAACTCAACGCATCGTATATGCAGAGGCAGGTAAAAATTTTGTTGATTTTCTTTTCAGTTTTCTTTCTATGCCCATCGGTGCCACCCTCAAATTACTGAATGAGTCCGAATCTTCTACAAAAGTTAGGTCTGTCTCCAATCTCTATAATAGCATTGAAAAATTGCCGCCTCAGTTTATGAACACAGATAAATCCTAGCTGCTTGATCCTAAATTTATATCCTCTTACTTTAATAATTCTCTCAAAATTGAAGGAGGAATTTTCTTATATGTCTGTCCTTATATATTACAAAAGAGAGGCATAATTCACAATATCAGCTACAACAGCACAGATAGATGTATCTGCGGACAGTTTATCAGCCGCCTCGTTCAGCTGCATCAAAATACCAATATCGTCAACCAGACCACCGGAAGCAGAAAACCTTCAATTACGTCCCAAGAGAGTATCGGTTACCTAAAAGAAATGCTTACATTTATAATAACTGATGGCCTAAAAGTAACAGGTAGTTCAACAATAACCAGCATAATGTTGCTCAATGAGCTCAATATTAAAAACTTGATAGATCTTAGGGAGCGGAAAGCAATTGTTGATCGCAACAAGGTCATAGCATTAAGTTTCATTTCATTTTTCTTTGGATAAACGTATTTTTGAATTTTATTTGGGATTGATTAGTTCGATTACAATAGAGTACTTTTAATGTTGTTTTGGTGATAAGTCTAACAATTTACAGGCACTAGAGATTCTAGAAGCGTCACTGGTGTCCACTACTGTGTTGAACAATGTTTTTGGGTCTGTGTTTTGGCAGGGAGGCGAGGTAAATTTAATTGTGGGTTTCTTAGTTACAGGGAGATGGTAATTCGTTTTGGATCTTTGGGAGCAGTGGAGCAAAAGTTAGATTCCCTGATGTCTTTTTTATCCATGATAATTAGTATATTAACTACCAGTAAAGGAATTATTACTTTTTGTTTGAAACCCTCTCATTTATTTGTTCAATAAAAATAAATCTTATTTCTAAAGTTTTAAAACAACATTCATATGTTTTATTTATAATTTTTTTTTTTCATTAATTCCTGTTTTCTGATTCGATACTCTTAGGCCCCGTTTGGTTGGGGAAGATGAATTTTCCTCATAACCAGGTTATCTGATAACCAGGTTTTCGAAAACCTGGTTATGTATTTTAGGAAGATAGTTGGACCGTTTGGTTGACACGGAAGATGAATTTTCAAATCCATATTCTGCGTTTGGTTGCCAATTTAGAAATTGGAATTGGAACAGAATATGACTAGGAATATCTTTTTGTTGCGTTTGGTTGTTCATTTTCTAATTGGAATTGGAATTTGATGTAAATTTTTTTAATCTTATTTAATTAGTGAAACACAAGGATTAGAATGAGTAAATTATTAATATTTATGATTTAATTTATTTATAATTAGACTACATTATTATTATTTTTTATTTTTGAATATTCACAGTTTTATTTTGTTAGTCAATAATAAATAAAATGATTATTATTTTTTATTTTAATTCTATTTATTAGCAAAGAAAAGTAAAAAATAATCATACATGCAATCATTTGTACGAAGTTATTTTTTGTCCCATTGTTGGAAATTGTGATCATATATATTATATATTTTTGAAAAATTGTGTAAGACAAATTTATCGTCGAATTGAATTTATTGTCAAGTTCATCCGAACTTCATAATTGTCGAACTCGAATTGAAACTTGAACCTTGTGATTTAGCCGCTAAATATGTGTGTTTGTGTCCTCTCTCTATCCCTCCCTGTGTTTGTGTTCATCCACGTGATTTGGCAGAAGGATTGGACACAATAAATGTTGTTTATGCAGATGAATTATTGCCTACACTATATGAGAATTCTCGCATCTCTTAAGACTAGTTGCCGACACAGAGAGGGATTGTGAGGCGTGTTGTGGCTCTTGGTCGGTATCTTCAGAATCCATTGGCCATGGTTGCAACATTATATAGTCTTGGCAAAGAAATATTATCATTGAAGCTTCATTCACTGGACCATTTCCTTACTCCAGATGAAAAGTATGAAGCTGTTGAGCAGGTAATAGTTACAACAACCAACTGTAGAGGCTATGAAGCCACTTGTCTTTATAAATGCTATTGGTTTTTTTAAGGGTTAGAGGGAATGGACAAGCAGCATCCGAAAACCATGTTATGGATCCATTGGATGATACTAGAATTCATCCAAAGTCATATGAATTTGCCAAGAAAATGGCTAAGGACATATATTGTGAAGAAGTTGGACATGATATAGATGATATGGATGAGGAAACACAAGAAATGGTTGTTGAGCATGTCAAAAATATCCTGATCTGTTAAATGCCCTTGATATTGATGAATATGCTAGAAGTGTGGAGCAATGGACATCCAATAAAAAGCAGGAAACCCTTGCTGACATAAAGAGTGAATTGTTACATGGATTTCAGGATTTGAGATCGCCATATAAAGAGCCATCCCAGGATGAGGAATTTTATCTGCTGACTGGAGAAAATGAAGAGACCCTGTTAATGGAAAAAATTGTCTCTGCAGAGTCCAAAATCATCGTATAATTTGTGATCTGGAATCAAGCTTGACATGAATAATATTGAAAGAGGAGCTTTTTGATGATCTAGATATAGATCCTTTAGAAAAAATTGCAGAAGGCAACATCCTTGTTGGGTGAAAACTATGACAAAAGTGAAGTACCTAGTTGAGTTAACTTGCAAAGAGAGTTCACTAAAGAATGATAACTATCAGGGTGCATAGGATAAGGATAAGGAGGTTAAGGATCCATATTTTGCGGAAGAGGATTCCATTTCACGAAGTGAACAAGAGAATGAAACCATTAAGTTCCTAACAGATAAAGAGCCAGGGGAGAGTATTATCCGTCCATGCTTGAAAGGGCCTACTCACTTGATTCTAACACTGAACATTTTCAATGGAGTTTATGCACACAAGGATATTGTGGAGGCAGGAAAAGACCAAAAGGATTTTGCTAGCTATCTTCGACTTGGAAAATACTTTCAATTGGGGAGGAGACATTTGAAGATCTTGATGAGGTCATAGACAGATATATATTCAAGAGAGGATAAGATATTTCAGTATTTCGTTCTACTGTTTGGTGAGTCATAAAACACACATCAACAGACACCTTTCTACAGATGCAGGAACACACAAGCTCCTCTCTCTCTCTCTCTCTCTCTCTCTCTCTCACTCTCTACCTCTGTCCCTCCGTCCCTCCTCCTTATCCCGCACTCTCTGCCCCTCTATGTATCTCTCCCTTTTAATAAATTTATTAAGTTAGTTAATTATTCAACAAAATATGCAACTAAATTTTACGTGAAATATTATATAGGAAAAAATATACCATTTTACATTCACATACATTAAACATTTGATGATAACTTTAACAAGAAAAATGATGCTTTGTTAATAATTGCTCTTAAAAAATGTGGAATTTTGGCAACATAGATTTTACATGCAATTTTAAAAAAAAGATCATGAAAATCATTAATCATATAAATCATATTTTAACATCATGAAATTCTAATAATGAATTTCACATAATTACTACAATATGAAAACTTGCTAACTTGATAGAACAATATCCATGATTTGATGGTGGTGTGAAAACACACCGTTAAACACGAAAACACTGAGAAATCCACGATGTATGCCTTTATGCCCCACATTCGACGACACACCGTTACATACGAAAACACTGAGAAATCCACGATGTATGCCCTTATGCCCCACATTCGACGGCAACCCTCTCATGCTGCTCAATCTTCCCATTACTGTTTGTGTTGTTAGATGGTCAATCCTGCATATATGAACTAAACATGCTTGAAAAATTAAAACCTGATTTTTTTTTAATGGAATACACCAAGGAGTGGCATCAGAAATATTGATCGTTTACAAACACAGTAAACAATCATTCGATAGCTCATTTTTTATCAGCATGTGTGGTCTTGCAATATTAGCAAATCAAGAGCAATAAAAAAATACAAGAGAAAGACACTTTATCAATATCGTTGACAATCTTGTCAAGAAGCACGTACATAGGAAACCAAACTGTGGAAAAAAAAAAAAAAATTTAAAAAATATCCAAGCAAATTAGGAATATACATATAACATGGGACATAATCATGACTGTACAATCATCTACCAAAAATCCTCAATACTTTTGATAATCTTGTCAACGAAAACATACATAGGAAATCAAATAGGGACAAAAAGACAAAAAAATAAAAACATATGCAAGAAAATTATGACTATAGATATAACATAGGACAGAATCATGAACTATACAATCATCTAGCAAATCACATTTCTATATGCTTTCAAGTTCTACAATTGAGCATTCATCATTTGCCACTCTTTGTGTATTCCACGTATGTATGGTTCAAATATAACTCTAATTAACAATGCAATGAACAACTATACCAAACGTTTACGAGATCATAAACTACGTGTTGTGAGAGATCAATGCAATACCATTAAACAAAGCCAACTAACCCTCTATAATTATTTCACATGCCAATCGTGTGAATGCCAATGAAATGAACAACTAAACTGTGTACTGACCAATGCCAATCATGTCAATGAAATGAATGACTAAACTATGCATATATCAAGTATGTATACATACGTACATACATGCGTGAACATACATATGCACAGACATACATATATACGCACATACATACATACATACACATGTACATACATGTGTACATACATACGCACCTACATACATACATACGCACATACATATACACATACATACATACATGCTTAGCAAAATAGAAAAAAAGTGCTCAGTAATGATTTCCAATATAGTGTTGTGACAGATCAATGCAATACCATTACACAAAGCCAATTAACCATTTGGAATGACTTCACATGCCAATCGTGCGAATGCCAATGAAATGAACAACTATCCTGTGTATTGACCAATGCCAATCATGTCAATAAAATGGATGACTAAACTATGCATAGATCAAGTTTGTATACATACGTACATACATGTGTGTACATACATATGCACATACATACATGCATACGTACATACATGTGTGTACATACATACATACATGCTTAGCAAAATAGTAAAAATGTGCTCAGTAATGAGTTCCAGTATAGTGTTGTGAGAGATCAATGCAATGCATAGATCAAGTATGTATACATGCGCACATAATACATACATACGTACGTACATACATACATGTGTGTACATACATATTGTTTGTTTCAAATCTGTTTAGCAAAATAGTCAATATGTGCTCACTAATGAATTTCAATATAGTGCTGTGACAGATCAATACCACTGAAATGGACAACTAAACTTTGTAACAGTTTCTTGCCAGTAATGAGTTTTAGTATAGTGCTGTGAGAGATGAATGCAATACCATATAAATAGAGCCAATTCATAAGCTATGTATAGATCAATGGCAATCATGGCTTTTATCTAGACATAATCAATATGTGCTCAATATGTGCTCAATAATGAAATTTACAAGTATATCACTAGCTTTTATCTATACATAGCTGACCTATACATAGTTTATCATGGTTCTATTTCTATCTGCTATTTGCTTGGCATAGTCAATAGATGTGGTAACTATTTGTTTCAAATCTATTTAGCAAAATAGTCAATATGTGCTCACTAATAAATTCTAGTATGGTGCTATGAGAGATCAATACCAGTGAAATGAACAATTAAACTTTGTAACAGTGTTTGGCTGTTTGTGTCAAATCTGTTTAGCAAAATAGTCAATATGTACTCAATAATGAATTCCAGTATGTGCTCACGTGATTACTTGTATATATCATAATGCCAATCATAATAGCAAAACATGGCAATTATGCTTTTATCTATACATAGTTGACCTATACATAGTTTATCATGGTTCAAATCTGTTTAGCAAAACAGTCCAATATATGCTGTAACAGTTTGTTTAGAATCTGTTTAACAAAATAGTAAATATATGCTCACTAATGACTTCCAGTATAGTGTTGTGAGAGATCAATGCAATACCATTAATCAAAGTGAATCATGCCAATGAAATGAACAACTAAACTATGGATATATCAAGTATGTATAGATCCATGTAAAATCATTCAACATACTTATGATGTCATAAATTATGTACAAATCAATGCAATACCATTAAACGCAGTCAACTCATAAACTATGTATGGATATATGGAAGATCAATGGCAATCATGGCTTTTATCTATACATAGTTGACATATACATAGTTTATCATGGTTCAAATCTGTTTAGCAAAACAATCCAATACATGTTGTAACAGTTTGTTTAGAATCTATTTAACAAAATAGTAAATATATGCTCACTAATGACTCCCAGTATAGTATTGTGAGAGATCAATGCAATACCATTAATCAAAGTGAATCATGCCAATGAAATGAACAACTAAACTATGGATATATCAAGTATGTATAGATCTATGCAAAATCACTCAACATACTTATGACATCATAAACTATGTACAAATCAATGCAATACCATTAAACGCAGCCAACTCATAAACTATGTATGGATACATGGAAGATCAATGACAATCATGGCTTTTATCTATACATAGTTGACATATACATAATTTATCATGGTTCAAATCTGTTTAGCAAAACAGTCCAATACATGCTGTAACAGCTTGTTTAGAATTTGTTTAACAAAATAGTAAATATATGCTCACTAATGACTTCCAGTATAGTGCTGTGAGAGATCAATGCAATACCATTAATCAAAGTGAATCATGCCAATGAAATGAACAACTAAACTATGGATATATCAAGTATGTATAGATCCATGCAAAATCATTCAACATACTTATGACGTCATAAATTATGTACAAATCAATGCAATACCATTAAACACAGCCAACACATAAACTATGTATGGATACATGGAAGATCAATGACAATCATGGGTTTTATCTATACATAATTTATCATGGTTCAAATCTGTTTAGCAAAACAGTCCAATACATGCTGTAACAATTTGTTTAGAATCTGTTTAACAAAATAGTAAATATATGCTCACTAATGACTTCCAGTATAGTGCTATGAGAGATCACTAATTAAATAGTCAAAATGTGCTCAATAATGAGTTCCAATATAGTGATGTGAGATTAATATAGTTTTAGTTTAATGCTATTAGAGATTAATGCAAAACCATTGAATAGAGTAATCATGCAGCATAAATCATTGCAATCCAGTCAGTAGCTGAAATAGCTAAATGGTACCAAATGTCATTGCAATCCACTCCACTCTCTCCACCTCATCCATCATCAAGAACCCTTTGACTCTTTCACGTTGAAGCACGAAGGTATCATGTGCTTTCACGAAAATTGCTCGACTCAGTTCAGGGACAGCTTTGAGAGCAGTATATGCAGCAGTCAAAATATTATCATCTTCAGATTTATCCACTTTTACAATCTGAGGCTTAATGAGGCCATCTTTCAGTTCCTTCATAGTTTCGCATATCACATCCAATGATGCAGCCAAAGATGTCTTCTTCCTCTTTCCCCTCCTTGATGATGATGGTGGAGGAGTCCCTCTAGCACTTGCACTCGACTGATTGGAATGATATAACTCTTCATCAATATCTGGTTGGCTGTCAAGAGGTGTACCACAATTGGTATCATCCTCATCAAGCACATTAAATGCATCGTTCATAGGGTGCCCTTCTTTAGCATCAAGGGGTGTTGTAGATGCGAACCCTTCAGCAATGTCATTACCAACAATTACAGCCAACTCATTGAAATATTAGAAAGGTGACCTCTTATACATTTTTGCATTTTTGAATTCTCTCCTCTACATATAAGCATTAATAGATGGATTAGGTTGTAAGTTTTTCATTATTAAAATAAGAAGAAAAAATTTATTCAATGAAAAGAGTACAAAGATGATCCTACCTTCAAAAGGTCATCCCACACTGAATCCTCAGCATCCACAGTTTGAGTTTCTTCATTCCAAGCTAACCCACTTGTATTTTTCAAGTCCTTCATTACTTTATATCCTACTTTCCATGTTTTTAGCTTATTCTTAAAATGATCTCGTGACAGATTCGAGTTCATCGCTGCATTGAATGTCCTCTCTATCGCAGTCCATGCCTCTTTTTTAAACCCACCTTCACCTTTCCGTCCGAGATGGACTTGTTCAAGGAGCAAGTTTAAAAACTTGCGTTCCATCAATTTTGTCCACATTTTCTTCTTTGAAGAAGAAGATTTGTTGCTCACAGCGAGGGATCCATCTATATCACTCAAAGTAATGGGAGAACACATCTGTTTCACATGATCAGATCCGTCCATGCTCATCATGAGCTCGGTATATGCCATTGTGTACTCCTTGTATTTCATTTAAATTTGAAATAGAAAATCTTTAACTATCAATTTGTAATACGTCATAATGGAACAAGGCTAACATATTGAATAGGTAAACGTATTACGATTTAAAGTAATCATACGACTGAAATTGAAAGTTATTGCTCTTTAAATTTAAATGGAATGCAGCAAGCAGTAACATCAAAAAAATAGGATTTTCAAAGAATTCGTTGTTCTCTTCTTACTAGTGGGCTTATGATCTTCATCATTTGGTACTCCTTGCTGTATTTCATTTAAAATTGAAGATGATAAACTTTAAATATCATTTTTTAATACATCCTAATGCAATGAGGCTAACATTTAATAAACTTGAAAGAATTTAACTGAAGATGATACACATTTTAAGCAATAATTGATGATAACACATCAACATCAAAAAAACTACCAGTAAGACAAAATGGTGATATCAATGGCAAGTAAATAGTCATGAGCCCCATTATGAAGCATGTTATTGTACTTTCTCAATGCAAAGATGTATAATAATTGTGCTTTCTTGCATTTAAATCAATGTAATCTATATTTCAAGTTGAATTGTGTATTGCAGATATGATCAACAATTTTTGTACATAATGTAGGTGTGAAATTGAAAGTTAATGTTCTTTTTATTTAATTAGAATGTAGCAAAGACTGATATCAGAATAACGAAATCAAACACCATCATTGTATATGCATACATCAATTTAATCATATAAAACACATTGCCTTCTAATAAATCATTTATTCTCGAGATCTATAATCTTCCCACATCCTATTTGCTATATCTTCTCGAAATTGGGCCCACTCATTTCTATCCTCCTGAGACAACCCATATGTCTCAAGTAGTGGCACCTCTATCCCATCACGATCATCTTCCTCTTCAATAGCTTCTTCCGATGGAAGGCCATCCTCTATCGTAATGAAATTGTGAAGTATGCAACATGCTAAAACAATATAGGATTGTGTCATGATATCATAAGACGTTGCATGTCTTAAGATTGGAAAACGCTGCTTCAGAATACCAAATGTACGTTCTACTACATTTCTAAGAGAGGAGTGTCGATGGTTGAACAACTCATGTGCAGAGTTTATTGGGTTTTCTCTTGACCACTCTTTCAAGTGGTAGCGTGTACACCGATAAGGAGCGAGAAATCCAGGTGCATTTGGATATCCAGCATCCACGAGATAATATTTTCCTATATAAAGAAAGTATATTGTCAATACTTGAACCATTTAGCATAACCTTGAGTATATTAAAATGTGATTTGGCTTACCAGGGGGAACTACAAGTGGATCTGATCTGGATAGAGCTGAGGCTAGAACACGGCTATCTGCAGCAGAGCCTTCCCAACCAGCAAGGCAATATTGAAACTTACAATCAAAGGAGCAGACACCCATAACATTTTGTGATAGGTTCCCTTTTCTATCACGATATTTACCCTGTATGTCGACATCAACTCGCACTGGAATATGGGTACCGTCGATGGCTCCAATGCAATCCTGTGGGATATGATACACTGATCAAATGTATGCTCAAGTAATAATAAGATAAGGACAACATTCTAGACAATAAACTTGTAATAATGTGTGATTTACCTTGAAGAATGGTTCAAAACGATCCTTCCCACTAATTTCAGGAGGAGTGCCTGGACTAGGTGGTATGAAGTAATCTCTGTGAAGGGCTAAGATAGCCATCAAAACCTTGTGGAAGTACCGACTGACTGTCTCTCCTGAGTGCCCAAAGTTATGGGCAATCTTGCGGTTCCTTAGATTGTGCCCAAGGGTGTGGAGGAACATCACTAGTTGTTCCTTTCAGCCTCAGAATACGAGCTAGAGAAAAGAAGGCTGCCCTACTCATCCGAATCTGATCATGACAATCCACCTCATTCGAATGAATAATGTCTCTACAAAAGAAATTTCCTTTTCTTATTCATTTACCCATTTGACTACCTTCTCGGGCTACCAGTACTTTGGCTATGCCAACAAAAGCAAAAAGAATTGTGAGAATGCGGGTGTATGTGGTCTTCCTAACTATGCTTCCTTGGACCTCTATACTCTCCATAGGATCCATTAGTGACCTGAAATGTGGACAATTTAAACACTATCAGTTATGAAATATCAACTATCACCTATCGAGATACAACATGATTATTTGCTAGCCTCATTGCATTAAGAAGTCAATTATTTATTCAAATACAACAAGGAGTACCAACTACCGAGGATCATAAGCCCATAAAGAACAAATTACAATGTGTCATTATACTCCATGTAATCTATCTATACCAATGAAAGCATAATATTGATTCCATTTGTCTATATGTATACACACATGTATGTATATATGTATGTGCACACACATGTATGTATGCATGTACGTACGTACACACACATGTATGTATGTGTGTATGTACATACACACACATGAATGTATGTATGTATGTACGTAGACACACACACACACATGTATGCATGCATGTACGTAGACACACACATGTATGTATGCATGCATGTACGTACACACACAAGTATGTATGTGTGTACGTACATACACAGACATGTATGTATGTACACATACACATGTACAAACTATAACTTGAATTTGGGCTTTTATGAATGTGTTTTAATAAATCGTCGGGTCCGCTGAAACTGAGGCTCGTCTTTTAGAAGATGAAAAGTAGCATAGTTGGCAATAGGAATAGAGTTTCTTTCTGCATTGATCTATACATAGTTTGAAATCATGGCTTTTATCTATACATAGTTTATGACCTCATAAGTATGTTGAATGATTTTGCATGGATCAATACATACTTGATATATCCATAGTTTAGTTGTTCATTTCATTGGCATGATTCACTTTGATTAATGGTATTGCATTGATCTCTCACATCACTATACTGGAACTCATTGGACTATTTTGCTAAACAGATTTGAACCATGATAAACTATGTATAGGTCAATTATGTATAGATAAAAGCATGATTGCCATGTTTTGCTATTATGATTGGCACTATAATATATACAGGTAATCACATGATCACATACTGGAATTCATTATTGAGCACATATTGATTATGTATAGATAAAATCCATGATTGCCATTGATCTATACATAGTTTATGATTTTGCTCTATTTAATGGTATTGCATTCATCTCTCACAACAGTACACTAGAACTCATTACTGGCAAGAAACTGTTACAAAGTTTAGTTGTTCATTTCACTGGTATTGATCTCTCACAACACTATACTGAAAGTCATTAGTGAGCATATATTGACTATTTTGTCAAACAGATTCTAAACAAACTGTTACAGCATATATTGGACTGTTTTGCTAAACAGATTTGAACCATGATAAACTACGTATAGGTCAACTATGTATAGATAAAAGCCATGATTGCCATGTTTTTCTTGATTGGCACTATGATATATACAGGTAATCACATGAGCACACACTAGAATTCATTATTAAGCACATATTGAGCACATATTGATTATGTATAGATAAAAGCCATGATTGACATTGATCTATACATAGTTGATTCATACATAGTTTATGACTTGACTCTATTTAATGGTATTGCATTCATCTCTCACAGCAGTATACTAGAACTCATTGCTGGCAAGAAACAGTTAGAAAGTTTAGTTATTCATTTCACTGGTATTGATCTCTCACAGCACTATACTGGAATTTATTAGTGAGCACAAGTTTATGACTTGGCTCTATTTAATGGTATTTCATTCATCTCTCACAACAACATACTAGAACTCATTACTGGCAAGAAATTGTTACAAAGTTTGGTTGTTCATTTCACTGGTATTGATCTCTCACAGCACTATAGTGGAATTTATTAGTGAGCACATATTGACTATTTTGCTAAACAGATTTAAAACAAACACCCAGAAACTGTTACAAAGTTTAATTTTTCATTTCACTGGTATTGATCTCTCACAGCACTATACTCAAATTTATTAGTGAGCACATATTGACTATTTTAAAAACAGATTTGAAACAAACAGTTACCACATATATTGACTATTTTAAAAATAGATTTGAAACAAACAGTTACGTTTGAATGAACCAAAAAAACTTAAAAAAATTCAGTATGCAAAGGTGGGTGTGAGAGGAGAACCGTTTACCGCTGCCGCTGTTCAAAGTGGAGAAGAGAAATCGCAGAAAATGCCACGGTCACACGCCACGGCCACAGAAAACCCACAAACCAGAAACCCTCACAAACCACGGCCACAGAAAACCCACAAGCCCAACAAACGCAGCAAACCAAAAACCCTCGCCTTCGCACAACAGAGCACGAAAACAATACAACCGTCGTCTTCCAAAAAACCCAATTTGTTCTTCCAAAAACCTAAGGCGGATTCGGCGGACCCGACGATTTATTCAAACGCATTCATAAAAACCCAAAACTTGGTTTTCATTTCAACTTCCACCTATTTCTTGGAAGAAATTTCTTCCAATTTTTGAGCGAAATTGGCAGACGAAACCTAAAACCGGGTTATGCGTTTGATGAACCAAACGCCACCGTTTTCTTCCATAACCCGATTTTGGCGCTGAAAACCCTATTCCGCGCCCGGTATTCCCGTAACCAAACGGGGCCTTAATTCTGTTGGGCTAATATTATTTTTCCAATTCAAATAATAGTATAAAAATGATAAGATAAAGATGCATTAATGACATTATTAGTATGATATTGTCAGTTAACTAATTATTCATTCCAGCTAGCAGGAGATAGAGCGATTGCATGCATTCCAAGGTGGGTCCTCAATGAGAACAAAGGAGGTGCGTACATGTATTAATAAAGTCAGAAGTGAGCAGTTGAGGATTTAGCACCAGACAGAGACAGCTAGCCCTCTCACTAGCAACTGTTGTACTGATAACCACAGGATAGGGGGTGGGGTTAGAGTGGAGTTAAATGATCCCCTTGCACGTTGTTAATGGACATTACAGCCTTCGTAGCTTTGGCGCAATATGGTTGCTCCTACTAGCTGTATCAGAGACTTGTGGTATGGCTTTGGTGGACCTCGGTGGTATTGCAGTGAGGATGGATTCTAGGACCAAAAGAAGCAAGATATTGCAGCTGAAACTTATCTTTCCCATCTGGCTTCTCCTGAACGAGTGCTGCTACTTTCTCTTTCTCTTTTTCTTTCTCTTCACCCACTGTCAAACAAATTCTCAGGTCTCTTTGTGCTAAAAAATGTGAAAAAATTTCAAGTTTCAAAACCTGCTAAAAAATGTGAAAATTTTTCAAGTTTCAAAACATCTTTACCTTACCCAAAAATGAAAACACCAACAATATTAAGTAAAATTTCAATCCTAAAATGAAATACTATGTAGAAAAACTATGTAAAAAAAGTTGAGATAAATTTGGCACTAAAAATGGAATGGATTTGAAAAACCTCATTTAGTTGGCTTCTTACATTTGATAACACTTTTAAACAACTTTTTAAAATGTATCTCCGTAAATGCGCCCACCACACCTTACCCGCTGCTTTATGCATCTGTTGGTGCCAACGATGACCGTCTCCCACAAAATATTTTACGTATCTTTTTCTCTCCATTGCCCTCTCGATATCTAGAAAATTCTATATGTTATTGCAATTATATTCTCGGCAATTTTGTTGCTTTCCTGACAATCATTCGTATAATGAGATGGTAGGAAGAATTCAATTTCTTTAAACTAGAAGGCTTCCAGATACGAGAATAATCAGTAGAAAAATTATTCAAGTAATGATTAATAAAAAGAAATTAATTTGTACAATTTGAATTGACTTCAAATATTCTAATAAGATGTTTATTAAAATTTTATAATTTTAATAATATATATTATTTTATCAAATCTTTTAAATTTTAAATGTTATAGTAGAAGATTTAAAGCAAATGTTCTGATATTAACAAATTTAATATTTAAAATGTCAATGTTAGATTTATATATATTTGTTAAAAAATTAGTGTTTCTAACCGCTAAAAATATTTTGCTTTTATTGTTACAATTATATAAGAAATGAGAAAATAATTGAATTTGATATTTTATATATTTGTTTTAATATTTTATGATGACATTTCTATTTGTTATGCTTCATTCTTGAAGCACGACTTAAAGTTTTGGGGTTTGAAATGTTGGCATTATATTTTTTGAATTAGAGCTCTCAATCTAAGTACTAAAGCTTTCAACTTTTATTCTTTCTTCAATGTGCATTTTGTTCCACCATTTGTGAAGAACCATCTTTAAAATACAAATATAGGAAGTAGTGAATTAAAATCATATCAATATTTATTGGTGTCAATTATCCATTCTAATAAAAAACTAATATGACTATTTTTATGGACGAAGTATGCTTAAAATATCTAATCAAACTTATATGTCTTATATTTAAGTGGAATGAAGATATATTAAAAAATGGTAAAATATCATTTGCAAATATTTTTGTTTTTTAGAGAAATTATTTTACATTCTATTAGAAATTAAATTGTCCCCCTTTATTTTAGGATAAATTTAAAATCAAATTGTAGATATTAAACTAAAATCTAGATTTGATTTGTTGTTGAAATATTAACAAATGATTGTTTATTCTTCTCCTATAAATTATTCTATATCTTTTTGCTATTCAAATACTATGATTCTCTTATTTTTTACAGAAGGCAGGGACTCTAGCTCTATCAAAGAGCTCTTGTTATGTAATGGTTTCATTCGAGTCCTCGAAGGCTTTTAGCTCTAATTAGCTATCTTTTTAAACTACATAAAATGTACTAATGCACTATATTCAATTTAAGCGCAAATCATATATAAAGATTTTATATCCTATAGGGTTTACTAGTAGACTTTGTATCAAATAGCCCATTGATATTTAGGTTTGATTTCTTATATCAATATAAGTTTTTAACCTTATCTATAATTCTTTTTGGTTGTTTAAAAAATTTTAGGTCTCAGAATTGGTCATGTTGTTTTCTATTAATTTTGATCAAGATGTCACCTAATTTGGGATTTAAATTTTTATTTATTGTATTAGTCCTTTCATAAGTAATTGTTCCATGTTGGATTAGGATAATTAAATATAATAGATTATGGACTATATTTGAGTTTGGTGCATGAATTAAAGTTTTAAATCTCGCTTTCTTCACTTAATTGTTGAACTAATGTTTGTCTTTACAAATTTCAGTATTTAGGTAAAAAATATTCAAACAATTTGTAGGATTTATTTTGATCTTAGGTATATGTTATTCATTTTGGTATAAGAGTTTAATCTTTTAATCTTTGGAGATTTTATTTAGTGATTAACTTCTGATTAGTTCTTGTCTATATCCGTTATTTGTGCTTGCAACCCATATACCTGATAGTTGCTCTATCGTTTATCTAGCTGAGTTTAGATTTTGCTAGCTTGTTAGTGATATGTGTAGATTCAATTCTTAAATATTTTATTTTTTAATTTCTTCTTAAAATCGCTTATTATGTTTTTGATTAAGTAAAACAGGTTTTGAAGGGTGCCTAAAACCTTGTACAAGCCTAAAGATTTTCAATGAGAGCATAAACAAAAGGTACAACAAACAGACGCAGAACTGGTCACCCCCCAATCTAAGGGTAACCATGGTGACAAAAAGCTAGTCACCAGCCAAAAGAAAAGATCCAACAAGGAGGCAGGGCCAGATACATCACGATTTGCCCTTTCTATTTAGAGCCTCCCTTGCATGATCGGAGATTCATTTCTAAAGGAGGAGTAGGTGGCCTAGTTTTTTTTTTCTTTTTACTACAGTCCAACCATCCTCCACCTTAGCTGCCTCAGCAATCCAATCCCTAGAAGAAACAGAACAATGGAGCCTAGGGGAATCCGAGAAAACAACAATCTCCCTAGAAGAACCCAAGGTCAGCTGGCCCCCCACTGAAACAAGAGGAAAGTCCAAAATAGGGGCGGGGCCATGAGAGGGTACAGGGTCCTAGCCCCCAATAGGACCAGGAGGAACATCAGACTCCTTCTCAATCGAAGAATCATCTGCAAAGGAGACATCCGTAGACAAGGGTAGAACAAAGGAGGTCTCCAACGAAGGGGCCATAGGAGAGCTATCTAGGACAATAGTCGTGACAATGACCAACGAGTCCTGAGGAAAGTCACCATCCCCAATAGAGGGGGCTTTGAGGATAGTGTAATGATCATCCGACACATTCTTTCACCAAGAAGGAGACTTCTTCTGTCTAGGTTTTTCAGAGGAGCAACGAGCAGCAAGGTGATCGGTCTTGTGGCACTTCCTACATCAGAAAGGGATACCTTTGTAATTAAGACACTAGATCCAAGATCCAATCGGGGAGGCCAAACAAATCATCGCAAGGAGACCCTTGGAGATGTTGACCTCAACTAGGATCCGAGCATAAGTGGTGCGATACACATTGGAAGAAGCATAATCCACAAGTAAGAAATCCAAAATGGCCTCCCCCACCGCCTCTAGGACAGAATCCACCCAAAGGTGAAGGGGAAGATTCAACAACCTGACCCATAGAGGGACCTTGTTAAAGGATTCCGTCGACGGGTCAAAATCCTTGAACCGGGGTCAAAATTGCTTAATATGTTACTAAAGTCTTAAATGGTTATATATTTGTCCGTATATGTTGGTTTAAAATTGTTTAAGATATACACCCTAATCAAATATGAAGTCTCTACAAACAAAACCAATACATCGTCTGGTAGATTTTTCTAAGCTCATAGTTAAATTTCCTTTGCTTAGAATAGGTTTGTTTAAGCTAGGTTTTTTTTTTTTTTTTTTTTGTAGTTATCTCTGATTAGATATCTGTCTTGCATAGAATCTTTTACTTAGTATATTTTGCCTAGTTTCATCTTATCTCCCTATTACAATCTTCCCTTACTAAAATTCTTTCACACTATTCATAGGGTTATTTTTCTCGGCTATCTTCTCCTTCTTTTTGTTTAGTCTCTTTTTTATATCTAGTTGTTTTGTTTTTCGATTTTCTTCCTTTTCGGTGAGATTTAGCCTTCTAAGATTTGCGTCTTCTTAGATTTTATTTTTCCTTTTCCTTATTTAGCCCGGTTCCTTAGTTTTCAGATTCTCTTCTCGTATTAGTTGTTTGCTTTTATTAGTATGTGGCTTGCAATTTTTAAATAGTCTTTTCTAATTTTAAGTTTCATTCTATAGTTTTTCTCTCTTTTGGTTTTGTGCTTCTCTATTTCCCATTCATGTTCTCAGGGTTAAATCTCCCTATTTTTCATGGTCTTGTTTTATTATTTTCTTTTCGATTGGAAATTCTTTGTAAGGACCATTACAAAATTTTCGAACATTACAATGCCCCCTGAAATATTTTTCCTTCTTGTTCCTTTCCTTCTTTCCCTCTGTTTTCCTCTATTGTTGAAGGGTTCTTAGTAGCTTTCAGATTGTGTCTAGTTTCATTTCTTTTGGCTTTACTATGCTAGTTTGCTTGTTTATTTTCTTGGGTTTTGGTTGTGCTCTCTCATCCTTTCCCAATAAGCTTTGTTAGTGTTTCTTTTAATCATGACGATAATCAATATGAAGTAAGTATTAGCATTCAATTAAGTACATTAGGATGAAGATTCATCTCGCTAACAACAATATCACTCTGACTTTAATAGACCCCTTGGTTTATTCTAATTGTCTATTCATTTTCTAAATTCCAAATCATTTGGACTACTTGATGAGTTGTCCTTTCATTTTTTGGATTTTTTTAGTCATGAAAAGGTCATTTGGATAACTAGATGTATATAGGCTCGTTGGACTCAGGAAATAGATATGGAAACTATAGTCAAAGTTGCAATTTCAAACAACCTTTGATGGTGTTGATGTTTTGGTAGCTTTAGTAGGATAAACCTGTGAGATCAGAGAAAAGTTATATATATATATATAATATATTAATAGAGATGTTTCATGAAGGGACATGTCTCTTATCAGTTGAGAAAAGTTTTTTTATATATAACTTTGATTAAGTTATCTAATATATTAATTATATTAATAGATATGTCCCATGAAGGGACATGTCTCTTATCAGTTGAGAAAAGTTTATGTATATAACTTTGATTAAGTTATCTAATATATTAATTATATTAATAGACATGTCCCATGAAGGGACATGTCTCTTATCGGTTTATTCCTCATACAAATAGAGATGAATGCATTTGGAAAACATATACCAATAAGGCAATGCAATTACATCTGCAAGCAATCCTCATTTCTCAACATGGTATCATAGCCTTACTTGCAAATGTAAATAAATTTAAAACAAAAAAGACTGATCTAAGTGAAAGTTGCTTTCACTTCAATGGTAGATGAGCACATATTGTGATGGATATATCTAAGAAGCAATGATGATCACTTGGGTTTGGAAGTTTATATGTTTTGTGACTGGAATGGTGTTAGTATTACAACGATGTATAGGAGAAGAACATCGACATAGAGGTCTATGTGAACACAAAGTGATGGGGATTTAATAGTAGTGTTAATAATATTCAAACATGTTTATCTAAGTACAAATACAACATAAGTTATTGATGAGGACATTGTGTATTTTGATTTGATTCCTAAGTTCTTATCATGGCAGAAATGATGTTCGTAAATATCGAATGAATTAAAGATATCAAGATTTAAAGAGGAATGTAGTCTTGAATGTAAGGAGGAACATCAAACAGTTTGGCCATGTTTAGATAAGAGAGTTTATATACTATAGAAAACAAAAAGAAACATTCAATACTTGAAATGTAATGATTGTGGCATGTTATTCAAAAACCAACAAGAATAATCATCAATGATTAGTTTTCTACGGTAAAAATGCAATGATCATTCCATGCGAAAGTGAACTAGATAATTACATTTGAGACCTGACTTGTAAGGCGATGTCCCACATGGATACCACCATGTCGATTGTGCAATAACCCAAAACCTTTTACAACCCCCAATGTGCCCACCAACTCATAAGGAAAGTATGAAGTCAAAGATATAAGGAAATGGGTCTGACGTGGACGATGAGGGCCCTTTGTGTTCAAGTCTGCAAAAATAGAGAAGGGGTGTATATAAATCATATTTTTAAATAGAAACTCTTAATTTGACTGCCAAGTGGGTGACCATCATTTAGCAGAGGCCCTCCAAAGGATGCATAATTAGTATTATTCTCATCGGATTGCATGTAGAAGCTAATATAGGGCTATAACATATCTGGGGCTTGCTAAGGTGTTGATAAATTGTGGCCAAAAGAGGTTTTTGACCAACCAACAAAGACTTTGACATACACATCATTGGATTATCAAAGGAAATTCATGAATACATGGAGTTGGACCATAAAAGAGAAAATTTTGGGGTTAAGTGCCAATATTAAAATCAAACATTATCATGAGCACCCAACTTGATGACATGGTATATCGTTGGAAATTCATATGTAAGAGAAGTGACATAGATGTTGATGTTAGCAGGTAAGTCTTGTAAACCATTACTAAACATAAACCAATGAGTATTTGTTGACATATGCCGCTAGGCATGTTCAGTGAATGGATCAAACACAGGAAAGCACTTTATATTAAAGGTGGTAATGAAGGGATTCAACTATCAAATAATGATGGGTATTGAGGTATTCTTTATTATTAATGATCATTTTATAAATATTATTTTTAAAATATTATATAACATATATAATTGAGAATATATGTGGTAATGAATTATATGTGCATAATTGTATTATATACATTCATTCAAAATGATATGTAATATAATATTAAAGAGATTCAATATGGGAGTATGTAAGGAAAATATTGAGTATTATATTAATCCCTCTCTAATTTTTTGTATGCGTACTAAAAGATATGTTTGTCTTGATCTTTTCCTCTAAGAATGTTCTTGCAGGAAAAGAGAGATTGAGATTCATAGGGAGACTGATAGTTCAAGCAACCTTGAAAGAGAGGGAGCCAATAGAGGATATGATTCAATCAACCTTCAATGATTTCGATCGTATTGATTCAAACGGAGCAAAACATGTTGAGATGGATTCTCCAGTCATAAATTGTAGAAATCAAAAGGACTATAATTCATATATACCTTGTGACTATGTGATGGCCCTAACCCTTGTGTACATCATGAGGAAGTGACGACTTCCAAATGATCATCACTTGAAACTGCAGAAGTTATTGAAAGGTGATGATCTTACAATAACTTAAAATTTTCTATTATGATGGATATCTTATGATGTCTATGAAGATCATGATAGATTATACATTGCATGATGGATGTTTATATGGTAGCATTATAAGAATGCGTGTGCACATACCTTATAAACATTTTGAGTATATGGTGAATGTTATACAAATTGATATTCTGGAGACCATTACATAGAGTATGTGGTGAATATCATATGACTTGATATTCTGGAGGCCATTACTCACAATGCTTGGTGAATATCTTGCATCTCATTCTGGAGACCACTACTCAAAGAGTATTTAGTGAATATCATGCGTTGATATTTTGTAGACCAATACTCAAATATGATATTATAATGGTGAATAACATATGTTGATGTTATAAAGACCATTACCTTATTGAATACATGGTGAATATCAAGTGTTGATATTCTGGAGACCATTACTAAGAGTATTTGGTGATTATCATATGTTGATATTCTGAAGGCCAGTACTTATTATATTAAATGTCATACCAAATGATGAAAATCTTTTGAGATATCCTTAAAATTGTTATTTACACTTGTGTTTATCCTCCCTAGCTAAGAGGGAGTGTTGATGTTTTGGTAGCTTTAGTAGGATAAACTTGTGATTGATAACTTAATCAAAGTTTTATATATATATATATATATATATATATATATATATATATATATATATATATATATATATATATATATATATATATATAACTTTGATTAAGTTATCAATCACAAGTTTATCCTACTAAAGCTACCAAAACATCAACACTCCCTCTTAGCTAGGGAGGATAAACACAAGTGTAAATAACAATTTTAAGGATATCTCAAAAGATTTTCATCATTTGGTATGACATTTAATATAATAAGTACTGGCCTTCAGAATATCAACATATGATAATCACCAAATACTCTTAGTAATGGTCTCCAGAATATCAACACTTGATATTCACCATACATAAATTTGATAGGAAGGAATAATGTACCGTTATTTCCTATCATTTTCGCTAAAGATCGAAAAATATTTAATAAATGGAAAATTGTCATTAGAAGAAATGTGGAATTTCTAATGTACTTTCTTCATGCAAGATATCTTCCTGGTAATGGTTGGATAGACAAGTTTATGAAGGATGATCAAGTTTGTTTATGGGAAGATATTGAGAATATTGACATTGAACACATTAAGCCTAATCATCCCTTTGACGAAATCTTTGATTTTGCATCCCTTTCTCAATAACATGTTTTATATTCCTTCTCAAAATGTAAAGAGAATTCAAAATATTGAATTCTCCTTTTTCTATGATCCTTATCAGACTTTGGCAATAAAATATAAAAAAATTCTTTTATTTTGTTCAGACTAATCTATATAATTCAAATCAAGATCTAAAATCAATAACAATGTGGCCTTAGCCAATTTTAAATTTGCACGATCTCAAAAAGGAAAAAGCTCAAAAATGGAAATATGAAAGAGGAAATAAAAGTCAAAATACCATAAAGAACTCTCCAAGGAGCATTCAATTGAAGATGGATTAATAATATTTGTAATTTAGGTTTTAAAGACCTATTATCTATACAAATAAATAAATAGGAGAGTTTAGGAACATGGCCACGATAGTTAGTGAAGATTTTTTTTTGTCTTCCTTTCTCAATCAAGGTCATAAATAAAAATGTTTGTCTCATAGTTCATAGACTTAGACTTGGAGACTACTCGACAATCGCAAAAACAAGAACCATACAACTTAGAGAGTAATCAAAATTAAATTCTCTTAAATTAACATATATCTTTATATATCTTTTATAAAATTCAATTACAAAACCAATCATTTATAAATTAAAATATTGAAAGAGAAAATGCATGGTTTTATAGCCAAAAGAAAATGTGAAAAATAGATTTCAACTAGTGTTTTACTTTTTTCAACATTTTTACCCATAATTTTTTGTGTTTATAAACTTGTGAGTTAAACTTGTCTGCAAAAATAATAGAGAATATTTGGCAACTCAGAGATTTTACAATCTATGGTTTTTTTCGATCTATTATTAATTTTGCATTTTCTTTTAGTGTATTTGGCTTTTTGCTATCTGCTATTAGCTACAACTAGTGGTTTCATTGCAAACCATGGAAAAATTTACACATTTTAAATTCTATTTTTTTCAATTTTAATGGCATTCAACATTTCATCATTTTGGAACACTTTGAACGTGTAGATTATGGCATTGACTTGTTCCAAAACCTCTATGTTCTAACCCTCTATCTTCAATGAGTATTGTATTTTTGGCAGTGCACTGCTCTTGTGGAACACTAGGGCAAACTTGTATAGTTCACCACCATTTTTATCTATATTTTTGGTGGCTACATTTTCTGCAATATCTTTTGTAGGACAATGTATTCTTGCACGAAAGGGCCCTTCTCCTATACCTTACCTACCCTCTTGAGAAATGACTCAGTGGTCTTACAAGCACCTTGGTTGAAAATAATATTGGAGGGTTTTGAAAACAAAATCATTTCCCAAAAAACTTGTGTTTAGAAACATTTGTAAAAATATTTAAATACTTGTATGCAAAAGCTTTAATATTAAAGGGGTTATGTTTTTTCAAAATTTGGATTAATAGGTGAAACACAAAAATGCACACAAACACCAATAGGTTGTGATTGTTTAATTTGAATGTATGGGTAAAATATACTTTTGCACATACACAATACCTCATATTTCATTAGCTTTTGTTCTCATTTCTCAAGAACTCATATAACCAAGAATTGCTTTGTCTTTGTTGAGCTCGATTGGAATTGGTATTGACCCTCTCCCTCCCTTCTAGTTCACTCTCGATGCTCCTGCCCACATCCTCCCCTCACAACCAGAGTTGAACCAGCATGTTAGACTTGACATTTTTAGACAAAATATCACCATGACTTGGTGTAACCCTGCAAGTGGGTTACGCTCGAAGATGGCCTTATATGCCGAGTACTTTTTGGTTATCAAAGACGGTATTACTGTGCCCCTAGCTACTTGTCTCGACATTGGTGTCATGTCTTATGTATCTCTCTGGACTTTTTCTAGGTTGGCTCCCGTTGGCTTCGGATTTAGATAGATCACCACATGGACAAAGAGGATTGGACTTGTCACTTGTGTACCTTGGGCATGACTGAAATAGAGATCCATTTCATTTTTCACTGTCCTGCCTACTACAAGATTCGTGGGAGATTCTACTGCTTATTTAGGGAGTGCATCTCCCTCGTGGCTTTTTTCACCTACAAGGACCAGAGATGCCTTACACTATACCTCAGAGAGACTATGCAGCTCCATGACCACACCTTACTGCTCTTATTCCCCAAAAGAGTGACCCTGGTTCAACTTATCACCTCTTTCTTCTCTCCCTCGTCTCCATCACATGGGACAAAGCAGCCTTCCAGTGCCACCGTCGCCAACCACTCTAGATCTATGAGACCTCAGAGTTATACTCTTCAATGACACCCTCCCAACTTTTCTCAGCAGCGGTTTAGGGCACCTTCTCGCCCTAGTCCGTACCCTTTAGTGGTTGGCTTCATTTTATATAGGAAGGACCTTTAGTTCTTGCCTCGTTCTTGTGCTCCTTGTTCTTGTATCTCTTGCTTTTCCTATTTGCTTTCTTTCCTTAGCACCATTTGGTGCTCTTGCAGCTAGTGGTATTTTATCTTGTATGCTTTTGGTCCCATAGACCTTTGTGGTCTCTTGTTGGAAATTAATAAATTTATGTTATCTTATCTCAACACATTGTATCTTTTAAATGTTCATAGGGGTGAAGCACCAAAAATACCTTAAAGGTCACCCATCATAGAAGTACCCTTCCACAACTGCACTTTGCCATGGATTTTCTCTCAAAATCAAGGTTACATAGATTGGTTACATGTTGCAAAACCTTTAGTGAGGATTGTGCCCTATGAATAATTTAGTATAGAGATTCTCAGCTTTTTCGTAAGTATTGGTAAATGTGAGTGAAATCTATATGGGCCATAACCATCAGTGAGTGTTGTGCTTTATGAATCACAAGAAATTGCTTCTTATTGCTAAAGAACTCATATAACCAAGAATTGTTCTCTCAAGCCATTGGATCTTTTAAACATTCATAATGACGAAGCATCACATCTTCCTTGGAGGTCACCCATCAAAGAACTACTCTTCCACAAGCAAACTTTGTTGTAGATTTCTCTTGAAATTTAGGTTAGGTAGATCAGTGACATGTTCACTAAACCTTCAATGACTGTTTAATTTAGATGCCTGGGTAAAATATACTTGTGTATAGACACAATTATTTTTCATTAGCAATGGTTCTCATTGCTCAAGAACTCATATAACTAGGAATTGTTCTCTCAAGACATTGCATCTTTTTAACATTAATAGGGATGAAGCACCAAAATTCCCTTGGAGGTCATCCATTGTAGAAATGCTTTCTCAAGTGCACTTAGCCATGGATTTTCTCTCAAATTCAAGGATATGTAGATTGATAATGTCTTTTCAAAACCTTCACTAAGCAAAGCCTAGTTCCTCAAATGGGTACTATTGAGTACAACCCTTGGAATGGCTAGGGTATTGCCTCGGTAGTTGGTGTTGTGGGTCATAATAAACCTAGGGGCCTAAGCAATACCTAGGGCCATACCCCCAAACATAACTTGATGGATGCATTTTTGGTTTACGTTTAGTAGTGCTAACATCCTTCATGCTTTATGCATGGCTATTGTACTTTTCCCCTTATAATAATAAGCATATGAATATGTTTTTTGATTGAAATCAACAATATAACAATGATTCAGATCCTTACAACCACCACCCAAAGGAAACAAAAGAGATCAAAAACCCCAAAAATGGAGGAGTTGGTTAATGCAAATTTAGGCAAAAAATGACACACTAATAGAAAGGGTGGTAACCCACCTGCCTCAAGAGTGGGGTATATGGAACACCCACATGATGGAGAGGTGAATGAGAGGGTAAATAATATTATTTTCTAAGTCATTGGAAAATCATCCAAATGATACTATCACTAGGATTCACAACATAAGGGACAAGTGGTGAAACCCCATTAGAAAGATTGTTAGTTGATAATTGGATCAGAGCGAGAGCAACAAATGGAGAAGGGTCCACATCACCAAAGGAGATTGCATCAATAGTAGTAGTAGTAGGTGACGTGTTGTATAGGCAAGATTTGTAGCATGCACATTATCTAGATGTGCAACATGAGCATTATCCAAAGGGGAGTTGGCATTAGTGTGTGATGCATCATTTGCAGAAGAATCAAAAGCTCAAATAGTCAAAATTTCATTTGTAGTGCCCTTCCACCAAGTGGCAACTCTTCTATGCCACAAGAGAGAACAACCAATTACAAGGTGATCAATCGATATGCAACAACATTAAAATGAGAGCCCTTCATAATCTGCTAGTTGAGTCAATAACTATTTGACACCATGAGAAGCAAATCTTGAGGGAGAGGTATCAATATCAATGTCAACAAAAAATGTATGCAAACATGTAAATATTCATGACAATTTGGTATCATCCACATTAAGAAAACAACTAATAAAGTTGTCAATGGCCTTAAAGCAAAAGTCCTCCCAAAAATGAAGGGAATATTGGGAAGACGAACTCACACTTATGCACATTGAGAGGTCAATCAAAGCATTGCAAGAGATTGCCTATGGTTTGGTCAATAGAGAGTGATTCTCCCAAGCCCACAACTTGCTCATTACTAGATCATGTTCCAGGAGGAAGAAAAAATAGCAACAAAAAAATTATTAGCGTAAGGGAAAGATTAGAACTTCCTAAAACCAAAGGTCTCCAAGGGTGTTACCCAGTAGTGCAAATCACGTAGAGAAGGCTAGAAACTAGCAAGTTTGCTACATTTTTAACCATGTTCAAACCACACACCTCGACAAGAGAAGCCTGCAAGCCATAGGTTGAGATTTCACCTTGGAAGTAGAGTTCCAATAGATCTGGTAGCAAGAGCAAAGCTTCATCCACTAGTAGTAGAAATAAACCAACATAGTGATGTCTAATACATCTTTAGAAAGCACATACCAACCCACAATGAGTGCAAATTGTGCAAGACCTTGAATTCCATCTAACAAAAATATTTATCTAATTTTCTATTTATATATAACCAACAAGCATGAATTAAATTTAGAATGCCACATCATTTTAAATCAACAATAATATTATAAAGTCAAATATCATTTGAAATGTAACAATAAATATTCTAGAATATTCATAGATTAAACTCCAAGTTTACTATCCAAATACTAAATGCGTTGAACAATTAGTTTTCAACAACATATGGGCTTTTAAAATAACCAACATCATCATTTAGTATCATGTCCCATTTCAAAAAGTAGTTGGTTGAATTTATTAACTCATTTGCATTTTTCCATGGATTAATAGAAATTCAAAACAAAATAATAATAATCTTGAAATTGTGAATGGTCTTGATGTTTCTTATTTTATAGGATATGTAAATATTAAATTTATCATCTCTAGTTGGTATTCTTTGGAGCATCTTTAAGCACTACCATAAATTTAAATAGTTTTCCTTCTCATGGGACATTGGATGTCCAATTGTAAAAGATGAAAATTTCCCATTTGGATTTATTCAATACCTCACAATAAAATATCTAGAGAACTAGTTACTACACATTTCCCATGGACGAAAGCACACTCAACACTAAAATTCGTAGATAAAAACCTATTGATTGTCAAGATCTAAGGACATAAACTCTTTGGTTCACACATGAAATTGTATTAAAAAGTTGAATTGGAGCATAAAGAATTGCATTGGTATTAGTAGTGATTTGTGTTGATTTCAGCCTACTAAAAGTTATAGTGAATAGTTGCCAATTGTTTATTTTTTAGTTTAATGAGAGAAGGGTTTGCTATTTGACTGTAATTGTTATTGTACAAGTTAATTTCTTATTGTAGGTTAGTGGTTTCCACAAAACTCATATGTGAAGGGAATTAGTAACGTCTATGTTTGGTAATGTGGTTGAAATTGTAGATTTTAGGTGGATATTAGTAATGTCTATATTTGTCGTTAAAAAAAAAGAGGAGTCCTTGTAGACTACATTAAAAGGGTTAACTAGCGGGTATTTGAAATGTATTTTGGATGATGATTTAATGGAGTTTGAAATACACCATTTTGCTTAAGTGTTTAGTGCATTGTAGTTCAAAGAAATTAGAAAACATTTTAGTTTGGGATATTACAATGTTATCAAAGCAATGATCTAGTTAGTATGTTGGAGATGTTTTTAGTCACATTTTATCGATGGTACAATATAGTTTTAATATTTGTTAGCATGGATCCTCTTTAAAAGGAACTAATAAAATTGGTGAAGGAAAAATAAATGGAACAAGAGCTCTATAGAGATAAAGTTCTACTTAAAGAATAAATAGATTGTGAAGCTTGTAAAATGATTGCAGGATTTTAATGAAAAGGTTCTCAAAATTGAAAATAACTATTTTTTTTATAAAATCATAGAGTAAAAAAATTGTATAGAATTTTCTTTAAAAAAATAATTGAAATTTAATATGTATACTTTCTTGTGCTCGCTTTTGATTAATTTGGTCATTTTAGCTTTTGATTAATGTGATCATTTTAGGTTTTAGAATATAAAATCTTAGTTCATATTGTTATAAGATAAGATAAGATAAGATAAAATTATTAATGTCCACGAAAAATCAAAACGGTTTATGGGGCTGAGCATACAAACAGAAGAGCCAGCCAAGCAAAGGCACCAAACGGTGACTGAAAATGAAACAAAACAACAACAAGAAAGAAAGACAAGGTAAGGACTAAGGGTCCTTCAATGTCACAAAGAAATACGTAATAGAGAGGTACATCCATGGACAATCCATAGTCTTCGGATGCCGTAAAGAACCCCTATAGGATTGATGTTGCCTGTAGAGATTGGTACAATGTCTGACAGATCTGGAATGTGAAGTAGTGGAAGGCCTTTTCAAACCCTGCGGAGGAGACAAGGGAGAGAAAAATGTGGTAATGAGCTGATCAGAAGTTCGTCTCTAATGAAAGGACTGCAGGTTATTCTCTCAAAGATGGGTGGCCTCCTGAAGATAAAGTGCTAAACACCACTGATCAATATAACTGAAGAACATCGAGAGAGAAGAATAGTCTCTGAAAAGGCAATAGAATCTCCCTCTGATCTCATAGTAATAAGGACAACGAAATATGAAGTGAGTCTTGGTCTCAGCCTCCATCAAAGTGCATAACTGGCATAATCGATCAGCCTGATCCATATGGTGATTAGTCTGAGCCCTAAGAAGATGAGACCCAACCCTAAAAGAGCCCAAAGAGAATCGTAATGCATGATTCCAATGCTGGTAAAGATAGGCAGGGTGAACAACAATACCATCCTGAATAACAAGAAAATGCTCAGCATAGAAGGCCATCTTAGGTCGCAAACCACCCAGGGGATGACACCAAGTAGTGGTAATATACTGCCTATAGATATCCTGTCTGACATGCTCATTCAACTCCTGACGAGAGGGAAGAAGATGAGCCGGGGCATCCAGCAAAAACTGATAGGGAGGAAGACGATCAATCTCAATCTCGATCGAACCCAACAAAGAGGTGGCTTGAGCGTACCAGCATCTTGATCTAGCAGAAGTGTCAGATCTCATAATCTCCACCGAAGAACAATATGCCAAAAAAGAGTATCTATGTCGATCAACACCTGTCTCCATAAAACCATGAAGCCGATGAAGAAACTAAATCAAGTAAAAAATAATGGCAAGTTTGAGAGGATGAGCACCAAACTCCGCTAAAACAATGTTGTGAGTGGTGAATTTGTGACACCTAATGATACGACGCAACAACAGTGTCTGGACCCGCTCAATAGAAGCCCAATTAGAAGCAATAAGAGAAGGTCCCCAAACCATAGAACCATAGAGGACTGTCAGACGAACCAAGGAGTCAAAAAGGGACAACTTGGATGAAATATCCTGAAAATGATGCCTAAAGCATTGTCTCTCCTGCAAAGCCAAGGAGCCCATACCCTTACCGACTCGGATTTTCTCCACTTCATGTAATATGAGGTTTCTTAGTTGAGTACATCTTACAAAAGAGAAATTTATTTCTAGCAAACAATACAATATAAACCCCTCAATCGTTAGATTTCATATATGTTTGAAATATTATATGAAATAATTTTTTTGTGAAGAAAACATAACAATCTTTATTTTAATAATAAAAATTTAATCTAATTTACATATTTCTATATTTAGGCAGTCACAACCATAGGAACAATGTGGAATATAGAGAAATATCTACAAGATGCTATGTCATAAATCTTAAACAAAAAGATCACTTCAAGTGTCACAAACCTATGTATAGAGTGTTAAATATTGTGGATCTTTGATAGATAAAAAAATTACAAAATTAATAACTGCAAAGAATTTCTTACTTGAATAGTGCTGAAAGTATTTCCTCCTTTATAACTTTACTAGTGATCATAGTTAGCCTTCCTTTGACTGTATACTAAAATGAGTGGAGATGATCTATATTTGATGTTATTATATCTGCAAAATGAAATGTTAACCAAGTATCTTTTTCTCTGATCGCAAGTACTGGAATGTCATAGATTGATTGCTTTTCACTGTGATCAGAGGGCATATATATAAGAGGGCAAAGCACATGTCTTCGAAGAGTCATGTCTCTTTGTGGCCCAAAGGCCACGTAGAGGCATGCCTCTTCATAGGCATGTTTCATAACAATAATAACTGCTTTGATTAATTATAAGTTTGACAAACAAAATGAGGCACGATAATATATCTGCCAATAACAGTGAGGAGCCCGATCACAATATATAAAAGGCTGCTAATAACAAATGAAACCTGATCACAATATATTCAATGACTGTTGATAATCAACTTCATGATACTACACGTAGATACGCATATATGTGTGTGTGTGTGTGTGTGTGTGTGTGTGTGTGTGTGTGTGTGTGTTTATATATATATATAACATTAACACTCCCTCTTTAGCAAGAGAGAAGTAAAACATCAATAGATTAGAATCAGAATCATCATGTAATCAACACAATATGTATTAAAATCTCTGAACAATATATCCTATGATCTCTACTTGCACTTAAGCAATCTCTAGAGATGTCCGTAGTGATTAAATTGTCATGATATCTACTTGCACTTAAGCAATATCTAGAGATGTCCATGACACATTAATGATCTCTACTTGCACTTAAGCAATGTATAGAGACATCCATGATACACATATAATCTCTATTTGCACTCAAGCAATATCTAGAGATGCCCATAATATTCTCATGATCTCTACTTGCACTTAAGCAATGTCTAGAGATGTTCATAATACACACATGCATATTATTTACAAGATCATCATCTTGTAAATAATTTCCTTCTAATGAATATGTCCATGAAAGATTGTCACCTTTCATTACATATCAACTGCTGCTAAGTAACCAATAGAAGCATAAACTTAAATGAGATAAACATTTTATTTCAAATTTTATCATTACAGTTAATCATACCAAGTTTTTCTCTGAAGTATTTTAACTTCACTTTAGCAACAGACTTGGTAAGGATATCAGCAATTTTCTCATTTGTACATTTATATTCTAGTTGAATAACTTCTCGATTCACCATGTCTCTGATGTAATGTAATAGAATTTCAATATGTTTGGAGCAATTGTGAAATATCGAATTAGATGAAAGTTTAATGCAACTTTGATTATTACAATAAATCACAGTGGGCTTCAAATATCTTTTGAAGAGATCTGATAACAACTTTCGTAGCCATATTGTTTCTCTAGCACCCAAGGAAGATGGAATGTATTCAGCTTCAGTGGAACTCAATGCTACTAAAGTTTGTTTCTAACTAGACCAAGAAACCATACCAGATCCAAGACTGAAAAAATATCCTGAAGTACTCTTCCACTCAACGGAGCTTCCAGCCTAATCGAAATTTGAATATCCAAGAAGTTCAATGTTGACTTTGTCATATTTGATTCCCATTCCAATAGTGTCCTTTTGATATTTCAATATGTATTTAGCTACATGTAGATGTATCTTGTTAGGTGCACACATAAACTGACTCAAGGCATGAGTAGCATAGCATATGTTAGGACGAGTATTTACCAAATACATTAGGGATCCAATAATTTGTTTATAGTAAGTAAGATATGTAGGTTCAGATTTGTTCATATCATCTTTCATTTTGTGTAGATTTATTTCCATAGGAGTAACAGTTGGTTTGCGTTCCATCATCCCAAATTTGGTTAAAATATCAATTGTATACTTTCCCTGATTTAGTATAATATAGTTGTCTTGTTGCCAGACTTCTAATATCAAAAAGTAGTGAAGTAACCCTAAGTCTTTCATTTCAAATTTTGCTATGAGTTCTTGCTTACATTTCTTTATGAGATGTTCATCACTTGTTATTAGCAAATCATCAACATATAATACAAGGATAATCATATTATCACCATCAGTTTTGAAATACAGATTTGGTTCAGCTTCATTTTTTGAATATCCTAACTTCAATAGGTGGTTATCTATTCTTTCATACCAGGCTCTGGGAGCTTGTTTGAGTCCATAAAGTGCTTTCTTTAATTTACAAACATGATTTTTGTTGTCATAAGTATTGAGCCCTTCTGGTTGTTCAATATAGACTTCTTCTTCAATCTTGCCATTGAGAAATGTTGTTTTAACATCCATCTGATGTACCTTCCATCCTTTAGATATTGCAATTTCTAGGATTGTTCTAACTGAAGTGTACCTAACAATAGGGGCAAATGTTTCTTCATAGTCAATGCCTTCTTTTTGAGAGAACCCTCCAGCTACAAATCTTGCTTTGTATTTTTCAATACTGCCATCTGATGCATGTTTAATCTTTAATAACCATTTGGAAGAGACAAATAATTTGTTCTTAGGTCTTGGTACAACATCCCATACATCATTCTTTAATATAAAGTTATATTCCTCAGTCATTGCTTCCTTCCATGATTGATGTGAGAGAGCTTCTTCATCATTAGTAGGTTCATATTTTATGAGTTCAGATAGCAATGCAACATAACATAATTGGTTTTTGGTCCTTTTCCTTTCCTAAATTACTTCATCTGGTTCAACTTGATTTTCTTCTAACATTTTCTTAGCCTAAAGAGGTATCTTTTTATTATTGTTGATGTTTTTAGGCTCTCTATGATTAGACATGGAAGAGAGTTCAGAATCATCCTCCCTCTTAATTTCTATAGGTTGAGCTTCTTCAGAAATAGATTCATCATTATTACTAGAAATTTTAAATGTTGTGTCTTCTTCAAATATTACATCTCTACTAATTTCAATTGTTCTTTGCTTAAGAATGTAGATCTTGTATCCTTTTGTAGTTTCATTATATCTAATGAATATTCCCTTCTTCCTAGAATGCTCTAATTTTGTTCTTTTCTCTTTTGGTATGTGAATATAAACTGGACATCCAAATATTCTTAGGTGACTATATTTGGTTTAATGCCTATGAATACTTCCTCTAGGGTGGTATTCTCTAATATGGAGTGAGGGCATTGATTTTGAATGTAGACAGTTGTATTAGATGCTTCGGCATAAAATGAATAATGAAGATTTTGATCATGTAACATAGCTTTGGCTGATTCAACGATAGATCTATTTTTTCTTTCAACTATTCCATTCTGTTGAGGATTATAAAGTACAGAAAACTCCCTCTAAATCCCAACAGAAATGTAGAAGTTTTTAAAGATATCATATATGTATTCACCCCCATTGTCTGACCTTAGGGTTTTGATCTTTTGACTTGATTGGTTTTCAACTAAGGCTTTGAATTCTTTGAATTTGGATAAGACCTCAGATGACTTCTTTTGCTTTAGAAAATAGATCTAGGTTCTCCTAGAGTAATCATCAATAAAGATTATATAGAAAATACACCCATTAAGAGAGGGGACTGACATAGGGCCACAAAGATCTGTGTGAATAAGTTCAAGAATGGGTTTGGATTTATGATCACTTTTAGGGAAGGAATGTTTAGTATTTTTACCTAATGTACATCCCTCACAAATACTTAAATGATTAGTTTTTAGATTAGGTAGACCTTTTACAATTTTCCTTATAGATGATAAAGCCCGATAATTAAGATGACCTTTTCTCCTATCCCAGATTTTAGAGGAATTTGACTGACCATTATGAATGGTTAAGTTTAGATTAGGGTTTTGATTATTACAAAGCTTATAGAGACTCCCACCTTTGACTCCAATGGAGATGGCTTTCTTAATAGTTGAGTTCTTGGGCCAAGATAGAACTCTATCTTCTTGAAATGCAATTCTATATCCTTGATCAGCAAGTTTGGAGATGGAGACAAGGTTTCTCTTGATTCTTGGTACATATAAAACATTCTTGAGTTGAAGTTTAATTCCAAAATTCAGTTGTATAGAACAGGAACCAATTCCTTTAATATGATAAGAATAGTTATCTCCAATGGTTACTTCTTCTGATGCATGATTAGAGAAAGTTTCAAACTTATCCTTAAATCCAGTGATGTGATGAGAAGCTCCACTATGTATGATCCAAGTATTGAGGTTAGTGTTTAATTCACTTGAGAGAGTTAAATAGAATGCATAATTTTCTTTTTCTACTTTCTCAATATCTTCCTCCTTAACTTCCACTAATGTTGCTTGAATTTTCTGCTTCTCTAGACATACATAATAGGAATGACCAATCTTGTCACATTTAAAACATCTAACTTTGGATCAGTCACATTGTTTGTGAGATTTGTGATTTTTGTTGAATTCCTTCTTGTTATGTTTAAACTTTCTTTTCTTGTTTGATTTAGTATACAGTGCTTGGATGTCTCCCTCTTGATTTGTAATAAGTCCTCTTGGAGCTAGTCTGGATTCTTCTTGAGTACATTAATTCTTTAACTGATCAAATTTTGGAAGTTCAAGTCGTGAACTTAAACCTCGAATGAAGGTTTCCCATAAAAGAGGAAGACCTCTAAGAGCAATTGTGCTTAGCTCCTTGTCATCAACTTGATTATTCATAGTTGCGAGTTTATCCTTTAATTCAGTAATTCTTAAGAAATATGAAATTATAGATTCTCCATTTTTCATCTTTACATATAGTAGATCTTGTTTTAAAGTTAATAATCTACTAGTGTTGTTGATTTCAAATGTTTTTTGAATAGAGGAGAACATTTCAAATGTAGTTTGAAGATTGGCTATGGATGGAAGAATATGGTTTTTAACTGAATCTATAATGATCTTCATTGCTTTGTTATTATGCCTTTTCCAAGTTACCTTTTCTTATTCATTTTCAGGCATGGGTAAATTTGATTCAATATATTTTTCTAATTCCATTTCTCTTAATATTATTAATAATTTGATTTTCCAAAATGAGAAATTTGATGCTCCATCTAGCCTATCTTCTATCCTTCATGATTCACCATTTTAATAATATGATTTTAAAAACTCTCTTTTAACTTTTGAAATTTTAGATTGAATAGATACTTTGTAATAGTTTTCCTATCAGTATAGCTCTGATACCATGTTAAATTTTGTGGATCTCTGATAGATAAAACAATTACAAAATTAATAACTACAGAGAATTTCTTACTTGAATAGTGCTGAAAGTATTTCCTCCTTTATAACTTTACCAGCGATCACAGTTAGCCTTCCTTTGATTGCATATTGAAATGAATGGAGATGATCTATATTTGATGTTATTATATCTGCAAAATGAAATGTTAACCAAGTATCTTTTTCTTTGATTGTAGGTACTGGAATGTCATAGAGTGATTGCTTTTCACTGCGATCAGAGGCCATTTATATAGGAGGGCAAAGCACATGTCTCTGAAGAGTCATGTCTCTTCGTGGCCCAAAGGCCACGTAGAGGCATGCCTCTTCATAGGCATGTTTCCTAACAATAATGACTGCCTTGATTAATTATAAGTCTGACAAACAAAATGAGGCACAATAATATATCTGCTGGTAACAGTGAGGAGCCCGATCACAATATATAGAAGGTTGTTGATAACAAATGAAACCTATTGACAATATATTCAATGATTTCTGATTATCAACTTCATGATACTACATGTCTATAAGCATGCACACACACACACACACACACACACACACACACATATATATAAAGATATATATAAATATATATATATATATATATATATATATATATATATATATATATATATATATATATATATATATATATATATATATATATATATACATGTATATACATGTATATACATGTATATATATACATGTTTTACTTCTTCTGGTGCTTAAACATTAACAAAAGTACTCATATTTATTTTAAGCTAACATAAGAGATGATTTGAAACAATATTGTATTCAAAAGATTTAAAGATAACTGCAATAAAAAATGACTATAATAAGAATGAGTATTTGTTTCATTGTGCTTATGTGATATGTTGAACAAAGCACTCATATTTTTTAGTCTTAGATTCATACATGAACGAGCAAGAATAACATTTCAGAAATGTTCTAGGTGATTAGTGGTTGTGCTTCTAACTTTTAAATTTAGAACTATTTAGTAGGCCAATCAACTTTACTATAGAGAAAAGTCTAATAGGTCTTGAACTATCCTCATTCTAATTGAACTGTCATAATGCAACATGTATAGTAGCTATAGTAGCATTCCAAGATGATTGGAAATAGAAGAGAGAATGGATAATTGCAAAAGGTAAGCTTTAAAAAGTAAATTAAACCTACATTCTGTTGACCATCACTTTTTTTTTCAAATAGAGATGATTTGGCTAATTTGTAAAACTTGGGGAAACAACATCTAAATATGGATAGATAAATATGTAACATCCCAATATACATGTTACTAGAAAAAGTGTGGCATGTTCTAAATGTCCAATTTGAAAAAATGTAAGTTAGGCTCTTTGGTCAAGACCAACACAACCTCACAATCTATATATTGATGTAACTTCGAATGTTGAAATAAATGCCAAAAACAAAATTCTATTTTCCAATGGTCAAAAGATGATAAATTTCCTCCTTTGTATGTCTACAGGCCTATTAATTATCAAACTTGAAAAGGAATGCAAAATTTGGTTGTTCAACACAAAAAATTAGAGTAGTAGCATAAATATAATGATTACAGTGGCAACATAACTATAATGTGGTAGAAGTTTAGTTGACGCATAGTTTCTTCCATTTTTCACATTGGATGAGTATGTTATTATAGAAAGGGCAAGTTAATAAAATAAAATGAATATAGATGCACATAGAAGTAGACATATACAAACTTGAAAATCAAATTACTTTTATAGAGCACAAGTTTGAAGTATAAGTTCCAATCCCTTTGAATTCATTTCAAACTTAGCTATCATATCTTTTGAAATTGGTAAGAGAGATCCTTTTTTGCTTTGGCAGTAGTCGTAATATCTAAATACAAAGTGGAATCATAGAAATGGTTTTTCTAATATTCATTGATTACTATTATATGGAGATGTTCTTTGACAATTCCTACAAAAGAAGGAAAATAAATATTAGTAAAACTAAGAATTGAATAATAATAAGACAATAGAAATGTCAAATCAAGAAAGAAGGCAACATAAACAAAAATGTATCTATGTAAAGGCAAAAAATGGACAAAGATATGCAACAGTAAGTGAAATGATTATAAAATAAAAATGTAATATTAAATAGCAAAGATTATATAGAAAAGACACCCATTAAGAGAGGGGACTGACATAGGGCCACAAAGATCTGTGTGAATAAGTTCAAGAATGGATTTGGATTTATGATCACTTTTAGGGAAGGAATGTTTAGTATTTTTACCTAATGTACATCCCTCACAAATACTTAAATGATCAAATTTTAGATTAGGTAGACCTTTTACAATTTTCCCTATAGATAATAAAGCCCAATAATTAAGATGACCTTGTCTCCTATCCCAGATTTCAGAGGAATTTGACTGACCATTATGAATGGTTAAGTTTAGATTAGGATTTTTATTATTACAAAGCTTATAGAGACTCCCACCTTTGACTCCAATGGAGATGGCTTTCTTAATAGTTGAGTTCTTGGGCCAAGATAGAACTCTATCTTCTTGAAATGCAATTATGTATCCTTGATCAGCAAGTTTGGAGATGGAGACAAGGTTTCTCTTGATTCTTGGTACATATAAAACATTCTTAAGTTGAAGTGTAATTCCAGAATTCAGTTGTATAGAACAAGAACCAATTCCTTTAATATGATAAGAGGAGTTATCTCCAATGGTTACTTCTTCTGATGCATGATTAGAGAAAGTTTCAAACTTATCCTTAAATCTAGTGATGTGACGAGAAGCTCCAGTATCTATGATCCAAGTATTGAGGTTAGTGTTTAATTCACTTGAGAGAGCTAAATAGAATGCATAATTTTCTTTTTCTACTTTCTCAATATCTTCCTCCTTAACTTCTGCTAATGTTGCTTGAATTTTCTGCTTCTCTGAACTTACATAATAGGAATGACCAATCTTGTCACATTTAATGACATCTAACTTTGGACCAGTCACATTGTTTGTGAGATTTGTGATTTTTGTTGAATTCCTTCTTGTTATGTTTAAACTTTCTTTTCTTGTTTGATTTAGTATACAGTGCTTGGATGTCTCCCTCTTGATTTGTAATAAGTCCTCTTGAAGCTAGTCTAGATTCTTCTTGAGTACATTCATTCTTTAACTGATCAAATTTTTGAAGTTCAGGTCGTAAACTTAAACCTTGAATGAAGGTTTCCTATGAAAGAGGAAGACCTCTAAGAGCAATCATGCTTAGCTCCTTGTCATCAACTTGATTATTCATAGTTGCGAGTTTATCCTTTAATTCAGTAATTCTTAAGAAATATGAAATTACAGATTCTCCATTTTTCATCTTTACATATAGTAGACTTGTTTTAAAGTTAATAATCTACTAGTGTTGTTGATTTCAAATGTGTTTTGAATAGAGGAGAACATTTCAAATGCAGTCTGAAGATTAGCTATGGATGGAAGAATATGATTTTTTACTGAATCTATAATGATCTTCATTGCTTTGTTATTATGCCTTTTCCAAGTTACCTTTTCTTATTCATTTTCAGACATGGGTAAATTTGATTCAATATATTTCTCTAATTCCATTTCTCTTAATATTATTAATAATCTGATTTTTCAGAATGAGAAATTTGATGCTCCATCTAGCCTAACTACTATCCTTCATGATTCACCATTTTAATAATATGATTTTAAAAACTCTCTTTTAACTTTTGAAATTTTAGATTGAATAGATAATTTGTAATAGTTTTCCTATCAGTATAGCTCTGATACCATGTTAAATTTTGTGGATCTCTGATAGATAAAACAATTACAAAATTAATAACTGCAGAGAATTTCTTACTTGAATAGTGCTGAAAGTATTTCCTCCTTTATAACTTTACCAGCGATCACAATTAGCTTTCTTTTGACTGTATACTGAAATGAATGGAGACGATCTATATTTGATGTTATTATATCTATAAAATGAAATGTTAAGCAAGTATCTTTTTCTCTGATCGTAGGTACTGGAATGCCATAGATTGATTGCTTTTCACTGCGATCGGAGGGCATATATATAAGAGGGCAAAGCACATGTCTCTAAAGAGTCATGGCTCTTCGTGGCCCAAAGGCCACCTAGAGGCATGCCTCTTCATGGGCATGTTTCATAACAATAATAACTGCCTTGATTAATTATAAGTCTGACAAACAAAATGAGGCACGATAATATATTTTCTCGTAATAGTGAGGAGCCTAATCACAATATATAGAAGGTTGCTGATAACAAATGAAACCTGATCACATTATATTCAATGACTGTTGATAATCAACTTCATGATACATGTATATAAGCATGCATGCATGTGTGTGTGTGTGTGTGTGTGTGTGTGTGTGTGTGTAGTCCAATAGGAGACCACAAATGGGTCTAAAGCAATGAGAGTATAGATAGGTGCCAGAAGGCAGCAAGACCACCAAATGGAGTCTGAACACAACAAAACACAAATGAAAACAAGCAAAGCAAGAAGAGGAAAAACAACAACAACCAACAAGGGTGGCTACAAAACCACAAAAACTAACAGTTTGTAACTGTGGAAAAGTAGCTCAGAACCAAAGGATAACTAGTTGTGTGCAGAGAAATTTGAGCCCAATGTCGGAGAGAGGATGTACATAGCTGTTGGCGATGCATATGGTCTCTACATGCTCTCCTCGATCTAGTGCGAGTATCTATGGATGGGCATCGAGGCCACTTGGTTCCCCTAGGAGAGGTAACTAGAGTGAAAAAAGAAGTGATAAGTGGATGAAGAGATGCATACCTAGGGGAAAATAGCTCCTGAAGGGTGAAATCTCGAGATGGAAAGCCTCAGGTAAATATAGAGCAAGGCAATGTTGGTCCTCATGCCTAAAAAAGGAGGACAAGGACCTGCACTCTCTAAATAAAAAATGGAACCTCCCTCTAATCTCACAGTATATGGGACACTAGAATATAAAATGTATCTCATTCTTGACCACATCCATGTCACAACACTGACAAAACCTCTCAACTCTACTTGTTTGATGATCTGTTTGATTTCGAAACTAGTGAGAACCTTCTCTAAAAGAACCTAACTATATATGTAAGTCATGGAGCCATCGTTGAGAAGAGTAGTAAGGGTCCAAAGAATGATACCATCCTATATGTCAATAAAGTGCTCTGCAAAAGGCCATACGAGGATGGAGACCCCCCAGAGGGTTGACCCAAGACACTTGGATATACCTCCTATAGATGTCCATCCTAGTAATCTTGTTCAACTCCAACTGAGATGGAAGGAGCTGAGTGCACACGTCCAACAAATGTTAGAAAGGGGAAAGGTGATCAATATCAATACCAACAGTGCTGAGGAGCTTAGAAACCTAAGCATACCATCAACGAGCACGACTAGTCAGATTCAAGGAAACAATCAAAGTTGAGGAACAATAAGCCAAGTAAGAATAACAGTATATGCCATCAATAGAGTCTGCAAAACCCCTGAGTCTATGAAGTAACCAAAATAGATCAAATATAGTGCAAAGTCTAAAGGGATGAGCACCAAAGTCAACTAAGATAATACTGGCAAGAGTAGTCGACTGACAATGGATGAGGTGTCGCAAAAGGAGAGTCTGGACTCTCTCCATCGAAGCCTTGTCAGTGGTCAGGAGGGAGGGCCCCTAGAGGGTCAAACCATAAAGGACAATATGTCTAACCAAGGAGTCTAAGATAGACATCTTAGACGTAGTGTCCTGAAAGTGGTGTCTGAAGCATTGTCACTCAAGCAAGGTCAATGAAGCTAGCCCCTTATTAATTCACAATGTCATGGAAGGTCTCAAACTAAAACATGGTCTCAAAAACAAAATGCCCAAATAGGTGTAACTAGAGGTCCTCTTGATCTCGGTCCCCCTGAAGAAGAATCAACAATTAGAGGTTTTCAAGCTATTGAAAACCATAACTCGGGTCTTACCCAAGTTGACCACCAATTGTCGAGAATCACAAAAGGAGGCCAACCCATACAAAAATCATTATAGCCCATCAGGTGAGGAGAGCAAGAGCACCACATCATCCACAAAGAGAAGGATGGACACCCAAACCCCGTGAAGGTAGCACCCATCCTCCAGATGTGACAAACCCCTTAGGAAAGTCTCAAGCTCATCAATGTAGATGTTGAAAAGCATAGGGGAAAGAGGGCAGCCCTGTTTAATACTGATAGAACTCTGAATGAAGTTAGATAAGCCTTGTGGAGTCCTAAGACGTCCGACAACACTCTCGTAAAGTCTCATGATGGCAACTAGAAGAGTCTCAGAAACCTCAATCTCTTTGAGTTGCTAAAATAATGCTGCCTGGGGAACTAAATCAAAAGCTTTGTGAAAGTCAACAAAGAAACAATAAAATTTTTTCAAATGGTGCCAAGCCTCCTCAATAATGGCCTTAAGGGTGAGAACATGGTTGGTGGTCTAGAAATCTACTCTAAAACCTACTTGATCTCTAGCCCTACAACCCAAACTATCCAGCTATCTTGTGGGAGTGATATGTAACATTGTGGCATAGAGTTTGGCAAAGGTATGTCTGATCATAATAGTCCTATAGTTGCTTGGATCAGACGTCGGACTAGCCTTATGGATTGGGTGGATAATATGGTGAGACTAAGAAGGCAGAAAACTAGTGCAAACCACTCTATTGAAAAGAACCAAAAGAGACGATTCAAGAACCGAGACCCCCATCTTGAATGTATTTCCACTTGAAAACCTTCCTCATTAGCATCCTTACTACAACACATGGTTCTAATGGCCTCAGAGTTGGTAGAGACAGTAAAGATGTGGCAATGGAGGGGGGAGTGAAGGAAAGAGGGGGCTGGTCAAGGATGTCATAGAAGGTGATTACGTGTGAAAGGAGGGAGCCAAAGTCAAGGTTCGTGGGAAGAGAAAGAGGGCAAGGAAAGAGCGTGCGCCAAAAGAATTTCGAGGAGACTTGAAGCAAGGAGCTGAGAGACCTACACTGCCCAAGGTAGAAGAGATGCTTCTTCCAATGAAGAAAGCTACAATAAGAGAGCTTGACCAGGGAAAAGGAAGGATCTAGAGAAGTGTTCATGGAATGAAGTAGGCAGTGGAAGGCCTTGCAGTCATCATCAAACCACTAATTCTGAGGAAAAGAACTAGGGCAAGAAGGATGAGTAGCGAGAGTGATAGAGGAGTGAGGGAGGTGATGAGGTGGATTATAAAATGATGATTTGATGGGTGGTGATGTGGCTTGACTGTTTAAAGAAGTGATGAATAATACCACCATCATTTTGTATATAACTTTGGAGGCAGAGTTTGTGTTGATGTGGTTTGACTTCAATTCCAAGGAGGTTGTCACAAAGCCATTATTGACACATTACAATGTATATACACTTGCTAAATATTACAAATATCATTTTGAAATCAATAACAATAATAAGATAATTGATAGGTGATTGATAATAATGAATTATTAATCAAAAAATTTAAAGATTGATTAAATATTATATATTAAACCTGATTAATATTAACACAGTTAATTAATTAATCAATTGTATGATTATGGATGATTATAATGTGCTAATTTATATATATTTAATGTTAACATAATTTGATTAGTTAATAATCAATATGAATACATAAACAAAAATGCAATTAAAATAATTAATAATATTAACATTATGTATATTAATACATAACCGTGTCCTTTTTGCCTCACACTTCTATTTCTAAGGTCTCTTTAGGGCTTGCTTGTGCCTATGAAAGCTATTGTAGTTGGGGCTTCTTTGGTTTCTTTGAGGTCATCAATGTTCTCTATATTGGTAGGGTGGGTGATGACGTGTTTAGTGTGTTGAATATGATGTGTGGAAAGGGTTTACCTCATGTGGATGTTGGTGCCCTGTTTGTAGTGGGTGGTGTAGTGTCACCTTCTATTACAGGCCTTTCTCATGTCATAGTGCCTGATGTCCCTCTTGATCTGATTCTATTTGGGGGTCTGAGAGCTCAACTTGTATTGATTTTCCTATTTCCTTGTATGTCAGTGCTTAGGGTTTCCTCCATAGTGTCTCTCATGAGCCTTTATAAATTTTTGTACCATATTAGTCCCCCCAACAACTCCCTTAGGGTCTTTGTAGGGGGGAGGGGAGGGGGGTTGGGTTGGGTTGGCTAGACCGTCTTTATGTGCTACTATTTCTATGAATTTGTGACACATGTTAGGATCTTATTGTTTGTGTGGTTAAGGAAAATCATGTTAAACTGCAACATTAATATCCATTTCCAAATTGCAAATATATTGCCTTCCATCTTTCTATGAAGATAAAGAAGGAGATTTTCATAACACCAATGTCTTTTCTTCTCATAGGGAGATTTTTCATTTTAGGGGCTTTTGGAAAAGTCTTCCTCAACTCCATGGTTGGCTATCCCAAAATTGAGAACCAATCCTTAGGGGCACTCTTAACATTTTTCCCATGACAAAATGTTATTTCATTGCTAAATTTGATAATGGTGGCAATTGATCCAAGGTATTATCTGATCACTTTTTCAGTTGGGAGGATAAATATGTGTTGATGATTAATTATGACACCCTAATTTTAATCCCTCTTTGGATGTTTATCTAGACCTTTTTCATCTTCTATTATTTCTACAAGTTTTGACACATGTTAGGGTCCTATTGCTAGTGCAGTTAAGAAAAAGTGTGTTGAGTTAAAACATAAAGATCTGTTTTCAATTTGGAAACCTATTGCCTTCCATCTTTCTACACAAATAGAGAAGGAGATTGGTCATAAAATCAATGTATTTTATTCTCATGGGGCAATTTTTCATTTTCGAGGCTTTTGGACAAGTCTTTCTCAATTGCATAATTAGATATCCCAAAATTAGGAACATATCCTTAAGGGCATGGTTTACATTTTTCCCATGACAAAAGGCTATTTTATTTCTAAATTCAATAATGTTGGAGATTGATCCAAGGTCTTGTGTGATCACTTTTTAAGTTAGGAGGATAAATATGTGTCAATGATTAAACAATGACACCCTAACTTTAACCTCTTGTTGGAGCTATTCATCAAGCTTCTCATTTGGGTTAGACTCACCAACCTTCACCTTCATCCTTGGATGGATTCCCTATTTAAGGGAGTGGTTGAATCTTGGGTGATTTAACAATGTGGGGGATTTAACAATGTTGGATGATAATTCTTGTGATATCTTCCATTTTACTTATGCTCATATTTTGGTTGGTATGGATGTTGTTAAGAGTTTCTGAACTAAGATCAAGATTGAACCTTCCACGAGATCATGGATTCAACCATTTGATTATGAGGGCATTACTGGCATGACAAATGTTGATGTAATTAATGGTGTGATCGTTACTAGTGTTAATAATGCCATGGTAAAAATTTGTTTGCATGATGATAAGTTATTGTGTTGTCATTGATTTCAACTATAGACCTAATGTTCCTAGTATGCTAACTAGCATAATCACGATGAACAAAGTGTTGTAGTGAGGTTTAATGGAATGATCATTAAGATACCATTAGGGATGTCTTTTGGAGTGCACTTGGAGACTATTGTTGCTGAAGTGAAGAGTAAGGTGATAAGTGAATCAATAATGTAACCAATAGAATAGTTAGTGACAAGTGATAGGTGATTGGATTAGTTTGTCAAATCTATGTTAAATGGAGTAAAGGGATCACAAGATGATGTAAAGAAGACAATAAAGCTGGTGTGGTTAGGATGGCAACTCATTATCATGACAGGTAAGAAGTGACAAGTTTTTATGAACAAGTTAAAGTTTTATGAGTTCTTGAGTAACAACAAGTTAGCTGGTGATTGGTGATTGGTATTGAGGTTGCAATGAATCTAGATAAGTTAGTCATGATCCACCATGTGGATGAACATTTGGAGGTGATGATCTATTATCACACTATTCAATGACAATGTATGAATAATATTTTATAGGAAGCAAGTGATTGGTCAAAGTGTGTTAGACATCTAACACAAAATTCTATGAATTAGTTGGTGTCATCATGTAAATGTGTTTTGTAACTTAAGATCTTATCCTATAGAAGTTTTGTTTGAGTGAGGTGTTGGAAATATGTATTGATTCAAAATTCTAGGGCTTGATTAAAATAATGGATGTGGAAACCCAATATAAATTGGCAAAGGAAAACAATTTGATGTTGTTGATCTTGGTTGAGCAAGTGCAATGAAGAAGTGCAAGATGTGTTCCAACCAAGAAGTTAGATGTGTTGAAAAGTGATTTAGATTTTAAGCAGATTTAATCATGTAGAGGTAGTAATTTTACGTGTATCTATTATTTCTAATGTTCCCTATTAGGTACACTATTCAAAATCTCTTGACCAGACAAATTTTAATAGTTCCTTTGTTGTAAATCCTTTAATAGGATGGCACTTTCACTAATGTTCGAAGTTCTTTAGCAATGACACCCCTAACATGGTAAAGCTCATAAAAGGGCTAGAGGTAAACCTATAATAGGGTGGCACCAAAAAATGTCTTCGTAACTCCTAACCGGGTTAAGCTCCCCACAAGATGTACTTTAGAAGAGTACATAATCTATGGGTACCAATCCCCACTGTAGTTTTGATCTAAGTTGGGTTTCCACGATACCAAAATATCTATGTAAAATTTGTGGACGTTTTCATCTGATGGATGATTTTATGTGTTGCTATTAAGTTGTTTATAAGACAAAGGTTTAAAAGGTTGAAATTTTGATTATTTGGTTGATTACTGATTCACTCCCTTCTTAATAATTGAATCCCTTAGGACTAACGATTGGTATCAAAGATATGGTCCTCTATTATGGTAAAGTTTAACAACTCGATGAAAATATGCAAAGGTGATAATGAAGGAAGGTTCTAAATTTACAAGAGAGAACTACCCAACGTGGTGTGGCAAGATGAAACTTTACCTCAGAGCCATGTGAGAGAAGCATTATGATCATGTAGTTACAATATATGGTGTTCTTCTGAGAACCCTTGATGTAGATCAATTGAAGTCTCATCAAGATCATACAACTACATGGAGGCTATAGCTAGAGCTCTTTTAGATGCATAATACATTATTGTCCAAGATCTAGAGTCTAGTTATGACGTGTGGCAAAAACTAAGAAGATTCTATGGTGGAGGCACACATCTGCACAAGGATAAGGTTGATAGTCTGAAAGGAAAGTTTAATGACATGAAGATGATGGAGAATGAAAATATTGAACAATACAAACAAAGGATCAAAGATGTGGTTATTAATTTTATCAGGGGTATTGGAGGCACTCTTGAGGAAGAGGATGTTGTAAGATACTCAAAACTTTGTTGCCTTAGTATGCTATTAGAGTCTCAACTACTCAAGAAGTCAAATCTTGATGTACTAGTGTTGTTACTTTGGATGCATTAATAGACTATTTGATTGCTTCTGAATTTAGTAACTTTTGTGATGGTATGCCTAAGATAGAAGCTATCAACTCTTGCTCCTGTAAGGAAATGAAAGTTCATTTCAAGTAGTTCTACTTATTGTATTAATAGTTATGAATATTTTTTGACTGAAGAGAAAGAACACAAATAATTAGAGTTGTTTCTCACTAGGAGGTTTCCTAGAGGAAGTGGTAAGAAAAAAGATATATTGCCTTTGAAGTGATTTTCATGCAAAATTATTGGACATCTTTCCTTTAAATGCCAAAAATAAAAATGAAAGAAAATCCAAGGAGAAGAACAAGAAGACATACTATCTTGTGGAAGAAGGTGTTACTGATGAGGAATCTGATGGAAGAGATGAAGAAGAGATTGTTTTTGTTGTACTTAAAGATCTCTCTAATGGTGATATGAAAGCATTAGTTTCCACTAGAGTCACAATGCAAACTAGATAAATGATAGTGGATTCTCACATCACATGACTAATAATAAAAGAAAGTTCATTAGAATGGAAGAATGTGATAAAGGACCAGTAAGGTGTGAAAATAATAGTCCTTATGTTGTGAAAGGTAAAGGTTCCATTGCTTTGAATAAAAAAATAAATTATGATGATGTTTACTGGGTAGAAGGTTTTAAATACATCTTTTTAAGGGTTTCTTATCTAAATAACAAAGAATATAGATTGGAGCTCAATGAGTCGATTATTAGAAATAGGGAATACTGGGAGGGGGGGGGCGGTGAAAGTTTTTTCCCAATTATGGATCTCAAAAATAAACCATATACATGCATAAATAAATAAAAATTTGAAATATTAATAATGAACATCCCACAAAGAAACTCATAACATAATAATTTGTTAAGTAGGGAAACCCTGACCAAGGGAAAATCCTGGCAGGGATGGTACCTATAAAGTGATCCACTAATTAAAATTACCTTTTGAAAGGTGTTGACCTTATTAGGAGTCTATTACATACATTAAGTGTATTTGTCCTTGTTAGAGGACTTGACTTTGTTGGAGGTCTCAACCATGTTAGGAGTTTTATTACAAAAATAAGCTAACAACTCGACAACAATATACAATTTTACAAAATACCAAAAGTATTACTATATTGATATATCAAATATATGATTAGCCCTTTGGCATTCGTTGGATTTGATCATGCTCATATAACTCTTCTATACTCTAACCATGTAAAAAAAATCTAATCAACATAAATAAAGCTCCCATTTCATAAATATATCATAGCATAATCATTTATTTCTTTGTTAATCAATAAGTCCTTCCTTTATACCCTTTTCCCCTAACTCTTTGTCCAATCGGTCTAAATGACCAAGTAACATGTTACCAAAACATATTAACACAATTAGCTAAGTGCAGGTTAACATATAGGATATCATCCCTACTTCCAAGTCCTTGAATTGACAAATCAATTCAATGCCTTAGGCAACATAATCATTATGTGCCATGTACTCTACCTTTGTGATAACAAATTGCCATTTGATTATTCATCCAAAAAAATTTGCCAAATAACATAGTGACATTAGATAACTTAATTATATCATATACAATCTCTATTGTCATATCTCAAAATTAATGGCTTCTATATTCTTCTAGTGTAAGTTCACTGATGAAAATAATCTGACTGTACCATGCTTTCCTCTACCATACTTAGTCATTTTTTTTATTTTAATATAACCAAACTATATCTTTCTCATAAGTGGCTTTGATCATGCATAGTGTTTACATTAATTCTATTATCCCATTATTTATCCTATCCTACTTGCCAACAATCTCCCCCTTTGGCATTTATGACACCACTTAATGAAAAATTGGCTAAGTGTTTAAAAACTTAAAATTGCCAAAATTGTGTCCATGCAAAATTTATATCTTCCTCATACATATAATACCCTCATTGATCCTTAACTATATCCCCCTGTCCCCCTTCTACCTACATTAACTATTGTTTGTCCTTTCATATATACTTTTCACAATCTATCACTCCCCCTTTGACATCAATGAAAATGGTGAGTTACTTATATACAATTCAAAATGTAATGTCAAAAAGGTTCTCTAATCCTAAAACCTCATAAGATATGAAAAGTTGCTACTTAAGGTTTTACATTCTTCATCCAATGTCTTCATGACTGATATTGCTACATGAATAACAACACAAGTAGCATATGCTACTACCTATGCAAATTAAGGTCTATAGAAATAATTTATTCATATGACTCCTTTCAAGCTTCCAAGGTCTCAAGCTCCTCTATAGCATATCTAGTTTAGGGGTCAAGTTGTTCCTCAATAGAGTGAATCTCCCAAAAAATCTATTCTTCTTATTCTCCAAAGAATTACATCAAAATTTCTACTTACCTTCTTGTCCATCTCAATCACACTTAAATATTTCTATTCAAACTCAATGACTTGTTATTTTAGCTTATCTTCATCTTCTTTTATGCTTTTTGTGACATCTTCAAGAAAATGGTGTGACCTTAAACATGCAATTTAGATCATCTTACCTTCAACAATACATCCTCTGATGTCTTTAATGCATCCATCAGTACTTGCAAATCATTTGCAATGTTCGCACACATTCTATGGAATTGTGTAGACACAAACTCTTGTTGTTCTCTAATATTTTCTATATTAGATAATATATTAAAATGACTATCAAACTCTTCAATTACCTTATCCAAAATTTCTATTATGTTTATCCCTATCAATGTTATTGGAGTAGACACTCTTTTGTAGTCTATCCGATGCTTTCTCAAGTGTCTTGGCATGATTTACTATTTTCTATTTCTGATTGATCCTTAGCTTTAGCAAATGAAAATAATGAGATTTGTATAAAACTATCTTTATCCATGTATTCTTTAACTAATCTTTTGATGTCCTCTTCAATACTGCTACTTGCCAACAATGATTGAAATAATGTGCTCAATGCATAATGAGATTTGTATAAAACTATTTAGCAAATGAAAATAATGAGATTTGTATAAAACTATCTTTATCCATGTCTTCTTTAACTAATTTTTTGATGTCCTCTTCAATACTCCTACTTGCCAAAAATGATTGAAATAATGTGCTCAATGCATAAGGTATAACAATATCCTTCTCCTTCTTAACTAATCTTCTATCTACCATAGTGGACTGATATCCACTTCTTTTTCCTTTGATTCTTTTGTTCTTCTCTTGTTGTCTGCGCATCTTCTTGGCTAACACTATATGCTATGAGGAATGAAGACTTGTCTTCATTTTCCATAGATGGAAATTCATTGTTATCCATTTCCATGTCTTGTTGACCTTTATCATTTTGTACATTATGATCATCATGTTGATCTTCTCTTTATCAGTGTCACTTATCTGAGCAATTATGTGTACTGCTTTAGTCTTTGTATCACCAATATCACCTGCAATATCCAACTTTTATTATTTCTTGTTATGTTCTTCCTCTTCAAGTGTGGAATCCAAAGTGATAGGTACACCACTGATGAAGAAATCATGTTACTTAATAGTGCTAATGAATTGGCTTGTGTTAGTCTCATTTATTATCATTACAACTGATCTTGTCTTTATTTTTGTTTTCTTGAGGATAGGATCATTGACTACTTTAATGAGTTTCCTTTATGTCTCAATTCCTACCTCAGCATACATTCCTTCCATGAGCTTAACAAGTATCATCTTTGTCCTAATCTTTAGTTTCACTTTTTCCAATACTTGATTTGGGTCCTCAAAAGTGATAAGAGTACATAGCTCACATACTTTGTCTTCTTTCATTTTATTATCTTCTTCAAATGCTCTCAATCTCTTCTCTTCAAGCTTGTTAAATAAGTGATCATGAATACTTTCTTTAAACTCTACCAAGTACCTCTTAAAGTTTAACAAATGTTTATAACTGAATTTTCTATCATACTATGTTGTTGCTCATCATAACTCCAATAGAAAATTTTAATTTGATCTATTTTTTCATCATGTTCTACTCTTGTTGTGATACTCTTTACTTTTGGTTTACATTTCCTTCTCTTAGATTCAATATCAATTTCCAGTTCCTTAGGTTTTTCTACAGCATTAGGTTTTCCCTCTACAACATCATCTTTCTCTATTTTCATTCCCTTTACAGTCTTCTATCTTTTTGCAACCTTGGGACTTTTGGGGTTGGGTCTTTTCCTTCTACCTTGGTGTCCTCTTAGGATCATTTTTTTATTTCTCTTATGGCATCAATGTTAAGGTAGACCTTGTAGATCTCCTTCAAGTGTTGTGAGGTTCAATTACAACCTCTACCTCTCTTTTTTAATTATCTCAACCTCCTTTTTTTCTTGTGTGCTTGCAACCTCTGAAACATTCTCCTTTACCCATTCAATTCTTGTTCCTTCACCCTTAGTTCTTGAGTAAGCTTCACTTGATTTCTTTCCAGTCTTCTTTTGTGATCCCACCTTCCATAGAAATATTCCCTACCACTTTTTCTACTTTCCTATTTCTAGTCCCTTTGTATATTTGTTCTCTTACTAAACTAGATTTATTTGCATAAGTTCCCCATCTTTCACAACTTGGGTCCTTTGGTGATGCAAGCTTCACTTCTTCGAATCCAACTAAAGTAGTTTCATCTTCTTCATAACCCATTAGTTGTATAAATATTTATGTGGGTTCTACTACCTCAATGCATGTGTATTAGTTTCAACCATGAAACAAATGGTTTTTGCATATTTCTCCACTATTAACCTAGGGATTCTACATCTTGTTTTATTTCTTGTTGAAATTCTTTAATCATTCCAAATAAATCAGCTGTAATATCTAATTTTTTCTTCATGCTATAATTTTCTCTAATATGGCCCATGGTGCCCCTGTCATTAGTCCATGCTCTTGGGTGCATATTAGGAAATTTGTGCATTATATGGAAATATATGTGCATAATCAGAGATCCGAGTTTGAGTGGTTAATATTTTTCATTCTTAATTCTTCTCAAATAACCATTGTTTAAGGATATTATATATGTCAAAGTGCTCAAATTATCAAACACCATCTTGTATGTAGTCTGAATTACACTTGCTAAAATTGAATTGTGTCTTGTGTTGTAGAGCACCTTATAACCAAGTATCTTAGCAATCACTCGTATATATTTTTTCCTTATATAGATTTGGGTCATAGCCCTCCTTTCTCATTTTGTGCATGTATTCTTCTCTATTTACTTCTTAACTAACTTGGTTGCCACATGAACTATACCAACATTATCTAAGATAGGCACTAGGTGAATGAGTTTTTTGGTTTATCACCTATCTAGAACATTAGATCATGTAGCCTACTTAAGATAATTATAATCCATTCCTGCTCCTCAAATTCCTCATAATCTGCATACTGGAAAATGTTTAGGTTTTACAAATGTGCACATTAAGGTTTCAAAGACTTGTTATCATTGTAGATTTTGTCCAAAATTTATCCCATATCCCATCACGGACTTTATCCTAGGTTACAGTGGATGCAAGCCCTAATGTTCTCTACATGCAAGACTCCTTTTGGGGTTTGCAAAAATGCACCAGTAGGTTCATCCTCCATTCATATGTATGTGTGTTTCTTGAATTGATAATGAGGTATTTCCTTAACATTGTAAAGTTGAGGCTTATCCATAACTTTCTAACCTTACAAACAATTGTAATTGAAAGGTTAAATTCACTATGCAATTGAAAAATTCCTCATTTATGTATTGGCTAGGGAATCTAACATAATCAATGAAAATGCTTACAAATCACTTTCAATCTTTACTTCAGACTCTTTCTGTTTAAAATTGTTGGAATGGTGACTAATGACTTGAATTTTTCCCTTAAATCATTGTAAATACACTTTAGCAATAAATGCTCATTGTGAAAGAACAAACTGGTGATGTAGCTTCACAAAATACACCAAATTTCATAGCGATCTTTTGTTCCTTCATATTAGCATCTGTGAATTGGATACAACATCTAGAATATCTAAAGTATCTGTATCTAACTTTGCATACCTTAACTCTTCGATTTTAGGGTCCAATAATTTACTAGTAAACTTTTTCTCTTATAGCTATGGTATTTATTCAAGATGAAGTAGAAGGCTGAATGATAGACACTGCATCTACCTTAATTTTTGCGTAATCTTGTACCTTTTCCTATCATATCTTAGTGTTCGCAACACTTCCTTCAAAAAAGTTTTATCAATGCTCTCCTACCATGTCCTATTAATATTATCATTATTTATTTCACAAAATTTGTTTCTTCTCATATTAGGTGCTCTTATAGTGTTCAAAAATCTAATAAATCTACAAAATCTAGTTGTATGTCTCAAATTGTTGTGACATGTAATAATTGAATTTCCATACCTTGGTCAAAATTGGCTAATTTGCAATCTGAAATCTCTAGAAATTCGTCCAATGTTGTTGCATTTGTAGCACATGACTCTATTTTTTATAGCATTTTTCACTTCCAAATGTCTTCTTTCTTTCATGTTAGACCTATCATTTGTTCTCACACTAGGTCTTTAGTTAGGCTTCTTCTATCTGTGTGATTCGTCTACATAAAGAAAGTAATTGAAAAAATATACAGTAAAGGTTTTTTTATCCATGTTACCTCTATATTTCTTCTTCATCTTTCCATACTTGTTGCATGCATAAAATCTATAGGTAAAAGTAAAAACCCATGTCACCTTTTAGAAAAAGGATCTCATAACTTAAACTGTTCAATTTTAATGATGTAAAAGTGGCATTTTTGTTTAGAATTCGAAGATGATGTAAACTGATGAAATGTGTAAAATTGGATGAAGTTTTTGTTTGTAATTTTTTAAAAAAATGAGTAAGAATTTTTGTATTTTTTTAATTTTTAAAGTCCATTTTTTAATTTTAAAAAATGTTGAAATTATAGAGTTTAGTTCCTGCCAAACAAATATATTCAATAATCATATTTTTCTCTAATTTTGTAATATGTTATAGTTGACATTTATAGTTAGTGGACACTTTTTCCTTTTTTCTTTTTTCTTTTTTGTATTTTTGATGTATATGTTTTCAGTTATAAGTGTTCAAAGTCAAACTTATCAGAAGTTGACAACTTTCTTTTCCCACCAAACTTTCTCTATCAAATCTACATATTTTTTTAAAACAAATTACCTATTATTGAAGATGACTCTCCCCTCTCGAGGCACATATAAAATTTCATTTTTCAAACATGATTTATATTTTTTCTCTTTTTAAAAGTGAAATCTTCCTAAATCTTAAAATACCTACTTGTAATGTTTTAAAATTATAACATATTATAACTACTCAAAACATTATAAAATTTATATGACCTTAATCTTGAACCCAAGATCTACAAAATAGTATTTTTACTTTTTATAGAAACTTCACTTTTTATGGAGAAATAAGCCTCGGAAGTGAGAGGTTTTAAGAAACTATATTTTTTTCTTGTGTGGTTATTGTTGGAAACTACAATTGAAACAATTGTTATATTGTCATTGATGTCAAATATTCTAGTGAGGCAGTTTGTTTAAATAATGTTACATGTGGAGAATATTGTAATGTTCAAGTCTTGAAGATTGGATCAAAGACAAACTGAATTTATAGGCTTGACTCAGGAATGCTACAGAAGATTAAGGAACTTGAAGTTCATGTCGAGTGATGCTAGTGTCGATCGAGCACCAAAACAAGCCAAGGAAAATTAGTGTTGATCGAGCATGAGCATCGATCAAGTGATATTGTGTGTGCCAAGAAAGGAATCTAGTATTGACCGAGTAACCCAATGATGACCGAGTGTCAGAATACAGTGTTGGCTGAACAACAACATTTTAGTTGTTTATGAGAAATCAGGATTTCTAGCTGACTAAGTTAATTTCTTGGCATATGGAAAGCGTGTTGAAGATAAGGATCAATGCATTGGATCATTTAATTTCATGAGAGGATTAGGTAAATGACATAATGGAAATATTTCATGAGAATTTTCTAGAAAAGAAGAGAAATACAAAATGGTGATCAGATACATTGTATTTGATGAATTAAAATCGTGAACCCTAAGATCTACGATGATGGTGAAAATGGAAAATGATTAGAATTAGCTATTCAAGGATGTACAAGCATAAAATTTTAGTGTGTAGTCTAGTAATGTCTAGGTAACTAGAGGATGTTCAAGGAGTGATCAAATATATCCAAGTGTGGAGACTGTATGTGGAGGGTGTTCACATGTGAAAGAGTTCCATAGATTTGGGACAAAGATGTTGATATTCTTGATAGGCAAAGCTAAGAAGAAGGTTGAATTGAGTTGAGAAGAAGAGAAGGGTGATTTCTTGAATGGTTTCCAAGTGAACCAAGGACAGAAATGAGGATGAGGGCTTATCAAGGAATCAACATATGAATTGGATAAATATCTAAATTTGCAAAGACAATAAACTATTAGTTTATGTTGTTACTAAAGTTTGTAGTAGAGACTGAGCAATGGAATAAAAGATCCAAAATTATTTAAGTGTTTGATTAGTACATGTGGACCTTGGTTAACTAATTCAACCAACCCTCCCCTTATAGTTATTTTAAATATTCTAAAATTTGGTATCAGAGAAGTAGTGTGTGTAGAATTTTTTTTAAGGTACTCAGAGCTAAAGATCATGACTTGCAAGAGGGATGTACCAAAGTTAAACAAAGAGAACTTTACTGCATGGGAAATATTGATGAGGCTACATATATCCAATATTAGTGATGATGTAATAAATTTTGTGGACAATACATATGTGAAGATAACAAGCATTCCATTAACTGCTCAACAACTGAAAGAAAAGAAAGAACACAATCAAACAATGTTGGAGATTGCTTCAGTCGTAAGCTATGTTGAGTTTGATGACATAAAGGAGTGTGAAAATGTAAAAGAGAAGTCAAATAAATTGAAGACCATATATGGAGGAGATGATAATGTCTTAAGAGACAAATAAGAGAGCTTGAGAGGAAAATTTGATGAAATGTGAATGATAGAAGGTGAGAACATAGTGCAGTACCACACAAGAATCAAAGAGGTTTCCAAAGCTATTCAAGGAGCTAATGGAAAGATTGATGATGAGACAATAATCAATAAGGTATTGAGAACTCTACTTGTGGTGCCTACCCCTAGTTTACATTCAATTATTATCACTGAATTTTAGGCTAGTTTATGCTTAATGATTAGTAACATTATCTTCCAGATTATTGGATATTGTTTTCATACTCAGTTGATTATATGATGAGACTACTTTGGTACTAGTTAATTTTATGTATGCATGATTATACCTTGATGATGATTATTTATAGTGATTTCAGTTATTTAATGATGTTAGATGGATTATTTATACATTTTTTCTATGGATACTTATCCCATACTACATGCGTATGGTGTGTGTGTGTGTGTATGTTTTCTTTATGTATGATGTTTCTGGTGTGGTTAAGGAAGAGAGTCATAGTCACCTGCTAGTCAGGATCTACACGATGCACCACTTCCTACCATTGCCTATTTAGTTTAGAATATATGTGTACATGTGTGGATTTTATGAAAATTGTAGGTACCAAGTAGTGACTTCCCCGAATTGCTAGGATGAGTGTACCTTATCACAATATCTCAATAGTAAGAGAGGGGAGATAAATTCTTGAGTTTAAATCCTAACCTTAAAACCAACTGTCCTAGAAAATTAGGACAAGTATTTGAGATGATTACCCTTTTGAATTGTCATATGATGTAAATTCGTGATTATAACCCTTGAATTTGATTTTGTATGTTATATTTTATGATGGGTTTCCACATTTCATCTTGTAAGTCTTTGATGATTTTTTTCTGTTAATTAAGTCAAATTAAAAGATTAATTAATGATTTAACTTAATGGAAAATTATTAAGATAATTTCTAGATTTAATTATATTTAATTAATGGAGAAATTAATTAAATAATAAGAATTAAATTTAGAGAGGAAATTATAGTCTAATTTGAGAGTGTAATAATATTTATTTAATTTAATAATAATATATTTAGGAGATCATTTTTAAATAAATGCTAAATATTATTATTACTTAAGTTAATAAATATTTTATTAAAAAATGCCTTGAATATTAAATAAAGAGAGAAAGAGAAAATAATTTATTAAAGATGTTTTAATTTGCAAAAAGTGTGCATGAATATTCAAAAAGTAAATAAAGAGTTAAAAGACTGTGATCAACGAGTTTCCTTGCTTGATCACACAATCAGTGTCCCAAATTTAGGGGAGAACACCTTATTAGAGATTGAAAGTTCATTTCATGGGGACCAAGATTTTTGGAGAAGGAATTTTCAGAGAGAAGGTTTTGAGAGGAAAAGAGAATTCTCTCACAGTCTTCAGGTGGTTGCGTATTAGCACCAGATTCAGGTAGAATCTTATGCTTTATTCACATAATGAATTATGTTATTCGATAATCCTATCTATATCATGTTTGTTGAATTGTTTTTCCAAATTTCGTTTGTGATGAATCTTTCAATCTTGCATTTTGAATTTACTGGCATTCATAGCGAACTTCTATATGTATATGAGGATTGAAAGATTAGGAAACCTTCGTTCTATAAATTGAATAGTTGATTTTAGTCAAGAATAATTTTGAAATGAAATCAAAATTTAGAATGAAAACTCAACTGGTTTATTTGGGTTTCCCTATCAGACTAAATTTGCAATGTTTATAAAAAATTTATATATATTAAAGAAATGGATTTTGTTTATTTACATAAAACAAGAATTCATATTATATAGAGGGAGGTTTTTTTTTTATTAAAAATATATAAAATTGTTTAAGGTGGGGCGAGGCCACCAATTCCCACACCCCATCCCCTTCCCACAACCATTAAAGGCTACGCATGGCAAGTGGTATTGCTGCATGCAATAATAACACCTGCAATCGCAGGGGTTACAGGCCGACAGACCTTTAAAAATGTGGTTCTTTTTAATATTTGATTTTTAAAAAATAAATTAAGTTATTTAAAAGTTTAAATTGTATTATATTTAATTTAATTAAAATTAATTTAGTTAAAGTATGATTAACTAAAAGTTAATTTTTTAATAAGGTTTTATGAATAGGTTTAATAATAATTCTCTTAAACTTATTAAAATATGATAAATCATTTAAAGGATTTTTATTGAAATATTATTGTAAACAATTGATTTAATTAATTTAGTTTTTAATTAGTTAATTGTTGATAGGACATTATAAAAGAAAATTGATCATGGGGATTCTCCATTTAAGATTTAATAATATTAAATAATTTCCAACTAATTATCTAATAATTATTATTTAAAATTTTAGAAAATATTTATAGAGATAATGCTCATTTTGTGAGTTTATGGTAATAAGGCATTCATATTTAAATGCGAAAATAGGTTAAGTTATATGGGAGTATAGTAAACTTTATCAGACCAAAAATGTACAACAAAATGGAAAACTTAAACCTAACTGTAAACTCAGACTATGTGTCTTCAAAATCATTGTTTGTCGAGTGTTTTCTTTTATGTCAAAATTAGGGGTTGACTAGAGGGTTGACTGGTCCTAGAATGTTTACTAGAGGCTTGGGAGTTTTATTTTTTTGTGGTATTATGATGATGCTTTGATCTTGTTCTTTTAAACTCAACCATGGCAATGTGTCTGGTATGCTCTATGATGAGTTTGGATCTACTGTCCATTATTGCTTTCAGTATTCTTGTGTGAAAATGAGTTGAATGGTATGACCTATTTGACTTAACTTTTGAGTCTTTGATCAGTTATTTTTGGATGCTTTCCAGTTGCTTGTAAAGGACGGAGGTGTTATTGTGAGTTATCTTTTGGTGTTTTCCAGTCACTTGTATAGGGCTAAGGGGAAAGCTAAGATTCTTTAATTTGTACTTTTATGAGCTTAGAGTAGGTTATCTATATGTTAAGTTGGGAAGTGGCTTGCAATGGAGGCTAAGGCCCTAAAAAGACTGACAAGTAACCCATTATAAGTAGGTAATAAGGAAAACACTACACTAAATGAGAGTAAAATGAACCTAATAAGAGTCTTTGTCTTTTCTCGCCCATGCCTCAAGTGCTAGTATATACTAGGATGGGAGTAGAAAGGACACTTGGTTGTGACCACACATCGTTACTTTGCCTTGTCAATACGAAAAGATACTAGTGCCGCATAGAGTCACTAAGGGGCTGGAGGATTAAAAGATTAGCCGGGTAACCCTAGAGTTGGTTCGTGTGATGGCACTTGCCCACTAGCAGTATAGATTCCCTATGTGTCTTTGTTTGCCTCTGGGTTTATATGTTGATTTATCTTGGAACCTTTGAGTTAGATTACTTTTAGGGTTTTCCTTGACCTATATATTTCTTTTAATTTTTGGAATTGTTATCTTTTTTGGGACTTGAGACTATCTCCTCAACACAGTGGGAGTGGACCTTTTTGGGTTGCCATGAGGTCGTGTGGTAGTGCTTTTTACTTTTACCATTGATATCCATCCATTGATACCATGACTGGAGTTCCTTGTTTTACATTTCCTTTCATTATATCTTTGTGTATTATGATGGATGATTTTATTTATTGTATTATACTTTTTTCATGAATCTAAAAGGGATGATGTAATCTATTTTGTAAATATATATTCTTTTAGCCTTTCATACCCTGTAACATGTACAGTGAATGATTGTGCATTTTGAATTAATGCTAAGTGGCATTCAGAACAAATGTATATTATTGAAATGGATTGGACTTGTAGTTATTCATTCATGGGGATGTGTTATTTATTTGACTTAGTATTAATTAAATTTAAATGTGATTCAATGTCTTGGGATCCTTAAGGAATGTAATCTGTTATGTTTTCTTATGTATGATTGTATGTTATTGCTTTCGCTATTTTGTAATTTTTGTATATGTTATTCTTTAAAAAAAAGTTTGGAAAACTTAGTAAAACTTTAGGTTAGTTTTTTTGGATCCCTTGGCGGGGCATTACACTACTTCCCATAAATGTCATTAGGGTTTCTGCAATACAAGAACTGAGATGATCAAGACTACAAGAAGAACAATTAATACAAAGATAAAGGTAAGAAATCTTGTTATATTGCTAAAGAAAAACTAACACTGAATATGAAAATAATGATGATAAAAAAATTTATGTTGCTATGAAAGAATATTCTAATGAAGCTAAGAAAACTACATTAATCTCTTATGTTAACAAAGATGATAGGTGGGTAGTTAAGAATGGTTGTTCAAATCACATAAATGGTGATAGAAGTAAATTTGGGGAAATAAGACCATACAAGGGTATTTGTGTTAAGTTTAGAAATGATGTTCCATATCTTGTAAAAGGTAAAGGATCAATTCAACTAATCGATAAGATCAAACCTGACAATGTTTATTGGGTTGAAGGACTTAACTATAATCTGTTGAGTGTTTCATAGTTTAGAAAATCAGGGTACAAAGTTGAATTCCATCATAGAAAGGCCAAAATATTCTCGTCTCAAAATATGGATATGAGAATGAGGGCTTATTATGGAATCAAAATATGAACATAACAAAGATCTAAATTTTCAAAGACAATTTACTATTAGTTTATGTTGCTACTAAAGTTTGCAGTAGAGACCAAGTAGTGGAATAAAAGATCTAAAATTATTTAGGTGTTTGATTGGTACATGTGGACCTTGGATAACTAATTCACCCCCCTCAATTATTCTAAATATTTTAACATTTTCTACACAGAGATCCACATAGATAGTTATAGACGAAACCCTTTCGACTATAACTTTTTTGATCGCAACAGTTTCAACCATAACCTAGACCGATTCAACACAACCTCTAGCGATCACATGGTGGATTCATATTTAACAAATTTTCCTTTTTCATAATTTAGAAACTAAGTGAATATAGGGGGAAAAAAGCATTTTATGACAGAAAAATATTCCTTGAAGCATTTTTCATCAACTTTTTCATGGAGTTGAAAGGTAATTACAAAGGATTGCCCTTAAGGTATGTTTTTTTCGCCACAATATTTTTGTATTGTAAATTGAATTATTTTGAGTTGTATTTATTGGAATTTTATTTTTATTTTTTTAAATGTAGATCAAAGTTTTTAATGGGGCATAAAAAGGGTAGATCAAGGAAAAATGATAGAATAAGAGATGACAAAATGAAATGTCATACAAAATGTAATCAAAATCAACATGTTGAGAAGTTCACTAAGAGGATGAAATTCAAGAAGATGAATAAATTGGTAGTTCTAATGATGGAAACACATTATTAGGCATAGAAAATTTGATGGATATGGATAAGGAGCTACTTTTTAGTCAAATTCCATTTGAGAACATGGTATCTAAGAACAATATAAAAAAGCATTGTGAAAACATGTGGGATGAGTATTTCAAAAACTAAAGTATATTTGTAAAGGCACAATTATTTGTCAAGTTATTTAAGAGAAAAGAGATGAGGCCTATTTTGGAGTTATTGGGTGTTGAAAATAGGAAAAACCATGTGCACAATGTTAATAAAACAACAGTTGAAAATTTACAAGCTGCATATTACAAAAATAGACAACATAATTTGAGGAGGTAATTTAAGCACTGTATGTAGAGCATTGATGACTACAATATCTAGTACAAAGTTGACACAAAGAAAATAAGTACGTAGAATTTATAATTTACTACATTTATCTAGAATAATTGTTCAAAGATACATTAGGAAGAGAAATAATTTTGATGAAAACATTGAGAATAATTGGGTGAATATTTGTAGAGTTCCTCAAAAAGATGGAATTTTTGAAGATGTAAAAAGACAAGTTATTGAATTTTGGACCACATCCTCTCCCATTTCTACTAATAGATGTGATACTATACATATTAAAGATGAAGAGATAGGGGCAAAAATTGAATATCCAACACATTTTATAGATATAACACAAAGTGAACTATTTCAAACATTCAAGAAAGAATTTTTAGATGTGAAAATATGTTAGAGAACATTTGAGAGCCCATATCCTTCCTTTGTATGCATAAATAGATGCATGAAACTTGTTGTTGTCAAAATCATTTTGAATTTGGTCTGCACTTGCAATCATATAAGAAATTTATGGTAGTACTTAATCCAAATTGGGCCATCCCTAGCAGTACAACACAATTTGTGAAGTCTATATTATGTGATAAGTTTGAATATTCAAATGTATCAAAAATCAATGTGAATATTATGGAGATTTACATAAATTTCCACTGCAATTTGAGAATATTAATGAATCGACACTAGTTTCATGGATGAGATATGAATATGAGATATATCAAACTAAGAAAGGAGATGAATCCAAAACAACTATATTTAAGGAGAGTGAATTGTGGTACAATGAGTTTATGAACAAATTTCATACATTGATATATATAGAAACCCAATATTGCCAAAGTGCACAATGACAGGCTAAACAATTTCATCATTCAAAAAAAAATGTTTTCCACCTGGTTGTATTCTTTTAGTTATAGATTTCACTGAGAACTATACATTTCTACCTATAGATACACACAATTCAAGGTGAATGAGATAGAAAATTTGGACCAAAATGAGCACATTATTATCAAGGAGGTTCATTTCTATATCAATGATGATATAGTTCATGATAGGAATTATGTGGCCCATTGTTTTGTAATGTTCTTTGAAGATCTTAGAAATCATGGAATAAATTTTTTAGAGCACTGGATTTGGTCTAATGGTTGTGCAAGTTAGTGTACATGTATGTATGTATTTTTTTTTTAACTTTATTTAAATTAAATATGTATGTGTACTTATATTTCAATTATTTCAATTTGATATATAAATGTTTTAAAGTTGATTTTATGTTCACAAGATAATTTAAATTTGCAAAAAGCATTTAACTAGTTAGCTATGCAACATGATAGAAGCAATGTTAGGATTTTGTGGAACTTCTTTAAAAGTGGACAAGGAAAAAGGGAGTAGGATGGAGCAAGAGCATGTATAAAGTGTGCATTTCAACAACATGAACTTGCAAGTACATATGCATTTAGCATGTTTAATACTTACATATATCTTCTCTAGATCTAGATAATTTCAAGTTAAATTTAAAAATATGATCTAACTTTCATATATATGCATGTGTTACACATATAGGTAATAGGATAAATAGTGTGAATTAAATTGTTAAATGGTGCAAAATTCATTTCGCTAGTCGAGACACCAAACACAATAAGCATTATTTTTGGGAAGTGAAAGGTAATTTATGTATATTTAATGTATTCTTCAAATTCTAGTTTTTAATTATATTAAATTTTAAATGTGACAATTTTTTTTGTATTTATAACATATATAGATTGATCTAATCCTTACAATTGTCAAACAATTCCTGGTATTAGAAGTTTACATCAAGTGATGACTACAAGACACTACACACATCCAGTGATTAAAGTAAGAGAGACATCATGTTTTTTTGATGGCTTCTTTAAGGACAATCCAACGAGTGAATGTGAAAATATTGAAAATAGATATGTTTCAAATTGTAATTTGAAGTCAATAGTTAGACAACCTCCTTTTGAAGATGCTTACATTAACATTGACATTCGCGATCTTGTATATTCAGATGATTATGAGCATGTTTCTGATTTAGTTATAATAGGTTTGTGGATATATGTATATATGTATGTTCACTAAAAGATCAATTTATATATTTAATTTTGAACACTTAAAAAATGTACTTCTATTTTTATGTACATGCACATGAGATATTTTTGTTGTCCAAGCCTTAGTAGATAATGTAGAAAATGTAGATTATTATCTTCTAAGATGTACAAAAGCAAAACAAAAGTTTCTAAAAGGAATTGTAGATTGTAATGGACAATCATATCCAATTGGTTCAGTTGTCATTGAAGGAACATATTATCAACAAACTAGGGAAATTAAAATTGGTTTCAAATTTATTAAATACATGCCTAGAGAGAAAATTTAACATTATAGTAACCATGCTATAGTGACAAAGTTGCAATTTGAGGCAATACAAAGAAGAGGATGTCACGAAAATCAAAAGGGGAAACTTTCTATTGAATAACATGAAAAACTTCTAGAGATAATAAAAAATAAAGAGGATCCTAACAATACAATGTTTGTTTGTAGAAATGCTTTATGAATTGTAGACTATGGGTGCTCTTTCAGAATTTGAATTAGCTAGTTCGCATGCAAGCAGTAAACTGGTCAGGAAGAATCTAGCTGGAGGTATAGACCCTAGAGGAACAGCACGGGGTGCTGAGAAGTTTGTGGGGTTAGAATCTTTGGTCGATGTGGACAATGGAAAGTCTTTGGGTGATTCTAAACCTTTGTGTGGGGTCTGTATCTGACCATTGGATTCCCTATCTGCTTTTCATGTGTTAGGACAGGATGTCAAGAAGGAGAAAGATAACTTTGATTCTTTCAAGGAAAAGTCCTCTGAAGGGCTATAGTAAGGGGTCTCAGAACAAAAAACTTGGTCATCCCTATTTGGCAAGAAACCCACTAGAAGGTCTCTTTTCCCGCTGGTGATTGCTAAGTCCTGCTGGGAGAAAGGTGAGTTTCAAGTTTTTATTCCAGACCCTTAAGTTGATTTTTTTGTGTCTTCCATGGATTTCACCCTAGTGGGAAAAATTTTAGCTGCAAGCCCAGATCTTGAATCTCTTAGAAAAATGGTTAAAAGGAAATGGGTTATTAGAGGAGAGGTAGATATTGCTCCCATGTTGAATGGCTTCTTTTCATTTATCTTCAACTATAAAGAAGACATGGATAGGGTTCTTTGTGGAGGACCGTGGTCTTTTGGTAAAAGCTATCTCACCATTAAAAAATGGGAACCTAACATGGATCTTTCAGACTCTTTTTTCTTAACCACTCCCATCTGGGCCAGACTTTTTGGGCTTCCTTTAGAATTTTGGCATGAAGAAATTTTTAAAGGTATTGCCAGTTCTTTTGGTGAACTTGTGGCATTGGATAATGCTATGGCTTCTAGAACCAAACTTCATTGTGCCAGACTTTTTGTTAAAGTGGTAGACCTCAATCATCTCCCAGCAAAGGTGGATCTGATTTCCAAGCTGGGTTAAAAACTCAAGAAATATTTTTTGAAGATCTGCCTAATTCCTGCTATGCTTGTAATAAGTAGGGGCATTTGGTTAAAAACTATCCTTCCAAAAGTAAAAATCAGTCTAGCAGTGGTTTGGATGAGAAAAAGAACAAGGTTCAACAAAAGAAAGTATGGAAACCCAAAGAAGTCCATCGCCAAGAACAAAAGATTAATGAAGAACTTCAAGCTCCACAGGTTGAGGTGAATAAAGAGCCTACTTCTAAGAAAGCTAACTCTAAGAAAGAAGGTCTTGGTTTACATTCAGAAACTAGTCTACCTGAACAAAGATTAGAAGATTAGGCAGATTCATCAAAGAAAATCATTATTTATCAGAGGATAGAAGAACAATGGAGAGATTTTGATGAAAAACTTGTGCTTGAGGAAGGTGAAATCTTGGCTAATACCAAAAATTTACCTGAGGAGGGAGATCCTCTTTTGTGTCAGTCCAAGGAGATCCAGGTGCTATCCCAAGTTGATAATGACCTTTCTACGGATAAGCTTCCTCCCCTAGATGATGTGAAAGAAAATGGCTCAATTCATAAACCAAACCAAAGAAAAAGGTCTAAAAAAAAGAACAATACTAAGGGAGTAGAGATTAGAAGCAGAAAAATAGATCAACATATCAAGGCGAAACCTCTTGCTTCTAATCCAGATAAAACTGGGAAAAGAGCATAACAACACTCTAAGGTGAAACCGAATGTTGGTTCCCCAGACAAACCTGGAAGAAGATCTACTAAGAAAACTAGAGAGTTAGAAAGTATGCAGAATATTGCTGATGGTAGGCAGGCAACTATTCTGGATTTTACCCCTAAAAAATAGATATGAAGATCATAACTTGGAATATTAGGGGGTTGAACAGTACTCATAAACTGGACATTGTTAGGAATTTTGTTAGAGAACAAAAGCCTGATTTGCTCCTACTTCAAGAAACTAAGATGAATAAAAAGAAAGCAAAATAGATTAAAGCTTTTTAAAATTATTCAATAAATGCCAGTAGTTTAGAAGGGGCATCAGGGGGAACTCTAATGTTATGGAAGAAGAACTATTTCTCTGGAACAATTTTGATTGCTAGTAAACATCTTATGATAGCCAAAATTACTAGTATAGACTAGAAGGAGGGTTGGTATATTGTGAATATTTATGCTCCAAACATAAAGCATCTAAGGAAAAAGGTCTAGGATTCTATTTCTAATTTTAAAAGTAAATGCTATTCTAGATGATGGATTATAATGGGAGATTTTAATGTCCCTCTTTATGATCATGAGAAAATGGGAGGCAATGCTACTCAGTTGGAAGGAAGATTGGATTTAATGGAATTTATAAATAAAGAGGGCTTAATGGATATGGACCTCCATGGAATTCAGTTCACTTGGAGTAACAAGAGAGTTGGTAATGAATGTATTTAGGCTAGGCTTGATCATGCTCTTATTTCTCCTGATTGGACTAAAGACTTCATTTGTAAGTTGGAAGCCTATTAGAAAATTGGATCAGATCATTTTCCCCTTATCTTCATTGCTGCGAAGATTAACCTTAAGAGGAATTTTCCTTTTAGATTTCAGAAGATGTGGATCAAGCACCCACAGTTTGAAATTAAATTGAAAGAATGGTGGAATATTGATTTTGAAGGTACTACCCTCTTTAGAGTTGCTTCCAAGATTAAAAATGTTAAAAGGGAAGTCAAAATATGGAACAAAAATAGCTTTGGGAACATTTTTTAGAACAAAACAGCTATTAAGGAGGATATTCTAAAAATTCAGGAAAAAATCCAAAAGGAAGGATATACTTCTAACCTCCTCCTTGAAGAAAATGAAAAGCTTGCTCAATACGATGACATCATCACTAAAGAAGAAATCTACTGGAGATAAAGATCAAGGTTGATATGGTTGAGGGAAGGAGATAAAAATACAAAGTTTTTCCATCTCTCCACTCTAAAACATAGGGCCAAAACTCACATATTATACCTAAAAAAGGGAGATGTGAAGATTGTTGAGGACAAGGCCATCATGGATGAGATGGTGACTTTTTTCTCTTCTCTAATGACGGCTGATCCCAACATCAATGTGGATAGTCAGGCTGAATTCCTCAGAGTGATTCCTTAACTAGTTTCAAAGGAATAGAATAAAATGTTATGTTCAATTCCTAAGGATGATGAGATCTTCAAAGTTGTTTGCTCTCTGGGAGGAGATAAAGCTCCTGGACCTAATGGTTTCCCCATGTTTTTCTTCCAAAAGCTTTGGAAAGTTGTGGGTAAAGATGTTTGTGATGCTGTTAAGGAATTCTATGAGGCAAAACAGATGCTTAAGGAAGTTAATTCCACCTTTCTGTGCCTTATTCCTAAGATAATTGGTGTTCACTCTCCAGGATTAGTTTAGACCGATTAGCCTCTGTAATTCTTTTTACAAAATTATTTTCAAAGTTCTCACCTCCAGACTTATTCAGGTGATCTTGTTGATTATTGCTGATCAACAAAATGGATTCGTCCCAGGTAGACAAATCCTTAATTCTATCATCTCCGCTCATGAGAATTTTCATTCCTTGTCTTGTTCTAACAGTCAGGGTTTCATTATGAAAGTGGACATTGCAAAGGCCTATGATAGAGTTGATTGGTCTTTCCTCTGTAATATTTTGCTTGCTTTTGGCTTTGACCATAAGGTTGTTGGTCTGATCCATCAATTGATTTCTACCTCTTCTATCGTTATCTTGGTTAATGGTAGCTCCTCTCATTTCTTTTTTCCTTCTCGAGGGCTGAGAGAAGGTGATCCTTTATCCCCCATCCTTTTTTGTTATTATGGCTGATTGCTTGGGGAGATTTATTGGGGACTTGGTCCAAAGAGGTTTGATTAAGGGCTTACAAACATCTTCCCATCCTTTAATTTGTTCTCATGGATAATTTGTTGATGATACCATCTTCATGGGTAAGGCTGAAGTGAAGGAAGCCAAAATTTTAAAGCAAGCTATTAAATTATATTCTTCTGCATCAGGACAATTGGTTAACTGGAGTAAAAGTGATGTGTTCTTTATTAACACCCCTATCCACAGACAAATTAAGATTGCTAAAATCATGGGATGTTCTATAGGATCTCTCCCATCCTCTTACTTGGGGCTTCCCCTAGGCTTGAACGTCCCTGATATTTTCTAGGAAGATCTTATAAACAAATTCAGCAAGAAACTGGCGGGATGGAAAGGAAATATTTTAAGCTAGACTAGTAAGTTAACTCTACTCAAAGCCTATCTCCAAAGCATACCTACTTATGCTTTAAGTCTTTTCAGAATTCCTTTTAAATTTTCTGAGTCAATTGATAAAATTCAAAAAAAATTCCTATGGATTGGATCTGAGGATAAAAGGACAATGCCTTTAATTGTTTGGGATCAAGTTTTTAAATCCCGTAGTGAAGGGGGATTGGGAATCTAGAAAATCAGAAGTATGAATAAAGCCCTTTTAGCCAAATAGGGGTGGAGAGTTTAACATGAAAACAAAGAGTGGAGTACCATATGGAAACATAAGTACCTCTTCAATGCTAAATCCCTTCCTAATTTCTTTGCCTCTCTTGATGTTATTCATTCTTCCTCCATATGGGGAGCTGTTTAGGGGACCAAGAAAACTTTAGAAAAAGGATGCTCCTAGAAAATTGGTAATGGGCTAAAGGTGAAATTTTGGAAGGATATCTAGCTTAAGGACCATCCCTTGATTGGAGACTTTCATGACAAGGCTTTAGTTAACCGATGCAAGCAGAGATTTGGCTTTCTAGTAAGTCATTATTGGCAGAATGATTCATGGGTGAATTTAACTAATGTTGATCAAGGTTGCAGTAATATCCAACTATCCCTAAATGCTATCTCTCTTTACCCTTATCTTGAGGATGAGATTATCTAGCATGCTGATCCTAGTGGTCAATTTAAAGTCTCTTCCATCTTTGCTTCAAAGGATAAGGGTAATCAACCTTTCTGGTCACATGCTTGGATTAAGGGTCTCATACCCAAAATTAACATATTCTTTTGGATTCTTCTCCAAAACAAAATTTTGACCCTTAACAACTTGCAAAAAAGAGGTATAAATGTGGTTAATAGGTGTACTTTATGCAGAAACGAACTTGAAGATAGAGATCATATGTTTTTGAGTTTCTCTTATACCTAGGAACTCTGGACTGAGATTTTGAATTTTTGGGGCATGACATGGGTCCATCAAAACAATGTGGATCTTTCTTTCAAAAGTTGGAGCTACCCCTCAAAGGATCTTGTTGCTCAATTTCTTTGGAAATTAACCCTCCCTCACCTTTGGTGGGGTATCTAGAAAGAAAGAAATAATAGAATATTCAGAAATAAAGATCTTCCAAAATGGGTGCTTGGTCAGAATATCATCAAAGCCTTCAAGGAGAATTTTAAATCCCAAAGGAAGTCTGGTCAAACCTTCCAACTTGATAACCCTTTATGATCTCAAGGATCTAAGTTGAAATTTGATAATCCTAGATCGATCATAAAATGGTTTGTTCCTCCTAATGGATGGATCAAAGGGAACTTTGATGGAGCTGCTAAGGGAAACCCAGGAAGAGCAGGATGTGGAGGTGTTCTTAGAGATTATGTGGGAAATGTTATTGATTCTATAGCAATCCCTATTGGTTAGTCGAATAGCCATATTGTTGAAGCTACTGCAGCCCTCTATACCATTAAATTAGCTGTTGATTTGGGGTATTCCAAATTATGGTTGGAAGGTGATTCTCTGAATATTATTAATACCCTAAATAATAATAAATTTATCTCATGGTCTATAGAGGCTATGGTTATGGAAATCAAAACCTTATTTCAAAAATTTGAAAAAGTGGTAATTTCCCATACATATAGAGAAGCCAATGGGGCCACTGACTGGATAGCCAATCATGCAGTTCAAACGGGGCATAAGGTGAGGTGGCTTGATGAATTAAACAAGCATGTGGATCTTAAAGCGATTATTAATTATGATGCTATTCATTCCAAAGTGGGAAAGATTTGCTTGGATCAGAAATTTAATGATTTGGGGGAGTGGCCTTATGACTGTCAAATTACCTTCCCCGAGGAGGTACATTCATGTGAAGGTTATGTGTTCTCTGCACGTATCATCGAAAAGGCGACCTCAATCTCAAGTTACAAAAAACTGGTCTCATTTCAACCTCTCTGCTATCGATATCTGGGTGTCTAGTCTTTTGTTCACTCTATAAAATGCGGAGTGAACCGAGGAAGCAAGAGCCCAAAAAATGTGATGACTGGAAGGCTAGGCAAGATGTTTGGAAGATTCTCCATAAAGGGAAGGTGGTCAATTTTCTAGAGCGTTTGCATGGATTCAAACCTCATGTCACCACTGCCTTCTTCAAAAATTGGGTCGATGAAAAAGTTACTCTCCACAGAGTCACTGTGAAGCTTACTGAGGAATTCATAGCCGAGGTTACTAGGCTCCCCATGGAAGGTATTAAATTCTCAAAATAGACCATCATTTCCAATGCGGCCTACAAAAAATTCTTGAAGACGAATGCTGAGGAGAAGCAATTGGAGAAGAATGGAGACTTCTTTGATGTGCAATAGATTAAAGGTATTTGGCGTGATGTGCCTGGCTATATCCATGAGTACTTTATCCTTGATGGTAGAAATAAAAGGATGCACAAATTCCACTTTGTCTTTCTTAACCATTTTAGGTATAAGGACAGAATTTACTTCCCTTTCTATTTGCATTTCTCTTTGCTTCAAAGCTTGTATGCCCATAGAAAGAAAGAGTCACGGCCCATTTTACATGAAGGTCTGATATTGCTCATAGAGGGTTTTTGTAAAAATAAATCCATTGCTTCATCTCCCTCCACTAGCAAACATAAGGATTCTCAGTCCATAAAATGTAAAATTGATGAGAATGTTAAAGAGAAAGATAAGGCAAAACTGAAACCCTCTAGCTCTCGAAGACAAATTGTTGAAGAGGATTATGAGGCAGAGAGTACTAAAGGCTTAGATAAGGATGTCCCAGAGGAAGAGGAAGGGACAGATGTTGGGGAGTTTAGCTCTAACCTGGAAGGTTATCCAAAAATGAAAGGCAAAAATGAGAAAGGGGAAGAGGAAGAAACAACTGAGGATAACTCGGTACAGAGCAAGTCTGATAATGAGGGTACTCAAACTGTGTCCGGGGGAGATGATAAAGATAAAGATAATTTAATAGATGATCCAGCCATTATGAGTGAGAAGGAAAACATGGGGAAGGCTTCCATTCCTACAAAGGAGACTGAGGGACAAGATAAGGAGGTCCCTAGTCAACATGACCCTGTGGAGACTGGAGAGGAGTCGTTGGATGGGGAGGAACAAATTGGTAAAGTTGTGTCCTTGCCACATGCCATTGCTAAAGATGCGGGTGACTCCCCAGAGAGGGAAACCAAGATTTCCTTCCTGCATTCTTCCAAACTTAAAGTTGATTCTTTCCTCCAAGTCGATTCTTGGATTTATAATGAAATAATGGGGTTGAAGAAGAAAGTGGAAACTTTGCAACATAACCAGGAGGTTGACTGAGCTATTATCAAACACTTGGAGGTGCAAATGGGAGACATCCCAAAAAAACTTAAGGATTATGAGTAGAATCTTAGAATGCTTATCAAGGAAAGTGGAACAAAAATGGAGTAGGTTACTTCAAGCATCTATGCTACTATGGTTAGCCTGGGCAAAAGAGCAAATGAAGGAACCATATCTTCGAAGGGTCCTAGCAAGAGGACAAGATAGAGTTCAAGAAAGAAAGCCTTGATTGTTGTTGCTTCTTCGACTACTAACTCCATCCAGGATACGGCTATGATTGGTAAGGAGGCAGTTAAGATGATCATGGAATTGCAATAGTTTCTTTGGGTCTTCTTTTCTGGTTGTTACATCTGGTTCCTATGTTTGGTCCTGTTTTCTAGTTTTTAGTTTTAAAGTGTATTAGAGGTTCCAGGTCCTTGTAAAACTTGGGTACTTTAATTAGACTATGTAAGTGGTTTCAAGTCCCTGTAAAACCTAATTTTAGTGCTGCTTCTAGTAGGTTTAAGGACTCTTTTCCTGATGGTTGTCTTGCTTTTTCCTTTTTGAGGATGTGAAAGGGTTTTGGGGTCCCTTCAAAACCTGTTTTTACCATAATCTAAAACAATACAATGTTTGTAGAGCTCTAGAGTTTCTCTCATGCTTTTGTATTTATTGTACATTAGTTTTTGGATATACATGGTTTATGAATATATATATATATTGGATCATGGATATTGGATACACTAAATTATGTGTGTTGTTATTTACATTTTGATGATTCAATGGTTTGATGTTAAATTTAGGCTTCAAGATGTTATTTATGCTTTGATCTTTGTCTTTATGTATGTTCTTGCATGTAGCCCTTAAGATATCCTTTTAGGAACTCCCCTTAAGACAACCCTTTCAGTCATGTACTTGGTAGATATGATCTTATGATTATATGTTCTTATGTACTCTCTTTGATGATTGAACACTTTAATTTGTTTGAAGATGTTATTTGAACTTTAATCTACGTTGTAGGGCCTCCCCTTAAGACATGTTTTAAATGTAACATTATATCACTAAGATCTTATAGCACATGTATGTACACATTTTCAAGTTAGATTTCAAATCAAGAATATATGTGTCTCTAGGTATGTATTTAAAATCAAGTATGTGTAAAATTATAATTATAAATTATAGTAAAAAATTAATTAAAGTTCATAGATATATTTACAATAGTATCATGTAATGCTCTATCGATCTAACTGATATATGAATTGTATAGTGATAAAACAGGGTCAGTATCTAAATTGATCATCTAATCTATAAGAATAGTGGTAAATAGATGTTGACATACTGTGGGAGCCTAAGTGGGGGGGTGTAGTAGATGATGTAGGGGCCTAAGTAGGAGAAGTTGTAGGAATATCCTCCTATCTCTTTGAAGATTGTAATCTTGTTGTGTGTGAGAGAATGTGGCAGATGTGTCCACCAATGTCTTTAAGAGGAACCCTTGTGACTATAAATAAGGCCTTATATGAACCAATAATATCACTAGCTAAATATGATTCCATATGACACAATGCATCTACATATGATATAGTAGAAAACCTCTAGTGGATAAGGTATGTATGTATCCCATATGCATCATCAACTTCTATCCTAGAGGATGTGTTTGTCAGAATGGTACCATGAGACCATAACATATATCTACCAGATCCATTAGATGGCATCTCCTACAATTGTGTATCCTCTAACCCTAGGCTTGTCTCTATATAATGGAAATGTGGTATTCACCATAGTGGTGGAGACATCTATATCAACCTTTGAATACTTCAGTGCCAGTGACACTATGAGAATGAGAAGGATAAAAAGTCTCAATATTGATAATGTCATATGGTTTGTATGACTCAACTATCTAAATCATACAATACAACTCATCTCTCATATAAATAATGTTCTCCCTATTAGGGAGGGTGGTAGAAGTCATAAGTGTAGAATCGAGGACCTTGATAGTATGAAATAGCCTAGCAACAATATCTCTAAATAACTATTGTCTCTTCTTAGTCAATGAAATCACTCTAAGTCATGTACCAGACTCGATAATACCACCCCCTCCTTGAGCACGACCCTCCCCAGAGGCTGTAGGTGCACCTCGAGTACCAGATTCCATAATGTATAATATACAAAGATGTGCATATGTATATACATTGAGCTAAGATACAAGTATATGATAAAGATCTAGACTTGCACATACATATATACACATATATAAATATACTTGTGTAAATAAATATAATCAAGTTTTTTAATTTAAAATATATATGTACAACATTATGTACATGCATTATTTAATCATATCTAATTTAAATAACTAAAAAATATTGACCATTTTAAAATATGTATATATATCAACAATGTATAGCTCATCTATTTGAACAAAAAATATGCATTTATGTGTGATAAAAAAAATCTACTTCAGTTAATTCAAAACTAAATTTACAAATAAAGGTTATTTACTAAATTTGAATGTAAACTAATTTAACCATAGGTTTGAACAAGCTTTCTAGGTTTGGTGTAGATTGAGCTTAACTAGGCTATATAATTTGAACAACTAAGTTGGTACTCTAGATTTTATGTGATATATCTTTTGAAATTGGCTAATTTTTAGTTCTAAGTTTAAACAACTAAGTTATTCTAGTTAGTTCTATCTGATATTTATCTATATTAGTTCTATATCTTAAATGTTAGATATGTTAGATTCTAGGTTTACTACATTTTAATTTCTTCTAAAATACAATTAACACACACTAATCTATGTTAACTAAGTTTAATATATGACTATAATTAACTAATGTTAAATATGACTATAGTTATCTACATTTAAAACTCTTTAAAAAAAACTCTCACTAATAAAACATTTAAAAATAATAATCTAAGTAATACTAACATATACTAAATAAAAAAACTTAACAAAAAAAAAAACAAGCTCCTACCTCTTACAGTTGAAACACCCTAAGCCACTCCACAAAATTTGTAAAG